>OU612045.1:128748312-129410179 GCA_914767935.1 Coremacera marginata
TATAAATTTTTTTTCCCAATACCTGACATATTGTTGTTAAAAAGTGTGAAAATATTAAACAAAGCAAACAAACAAAACTGAAAACAATTTTATTAAAAAGAACAATTCAAAAACTATTGAAAACGATCGGAAAAAGTTGAAAGTGTCGAAAAACAATAAAAAGATAGAAAAGTTAAGTTAAGAAAAAGAAAGAAAAAAGAAGTGTGTTAAAAACTTTGAAAGATATTAATTAGAAGCAAAATAATTTGAAAAAAGAGTGTAATTAAAACTGTACGTGCAAATAAAAAAAAAAAAAAAAAAACCAAAATGGACGTCGACGCCAATATGTATAAAGCAGCGCAGTTGCGACAGTGGCTTCGTCACTTAGAGCTGCCGACGTCAGGCACGAAAAGTACGCTGATATTGCGACTTAACGAAGTTCCTTTTGAACAACGTGGTGAGTGTCCAGTTGACGAAAATGTTGAAGAACAAGAAGCAGAAGAAGAAAGAGAGATAGACGTACACGAAGAAGTAGAAGCGAGCAACGAGCAAACTGCAAACAAAGAAATGATAGCTGAAGAACGCGATGTCAGCAACTACAAAAAAGAAATTGATTTGCTCAAAAGAGAAAAACGACTGCTTGAAAGAGAAAACAATTTGCTGAAAAGAATGACAGAGCTAGCAGAACAAAGTTCAACGGCAGCATCAATTCCAAATGCGGCGAATTCAAATAATATGTGTACAAATTTGAAAGATTTATTGCCAGAGTATGATGGAACTTCAAGTGTTGATGTTTGGGTATCGCAGTTGAAAAGTCTAGGCAATGTTTATTCAGCAGACGAAAACACATTGCAAGCTCTAATGATGAATAAATTGCGTGGCAAAGCGCAATCATGGCTCCATTCAAAACCATGTTTTGCTTCTGAAAGTTTGACAAGTTTATTAAATGAAATGTCAACTTTATTTGGATGCAAGGAATCTAAACTTTTTCTGCGCCGAAAATTTGAAGATCGCCGTTGGAAAGCTGGAGAAAAATTTGCTGAATATTTTAATGACAAATTAATACTGTCGAACAATTTTGACGTTGGTGAGGATGAGATTATCGACTACATTGTTGAAGGCATTCCGGATGAGAGGCTCAGGACACAGGCATATCTTCAGTGTTACACAACAAAATCACAGTTATTGCAGGCATTCTCAAAAGTAACACTTCAGCAACGAGGCATTCTAAAACAGCAATCAGCAACAGATTCAAAAATGAGATGCTTTAACTGCAATTCTTTTGGACATCTGGCAGCTGAATGCAAAAGCCGAAACGCGAGTGGGGTGCGTGTTATGGTTGTGGCAGCTTAACTCATCGGATTGCAGCATGCCCTGACAGGAAGCAGACGATTCAATATTTGGAGCAGAATGATTATGTAAAAAAGTTAAGATTTTATTTTGAAAACAATAACAACAAAGTTAATTTATTTTTAGAATGTCTCATAGACACCGGCAGCCCAATTTCATTTGTGCAGAAGTCGTTCATTGAAGAACATGTTGAAATTCAAAATTTATTTTCTTGTAATAAATATTTCGGAATTAATAAGAGTAAACTCAAAATTTTTGGAGAAGTTTTATGTTACATTATTTTTAATAATAAAAAGATTCAAATGAATTTATTTGTAGTTGCCGATGGATCTATGAGTTTTAATGTTATTTTAGGTAGAGATTTTTTGAAATCATGCAGGTATAAAATGGTTTCTGAATTGGAACCAAACGGTTATTGTTTTGAAAAGTCAAGTTCGGATTTCAATGATGAATTAAATTTCGAGAATTTGCTAATAGAATTTAATATGAAAAACGATTGCGAAAATGATAAAAATTTGAAATCATGTAAGAATAAAATAGATTCAGAATTGGAACAAAACGGCAATTATTTTAAAAATTCAAATTGTAACGAAAATTTAAATTTTGAGAATGCGATTTTAGAAATTAATGTTGAAAATGATAGTGAAAATGATTGTAATTTGAATATAGATGAAAAGGTGTGTTCCTCGATAAAAACAAATTTGCTAAAAATTTTTAAAGAATATTATGTAAAACCGGAGCGTCCTAATGAACCGTCAATAAAATATGATATGAAGTTGACATTAGAGAATACGAAACCATTTCATTGCCCACCACGACGGTTGTCTTACACCGAAAAAAACGAGTTGCAAAAATTAATAGACGATTATGTGGAAAAAGGTTACATCAGAGTAAGCGAATCAGAATTTGTTTCGCCGGTTGTTCTGGTTAGGAAGAAAACAGGGGATCTTCGAATGTGTGTCGATTATCGCACTTTAAACAAAGTAACCGTTAAAAATAGTTACCCCATTCCCCTTATAGACGACTTGTTGGATAGACTAGCGAATAAGAAGATTTTTACGAAGCTAGATTTAAGAAATGGCTTCTTTCATGTTTATATGCATGCTGATTCGGTAAAATATACGTCGTTTATTACACCTTTAGGACAGTATGAGTTTTTAAGGATGCCATTTGGGCTAAGAAATGCGCCGTCGACTTTTCAAAAATTCATAAACAAAATTTTTGATGACATGATTAAAGAAGATAAATTGATAATTTATTTAGATGATATAATGATAGCTACAAAAAATTTCGAAGAACATTTTATCATTTTAAAAGAAGTTTTCAAAAGGTTAGTTGAAAATAAACTCGAATTACGGTTAGACAAATGTGAGTTTTTGCAAACAGAGGTTAAATATTTAGGTTATGTTGTGACAGGCGATGGTATAAAGGCAGATGAAAAGGGGTTACTAGCCATACAAAATTATCCAGTACCATTAAAACCTCATTCAGTACAAAGTTTTTTGGGCTTATGTTCGTATTTTCGACGGTTCATAAAGAACTTTTCAATCATAGCAAAACCGTTGTATGATTTGACTAAAAAAAACAAAATATTTAATTTCGGTGTAAGTGAGTTGGAAGCTTTTGAGATTCTTAAAAGGAAATTAGTGGAAGCACCAATACTTGCGTTGTATGACCCAAAAGATGAAACCGAATTGCATTGCGATGCCAGTTCGATTGGGTTAGGCGCAATACTTATGCAAAGAAAACAAGATGGTAAATTACATCCGGTGTTTTATTTTTCTAAAAGAACTACTGAAGCGGAATCGAAATACCATAGTTTCGAGCTTGAAACATTGGCTATAATAAATGCTTTAAAACGTTTTCGTGTTTATCTTCAGGGAAAAAAGTTCAAGATTATAACTGATTGTAATTCATTGACGTTAACGTTGAGTAAGAAGGAGCTGAATCCTAGGATTGCACGGTGGGCATTAGAATTGCAAAATTTTGACTACGCACTCGAACATAGAGCAGGTGTTCGTATGCAACATGTTGATGCGTTGAGTAGATGTACAAACATTATGATTATAGAAACGAATACTTTTGAGGAAAATTTAGTTATATGTCAAGGGAAAGATAAAAAATTAAGTAGGTTGCGTGAAGAATTGCAAAAATCAGAAAACTCTTTGTACGAAATGAGAAATGGAATAATATATAAAAAAACAAACAATGGAACAATTTTATTTTATGTCCCTGAGGATATGGAGGCACACGTTTTGTATAAATATCATGATGAAATGGGTCATGTAGGAATAGACAAAGTTGTAGATATGATATCAAAAAGTTATTGGTTCCCGAAAATAAGGGAAAAGGTAGGAAATCATATTAAAAATTGTCTTAAGTGTATTGTATATTCATCTATGTCCGGCAGGAAGGAGGGATATATTCACAACATTCCTAAAGAAAATGCTCCGTTCGTTATTGTTCATGTTGATCATTATGGACCGATAGATAATTCACGAACTAAAAAGCACATTTTAGTTGTTGTCGATGCTTACAGTAAATTCGTTAGACTATACCCAGCTAAGACCACGAGCACCAAGGAAGTAATCCAAGCGCTGACCGATTATTTTCGGTCATATAGTCGTCCGCGGTGTATAATATCAGATAGGGGGAGTTGTTTTACCTCAAACGATTTTAAACAATTTTTAGAAGAAAATAATGTGCAACATATTAAGATAGCTACAGGATCGCCACAAGCAAATGGCCAAGTGGAACGAATTAATAGAAGCTTAGGTCCAATGATAGCCAAGTTAGTTAAGCCTGAAGAAAATATTCATTGGGAAAAAGTGATAGAAACAGTAGAGTATACATTAAATAATACACTACATAGGGCAATAAATGAACACCCAAGCATGATGCTGTTTGGAGCTCATCAAAGAGGGAAGAATGTTGATTTGTTAAAAGAAAAACTAGTAGAAATTGAACAAAGTATGAAAACAAAAGATAGAAAAGAAGTGCGTAGAGATGCTGAGATAAAACAAAGACAGTTACAGACATACAATAAGCAATATGTAGACGGAAAACGAAAAAAACCTATGCAATTTGTAGAAGGGGACTATGTAATGGTGCAAAATTTTGATTCGCAAACTGGTGTATCTAAGAACTAATTCCAAAATTTAGAGGACCTTACAAGGTTACTAAAGTCTTACGTAATGATCGATACTTGTTGCAAGATGTTGAAAACTTTCAACAGACGCGAACGCCGTATAAGGGTGTGTGGGCTATTGGAAACATTCGACCATGGTTCAGAGGACGTGAAGGCTATATAAATAAGTTAACAGGAGATCAGGAGATCTCGAAGTCAGGATAGCCGAATTGTAGCAATAAGTTATTATATTGATTTATAATGTCATTAGTTCATGTATATACATATCATCTTATACTATTTGTTTATTTATCTCATCGCTTGCATTCTTTATCATGTACAACCCTGTAAATAGTAGTTAAGAATATAATATTAATGCAACCGTGTAAAATTCAAAAAAGAAAGCTTCGGCAAGAAAATGTTTAAAAGGAGTCAGAATAAAAGTATGCTTTGAAAAGTGCGGACGCGTTTTATTTCACAGCGTGCTAAAATATCTAGTTGCATCGTTAAAGGCAACAAGTATTTTGTGCGCTGAATGTGAATCTAAGTTACTGTATACCAGTTCAGAGAATGTTATATACGGCACAATTAATTGAATAACGAGTCTCTTTTTAGTTTGAACTGGTGTAAACTTAGCAGATAGCCGAAGGCAACGCAACGTATAATAAATTCTTTTAATTGTACTATTAATATGATCAGAACATGACATTTTTGCATTAATAAAAAAACCTAGATTTTTTACTTTATTCACCACTTGCAAACTTTTATTATTTAATAGAATGGGTGGAATTTCCAAGTTGTTAAGTTTGTCCTTTGAAATAGGTAGCACAAAAGACTTATCTGCATTAAGGCAAAGATCATTGTCAAATGCCCACTTATGAATTCCACTAAGATCATCATTCAACCTGCAACACAAGTCATCGAGTAGTCCGACTCGGTTTGAAAAATACAACTGAATGTCGTCAGCATAAGCATGCATCATCACATCATTGCACACAGTAAAAATGTCATTAATAAAGACGCTGAATAGGAGCGGCCCAAGAATTGATCCCTGTGGCACACCAGCTGCAATATCCTTAAGGTCGGAAAACTTATTTTTAATCCTTACCCTCTGCCTTCTTCCTTCAAGATAACTGTCAATTAATTTGATAGCAGTATTATTGAAACCAAAAAGCAATTTAAGCTTTTGAACAAGAATAGAGTGATTGACGCAGTCGAAGGCTTTAGAGAAATCCAATAAACAAAGTAGGGTTATATGTCCTGCATCAAACGACGTGCGGATATCGTCAAGGACTTTAAGCATGGCAGTCGCACAGCTATGCCCGGCTCTGAAACCAGATTGGTATGGAGATAGAAGGCTATGAGTTTCAAGATGATTATTAATTTGTTTGGCCATGAGGGACTCACATATTTTAGAGAATGCAGACAGAATGCTAATTGGTCTATAATCTTTCATAGCAGAAGCGTTACTGACTTTAGCGATTGGAATAACAGTCGCAATTTTCCACGATTCAGGAAAACACGAAGTTGTAAAACAATGATTGATAACATGTGTTAACGGTTTGATGATATATGGTAAAATTAGCTTTATAAATCGTAAAGAAATGCCATCATCTCCAACAGCATTTGATTTTATTTTCATGATAGACTTGGTGACGTCATTTATGTCAACGTTAGAAAAAGAAAATTGTTCCAGATCCTGGAACTGACGCAGATTACATTGAAAGGTGTTATTGCCTGATGAAGTCTTGGTAAGAAAAAAGTCATTCAGAGCATTTGGATCAACATCACACTGAGTATTATCTTTGCTACAGACACCGAGCTTACGAATATTTTTCCAAAGATCTCTAGAAGAAAGTGAGCTGTCGAGTTTTCTACGAAAGTATTTTTTCTTAGACTGTCTAATTACAGACACAGCTTCATTGCGAGCAAGCTTAAACAATCTCCAATTTTCATCAATGCGATGTTTCTTCCATTTGCCATAAAGTTTATTTCTTTTTAAAATAGCTGCTTTAACGTGTGAGGTATACCAAGGGCAAGTCTTATTTTCAACAGTCACGGTACGTAGAGGCACAGAATTCTCGAAAGCATTTTGCACATGCGATGTAAGAACATTCAGTTTATCATCAACAGACACAGAAACCTAACAATCTTCCCAACAAATTTGAGAGAAATAACCATACAATAGAGAATAATCAATGGATTTGTAGTCGCGATACGATACTGACATAGAGGACGAATCACGACATGTAAAAAAATTAATGGAACAGAAAAGCAGATCATGATCAGATATAAATGATATTTGATCAAAAAGTGAAAGTAAAGTAACATCTAAAACAATAAAAACATCGATTAGGCTAGGAGTCACATTTGGAGCAAATCGAGTTAGATAAGAAGAATTTACAACTGTCATTCCAGCAGCCTTAACACTGTCAATAAAGCTATCAGATATGTTGTCCTTGTTAAGCAGGTTTACATTAAAGTCACCACATACAATATAGGAATCAAAATCAATTACACACCTGTATAAATCACTAAAAAAAGGTTCAAGACTGCAGCATCTGTTAGGATTATAAACGCAAGAAACAAGTAACTTAGCATTGTTATTATTACAAATTTCAACATTTAAAAACTCAACATCAGAACTATTCGACAAATTTACAAGCCTAGTTTTAAGAACTGATTTGCAATAAATAGCAACACCACCTCCTTTTTTATTCATTCTGTCATTTCTATATAGAGTATAGTTGGAAATATTGAAATAACTGTTGGGGATATCATTATTAAACCAGGTCTCGGACACACAGATAACATCAACATTAGAACTTTCAAAAACATATTTTACAGAATCAAGTTTTGATGGATTTAAACTTCTCGCATTAAAATGGACAATAGAAAGGCCATCGCGTTGTTTACATAAAACATCAATTAACACCTTACGGCGATCATCAACACCACCAAACGGACTATGATTCATAGTTACTACACACAACATCGACAGACGAGCAACAAACAGGCATAATAACAATCAACAAATGAAACAAGTCTAAAGCAATCATAATAAAAGTAATAAAAACAGTAATAATAATAAATTTTGAAAAATAATTTGAAAAAGCAAAAATTAGTGTAATATTTAATGATAGGCTAATTGGCATCAAGTCGTTGACTACCCGGTGATGAAACAGCTTCAGAAGTTGTACCAGATATAATTTTGTGCAGTTCATCCAGGCTACTGATTCGAACGCCTTCAGAATCTTTGCAATCATGCTGAATCTTGAAATACATGCTTACTTTAATCGGATTCCGACTCCGACGAAGCCACAAATAGACCGGAAGCGTCAATGTGCGGATAGTCACTTTGAACCATTTGTCCAAAAACTGGCATTAGAGATGACATCTGTTTTTTAATTCTCTTTGCTCTTTTTACCATCATACGCTCCATTCTATCAAGTCGACTTCCACGACCCTTCTCATGTCGTGAAGTCGTTGCCTCCGTTGGAGATGTTGGAGATGGAGTCAAAGATAGATTAGAAACAGTCGGCCGATATTGCAGAAATTGGCTTGAGAATGAAGGTAAATCTGGCGACGGCAGTGGGGATGGCACAGTGATTGGCATTGGTGATAGTACTGTGTTTGGCGGTGTTGATGCTAAAATTGAGCAATACGATGCACCGATCTCTGGAGTTGGTGATGAAGACAGTGGTAGCGACGATATACCGGTTGGTAGGGCAGAAGTAGTGCTGCATTCCTCTCTGCGCATACTAAATGCACCATGTGTTGCATCCAGCAAGAAAGGCGGATGGAAGTTATCTTTTAATGCTTCATATGATTGTATGGCCTGGAAAAAAGGTCAATCTTTTGCCTCATCTGTTGTTGCCTCATCCCCAACGCCTTCCCCTTATCGATACTTCGTCAATTCTTTATATTTCTTCAACAGGCTATTCCACTGATATTTGCAGTTAACTGAGTCTTTGGATGGATCTCTCAATACTTCCCTCAAGGACTCTGCTACAATTCTTTTCAAGGGATATCTAATTAAAAAACATGAAATACATATAAAATTAATCTTACCTCTAACCCTCGTTGCTGTTAGCATTTTTGCCACTAAAATATTTATCCATGGAAGTTCGCTTCTCGATAAGTATGAAGCGCTCCGAATTACTCCCTGTTAATATATGAAAATATGAACACGAACATTATACCTTAAAGAAAAACCAAAATCTTAATACTTACATGTTATGTACGACTTCCTTTGCTGTTTTGTTGGTTTTTCCATTATTTTTTTATTCTAGGTGCTTTTTTAATTTGTAATTAACAAAATAGTTTCGCTTCACGCATTTCACTTTAGTTATTTTAAGCGCGAGTTTACAAGTGTTTTTTTTCTAATTTTGCTTGTGTCAAAAAATCTCTTTTCGTCGATTGTCAAAATTTATACTAGCCCCTAGGGCTACATGATTTTTTGACAGTCATATTCACCTCGCAAGTGCCAAATATTCTCATTTAGACTGTCAAAATTTCATCATTCGAGTGAAAAGTTTCCGAATAGCACACAGCCTAACTCTTGAACAACTTTCGGGCTGAATGGTATGTAGCATAAAGCACTCACACAATATGTTCCCTGAGCGGTTACCAGTAATATAACACGAAATTTGTTAATCAAAATATATTGAATTTCGGTCTTATGCATGTGCAGCTGCTAAGGTTGTTATATTGCTGCACTTTTACATTTTCAACAATTTTTATGTTTTCACCAATTAACACTTAAACTTTCGTTTTATATATATAATAGTTTATTATATTTACAAAAAAAACAAAACATGGTAAATATTTGTACGTGAATAAGAAAATGTTTGGTTAATTGCAAACTCTGAAAAAAGACAATGGCCGATTGTGCTCGGTCTCTTCTTTGCCATGATATAATTATACTTGCTGCTAAATAGTATGGAATTAAAAAATTACTTAACTTCCACTTATAATCACTCACTATTATTGCAATACTCACTATTAATAATAAAATAAAATAGGAAATATTTTATAAGCAAGTGTTTCTTCTTTGAAAACTCTGAAACATAAACGATAGCGAAAACATAAACAATAGGTGCCAGTAATCACTTGCAAGTGGAGAATACATATTGTCTTCGAAAAAGTTCGAAATTAGCTGCAAGTTGCTTCAGGTGCAAGTGGAAGTTCTTTTAAAAATGTCGTTGAATGCGAAGTTTCTCCCTGAAATTGCAGTATTGCTTGAAATTAAGAAGTTAGAAAAAGAGGAAAACATGTAACTAATGTTGCTTCTTCTATATACTTGAGGAAATTCCGGAAAAATCCACAAAAGCACTACAAAAACATCACTTTTATCCCCTTTTCTGACATTTACTTACAGCAAGTGAAAAAAATTCACTACCTAGGAAATTTCCGTGCAAGTGAGTGTGCTAGTAAAAATGTTTGGATTTATTTAGTTTTTCGAACATTCACTTTTACGTGAGGACGCTAGGTTAGGTACTTGATTGTAGTAACTAACAAGCTGCTAGAACGTGTTTCCGTATTTTTCTAGCTCAAAAGAAATAAGAAGAATAAGTATAAAATCACTCTCTCGAACAGTATTGATATGAAAACGTAATTTTCGTTCTGTAAATTTCGTAATTTTACAATCAATTTTTTGTTATTCATAAGCGTATTTATACACATAGGCTTTAATGAAAAATTAAATGGGACCTTTAAGAGTTTATTCATGTTATTAATATCAAATTTAATAAATTAAAAGGTTACTTAAGGTTAAATAAAAGGTTAAAAAATTATAAGATTCAATTAAATTTTTATTGTATTGTATTATTGTATTTGTTTGTTAATTCTTTCCTTATGTCCAAATTATAACAAGACTACTTCTTCACCTTTAAATCAACGTTTGTGTGGTCAAAATGCCTCTGATTTTTGTTTTATTTAGGTTTATTTGAGAAAAAATGCGACCAACGTTTGCTGATGAATTAGGCTAGGTCAAGATTTTAAAAATTAATTTTCGCATAAAAAAAGTCCAAAGATTAGTTTCCTCTTCTGATTGAATAAACTGTTTTCCAGTAATATCCACTTTCTACTTATTCTTCTGAATCACTGAAGCAAACTCTAAATTTAAAACTTCAAATGTAACTTAACTTTAAATGTCAGTATCTCTATTGGTTTTATCGCATTTGATAATTGCTCTTACTTAAATTTTACCTCAACACCCGAATATAGCTGCTCCAATCACACAAATCGAATTTGAATCTGAACTTCAATCTCAAATTTTACATAATAAAGAAAAAGCGATGTAACCAAAAAACATAATTTTTGGCAAAAAATTTAAAGAAAAACGTTAGATCATAATTGCAGCCAAAAAAAGTCGAAATGACGATAAATCGTCAATAATACCAACCCTGATTTATGCTACATACCAGAGAACAGCTTGAGTGCATTCAAATGGCGATTCGAATGTTTCGTCAATATACGAGCTACGAATATGCCTTCTGCATGAAAATTAATGTGGGACTACATGTACCAATCGCTGTGGTTACGAATTCCATAGAGTTCGAGCGCCTGCGATTACGAATGCCTACGAGACACGAATGGCCAACAAAGCATGACATGACATGCTTTTATGTCCATTCGCTCCAAGAAAAAAATGTTAACTGCAGTCTGCAGTGTTGAATTGTTTTGTATACTAAAAATTGCAATAGTATAAAAGATTTTAATTTGAATGATTATCTATTTTGTTTGTTAAAATTCTGTTTTCAAATTCAGAGAAAAATTCTGTTTTCTTGGTTGAAGTTTATTTATATAAATTTGAGTAATTATGCAATAAATAAATAAATATGCTTACTTTAACATCCCTACAGCTAGTAATACAATTTTTGTAACTACATATTGGCTTAGTAACTACATAAATTCACATTATTTATAGGGCTCTCGAATTTCGAGTAGCCGGGCAAGCCGGATTGTGACAGGTTTCTGTTTGTTTTAATTTTTTTCCTTGTGTTGCATTTTGTAAAAATTTTGGAATAGGAAGAATGTTAAGGAAAATTAAGCAAGAAACTTGCGGTGATTTTTAATAAAAAAGAGACATTGCGTTGTGGTAGCTTCTAAGGTTGCGATCATTGTGAAGGCCAGTTCAGGCAGGCAGGCAGGCAGATAAAATTAAATTTTCACGTAGGAGCAATAAGGAAACCATGTCATGCATCTCTTTTGCAAACGGGGCTATTAGTATTTGCATTGGCGTGTGAGGTTTTTGTTATTGCGCATGTAATTGTTGTTGTTCAGTTGAAAATGTTAATGCGTCAAGGGCAATTTGTGTTATTGTTGCTTGTACATGTGTTTGTTTTTTAATAACAAAGAAGACAAAATTGATGATAGATACAAAATAACAATAATAAAATGTTATTTTTGCATATAATTCCACGAACAACGCTATGATCAATAAAAAAAAAAAAAAATCAAAATAACAACAAATGTGTTCAAAAGTACTTGAAAATACAAATCAGAACAGCGCACAGTGTGACATTTTATCAATCTACGAGGACAAAAGTAGAAAAAAAAACTTCCAAAAAATTAAATTTTGTGTCAAAAATTTGAAAATGTTGCTTTTGGGTTTTTAAAAATTATTTGTAAGCATCAAGAGAGAGTTTTTGTATTAAGTGCACTGATTAAAATTGTTAACATTTTAACTTCTTTTTCATTGGAAAACTGTTTTAAAGTTATGTAGGTTAATTCAAAATAAAATAAGTCGCTTATTTTCATTTTAAAGTTTCATTTAAATTAGTGATGGAAATGTAGCATAACTAAGAAACTATAAATTCAGCTACACTTTGATGGACTGGCAAAAAGTTTGTATGCATATGTATTGGGGTGTCCCAAAAAAGTCGAAGTTGTTTTTTTATGTGGTACCGCCTCAATTTTTTCGTATGATGTTGAAATAATTGTAAAAAATTTTGGTGTGCCTAGGACCAGAGAAACCCTTGCCGACTTGCATCGGTACATATCAGTACGTGGTTATATAGTAAAAAAGTGCTCATTTTTTCTTTTGATGAAAAATAAATAGGTTTTTCTTTGAAAAGCGAAAAGCCTGCAAGTTCTTCTAAACATGCATTTTTTGTCATAACAGAGAAGAATGTTGTACAATTTTATGTTTTTCTAATGCAATTTAGTGTTTCAAAGTCAAAGCATAAAGAGTTCATTTCCCTCTATAGGCAACTCAATGAAATGCCCTGTAATTAAGAGGGTGTTTGAGATAGACCCCAACTCCAGAACAACTTTTTTTAGGAATAAGCCAGGGAATCATCACAAGAATTTAGAATTTTGTCCGCCCAGATTGGTCAAATCGCACACTGTGCAACGGTTGATAGTTCAGAACTCATTTTTTTATTAGGTTGGAAACAAAGTGAATTCCGATTCAGACAAGTAGGCAGATCAGATCGGAAAACACATTAGAGAAAAAGAGATGCATGACTTGGTTTCTTTATTGTTTAAATGTGAAAATATGATCTGATCTGATCAGAAACAAGCGTTCACTATGTTCTTTGTTTAAAAATTAACCTTAAAAATTAACGCATGTTCTTTGTTTCCTTTCCTTTCACCTCTCTCCGGCTCTTCATCACACTCTTCCCATTTCAAAAGTTTTATGGCCTAATTAGCCAAACATAGATATACGCAACACAGCCGTTGCTTTTGTCACATACAAATCTACCGAACGTGTTTTTCGTATATTTAATTAGCCGAAACGTAACGCGATGCAGAAGTCTGTTGAATTTTGATTTCTGTGTTACGTCGACTGACATTTCAGTATACAATGAGCTTTTTGTAAGGTTGTTAGCATCACACTTTTATTTTTGAGTAAAATTTCTATGTTTGCGTTAATTTATTGGAGTGGAATCGAAGTATTTTAATTTAAATTGATTTTTTATTAATAATTGAAATATGTTTCATGCCCGTATGATACTTATTTTTTTTTTGTCCAATTTTAAAATCTGAAAACAAGTGGCGCGTGGGCATGACAGACATATTTTGTAAGAAAATGATAAACGTTGTTACTTTTTTATATCTGGTGTTTTTAAGAGCAGCTGCATTTAATAAATTTATATTAGCTACACACATCACTTCCAATTCTGCATACATTTATATTAAATAGTTTTGTTGAATTGAAAGAAACCGCAAAAAATGCAAAGAAAATACAGTCCGTTCTACAAATTTTCCTTCAATTCGTACCATATGCGTACTCACTCACACCAATTGAATCCATGCATTCGTGCTATTTGAACTGCTCTAGTTATAATTTTCAATGATCAACTTAATTAAGTATCATAATGGCTTCAGAAGGTTAGACGATGAAAAACTAATTGATCTAGTGATCTATTTGACACTTGCTGTGGTTGCTACGTTGGTGGCATAATCAACAAAAAGTCATAGTACGTTGCGTCTTGTTAACCTAAGTTACGCCAAGTTTGCATAATCAGAGCATTACAAAACACAACAAAAAAACAAAAAAATAAAAACAAACAGAAACCAGTCAAAAGCATCAACCCCGCAAAATAAACGCGCTTTCACTCCCAAATAAAAACATCAAAAATTCTAAACTACCCTGGTAGCTCGAAAGTTCGAAAATGCACATCTCTTCTAACATATTTTTATAGAAATTTTAAGAAAAAATATTTTTATTTTTGTTTTTATTTTTTATCCATATACTGAGCTACTACAAGTACTTTTTAAGTTTGTTTTGTTTCTGTCATAAAGACTTTTTTACGAACATAATTTTAAAAAACAAAATATTGTATTGATTGTTAAATGAAAAAATCTTAAACTGAACCTTAATTGAACTGAATCTTAACTCTTAAATTAAAAGTTTTATTAAAAATTTATTGAAAAATAAATGATTATATAAAATATTGAAAATGTTGAATAAAGATATACTCGTATAAATCTAAAATAAGTATATGTATATGTACAGGGCGCTGTATATATAAAAATTGTAAAAAAATCTGTACATGAAATATTTTTTTGAAATTCTTTTTGCGATGGACATTTTGAATGACGCTGAGTCAAAAATCGTATTTTTAAAATTTTTGTCTGTCTGTCTGTCTGTCTGTCTGTCTGTTAGAGCATCACGCGAAAATCACTGGATGGATTTAAATGAAACTTGACATCTAGGTTCCTTATACCCCCGGTAAAAATATAGGATACTTTTTATTCAGTAAAAAAGGTTGGACCCGGTAGTAGGCGCTGCGATCGGGTTCCAGGCATTCTTTTTTTTAGCTTACCTCCGAAACCGTTCATCCGATTTGCATGAAAATTTGTATGTAAAGGTTTTCGGATACGGTGTGTTTTTATGACTTATCTGCTCTGTACCATCTTGAACACCAGAGGGCGCTGTAGTACAAATATTTTAAATAATTTAAAAAAAACTTCTAAGCCGTTCATCCTATTTGCATGAAAATTCGAAAATAGGGGTTTTCTGATACGGTGAGTTTTCATGACGTATCTACTCTGTTCTATCTTGAACGCCAGAGGGCGCTATAGTACAAATATTTTAAAAAACGTCAAAAAACTCCTAAGCTGTTTATCCGATTTACATGAAAATTGGTAAATAGAGGTTTTCGGATACTGCGAGTTTTCATTATTTATCTACTCTGTTCTATCTTGAACACCAGATGGCGCTGTAGTACAAAGATTTTAAAATACGTCAAAAAACTCCTAAGTCGCTTATCCGATTTACATGAAAGTTGGTATATAGAGGTTTTCGGAAACGGTGAGCTTTTATGACATAAACTAGGTTCTATCTTGAACACCGGAGAGCGCTGTAGCACAAATATTTTAAAAAAACTTCGAAAAAGTCCAAAACCGTTCATCGTGGGCGCGTGTGTTTGAGTGGATCCCTGGATGGTTCAAATTCACAATTGGACCCGGTAGGTGGCGAGTTTTTTTGACTTTTCTACTCTGTTTTATCTCGAACACCAGAGGGCGCTGCAGTACAAATATTTTAAAAAACTTCTAAGCTGTTAATCCGGTTTTCATGTAAATTGGTATATAAGGGCTTTCTAATATGATGACTATTTTGGACTTATCTTTTTTGTTCTATAACGAACACCAGAGGGCGCTATAGTACAAATTTCTTAAGAAATCGTGTAAGATTAGAAAGCCGCTCATTTAATTTGGATGAAAAATTTCTTTAAAGGATTTTCGAGTACTGCAACTGTTTTGGCTGTTTTGGCGTTATCTCTTTTGCTCTGTCTCGAAAAGTAGTAGCGCTGTTGTACAATTTGTACGTGTGTATGTTATTAAACTATTCCTAAACGGCTGCACCGATTCTGATGAAGTTTTTTGTGTGTGTTTAAGTGGATCCCTGGTGGTTCAGATTCGCAATTGGACCCGGTAGGTGGCGCTGTGATCGGGTTCCACCAATTTTGTTATTATAGTTTGTCTCCGAAACCATTCATCCGATTCACATGAAAATTTGTATTTAGTGGTTTTCGGGTACGGTAGTTTTTATGACTTATCTATTTTGTTTTATATTGAACACCATAGGGCACTGCACTACAAATGTTTTAAAAATTTTGAAAAACTCCTAGCTGTACATCCAATTTGCGTGAACATTTGTACATAGGTGTTTTCGGATACAGTGGGTATCTTAGACTTTTTTCTGCGCTATCTTAAACACCAGATGGTGCTGTAGTACAAATCACTTAAGAAATCGTGAAACACTTAAAAATCGCTCATCCGACTTAGATAAAAATTTGTATATCGAATATATAAGATTTGATTATCGAGTATAGAAAGGGCTTTGGCTTTATTTTTTTATTCTATCTCGAAAACCAGCGGGCATTGTTGTCCGCAAAAAACTGAAAACAACTCATCCGATAAGTATGATTTTTATAAGTGGTTTTCGGATGCGGTGAGTCTTTTGGCGCTATGTATTTTGCTATATCATGAACCACAGAGGGCGCTGTACTACAAAATACAGTAAGGCGTAGCAAAGCGCGAAGGGTGATAAATATTTTCTCTTTTTCTTTATGTGTATTTATATTCGACTTTCTCTTTTCGCAAATCGTAATTGAGTACGCATCAACACTTACGCAAGTCAGTTGCGTCATAAGTTGGAGTTGTTTTGACATTGCAATTTCTATTTTCAATGCTTATTTAATTTTTGTCCAGTTTCCTCGCGAATTGCCAAAAATTAGTTTTTGCTCTGATTTTTTTCAAAAATGTGCAATATATCGAATACAATATGAAACTTGAAAAATATTTTTGCAAGCGATCGGCGGCACGCACACACAAATCACGATTTCCCTAACTTTTTCTCATAGTTTTCAAATGTTGGAGCTACATTTTGCTTATTTCGCCAAAGTTACCGGTTCGAAAGATTCACACAAAATTCCTTCTAAAGTTTGTGAAAAGTTTTTTCAAATCGACGAATGAAATCGAAAATTATTTATATCAACTCCAGAGTTAAGCCGGGTATTCAGCTAGTAAATAATAAATTTGTCTTCTTTCTTCTTGAATGTTTATTGAAAGCAGAACAGTAGTTTGTTTACCAATACGCAGCTAGAAAACGGCAGTGAAGTACGAAAACAAAAACTCATGCAGCAGCAGAAACTCCAGCTGCTTTAAGCGAATTTTTCGAATGTCTGCATTGTCTGGATGGTGCCTTTGTTTCGCTTCGCAATCGTGAAAAGATGTGCTTAGCAGCAATCGTTGTTTACAAACTCGAGCACCATGCATGCATTAATTTTTGTTCGCGATTGTGGCTGACGGCGAATGTTATTCGAGTGGCAAGTAATAACGAATGGTCTTATGCAAATCTCTGCTACATACCATTCAGCCCAAAAGTCGTGCAACAGCTATTTAGCACATTTTCTGAAAATTTCTGAAACAAATTTTCTTTTTGGCTGAATGCAGCTAATGTGAATTAAACACAGCTAATAATGAACGCTCTTTTTCTTGGCATTTTTTTTGAAAACTTATGGTATGGCAAGGAACTGTCACTTCTACCTTTATTCTTGTATCATGAGCTCAAGCATAGGTGGCAAAAGAAGTTGAAGCGTATTTTTCATAATCATTACAACAGAGTCAATCAACCCTATAGAGAGTTGTCAGGCAGAGTCATGTTGTTGAGAAAGATTATATGTGATAGAATTAGAATTTGGCTTAACAAGCAATTCAGGGATAGAATCTCGAAAATAGTACCAGGTCCTTGGGCATTTAAGGATGCATTTAGAATTGTAGGTAAAAATAAAAAGTTTTCATGTAACAAAGTGATTGTAAATGACAATGAAATTGTGGGTGAACAAGAGGTTGTTTTGGCCTTTGAGACATTTTTCCAGGAAATTTTCAAAGAAAATTGCCTAATTTAGACCCGTCTTTTGTTAATGAAGTCAGGACCCCAGTTGAAACAGCCCGGCGTTTTAAACCATCACATGTATTCTGGTTCAATAGCATTGACTCTGCTATGTTGCCTCCAGATTCTAGGCTTTTTACATCACAGGATGAATTACCAGGCATAGTGCGTAATCTTAAGCCTAAAAAGTCTTTTGGCCCGGATAAGATATCTAATTACGCTCTGAAAAAGATTTCGCCTACTGGTATTAAATATTTAACAATAATTCTCAACAATTGCATAAATAACGGTGATTTCCCCTTGAAGTGGAAGGTGGCTTCGATTTTGCCTATCATTAAAAAACCAAATAATTTTGCCATTAATAATTTCCGGCCAATATCTCTTTTGTCAAATGTAGGTAAAATCCTTGAAAGAGTGATCATGTCGAAAGTGGAATCTCCGAAGGTGGTTCCAGTGGAATACATTCTGATTACCAGTTTGGGTTCAAGAGAAAGCACTCGACAGTGCATGCGCTGTTGAAAGTTCCCAACGAAGTAACCTTGGAAAGAAAAACTGTACTGTGGCGTGTTCACTCGATGTGGAAAAGGCATTTGATAATGTCTGGAGAGAAGGGTTGCTGTTCAAAGTGTTGAATTTAGACTTTCCGCCTCAAATCTTTCATATTATAGAAAGTTTTTTAGTAGACCGTACATTGTTTATTCAGATTCAGAAAAGTACTTCTAACTTTTGTGATACTTTAAGTGGAGTCGCCCAAGGCTCAGATATGGGCCCTAAACTTTTTAATTTATTTATGCACGACTTTCCTCACGAGAACAGAATTGATAATTCGCATGTCTCAACAGGAATTCTTTTCACCGATGACTCCTTTGCCTATGCCAGTGATGAATATCCTTTTCTGGCACTGAGAAAGCTTGAGAATCACATAAATAAAATCAGTTTGTACTACAAAAAATGGGGTATAAAAATCAATCAGTTCAAGTCGGATTGTATCTGTTTTAAGAATGCAAGTGGGAAAGGAAAAGAGGGGGTGGTGCGTGAAAGCCGTAATCTTTCTTTGAGAATTGATGGTGGCTTGTTGCCTTTCAAAAAAATTATTAAATATCTGGGGGTAAATTTTAACAATTTATTCAAATTTCAACATGCTAGAATAAAGCCATGCAAAAGAAGGCAAAACTGCTACCAACTGAACCATAAGCGAAGGTTTTGAGTGAGGTGAGAGTTTTGCGAACGTTTTTGGTTAGAATTTTTTTTTTTTTTATATTTTTCTTTTTTATTTT
The DNA here is from genome assembly GCA_914767935.1 of Coremacera marginata. NCBI lineage: Eukaryota > Metazoa > Arthropoda > Insecta > Diptera > Sciomyzidae > Coremacera > Coremacera marginata. The sequence continues at coordinate 128,767,397 of OU612045.1, forward strand.
GTAACTTAAAAGTGCTTGTTATAAAAGATTAAATTCGTGAAAGCTTTTCCCATAAAGAAAAATTGTGCATATTTTGCGAAATTCATTAAAAACTTATTTTGAAAATGAATCATTTTTGTATCATTTCAGTAGGTAAGACTTCCTTGTAAATGAACCACTTTTTGTTCATAAATGAGTTCGGAAATGAATCATTTATGTTGCTTTTTTGCATTCTGAAATGAGTGCAAAAAAGAATAATTTTTTTTATCATATTAGTAGGAAACAATTTCTCATAAACGAAGCATTTTTTGTTCATAAATGAGTTCACAAATGAATCATAAATGCTACTTTTTATATTCTAAAATCAGGTAAATAATGGAACTTAAAATGAAAATGTTAACTTTCGTACAAACGTCATATGATTTTTTACCAGTGCGAGATGGAAGTACTGCTACACGTATGAAAATTTTCAACATTTCTATCAAAAATTAAAATCAAGCCCAAATAGAATGAAAACCACGAAAACATTCCATGCGAAAATGTAATCAAATAAATTCCCCAATTAAAAACTTAACTATTTTGATATTACATATATAATTTGGAAGTTTGTCAAATTGGAAAACAATAACGCCTTTTCCCTTTTGAAACATCAATATCATGAAAAACACAATGCGTGAATTCCAGCCCAGGTATATTAATCCTATTAACCCAATGATTAATATGATCTCTAATTTTAGTAATAATCATTATTTCTTTAACAAAATATCGATATGTAATTATAAACAGTATTATGCAATAATAAAATTTAAACTTCAAAAAGGTTATTTTTTTTAACTCATTATTGAACAAAAAAAGATTTGTTTTTGAGAGGCAATTCAGTCCAAAGATTGATACAAAAAGGGTTCAATTTCGTTTCAGTGTCGAGTGCCGAAAAATAACTTTTGTATGGTTTATTTTTGAACTCATTTCCGAAGAAAAAACAGTTTGTTTCTGGAGGCATTTTCGTCCGGCGATTGATTCAAAAAGGGTTAATTTCCGAGTGCCGAAAAATAACTTCTATGGTTCTTTTTTTAACTCATTTCCGAACAAAAAAGAGGATAATTTATGGTACTTTTTTAACTCATTTGCGAACAAAATAAGGTTCGTTTTTGAGAGGCATTTTAGTCCGACGAATGATATAAAAAGGGTTCATTTATGAGTTCCGAAAATGAACGTTTCTACCCGAAAAGGTTCATAAATAAATTCAAAAACGGTAGTTTTGGTTCACTGGGTATTTTATAAGACACTTATCAGACCTGTAATGTTGTATGCATTTCCTTCATGGTTCTCAATCTCACCCACGGTTGCGGCTGAAATGGAAAGGCTGGAAAGAAAAAATGTAAGATTATGCATAGATAAAGATTACGAGACCACAGACAAAAGTTTTTCCAATGATTTTGTATACAAAGAGACAAATTTAGTACCTATTTTGAGGTATGCATTATCCTTTATGAATAGATCTATTAAGAACATGAGTATTTCTGATAATGAACTAATCAAGGAAATCTTTCTCTCACAAGCAAACACTTCTTGAAATAGTTCTTGAGGATTTTGAGTCAGTGCCCGATGGATTACCCATTCCTTTCTATGTAAAAGCAATGTCTGGCCATAATCGAGCGTAATTATTTATTATTAAAACCGTTCTATAATTTGTCTATGGTGGGCAAATCCTACTTATCTTCATTTATTCTTTTTTTTACTATATATATTTTTAATATATGTGCCATTTAAATGTTATTTTTGTGTTAAAGAAAAGTACTGTTAAGAAAAAGTTAAGAATTGAAAAAAAAATCAACTTAAAACATTAAAGATCTTCTGTGTAACTAACAGACAAATTTTAAATATGATACAATATTGCCTTATCTTTCCTTATCTTTGTTATCTCACTTAAACACTAGGCATTATACCTACGAAAGTCACACGTATTGTAAATAGTATACTTAGTGTATGTATATGTTTCGACATTTACATGCTGTCGTTGTTTCTTTCACTTGTATTATGTTAAGTTTTTTTTGTTTTCTTTTTTCTTTGTTTGTAAATACATGACAATCGTCAGAAAAGAAAGACAAAATGCGTCTAGAGCAGGAGCAAGGTTGATTTATAAGGTCGCAAGGGAGAGAGTGAGTACCCATAATTGTCAAATCGAAGTTGACAGCTCATAGAAAATCTGCAAGTGCTCTCTTTTATGGTCCGTTTTTCTTTCGTAGTCATTCGCAAAATTGGCTTGTTTTGACAATTATAGGTACTGAGAAGAGAGTGCGATCAGCCCTGCGACAACCTTATAAAGGGTGTTTTTTTTAGAGGTATAGAGCTTCGAATTGAAATAAAACACAAGAAAATCGTTTTAATATCCATCAATTTGGCTTTATTGGAAGGAACATTTTATGCCATTAATGTTTAAATATGATTTCGGGCATGTGGCCTCCGCGGCTGGCTCGAATAAATCTAATTCTACAGGTCCAATTTTCAACCACTTTTTCGAGCATATGGGGCCGTATGTCGGCAATAACGGCACGAATGTTGGCTTCCAAGTCCCCTAACGTTTCTGATTTGCTGGCGTAGACGAGCGACTTCATATATCCCCAAAGAAAATAATCCAATGGTGTCAAATCACACGATCTTGGTGGCCAATTGACAGGTCCATTCCGCGAAATTATGCGCTCATCGAATGTTTCCTTCAATAAATCGATTGTGACGTGCGCTGTGTGGCATGTAGCGCCGTCTTGTTGGAACTACAACTCATCCACATTCATGCCATCCAATTCGGGAACAAAATAGTCGGTTATCATGGCTCTATACCGGTCTCCATTAACGGTAACTGACTCTCCAGCATTATTTCAGAAGAAGAATGGCCCAATGACTCCACCAGCCCATAGAGCACACCAAACAGTCAGTTTTTGTGGATGTAATGGCGTCTCAAGGGTCTCATGTGGATTCTCTTCACTCCAAATGCGGCAATTTTGCTTGTTGACGTAGCCATTCAACCAAAAATGAGCCTCATCACTGAACAAAATTTTTCGATGAAAATCAGCATCGAGATCAATCTCATTTTCGGCCCATACACCAAAATCACGACGCATTGCATGGTCTCGCGGCTTTAATTCTTGCACAAGCTGGATCTTGTAAGGTCGCAAGCCAAGATCTTTGCGCAAAATCTTCCATAAAGTTGATGGACAAAGCTCCAATTGCTGTGCACGGTGGCGAATCGATTCATTCGGGTCCTCTTCAACATTTTGCTCTACAGCGGCAATTGTTTCTTCGGTGAGCACTGTTCGACGTCTCTGAGGATGCGTATTATCACATAGAGTAAACGTAGTGCGAAAACGATCCATGGTTAACCGAATTAATTGCTCTGATGGACGATTATGTCGATCATAAAATGGACGGAGCTTGCGGTAAACTTCGCGAACTGAACCATTATTTTCGAAATAAATTTGCACGATTTGCAATCGTTGTTCTCTTGTCAACCTGTTCATGATGAAATGGCAAACCAAACTGAACATAAATGACATTAGAGTTGCCAGATTTGACCACAAAATGCCAGTTTTATCTCTATTCGAAAAACAAACCTCTAAAAAAAACACCATTTAAATCAACCTTGAGCAGGAGTAAAATAATCATTAATTCTATTATAGCCATGTGGCAATCGATTTATTAATTCCAATATTTCGAAAGTATATGCAGGCCATACAATTACAGCCGCTAAGTTATCAAATAAGAAACTGTTTATATATGTTATGTGTTATCGATTGTTTTAAAGACTCAATAAAGTACAAACATACATACATACTTGTATCATGAGCGTATCCATATGATAACGCACCAAAGATAACAAGATAGGGAACTTCTGTGGGGAATCCTTGTTCACCTAAAGTAAAACACACGTACTCGAAAAATTCGTTCACCACGAATTTCTTAACACTCATCTGACTTTGTTTTTGCTCAACTGCCAATTAGCAAAAATAGTGAGGTGAATATGTCAGTTGCTAATTATGCTACTTAAGAGTTATCTGTAAAGTTCATTAATTATTATCAAATAGGCTAAACATATTTATTGTTTACTGTAGCTTCATGTTAAATTAACTTTTATGCATAAAAAACACATTATTTTCTTCCAAAAAGTAAACAATTTTTACTTGAAGATTCGGGTTAAAAATATCAGCTGTTCAAATTCATGAATGAGATAAATTTTTTCCATTTCATTGTCAGTAGTAGAGTTGCCAATTTTCCTTTTTTCAGACAGCTTTTAATATGAAAAAAACAACTTAAGATGTCGATAAGGTGTTATAGAGGTCTGTTTAGCCACTATAAACACTATAATGTTTGGATTGGTGGTTATTAGCTACACATAGATATCTTTTATTAATCCTCAACGATGATCATAGATCAATTGGGTCTACGGGACGTCAAAAAACATGCTGAAAATTATAAAATCACGTAAAATAAAATATTTTGTTATTACTTGCCCAAGTATATATCGCTACCTTAATATAGAAAGACCCTAAGTCAATAGGAGAAGGAGAAAACTTAATAAAAAATGAAATTCTGTAGTTTCGAATTTTTTGTAAATCAATTTTTTTGTTAAAAACTATAAGTGATGTAGCGATGTTACAATTCTTTTTACTGTAGAAGTTGCAGAACTTTGTTTTTTATCAAGTTTTTTTCTTCTCCTATAATGTAAAAAAAAATGAGTTAGGGCCTTTCTATATTAAGGTAACGATATTCATTATTGCTCATATGTTCTTATTCTCTATGAAACAAAATAGTGTTCGGAATATATTTATAAATGTAACAGTTATTTCCGTAAAATTCAGAAATAAAGTACATAATGTTGGAAATTGCAGTTAAAAGGTTTGCTGACTAAGCCGTATTATATTTCATTTGAAAATTATACAATAAAATACTTAGGGCCAGTTTTTATGTTCGACTCAAATTAAACCGAGCTTAACTCTTGTGTTGTTTCTTATGTGTTTCTTTTATGCCTAAATTGAGTTTAAACTATGTGGCTTCTATTTCCATTTTTATTTTTAATAGTTTTTCAACTTTTAACATTTTTTCCCACATAATAATTTAAAAAATTTTATATTTTTCAGATGAGCTTTTTTTATTTTGAAGCAGTTTTTATGAAGCGTTATGTGAAAAAAATTAATTTAAAAGTCTTATGTTGTTTTTCAAGTGGTGCCTTGACACCACATACATCGCATACACAAAACCACTACACAATAAACCATATTTAACTAATCATATAACAACTAAGCTTGCACTTTGCGCAAATTAAAAAAAATGGGTTTAAAATTTTTTTTAGGAAATTTAAAAGTCTTCTTGATTTTGTACTTCTAAAACCCAAGCAGAAATGTAAAATCTATATAAAAAAAAATTAAACTAATGATAAAACTGTATTTTTTAAAAGTATACCCTTTTTCCAATAGCACATTCCTAAACTAAAAATAGATACTTTTGAAGTGGCTTAATTTTTGCACTGCATAAAAATAGACTGTTTAGTAATATCCTCCTTATTACGAATGCACCAAAATTTTTTTAAATATCCTATTTTTAAAAAAAAATCAATTTTGACCAAGCCTCAAATACAATCGGCCCCTATGTGCGATGTGCTGGATTTATTATCTCTCGTGAATTTTTAAATCGCTTGTTTTTATTTGATGCAAAATTTTAGTTGTTCTATAAGCACATGTGTGTACTGAGAAAAAATGTTGAGGGGCAAAAAATAATAGGACCAGCTACTACATTTCACTACTCTAGGGGTCAATTCGGGAGAGATATGAATACTAATACGACACTTTTTGTGTTTTTCGCATTGGGACCCAGAGAAGGGTGGCAGATAGGGGTAGGTATGTTCAAAAGAAATATTGTGGACCAAAAAATAATAGGACCAGCTGATACTTTTGACGTGTATAGGGGTCCAGTTACGGATGATATAAACCATTTTCGACATTTATCTCTTTTGTGTTTTTGTAGGAGGACCCCAAGAGGGTGACCGAAAAGGTGGATACGTTGAGAAGAAATATTGGTGGTGAAAAAATAAGTGGACTTGGTCATACATTTTACCCCTCTATGGTGCACCCCTATGAATGTTTTTCGTTAATTTTTTTCCTATTTAGGACCTTTTTTGAGCTAGTGCAAAAATTGTAATAAATTGAATTTGGAATTGCGAAAACTTGCGAACGAGAAACATTAAATGAATGAAATGCAGAGAGCGCTCTTCAAGTCAGTTTTTTTGAGGAGCGCAATTTATGAACGAAAACTGTAAAAGAAAAATGAATCACTCTGAACATATAATGAAAGAGCGTTCATGTTTTTTTTCTTCATGAATGAAGACTTCATGAATGAAGAAAGCAAAGTGAGCCGTTCGTGAATTGAATAATATTGATGAGTAGGAGTGTAATCATGCTCTTCACTTGAGAGTTTTTCCTAATCCTCAATTCAAGGCATCGAAATGTCTTAAATTTTTTGTGTGTATGTATGTTAAGCAGCGTGGCAATAAAAATACAATACCAAAGCATTCTGTGATTATGCGGTTACTTCTACAGTTCATGAACAAAAAAATGTAGTCAGCTCTTCACGAAAATGAATATGAGCAGGTTTTTTTTTAACTAAAAATTACCTCATATTCATTAAACTTCATGAGAGCAAATACGAACCCTGCTTCAAATTCCTCTGAATATGCATTTCAACAGTTTTAAGTAGTTCCATTAAATGGAACGTAACATTTTAGTATTTTAATATTTAATGTTTTAATATTTAATACGCAAATACATGATCAATGCAATTTTATAAAGCTTAGAGATAAACATATGCCATTTCGTACCAGCGCAATATTTATGCCATCCAAGAGAATTCTTAAGAAAACAATCAGAGTTGGCAACTCTGATAGCATGAACTTTCACAAATCGGAAATGGTAAAAATAAACATCCATTTATTATGTGAAAATATGGAAACTTTGTTGGGCGATAAAAAGTAAAATAAGAGCATGCATGTAATTATATGGGTGTTAAACAGATTCCAGTAACACAACTTAAAGATTAAAACATTTATGTACAGCAGAAAAATGCACAAAAAGAGCGCGTTCTTTTTTCTTATCTCACCTCAAATAGCGGTGGTTTGTGTAAACTAACGGGGGTTTGTGAAAAATTAAATTTTTCAAAAATATTGACAAATACAACAACTGAAGAAAATGGCAAACTTTGAAAGCATATATTAACCAAAATAAGGGGATGCAATAATCAGTTTAGGTTGCAAACTGATTATTGCAACCCAACTTAAATATTTATGTAATAAAAAACAGATAATATGCATTATTTTAAGGGGTTGCAAAGTGATTTCATTTAGAGTTTGCGGCCGATGAAGAACAAGAGTGGCGTTGCATTTTTCGGTTCACAAATACATGCAAACCTTCATTGAGGTTACGTTTTTAACTTTCCTATATTGTTATCTTTGTAACGTACTCACCTCTTCTTTTGTTCATTCAATCGCAAAGAAATACAGGAAAAAAGAAGCGTTAGCATATGTCAATGCTAAGCTGCAATAGGCTAGGCAAAAATAGCAACTGTTCGATTGTTGGCTATTTTTCTAGTAAACTACGCAGTGTGCTTTGAGAACAGGAAAAAATATTATTTGAATTGATCAAGGTTGATTTATAAAGTTGTCGCAGGGCTGATCGCACTCTCTTCTCAGTACTCATAATTGTCAAAACCAGCCAATTTTGCGAATGACTACGAAAGAAAAACGGGTGATAAAAGAGAGCACTTGCAGATTTTCTATGAGCTGTCAACTTCGATTTGACAATTATGGTTACTTGCTCTCTCACTTGCGACAACCTTATAAATCAACCTTGGAATTGAGTTGAAAATAAGTGGAGAGAAAGTGTAGTTCACTCATTGCTCTGCCTCTCGCTTCTTATGCACAGCTTTCATCCACTCCATTACACAGTTTCGGGCATCCCCTGATCACTCCACCGCTCAATATAATTTTGTCCGCTCTCTCTCTCCCTCTTTTTCCTTTAGCCACGTTTTCCTAAAGTCATGTTTAGCAAGGCGGATGCAAGCATTTACACGCTACCAGAGCAGCGCTGCAGGATGTCTTCTCTTTATCCCACTGGGATAATACAGTGCGGCCGTAGCGCAGTGGGTAAAGTGTGTGGCCCATACGCCAGAGAACCCTTGTTCGAAACCCACCTGACCACAGAAAGTTTTTTAATTGAATTATTTTTTCTGTTCGGCCTTCACTTCTCCGCAGACAATGGCAAACCTCAGGCATAAGCCTTTCGGAGTCAGCATAAGACATGTAGGTACCGTTCTCGATCATTTGCGTTCAAACATTTCACAAAACACACAATACAATTGATCATAAGAAGCTCGGTCAAAGTCCTTTCAAACGCTGAAATGTCTATTTCATTTTTTTTTATAATACTGCATTCTCTGACAATAAAGTGCTCACTGTACAGCAGGGATGAAAATGAAGGTACATTAGTACTTTTTTCCTACATTTTTGACCCGAAAGGTACATTAGATACAATCACTTTATTTTAGGTACATTTCGCCTTTGGTTAAATGAATTTTCCAAAAAGTATTCTAACAATTATTTTTTGTTCTTTAACAAGTAATTAATTTAACAACTACTGGCTTTAAGGCCAAAAATTTCTTTTGTCAATTCTATTCTGGTTTCAATTCCACACTTTTTTGAATACTTACTTACTAAGGTGGCCGTAAGAACCAGTGTCCGGGTTTCGGCCGACATCATCAGCTCTCCCCAGGCGCCTCTGCTTTGAGCGCGCCTTCTCCAATCGGATACACCAAGTGCGGTTAGGGCTTCCTCAGCCTGGTCCATCCATCGGAGGCATGGTCTCCCTCGTCGTCATTGACCAGCCACCCTCGCCTCGAGCACCTTTTTCGCTGGAGCTTCGCCGTCCATACGATGGACATGACCACGCCAGCGTAGTCGCTGCGTCAATGTCTTCGTAGAGCTCATACTGCTCGTGGTTCATTCGAATGCACTAGTCATCGCCGACTTGGGATTTGACTTACCAGGTCGAAAGCCACTCTGATAAGGTCCAATCAGTGTTTTTGTAATCGGCTTTAATCTTTCACACAGTACGCTTGAGAGAACCTTATATGCGATGGAAATAAGACTGATACCTCTATAACTTGCGCAGATTGTTGGGTCTCCTTTCTTAAGTATAGGGCACAGTACGCTGAGGTTCCAATCGTCGGGCATGCTTTCTGCTAGCCATATTTTGCTGATGAGCTGATGCAAGCGCCTATTCAATTCATCGCCGCCGGCTATAAGCAATTCAGCTGACAGGCTTTCAGCACCCGCTGCTTTATTGTTTTTGATTAGTTGGATAGCAACTCGAACCTCTTCATGGCTAGGTGGTGATACTTTCACTCCGACATCGTTGATTGGTGACACTGAACTGTGCTCTCCATGGGCGGCATTGGTGGAATCGTCGCCAGTAAGTATATTGGAGAGTGCCGTCTCCACAATCTCAGCACACACTATGTATCCGTATTCAGATCTCCATTTTCGTCTCTACAAGTGGATGCTCCGGGCTTGAAACCTTCGGTTAGACGCTTAACCTGTTGATAGAATTTTCGTACATCCTTCTTGCCCTGGTATACCTCTAGTTCCTCAAGCTCACGCTATTCCTGCTCTCTTTTCTTGATTCTGAAAAGGCGCCTATCTTCCTTCCTCTTTTCGCGGTAGTTTTCTCGCACGGCTCGCGTTGCAGCTGACTGCAGCGTTTTTCTATATGCGGCGTTTTTTACTGCTGTCGCGATGCGACACTCCTGATCGTACCATTGGTTCCGAGGTTGCGGGCGCCGGAAACCAATGACTTCTTCAGCGGCAGCACACATGAAGTGGGATATATGCGTCCAAAGTCCGCCGGCGTCGTTGGGTCCAGAGGGTGGTTGGTTGAGCTTAACCGAGTTGAGTGGAGTAGACCTCGGCAGTCCGTTGTAATTGCAGCTTAGCGACATCTAGCTTTCGTTGCATTCCTGTGCGTATGTTCTTCGCATTGCATAATCGCATGCGGATCTTGGCTACAACAAGATAATGATCGGAATCAATGTTGACCCCCATTATGAATGGTACATATAAAAAGAAGAAAAATACAAGCTTTAAGAACTCTTTCCTTTTGCACGGTTTTCCTTTGGCAGTTTTATAATATTGCAGCGATGGGTGAGTAAGCTTATCAAATTTATTTCTCAGATACAAAGTACATATTATCAGGGCCGGATTGTGATGCCTTTATAAACATCCCTAAAAACCCATAAAAATTCAATTAAAAATTAAATTTATATGTTTTTAACTGTTTTAAATTAAAATGTTTAGAACTAAGAATTAAGGTTGATGAATGTACAACACTTTTAATTGATTTTATTTAAATGCATTACGTTGCAATAAATAACAATGTACATATTTAAATTATCAAAATCAAACAACCATCTATTGTTAGTATAAATTGACTTCTATATCGAAAAAAACTTCTCTCCACTTCAGCGCATACAAGAGCACATATTTAAAAGATGAAATATCGTTTACATCTGAATGTTCTTTTAGGTGCATATCGCCATTTTTTTCACTTAATATTTCACTCAAGAGAATTCACTCATTCTCAATAGAATTCTCACCAGCATTGGCAAGTTTCTAATTGCTCGTGGCTTGGATTGAAAATTACTAATTTTGTTTTTTTTAATTGGAAAATAATGTTTGAGCTCGTTGAAAAATATGACCTACAACTATGGAAATAGACCTTAAAAACAGAAATGGCTAAAAATGACCAAAAATACCCTAAAAATGTTTGGCCTTGGTACCTGGAGATTATGAAAGGTGTTTTTGCATCATCAGAAAATGTCTATGCAAGAGCTAAAAAAAAATTTTACGCAAATATTTTCCACTTCTGGTTTTGAACTTCTTTATGACTTTTTTTAAAGAAAGGAGGAAGAGTACAACTACCAGACAACTACTTAAAACATTATTCCTTTAAGGATATTACCTATATTCGGCCAAGAGGTTATTCCGAATCAATAAATGCCATTTTGAATGGAGACAATGCACAAACTTAAATGCATTTAAGAGTGTCTGCTAGCTCTTTTCGCAAAATTGTGGAGTTTATTACAGCGAGCATCATGGATGGTCAATAGAGTATGAAGTGGATTGCTATCGAGTAGCAAGTGGCTTTATGGGATTACGGACAGTATGCAATATAGTTCTACATATTACGTAGAACTTCCTTTGCTGTTTTGTTGGGATTTCCATTATTTTTTATTCTTTGCGCTTTTTTAATTTATAATTAGCTTAAAAGTTAAGTTTTCATTAATTTCACTTTAGTTATTTTAAGCGCGAACTTACAAGAGTTTTTTTTTCTAATTATGCTTGTGTCAAAAATTCTCTTACCGATTGTCGAAATTTATACTAGCCCCTGAGGCTATATGAATTTTTGGCAATCATATTCACCTCGCAAGTGCCAAATATTCTCATTCAGACTGTCAAAATTTCATTATCCGAGTGAAAAGTTTCCGAATAGCACACAGCCTAAGTTAACAAGCGGAATAGGGCTGTTAGGCTTAGATTAATTAAGTTTTAATTTTAAACTTTAATAAACTTTTTACTTAAAAAAATTAACTAAATCTTCAAAAATGTGAATTGCACCATTTATGAATTCACGTGAATTCATTCATAAATGTTGCAATTTACATTTTTTGAGTTTTTCGGAGATTTTGTCCTCGGCTATTTTGGGTTTGGCGATTAAGTGTTTGAGATTTTGAATATTTTGTGCTTTGGAGATTTTAGCTTTGGATATTTTGACTTGGAGATTTTGGTTTGGATATATTTTTTTTCGATTCTTTTTTTTCGTTTAAGAACAGGAATCTTATACATTCGAAAAATTTTTGCATGCATTTCCAACAAGGCTCCGAGCCAGGCTGTAACTTGTTTGCAATACTCTGTAGAAAATAACATGGAATTCATGCCTCTGGCCAAGAAAATCAACGAAGTACAGGGTTGTCCATATTCGAAGCGCCCATTTCAAAAAATCGATTGTAGTGCGGCTTGTGTGTGGTGGAGCGCCGTCTTGTTGAAACCAGTAGTGCCTGATACGCTTTCGACGAACGATTGGCATGAAAAAATTGTTTATCATATCGCGATAACGCTCCTGATTGACAGTAACTCTGTGGCCATTATCATCTTCGAAAAAGAACGGCCCAATGAGCATTTTAGCACAAACGCCGCACCAAACAGTGACTTTTGCATCGTGAAGAGGTACCTCTTGAATCTCTTGTGGATTTTCAGTTTCATACAAACGATAAATTGTTTTCTTGGCAGGCGCACTTTTCACTTTATTTATTTTTTTGAAAGCACGTTGAGTTTTCACTATTGACTTGTTTTGTTGAATGTTTTGTTGAACAATTTTAGAGCGTTCGCGTGGCGTGTAATGTTCCATTGTAAACATTTGCTTGAAATGACGCTTCAAACGCGGTATGTCATTAGTCGATTTGGCATCACTGCGGAAAGTTACCAGTATTGCCAGATGGGCGCTTCGAATATTGACAACCCTGTATTCACGCTAAAAGAGGTGCATGTTTCAAAAATTAAGTCGCTGTTAGGCGATAAATTTCTTAAAACACCAGAGCCGGTTAGAGTTGAAGTATAAAAATGTTTTTCCTTTTAATTTAAGTTGTTACCATACCATTAGAAATTTAAATTTTTAATGACATTAATAAAAAAAAAAACTATTAAATTTAAACTAATCGGTGTTTATCCTTGGTTATTCTAAAAGCAAAATAAGAAGACTTACAAAATGTTAACAGAAATTCGGGAGTGAAGGTGATGTGAAACGAGTTTGACTACTCAATGACTCGTTACCTTCGGTCGCGAAATATCTATTGGCACTATTTGGCACATAAGTGCGTTAAGTGGTTTAGGTCGATTGCAAATTTATGCTTAATAACTTTAAACATAACGCGACAAATAATGATACATCTATTCCATGATATCTTTGGTGGCAATATCAGTCTTTCAGAAAAATTAATATATTAATATTAAAAAACGGGATTTTTTGTCGAAATAAATTTTTATAAAAATGGTCTTTTTATATTTTTAACAAAAAATATCCCAATATTTCTTTCCTATTAGAAGTTATTATTAAAAATATATTTTCATGCTATGTCTGTATTAGCAAAACTCGTTTTCTGTTAATTATTAAATTTCCCTTTCTTACTTTTTTTTTCTAATACTTTTATTATGCAACTGAAATACAGAAAAGTATGTTGGTTACAATATCTTTAGAGATTTTTCCAATTTGTGGTATTACGAGTATAGCTCTAAAGTGTAAAGAGAAAGTTACAAAGATAAAATACATAAGCAAAATTTCCGATGCAGTTGAAAAAAATTTATATGTTCCACAAAGTAGGATAAAATTGTCCATGGCATGAGTATAAAAAAACAAATCAATGCAAAAATATTTGTTTCTTTTAAAATTTTAAAAATGAGCACGGTCATTCTAAAAATGAGCGGTCAACAAAAAATGAGTTTTGTTAATATAGATTCACATGGTATGAAAATAGATTTTTAGTAATCTATAGACTATTTAAAGCAAGACTATTTTGTTAAAAATATGAAATAAAAACCTCGTTTTTCTGATGAAAGAAACAACTAGTTAATTTTTGTGTAAAACTGAAACAGTTTTTGCAAATAAATTTTAAGCTATTAGAAAGGGGATCAAAACGCATTTTTTTATATAAATTATTTTTACAACAAAACAAGTTTTATGCAACTTTTTGCGAAAACATTCAATATTTCAACGTCGAAGTTTTTCTTTCAAATTTATCGAAATGATTGGAATACTTAATTATTTATTAAATGTATTTTTTACAGTTCTTTTGTCTAGTTTATTTTGTGTTTGAATATGATAAGGATTAAACGAAATTAATTATAAATTTAATTCAAACTTAATCAGATCAATTTATTCCAGGGAATTATAAAAGAGAGTTTCTGTTTTTAAGATAAAGTGCAAGAACTTTTTGCAAGAAATTTGTTCATCATGAGTGTATAATGAGTGTATATAAAAAAAAGAGATGTCTTCATCTGTATCTTAAAAACGGAAAGTCCCTTTTACAACACCCAGGAGAAAACGGTTTATGATTGGGATGAAAAATAATTAAATCTAAATTACAATAATCTTGTTCAGAAAATCAGAAAAATATTTGATTGATTTCTGCCCAAGGATGCTTGAATATATATGACGAAAAAGAGTACGAGATTATACACGGTATAAAATTTTTTTTGTTTATGAATTGAAAAAAAAAGAAATAATAGCTAAATTTTTATTTTTTAACACGTGACACTATTTTAAAATATTGTTTTTGAACACACGACACTATTTTAAAAGCAATCCTGAGTCGAAATTAAAAAAAAATTTTATATTTTTGTTAAAAATCATTGCTTCTTTGTTTGAAGTTCTAAAACAATTTTTGTGTTACAAAAAATCAAGTCTCCAACATTATTTATACATTTTTTTTTTGTTTTGTTTATTTGCATTTATCATTTTCCCCATGTTCACATTTTTACACATTCTTTAAACATAATTGAAGACTTTTATGAAAAAAAATGTTTGCCCCGGAAAATTTTTTTTTGATAGAGGTAATAATTTAAGAAAAAAAAAAATAAAATATGGTGAATGTCAAAAGGACAATATAAGATCTCGCATTAAATTATATGAAGAAAATTTTATACGAATAAAATTTATTGCTCTGTACATTTTCTTATAATTAAAACTTTGCAAAATATATCTCTTACAAATACTTTCTTATTTAAACCTAACCTATTTCTGATTTTCTTTTCAGGATTCCCCTATTTATTCTGAAACTTTGTTGAAATAATACAATTAAATATTTATGTAATGTGAGAACATAAATACAATGACTTGTGAGAACTTCTTGCAAAAGCAGCAAAAAAGGATTTATAAAATATTTATTCCAACTGGCATCTGGAGCAACGATATTGAATTTAATTCTAAATAAGTAATCAAATAACATTTTCATTCAGAAAAATAAACATTTTATAATAAAAAAATAAATATTACAAATATTCGAAATTTATCACAATACCTGCTAACAGCCAAAACATATCCTTCATAAAATAAACATACATATCTCTTTAAAGAATAAAGTTTTGTACATCCTATCACAATCCTTACATAGTCATACCTCTTAATTAACGTTCACATTAATATTCAATATACAAAAATTTAATTTTATCATATAAACTTAAACAGTGGTAAAAAAGCAGTGTTTAATATTAAATATAATTGATTCAAAATTATTACAACTAACGATTAAAATGGATCGAAAGCATTTTGGAGTGCTTTCTCTTTGTCTGGTTGTTATGACTCTCAAATTGAATATTTTTGGTGTTGTCGGTGATCAGGATGAAGACATTCCACATAACGAGTAAGTAAAAAGATAAATAAGATTGAAATTTTAATATTTGAGTTCTTATGTAAAAAAATTTTCAAACAATGTAAAAGAGCTCCCAAATATTACTAGTATCTTAAATTCAAAAGAAAACCAGTTCATGGGCCACTCACGGTAGAAGTGAAACTTATAATTATAAAATGACTTAAAATTATATAAATTGATAAGGGCAGATAAAATCTGTTTTAATACATTTTGAAAAATGTGTGTGAAATTAGGCGATATCAAATTAAAATGTCTTCTACTCAAATGTGTTAACAACACAAAATAACGTTTTAAATAACATCAAGCAGATCAAAATCTCTTTGATCTATAGCATGTAATTTATAGTATCTTTTGTTTAAAGATTTAAATTCAACAACCACAGTTGCATGGAACTGAAATGAAATCGATTTTTATAAATAAAGTTCTTTTATGCAATAGTAGGGGAGCCCACGATGCTAAATGGGGATTTACGCGAGCGTAGTGGAAACCTATTTGATTTTGAAGATTAGATTGAAGAAAAAAAGGCTTAATGATGTTTCTCCTTTCACCGGTGGGGGAAAGCGTCTATAAGAATGCAAAAATGTGAAAAATCAGTCATATGGAAATATTAGAGCGCGTCACGAAGGCATGTTAATCTGCCGGTTTGTATGGTGGGACTGGCCGTACGAAAGTGTATAAAACTGATTTTATTGTGAATGTCTTTATGACAAAATAAGTTTTATTGTGACTGTCAGGGGTCGAAAGCATTGTAATCGGCAGCCTGTCAGTCAGTTCAAAATAGAAAGGGAAAGAGAAAGGTCGCAAGCAATAAATGTCGGGTTTTTTGAGCTTCGGCTTTTTTAATTTTTAATTAATTGTGTTTTATTTTATTTAATTTTGTCGCGAACAGAAAGAGTTAAATTTAGGAATAAAAAATACTCGAGAGCGCCAAATATTCAGAGGGGATGTTAAGTGAACCCGAACGCAGCTCCCATTCAAAAGACTGACGATTAGCATGTCAGAAAAAAGAAAAAATGATCAAGATAAAACGAAAAATAAGAAGAAAACAAAAAACATAAGCTGCAATAAACAGCAACATCAATAACAACAAACACAATAGAAAAAAAAAAATCAAAACAATAATAGAACTAACAAAAACATCGATTATCTAAAAAAAAAAAAAACATCAAACAACAAAACAATAATACAGAAACCAGTTTTGCCGTGAGCTGCCAGCAACAACATCAATATCGCATCGATTTCGGCTTCGATTTTTTGCTAACCACGCGAGGGGCTTTTCTATGCTCCTCGCCGCGCGTAAGTAATCGTTTTTTCGTGTCCGTCAACTCCACCATCCTCTCCAATTAGTTTCGTCTGCGAGGGGGGTGCACAGTGGGTTGATTTGTGCGGGAACAAAGGCATAACACTTGCTTCTGTACATTTTGCCTATGTCCACTGTGTTTAATCTTTTTTTGCGGAAGTAACTAATTACCTTATTACCCTTATTTGCTTGAAACTTGCCTAAATGTTGCCTAAATGTTGGGAAATTTTCGCATAGACTTTTGCAATGTGCGTGGACTGAGAGCGAATTTCTTCTCGGTCTATGCATATTGTGCTCTCTATAGGCCTCAAATAATGGCACTAAGTGAGACCCAGGTGACGGAGGACTCAGATCCACTGGATTTTCATATTCCTGGGTATCACTTACTGCCATTGTTTTCTTCACATAGGGGCATCGCTCTTTTTATAAGAACAGATGTCGCATACCAGTTCGAGCTGGGTCTGAGCGTCGCCGATCCAGAATTCAGCTGCATGTGGGTGAGGTTCAGAGTTCGTTCGCACTTGCTACATTTTTGTTTCGTATATAGAAGTCCGAATTTAGGAAGAGAACCCACTTTTAATAAATTGGACTCTCTCTGTGATTCTATTACGCACATTTTGGGGTTGATTCCTGACAGCGAAATCGTTGTTGCCGGCGATTTCAATGTCCACAACTCGGCTTGGTTATGCCACTCTATATGCCACTTTATTTATTTATAGACTTGTTCAAATTTTTTTATAAAAGGTGTGCCAAATGTCACTGACATTTTCATTTTTTAATAAATCGCATTTCGACTGACCGCCTTGACCTTGCGTGCATACGTGAGCCGTTTTTATGAAATGAAATTTCATGACATTCTGGTATAATTCCGGATCAATTGCTGCAATTGGATTCTGTTGGATTCAAAAAGTTGGACGACCACTTCTTTTCGCGTCCACAGTAGAGCCAGTGGACTTAAGTTTATTGATTAAATTGACCACAGTGGTGCGAGATGCTGCTTGCGTTACCATGACCAAGAAGTGTGGGTTTTGCAAACCATCTTTTCGCAAATTTTCACTATTTTTGTAGGGAATTTTAACAATTTGTACGCGTTGTTCGACCGTGAATTTCTCCATGACTAAGCCTTCATGATTGCTGTTGGCAGCTATCATAGATTAGTACTCTTCGCTAGGCACAAAAAAAGTAGTGCTGATCAAAAAATCAGTGACTTTTGGACACCCTTAACAATACATAAACTTTAGAGCATAATGCCTTTTTTTAAATGTATAATAAAAATATTATGGTAGTTGGTTGGAAATGGTAATTTTACTTTTTTTCGGAAGTTGAACTATAAATTTCATATGATTTCACTTCCACATCCCTGTACACATTTAGGAGAGCTATACTACTGAGCCTCTCTTTTCCACTTTTACTTCTTACATATGTTTTGAGTATTCAAAGCGAAGAAAAGGAACGTTTTTCTGAAGCGGCAGACATCAGCAACATTGCCCAACACGGTTTCAGTTTAAACAACTAACTTTTAGAACTATTTTTGTATTAGAATCTTTTTTCAAACTTCAACGTTGATTTGTAAAATATTTTGATGATTACTTTAAAATGATTTAAATATTCCAAACTTTGGGGGTTGCAAAAGGTTTATTAATATATGAATTGTGAGAATAAAACCAGAAAAGTTTATTATATACCTAGGTTTTATTTTTTAAAATTTTTTAAGGTTTTTTTTTAAGGGTTGAAAAAGTAAATCGAAGATGTAAGGAGATGTACCATATATGTTGTACAATAAAACATGAAAAATTTATAATTTAGGCTTAAAGTGTAAGGTAGAGTGGGGAGTTGTGAGACAC
This sequence comes from Coremacera marginata, assembly GCA_914767935.1. Lineage (NCBI taxonomy): Eukaryota > Metazoa > Arthropoda > Insecta > Diptera > Sciomyzidae > Coremacera > Coremacera marginata. The sequence continues at coordinate 128,786,036 of OU612045.1, forward strand.
TGAAAAAAATTACAGAAAACAACAGTTTTTGAGGATTCTTTTTTATTTAAGTTAAAAATTAAAATTTAGATAGTTTAAGGAAACATTGTCAAAACACTTGATGACAAAATGATTAGTTGCGGAATTATGCGTCTGATTCACATTGAACACAGGTGAAATATCCGGTTTATATGTTTGCACACTTGAAATCCACAGCTCTTTTGCATTGATTGCAGTGGATTTTGGTGTTTTTGTTTATTTTCTAAGACATAATTTTCTTGCAAATGATGCAAAAATCGAGATCTTAATGTTCCTTATCGTCGGAAGTGATCACTTTGACAGAAACGGATTCGGTCCGTCGAGTGCGTTTTCGTGGTTGTTGATAAGTTGTTATATCTTTTCATTTCGTATACGTAGTACAAAAAAGTTGCAACTCAAAATTGTACAGAATCGAAATTTTTTCATAAATCAATTCACAATACACATCTCTAACTACTGCAATTATAAATTTTATATCACTATCTTCTTTAACTGGAAAACTGCAGTTTGTTCTTATGCTAGTTTCGTTGATTTTGCTGGTTCAACAGTTTTTGGTTCTCATGAAAATTTGTGATTTTTTCGTTGTGAAGATTATGCACGGCGGGCGCGATATGTTTTTGTTTCTTGATTTGCTGAGAATTTCATATTAATAAATAATGTATTAATAAATAATTTAGCTTATTTTGTTTATAAGTTCAAATTGTAAGCTTAATTGAATTTTTAATCTCTTGACACATTTTTTCATATTTTCAGTTTTTTTTCTTTTTTTTTGTACATCTATTTTGTACCTCTATTTTTATTCTATGTGCATCTATTGTTCTTTTTATAAAGTCTATGCGTGTACTTCTTTTTGCTCTGAAAATGTTGGTCACATTAGGTATACCCCATATGTTAATCTGCAGCGCTTGAGTAAATCCTAAATTCGCGTATTGGGCCTACCTTATGTAGCAGAGCCGAAAACGAGTCACGACCGGAAGCGAAAACAAAAAAAAAAACCGTTGCTTATATTTTTCTTCCAAAATCCAAAGTTAAATTTGCCATCTTGTTGCTATTCCTCTAAACAAAAAGGCCCCACGTTGGGCGCCAATTTGTAACGGAGCGGAAAAAGAGTCACAACCGGAAGCGGAAATATAAAAAACCGTTGCTTTCAAAATTCAAATTCAAACAAAAATGTTTAAACTTGGCTGCGTCTGGCAATGCAAAACGGTGAGGCCGACAAGTGAAGCAGCAGCCCTGGCTCGATATTTTTGAGGACGCACGGTGAATGCGCCTCTGCGAACCCTGCACAGATTAATAGCCAGGGCGCCTGCTTCCCTCAGCCGACTCCACCGCCCCTGGTGATCCGCGGACTCGAGGTTGGACACGAATGCACGTGCTGGTTTGCCATCGCTAGTAGTTCGGTGAGATATGGGGGGGGGTTCGCTGTGGCTGTCCACGAGTACCGTCGCCTAAAAATGATTTCACGTGCATAAAAAAAAAATATCGCGTCTGAAATTCAAACCAAATAAACGGACTTGAAAAGAAAGAGAAAAAAAAAATTTGTTTTTTATAACAAGAAAAGGCGCGCCTGGCTCAACCATCCAACTACCACTCTCGGGAGTCCTGGTGTTTGGACTGGGCCCACACATCCCATCCTACCGCGGAGGATTAAGGGACAATTTAAAAAAATCCTCCGCTTATAACTAAGATTATTGTTAGATTAGATTGTGGAGACGGCACTTCTCCAATTTACTTACTGGCGACGATTCCACCAATGCCGCCTGGAGAGCTCAGTTCAGAGCTACCAATCAACAATGACGGAGTGGAAGTATCACCACCTAGCCATGAAGAGGTTCGAATTGCTATCCAACGAATCAAAAACAATAAAGCAGCGGGTGCTGAAAGCCTGTCAGCTGAATTGCTTATAACCGGCGGCGATGAATTGATAAGGCGCATGCATCAGCTCATCAGCAAAATATAGCTAGCAGAAGCATGCCGGACGATTGAAATCTCAGCGTACTGTGCCCTATACTTAAGAAATAAGACCCAACAATCTGCACCAGTTATAGAGGTATCGTTCTTATTTCCATCGCATATTAGGTTCTCTCAAGCGTACTGTGTGAAAGATTAAAGCCAATTACAAAAACACTGATTGGACCTTATCAGTGTGGCTTTCGACCTGGTAAGTCCACCATAGACCAGATTTTCACGCTACGACAAATCCTGGAGACAACCCACGAAAATTAAATTGACACACACCATCTCTTTGTCGATTTTAAAGCTGCGTTTGATAGCCCGAGAAGGGATTGCCTATACGCAACAATGTCTGAGTTCGGTATACCTGCAAAGTTGATTAGACTTTGCAGAATGACGTTGAGCAACACACGCAGCTCCGTCAAGGTAGGAAATGACCTCTCCGAAACTTTCAATACCGAAAGAGGTTTCAGGCAAGGCGATCCACTGTCTTGCGATCTCTTTAACATCATCATGGAGGGGATCGTACGAAAGGCCGGTGTGCATCGTAATGGCACCATTTTCTACAAAGGCGTCCAGCTCCTTGCGTACGCTGATGATATTGATATTGTCGGCAGAACCAAGAGAGATGTTACCGCTGCTTTCGCCGCTATCGAAAAGGAATCAGCCAAAGTGGGTTTGACGATAAATGAGGGCAAAACAAAATATATGCTGTCTACAAACAAGGGAGCTCGGCGTTTAGACTCCCACGTTTCATCCGGCAGCTATAACTTTGAAGTAGTCAAGGAGTTCGTTTACCTTGGCACCGACATTAATACCAAAAACGAAATCAGCCTGGAGATAAAGCGAAGAACAATAATTGCTAATAGGTGCTACTACGGGCTCAGTAAGCAACTAAGTTCCAGAGCCCTCTCTCGATCGACAAAACTAACACTCTACAAGACGCTCGTTCTACCTGTGCTGCTTTATGGCGCTGAGGCATGGGTAGTTTCGCAAACTGACGCAGCCGATCTGGGGGTGTTCGAGAGAAAAATTCTTCGCAAAATCTTCGGTCCTGTTCGAGTCGGCGATGACTATCGCATCCGAATGAACCACGAGCTGTATGAGCTCTACAATGACATTGACGTAGTTCGGCGTATAACTGTGCAGTGACTACGCTGGCTGGGTCATGTCCATCGTATGAACGACGAAGCTCCAGCGAAAAAGGTGCTCGAGGCGAGGGTCGCTGGTCAACGACGACGAGGGAGACCATGCCTCCGATGGATGGACCAGGCTGAGAAAGCCCTAACCGCACTTGGTGTATCCGATTGGAGAAGGCGCGCGCAATGCAGAGGCGCCTGGCGAGAGCTGATGAGGTCGGTTGAAACCCGGACACGGGTTGTTACGACCACCTAAGTAAGTAAGTAATTTTTAATTAAGCTAATCTCAATTAAGTATTAACTTAATTAAATCTAGACTTAATTAAATTTGTAATTAAGTTTATTTCATGGTATTAATTATGTTATTTCTCGGTAAGTTTATATTAAGCAAGTATTAATTAAAGTCTATTGTCCAGATACATCTTAATCAAGTTTTAAACAAGCTAAGTTCAACCTTAATTAGGTTTGTAAATAAGTTTTAATTTACACAAAGTTTTGGTTTGCTTTACTATCATGATTCCATTAAGTTTAAATTAAAGCTTAAATTTATTTTTAATTTAAGGCTTTGTTATAGGATAGCGTTTAGATTTAGTTTTAGATTGTAAGGTAAAGTGCAAAAGTAGTGGTAGATTTTATATTACAGTATTACAGTGTAGCGTTCGTTTTCTTTTTTATTTCACAGTGTAGAATTGATTTATGTTTTTTATTCATTTTATGGTGTGAATATTTGTTTTAATTTTTATGCTAATTAAAACCTACTTGGTTTTAAGTAGAATTTTGATGTTAATTGCTTTTGTTATGTTGACTTATATATATTTGTTATATTTGAGTTTAAGTATTGTTTAAATTTTTTTTTTTTTAAGTTAATAAAAATAATTTTAAGTTAAATTTTTTTTTTTTTTAATTTTAAGTTAAAAAAAATATCAATATGAAAAATGCAAATAAAAGGAAGCCTGGGTCCCGGTGTCAGAGGTGGGTGATGATTTGGGGTCTTCCCCAGCGGTCATATTAGTTGCGGGTGGTGGGTGTTCATAAGCTGCTGCTGCTGTGATGGGCGATGTGAATGGCGGCTGCTGTTGTTTGGCGTAGGTGGTGGTTGCTTTTTGACCACTTCTGCTTCAGACGGACCGAGCACAACTCCAGCTAAGGACCGCCTACACGGTTGCAAAGCGAGCGACAGCCAAATTAGGCGAAGCTGCTGTTGCTCTGCTCAATAGTTATGGCTGATAATGGCAGATATTGTGTACCTGTTTCGCCCAACATTTGCGGCTGTACGGGTCTAGCACTGTCCACTGCCATTTAACCGTAAATTAGTATGCTGTATTTGTCGACGTGTTTGCCTGCTAGTGATGTGACGGTAGGGATATTGTTTTGCCAAGAACAGGTGGTGATGAATCTACCGCTGCTGCTTTTGGACAGAATTTTATTTTTATGTTTCACTGGCCCAGATTTGGTTACTAACCTTTGCCTGTCTATCAAGCTGCAGTAGTTGCTGATGTTTCTGCCAGCTGGTGTTCAATCAAACCAAAACCAAAAAAATGCATGCCACACTTTGCCAAAGAATTAAGAAGAAAGAATATCTCTTTGGTTAGGTTACCGGAAGTTTTTTTTTTCTAAGGCTCTGGTCGACGATCCTACACGTCAGACAGGCATTGTCATGTCGTAGAACTTGTTGGGTCGTTGAACGAAACAATGTGAGTTGTCCAACATGTCGAATAAAAATCAAAATTAGCACTTGCGTGCTAAGCTGAGCCACTGTGACCATAACAACAAATGTTTGTAAAAAAAAATAACCAATAAATAACAACAAACTTGGTTTGATTGGCTCTTGGAGATACTCTGGATCCATGTTCAAGACTGAATTTAAATTATATTCTAATCCCGAACCTTGACCCTAGAATTCTCTCAGCGCTGTCTGAGTTAGCAAAAGTCGTGTCAACTGTCCACTGTAAGGTCAGAATACAAAGTTATGTTAGCTGTCAAATTTAAAACATCGATGGTAAGAAAATTGTCTGTCAGATTTGACTTAATTAAAATGTCGGATTTTCATAAAGGAAAACTGTCAGATTTGAATTAAATAAGAAAAATGTCAGTTGCAAGAGAAAAACAAAAATTGTCGGCTGTCAAATTAAGCAAGTAGGTCAGCTGTCAAAGGCAAAGTGGTAACGGTCAAAGTACAAAGTGTCAGCTGACAAAGTGTAAAACTTTGTTTTACAAAGTGTAAAACTGTCAACTGTCACAGTCATCTATCAGCTGTCACACCTCGAATGCGTCAGCCGTGGTATGAGCAGTATGTCACTCATGTTTACATACGACACTGCTATGGCGAACTCTGGCCTCGAACATGGAGGAACCTTCAAACACGGAAGCTAGAGTGCACCACTTTGTGTGCCGTTACAAAACAGTTCTTCGGTTCACAAGAACCTTCCAACAAAATTTGTTCGCCAGCTTAGCATTAAAATGCTCAGAGGCCTTACTGTGGCAAAACTTCTTCGATAAACGAACTGACCAACCACAAAAGTCACTGGTCGTTAACGCATATTATACAGCTTCTCATTCTTCTCATATGCCTGTCGCAAGTTTTCTCGCTGTTCTCGAATCAGCTCAGTTCTCTCCTCTGGCTTAGGTTCAGCCGTTGGATCTTCCAATAATTTTGACTTACGCAGAAGTTCATAATTTTTCGCGTGACATATCATATTTTGTCCGAAAACAACAAAATACGGCGAAAAACCAGATGAAGAGTGAACTGAGCTGCGGAGTGCTGCGCTAATCGCAAACAATGATTCATCCCAATCCTTTTGGTCAGGACGAATATACGCGCGAACCGCGGCTATTATTGAGCGATTTACGCGTTCTACAGCATTGGCCTGAGGAGAATAATTAGCCGTAAAATTATGCGCTACACCATATTTTGTAGCATATACACATATACACCAGAACACCATTGTCCGTTGTGATAATTTCTGGAACGCCGAAAATATCGAAAATGCGCTTTTCCAGAAATTCCACAATTTTCTTCGTGGTTAAGGTACGGATGGGTTCTAAAAAATGAAATTTGGAGAGGTGGTCAAGCACAATCATGAGACCCACGTTCCCTGAGCGTGACCTTGGGTAAGGCCCTAAAAGGTCCACATAGAGTCTCTGAAAGATTCGTACCGAAGTAAGCTGTTGTCCCATAGGCGGACGAAGTATAAACTTATGCGCTTGGGTCATTTTGCAAACCTCGCAAGCTAAAACGTAATCACGTACTTGCTTTGCCATTCGTGGCCAAAAATACAACATTTTTAATCGGGTAAGTGTTTTGTGAATCCCACCATGAGAACTCATTGGGTGATCGTGAGCTTGAACAATGAGAAACGTTCTCAATTAATCAGGCACCCAGAGTTTCCATGATTGTTCTTCTTGAGTGGGATCACCACTGGCAAATTTACACCGCTTGTAAATCAAACCATCGACTACCTGAATGTCCGGCTGCTGACTGCCAACCTTTTGGAATTCCTCGGCCAACTTCAGATAATTCTCAGTTTTAAAAGGTGCTGAAGAAAATTCTAAAACTGTCGAGATCGCCGTCGAATTCTCTGTTAGTTCTGAAATTTCAACGTCTTCAGGTGAATGCACTCTCGATAAAGAATCGGGAACAACGTTTTGGCTGCCTTTGCGATGAAGAATGGTAAATTTGAAACCTTGCAGTTTCAATGCCCAGCGAGCAAGTCTGCCATGCAAATCGGTTTGGACCATCAACCATTTTAAAGAGGCGTGAACTGTAATCACATTGAATTCATGCCGCTCGGCATGAGCTCGGAATTTTGTTATGGCCATGACCGCTGCAAGACATTCTTGTTCCGAAACAGTATAGTTTCTTTGCGCTTGATTAAATTTATGCGACATGTACGCAATCGGGACTTCATTACCTTTATCATCGCGCTGCGCCAAAACTGCTCCGACTCCATACTGAGATGCGTCGCACTGGATGGAAAACGGACGAGAGAAATCAGGGTTGTAAAGCACTGGTGCACTACACAAGCTATTCTTGAGGGCCTCAAAAGCTGCTATCAACTCATCAGCCCAAATAAATTTTTTCGCTTTTTGCAACATGTTGGTCAAAGGTGTTGAAATGGAAGCGTAATTGAGCACGAACCGTCAGTACCATCCACAAACTCCAAGAAAACGACGAAGCTGTCGAACAGTTTTTGGCAAGGGAAAATCTCGAATTGCCCTCACTTTTTCTGGATCGGTACTTATGGATCCATGCCCAATCACGTGACTAAGATAATGAATTTGCTTAAGCTAAAATTTGCTCTTTTCAATGTTGATGGTTAGACCAGCATGTCTGATACAATTGGCAACCTCCTGAAGCAAAGATAAATGATCGTCGAACGTCTCGGTGATTAGCAATAAGTCGTCTAAGTAGACAAAAACATTAGTTCTCAAGTGAGCAGGTATAACCTTGTCCATCAAGCGGGACATAGTTTGCGGCGCATTACATAGGCCGAAAGGCATTGTAACGAACTGGTACAAAGACCAGTGCGTAAGGACGAACATCATTCTCGGGAGCAGCCGATAAAACCGCCGAGCACGCAAATTTACTCAAGGCTCGGACCTTGTTCCAAAATTGCCTCAATCTCGCAGTTGATCGTTGCTTTCTTTTATCTTTTGTTTGGCTAGAGCCTTCGCTCTGAAAAATACGTCTGGGAGCAGCATTATATTCCTGCCATTGTACATGCGAAGGCTTGAACGTCCTTTGTGGCGCACTAGAAGCCGTTTGTTCGCGTTTTAAAATCTGAATTTTTACATTCGGTATGTCTGGGATTGCCTAAGTTTGGCTTGCCACCTCAGAAGTTAATGAGGGGCAGGAGGAAAATCTAAAAAAGAATTATCATTTGTAAGGGTATTGTTGTGTTTGGCGCCAGTACTGCCAGATTCGCATGTCAGCTCGGAGACCTGACGATGCGGCGGGAAGTTTCTGGAATTTCGTTCATGTTCCTCGTCCAGTTATTCACGCCTCCGAACAAATGCGCGAAGCTGACTAACACTGCCCACCGAAACATATAACAAACTACGTCGCACATCTAATAGCAAATTTTGTCGCAACATCTCCAACAGCGCTTGAGAATCAAAAGGCCTTTGCAGTTTATCTGTAAGCTGCAAGACTGCCTCATAATATTCGTCAAACTTCTCATCAAATTTTTGCTTGTGGCTGCGCACTAAATCCATGATGTCAAGATCGGTTCTGTGATCCGAAAATTGGCTTCGAGGTTCAGCGCACAGTGCTGTCCATTCGATTTGGGTAACACTTCAATGATACCGCCAGAACCAATCCAAGACCTTGCCCACGAGCAACAAGTGCGCATATTCAGCTAGCGCTCTAAAGTCCCCCCGCAAGCTTTGCATTGTCAGAGAGTGCATCTGATAAATAAATTTATCGATATTCAGCGCACTATCTTTACCACTGAAGGTAATCTTCCAGTTTGAAATTTTGCTGGCTACACTCTCTGCCAATACAAAGTGCGAGGACCACCCTGGAACACCGCTGGCATTGTGCAACTGCTGATTCGGTGGCGGAGAACCTGGAAAAGTCTGAGGATATCCTCTACCATATCCGACATCTGGAAGTGGAGCCTGGTGAAGATGAGGTGGTTGAAAAGTTGAAAATTGCCGGTTATTCGCAGAAGGCATTGATGCCCCCGCCTGTTGCAGATTCCGCGACGGAACAAGATGTGGAGTTGGTCCGTGAGGAGTATGTCTGTCCGGGCTTAAACTCAATTTTGCGAGTTCAGTTCGAACTGCCTCAAAAATCAAGAGCTGCAACTGTTCATCGTCATATTGCATCCCCTTCGGATCGCATGACTCAGTCGAAACTGAATATTGCTGGCTGGCTTCTTGATTTGAGGGCCCTTCAACCGATTCCCTGTTCACAGAAGATCTTCCCATACCGTTTAAAGATTGTGCCTGGCTGAAACCTAGGTTTCTTTGGCTTCTAGTGGCCGGAAGTTCTTTTCTAACCGCACCTTGACTCGAGTTCGGCCTGGCAGGTGACATTAGAGAAGGGTCAGCCAACCACAGCTGGCTGATACGGCTTAAGTTTTTTCAGTCTGCAGAGCATACGACACAGCGGGCAACTGTGTGCGGTTGTTATCCACTGTGTGATGCAACCACTGTGGAACACGTGATGACAGGGTGTAACCACGACGACATCGGTCTTTGTGTACCCCTGTTTGCATATACTGCACGTATTCTTTCCAGTATCCACTTGAGCAGGGATATCTTCTGTCCTGTGGTGCAGTGGCATGATTAAAAAAATCTGAAAAGTGTTACGATATGTTAGGTAAATTTGGTCGAGGGAGAATGTTGCACAAAAAAAAAAAAATGTTGAGTGTTGGTTGTTGGCTGGCTGAGTCAGGGGGTCCTTAAGAAAAAAAATTTACAAAAAAAAAACAATTTAAATGGGCTTACTGGAAGTTCCGTGCTACGGCGAAATAGTCCCAAGTGAAGCTGTCGACCAGTGCGATTGAACGCAAGTACATCGCATTCCATGCGACACACGACACTACCCCCCGCAACACGAAAACAAGAGTTAACAAAAAAAAATTATAAAATTGATTGGAGTGAATAAAAAATTTGAAAGTTAGACGCGATCGCAATTCTCATGGCCACAATGAGGAATAAATCAGTTCAGACGATTTACCAATGGATCCGGTATAAGGTTGGGCCTCATGCCGAATATTTCACTTGAATAAAACCGTAGGATTCATAAAAAAACAAAACAACACGAATGCCATGAAAACTGCTAGAGAAAAAAAAGTTACTTAAATTGGTTTGAATCCCCGACGCGATACCGAACATAAATAAGTAGAGTTGTGGAACCGAAATAGTTATCGGCCCCACGTTGGGCGCCAATTTGTAGCGGAACGGAAAACGAGTCACGACCGGAAGCGGAAACAAAAAAAACCGTTGCTTATATTTTTTCTTCTGAAAATCAAGGTTAAATTTCCCATCTTGTTGCTATTCCTCTAAGCAAAAATGCCCCACGTTGGGCGCCAATTTGTAACGGACCAGAAAAAGAGTCACAACCGAAAGCAGAAATATAAAAAAACCGTTGCTTTCAAAATTCAAACAAAAATATTTAAATTTGGTTGCGTCTGGCAATGCTAAATGGTGAGGCCGGCAAGTGAAGCAGCAGTCCTGGCTCAATATTTTTGAAGGCGCATGGTGAATGCACCCCTGTAAGCCCTGCACAGATTAATAGCCAGGGCGCCTGCTTCCCTCAGCCGACGCCACCGCACCTGGTCAGGTGACCCGCGGACCCGATGTTCGAAACGAATGCACGTGCTGGTTTGCCAGCGCTAGCAGTTCGGTGAGATGTAGGGGGGTTCGTTGTGGCCGTCCACCAACTGTCCACTGTAAGGTCAGAATACAAAGTTATGTTAACTGTCAAATTTAAAACATCGATGGCAAGAAAATTGTCTGTCAGATTTGACTTAATTAAAATGTCGGATTTTCATAAAGGAAAACTGTCAGATTTGAATTAAATAAAAAAAAAATGTCAGTTGCAAGAGAATAACAAAAATTGTCGGCCGTCAAATTAAGCAGGTAAGGTCAGCTGTCACCTTCTAAAGTCTGTCAGCCGTCACATTTTAATTATTTTAGTCGTAAAATAAACTGTCAGCTGTCCGATTAATTTTATTTTAGTTGTCAAATAGCAAGAAATGTATTTTACATGGTGTAAAGAAAGTGTCAGCTGTCAAACAAAAATATGTTGTTAGCTGGTGGAAAACATTGACAGCTGTCAGACTTCAAACTGTGTCAGCCGTCAACGTAGATAGGTGTCTATTGTCAAAATAATAAAAGTTTCTAAAGCAGTGGCAGCTGTCAGACTCAAGAATCCACTATCGGTCAAATCAACACGGTATCAGCTGTCAGGTTGGTAAAACAAGAAAGTTCAGAATTAAATGAAGACATGTCAGAATTAAATAAAAGATAAAGCGTTCGATTTAAATTAAAAAAATAAATGTCAGATTTGAATAAATCAAGAAACTTCAAAATTAGATGTTAGAGAAACGTCAAATTTAATGAAAGAAAACTATCAGAATTGAATACACAAGAAACAGTCAGAATTGAATAAACGAATAACTGTCAGATTTGAATGAGAAGAAAGGTGAGAATTAAATTCGAAAAGTAAGGGCCGAATTTTAATATAATGAAATTTGAATGTCAAAGAAATGTCCGATTTTAAAGGAAATAAAAATGTCAGAAATAAAAATGGTATACCGTACGTTTTGAAATACAAGAACTGTTAGATGTCACATTAAGCAAGTAGGTCAGCTCTCAAAGACAAAGTGGTAGCGGTCAAAGTACAAAGTGTCAGCTGACAAAGTGTCAGCTTCCAGAGTCAAACTGTCAACTGTTTCTGTCAGCTGTTACACCTCGAATGCGTCAGCCGTGGTATGAGCAGTATGTCACTCATGTTTGCATACGACACTGCTATGGCGAATTCTGGCCTCCATGTTCGAACTTGAATTCAACTTCCCAGTCAAAGCCACCTTCAAGCACGGAAGCAAGAATTCACCACTTTGTGTGCCATTACACCTACTCAAGGTTGATTTATAAGGTTGTCGCAGGGCTGATCACACTCTCTTCTCAGTACCCACATTTGTCAAAACCAGCCAATTTTGCGAACGACTGCTAAAGAAAAACGGATGATAATAGAGACCACTTGCAGATTTTCTATGAGCTGTCAGCTTCGATTTGATAATTATGGGTACTCGCTCTCTCCCTTGCGACAACCTTATAAATCAACCTTGCACCTACTATAAAAGTAGGTTCATTTTGAAGCCCAACATTTTCATTTTATACAGCTCTAATTAAATCATGGGCATTTTAACGTCAGTATATGTATTTCGCTAATTTTTGAAAGCAACTTTTATCTGAATATATGAACATACTTGTTGATATTGTAAGCGAATAAAATAAGAGAATGTGTAGAGAGATCACAAATATAATTAAGTAATAAAACTATGATTTAGTGAAATGAATTAAGCCAGTTGTGCCGTTTGTAAGGGCCTTACCAAACGATGCATCATTTCTACATTACAAATAAAGTAGAAACGTAATGTACATTCCCTAGTAAAATCACTGTAAGGTAATAAGTAATGTTGCTTTCAATAGCCTTTACTCAAGTTGCGATGTGTTTTGATTCGATTCCTCTGTTTCAATGATTTAAAAATTTTTTTTTGTATATTTTTCATTTGCTGTCATTTTTATTGTGCCGAAATTTAAAGCGGATTCGTGTTAAAAAAAAAGCAGTGGCAGCTAAATAAAAGAAGTGTTCGGTAATTATGCAGGTGTGTGATTGTTGAAAAATATATAATTCGTAAAAAAAGCAAAATGTCAAAAAGAGGTTTTTCGAAGCGTAATATTAGGCTTCTGTGCAAAAAAGAACGTGAGAGCTCAAAAAAAAAAAAAAATTCTGATATGCAATATCTTGAACAAAATTTTTGTTATAATTAAGGCGATCTAAATTTTGCACAAGAAGGAATGCCAAAAGTGCTAACAAACAGTTCTTTAGAAAAAAAAGTCCGAAAATGGTAAATAAAACACAGGCCACCTCGTGACTTCGTTAATAAGCTGCTAAAAATACTAAAATCAGAGCATTGCAAGTGCCCGCTTCAGTACAAAAAATGATCAAACTAAAATCAAGGTTAACATCCTAAACTGTAGCTCCGGGCAAGTATTTTCACGTTGGGATAACATATTATTTTAAAGATATTGATCTCAAAAAATATGACGAAATCCAAGTGGATGTCAATGCAGATGGTCTCTCACTTTTTAAAAATTCAAGGATGAGCGTATGGCCACTTTTGGGTTGTTTTGTAAATATTGATAGCTCATAAGTATATCTACTAGGGTCATATGTCGGAAATGAAAAGCCATCAAATGTGGAACAATATCTTCATGACTTTATTGAAGAATTAAAAATGTTAAGCACCGAAGGTTCTGAACTGTATAACAGAACTATAAAAATTAAGCTTCGTGCATTTGTTTGTGATGCCCCTGCGCATGCTTTTATGGCAGGTATTGTTGTCCATATTTCTTTGCATGGTTGTACGAAATGTGTGCAAATATGCATTTCTATTGAAAGAGTTACAACATATTGACATGTTGAAAGCGGTTCATTACGAACAAATGAAGACTTTTCAAATATATTAGATCCAATGCATCATAACAAATTCTTCAGAAAAAATAGTTAAGAACTTGAGAGATTAGTAATAAAAATGGTTTCTCAATTCGCTCTTGACTCGATGCATTTGCTGGATTTGGGAGTATGCAAAAAACTCCTGACGTGCCTGGCTAATAGCGATAGCTGTGATTGTCTAACTAAAAAACGAAGTTAATCATATTTCAGAAAAATTTTAATTTGCAACCTTCTATACCAAGAGAGTTCGCGAGAAAGCTAAGAAGCTTAGTTCTAGATTTGCCAAGGTGAGAAGCTGTGGAATTGCGTCAGTTTATTCTATACACATCGATTGTGGCATTAAAGGATATATTGAGCGAATATTACTATTATCCACATACTGCTTTTCCACACATTATACAGACTTCTATTGGCAGATAATTATGAAGCTAACCTTAATTTTGCTAAAGGAAATATTGAAGACAATTTAACGAAGTCCAATTTTATATAATAGAAATAATGTCCATAAAATGCTATATATTGTTCAACCTATTCGAGATTTTGGTCACTTAAAAACTATATCTGCATATAAATTCGAAAATTTCCTTCAAATGATAAAAAAAGTTTCAAAAGACCATCAAAAATATTAGAACAAATATATAATAATTTAGAATCTTATGATACGAAAATACATATCAGATACATATCAGAATAAATGACACTAACAACGAAAGAGCCTAACAATTCTTGTTGCGTATCCTCAGCCACTCCAGTAAAAATTATGAATTTTATCAAAGTTAAGAACGAAATTTTTATAACTGCTCGAAAGAACGAAAATGTAAGACATTTTTTCTCGCAACCTGTCAACTCAAGTTTAACCTTGGGAATTTACTCAGTTGGCAGCACGTTTTCCAACAATGATGAAATGTTTTATATTAAAGATATTTAAAAATATGCCTGCTTTTCATATAATAACGATTCTGTTTAAGATCCTATATTACATTCAAATAATTCAGCAGGCCAAAAATAAACATAAAATGTCAATTCAACGTAGGGATTACAAAAATAATAACGGAATGGAAAGAGGTAAGAAAACATATATATAATTTGCCCACTTTCATTTCTTCTTTTGCATTATAGAGCTATAAAATAAAGTTGACAAGATTTTAGCAAATCAACAAAAACTTTTAACATCAGTTTCTGAATTGCAAGGTAAAAAGCAAAAATATTTTTAAATTGTTTTTAACCACTACACATATTTGTTTTGTTTTTTAGAACAAACCTTTAGTGTTCAAACTCAAATTTTGGCCACATTAAATCAGTGTTCGAGGAAAAATATCCTTGAAAAGTTTGTTTAAGTACCTCAATTTTTTTCCATTATTGAATTAAAATTAATTTTTTTTTTTAAATTTATTTTATATCTTTATTTGCATTGCTGCACTTCTAAATATTTTTATAGCAGTGTTATCTCTATTACAGTAATATTCCTGTAATTATTTTAATATTTTTTATTGTTATTTGTAGATATCAAAACTTAAAACTATAATAGCAACAGAAGGTTTTCAAAAAAATATTAAAAGGATTTTTGCTGAAAATTTTATAATGCAAATGAACTACTGTGGGGCAAATAAAAAGGTTGCATTTCAGGATTTTCAAAATTTACATTCTGCAATTAATGATAGGTAAAGATTTGCTTACTTAAAAATCATATACTATTAAATTGAATTAATTGTATTATAAAGTATTTCTTATAAACTGAGTGTTTGTTTCATAGTAAAATAATATGGTAGCATTAAATAAACTTAATTTTTATCATGTTGTTTTATTTTCAAATTACAGAAGCTGTTAAAAAGAAGGGCTATTCATACGAGGAATTTAGTAGAGAAATGAGATCGGCATTTAAATAAGTAAAAGGCAATTATTACAAAGCACAATGCGAAAATCTGAAAATCTGAATCCGAAACCAAGTTAAGAATTGAATTCTTTTTTCATTTACTTTATTAATTCTAAAATAAATTATAATGCATAAATTATAGCTCATAATATCGAATAGCATTCTATTAATTTTTCTATTAATTATTCTTTTAAATTTTTAATGTCAACACAAAAAATACCAAACACAAAAGATTTCAAGTCAACAATACGAAATATGTCTAAACGCGTAATAAATCTCTGGATATATCAGTTATCCAGCCGAATTCGACTGGTTAACTTTTTTACTGAATATCTTTATCAGCTGGTTATCTTTTGACATAAGATAGGGACAATTGCGCTTTCCTGAGGTGAATGAACGAAATTCCTGAATACCTTGGAAAGATCAGTTGAAGATATCCAGAGTTGAACAATACGGCCCTTAATGGAAAGTATATTAAAAAAACAATAAAACCAATTTCGATCATAAATATTTGTTTTTTTATTCATTATTAGGTCAGAAATATAAATAGCAAGCCTCGTACATTTGTTCCATTTCAAGAATAAATATCCCAGATGTGCCAGAAAGCATTTCAATATTCATTACTTCCACATTACTTTTCTGCTGGCAAGCATTACTCTTTCCATTGCTATTGTACATTACTTTTTAAAGCAATTGCCTAGGCAATAAGGTCTACTGTTTCCCTTCTAAAAAGAAGCACATGTGTACGGTCGCGAGCAAAATGGAACGGATGGAATTAAAATTTCAAATTTATTTACCTTACACTTTGCTTTATAGCATGTTCATACACAGGCCGAAAAGCCGCTTTTCAGCTGAAAAACCTCTTTTCAGAAAAAGGTGTTCACACTTGAAAAGCAGCTTTTCATTTGACAGACAGTAGCTATATGTTTGTTATTATAGCGATTTGTTTCATTCAAATGAAACAAACAAATATCGCCTCACGAAGGTCACTCGACTTCACTCGCTCCTTGTATTTTTTTTTTCCATTTTCTAGATGTTTTGAAAATGAAAACAGACAGACGAAATGTCAAATATCAGTGACAACTTGGATTTTTGTAATAGATTTTGACTTTACTTCAACGAACAGACTTCCGAACCTGGGTTGTTTTCTAACTTTTCAGAGTTTTTCGCTGAAAAGCAAACAAATATCAGCTTTTCATTTGACAGTTCTTCTATGGCGAAAAACTTAATATCATGTTGCTTTCAGCTGAAAAGTGTGAACATACTATTACTCAGAAATGTAAAATTGGTATGGGAGAAATGAAATGAAAAACTTTATTTTTTTGAACATTAATATATATTAATAAGTTCAATACAATCTGGCGTTTCCCGGGCTTGTTACAACAAATGTATGAAATTTTTATTTTGCATATTCAAATATAGATTTAAACAATTCAGTTAAATAAAACATGAACTTTAATTATATTCTAACTATAATAATTATATTACATTTCGGTGCATCAATTAAATATAGAAAGAATAAAAGCTATTTGATATTTACAAATAAATTAAACACTAACTTCAAGTATTTAACGCAGTAATGATTTAAATCTAAACAATGATTATTGATTTCAAAGTATTATTTATATATTGAAGGAGTAATTAATTCAGTAATTTTTTATAATTTAAAAGAATAATTAATAGAATAATTAATAGAATGCTATTCGATATTATGATCTATAATTTATACATTATAATTTATTTTAGAATTAATAAAGTAAATGAAAAAAGAATTCAATTTTTAACTTGGTTTCGGATTCAGATTTTCAGATTTTCGTATTAGGCATTGTGCTTTGTAATAATTGCCTTTTACTTATTTAAATGTCGATCTCATTTCTCTACTAAATTCCTCGTATGAATAGCCCTTCTTTTTAACAGCTTCTGTAATTTGAAAATAAAACAACATGATAAAAATTAAGTTTATTTAATGCTACCATATTATTTTACTATGAAACAAACACTCAGTTTATAAGAAATACTTTATAATACAATTAATTCAATTTAATAGTATATGATTTTTAAGTAAGCAAATCTTTACCTAACATTAATTGCAGTATGTAAATTTTGAAAATCCTGAAATGCAACCTTTTTATTTGCCCCACAGTAGTTCATTTGCATTATAAAATTTTCAGCAAAAATCCTTTTAATATTTTTTTGAAAACCTTCTGTTGCTATTATAGTTTTAAGTTTTGATATCTACAAATAACAATAAAAAATATTAAAATAATTACAGGAATATTACTGTAATAGAGATAACACTGCTATAAAAATATTTAGAAGTGCAGCAATGCAAATAAAGATATAAAATAAATTTTAAAAAAAAAACTAATTTTAATTCAATAATGGAAAAAAATTGAGGTACTTAAACAAACTTTTCAAGGATATTTTTCCTCGAACACTGCTTTAATGTGGCCAAAATTTGAGTTTGAACACTAAAGGTTTGTTCTAAAAAACAAAACAAATATGTGTAGTGGTTAAAAACAATTTAAATATATTTTTGCTTTTTACCTTGCAATTCAGAAACTGATGTTAAAAGTTTTTGTTGATTTGCTAAAATCTTGTCAACTTTATTTTATAGCTCTATAATGCAAAAGAAGAAATGAAAGTGGGCAAATTATATATATGTTTTCTTACCTCTTTCCATTTCGTTATTATTTTTGTAATCCCTACGTTGAATTGACATTTTATGTTTATTTTTGGCCTGCTGAATTATTTGAATGTAATATAGGATCTTAAACAGAATCGTTATTATATGGAAAGCAAGCATATTTTTAAATAATATCTTTAATATAAAACATTTCATCATTGTTGGAAAACGTGCTGCTAACTGAGTAAATTCCTAAGGTTAAACTTGAGTTGACAGGTTGCGAAAAAAAAATGTCTTACATTTTCGTTCTTTCGAGCGAATTTCGATAAAAATTTCGTTCTTAACTTTGATAAAATTCATAATTTTTACTGGAGTGGCTGAGGATACGCAACAAGAATTGTTAGGCTCTTTCGTTTTTACTGTACTTTTTTCTGATATGTACGCTGTTATTTCACCACGGTATTAATTTTTCGTACAGGGTATTTTTGGGTAATTTTTGGTAAAATATACATAGAAATCACGTTATTTCAGTTTGGAAAAAAATTGTATAAGCTTAAAGGAGAAATGTTTATATAAAAATAAGTATTTTTTTAAATTTTTAATTCCTTGGGTATTAACGCAAGAAAAAATTTTTTCGTAGAGCCTACTCCCGAACATATCACCTGAAAAGATGTGGTCCGTAAGCGTAGAATTATCGGAAGGAGTTGAGATAGTTACATAACATTTGGTACACATGTTCATATGCACCCAAATTCCAAATTCATATGAAAAAACAGTTAAAACAGTAAAACAAACGAACACGCCCACCTCCCTTACAACCCACAACAGTGTAAATACTACCATTTGGCTTATAATTGAGGTACATATATAAGATTTGGTATGTGTGAAAGTGAAAGTGTATGTGTGTGCGTACAATCCTCAACGTTTAAAGCTATTAAAAGTGTTATATAGTATATGAGTTAGAGAGAGAACATTTTAAATGAGAGTATAAATGATCGAATCAAGTTTTGTTCCAAAAAATCCGCTAACTTAAAACATGCAATTATATATAAAATTGGATACAGTTATTTCCAAGTTGGTCTAACCCGAACTTATTTATCCAAAATAGAGCCCCATTAAATATTAATATTACAAACTTTTTGAATGCACACCTTTTTAAAAAATTGTACAGCATAGTTTTAGGACGCGAATTATTTTTGATATCAGTCTTTCTGATTGTCAAAAACATATGGTTTATGCCGTTATCTTTAAAATAAACAAAAGTATTTTTACCTAATCAAATCAAAGTCTTTCAAAGTTATCATATTTATCGAAAAGTGCTCAGTGCAGTGAAGTTAACCTGTTTTAAAATATAAAAGGTGAAAAATTTCTCACATTGAGTGAATTTAATTTTTGCTAACAAAACAATGTTTTAGATATGGCACCACCACTTTTTATTAGAGATGTTTTCAATTTGTGGAAACAATCAAGGATTGATTGCACAATTAAAAAGCAAGAGGAGAATATAGAAACACTTTTAAAATCTTACTATTCAGTGCCTTGTTTAAGTAATGATACTCTTAACAAAGTGCACTTTATTGTTTCTAAATTTAATAAAGAATTTAAAGCCGTGCATCGAAAATTATCTGCATTCGAAACAAAACATCATGATTGGCTCAAATCTCCTCTTATTTGTTTTACTGACAGGTTAGATGATGTAAGTTCATTCAAGTTTTAGTAATTTATCTCAGATTCTCCTGGAACAGCAAGTTGGCTTCTTTAGATTTAAACTTTAGGGCTCTGGAGAATTCGAGTTAAAATAAACCTGAAATATTTTATCTAAAGTTAATTACATAAATTCAAGGAACCCAGTACCTGTAGAGGCATACGGAATATATCAGACACACAAGATACTCCTACTTTTAGAAAAACTGAAACCAAAGGGGGTAGAAAACTCGTGCATTTCGAAGAATTATCCAGTCAAACAAAGCGCCGAAAAGTTCAGCAATGAGTCAATGAGAAATCACTAAAAGAAATTGAAAGTGCAGCAAGTTTATTAGCCGAAAGGAAACTTATTGAGTCGATAAAGCAATCTCTGACACCATGTTAAGGACTTGGCCTATATTATGACTTGAAATTATCGGTAAGGCGTAGATAGAATAGGTAGAATATTGCGTTCGGTTGTAAACAGTTTGCATCCTGAATGTTTTTCTGATAACAAAATAATTAAAACACACAAAAACGACCTTATACCAAAGCCTATTATAGTTTCAAAAGTATCAGCTGAAGTAAGAATGCAGGACTTGTTTAATCAAACTGCTTGAAGTTTATTAAAAATAATTGAAATAAAAAATAATATTAGTTGTGTTCTTGAATGCAAATATGGCTTTGATGGTAGTTCCGGTCATAGTGTTAACAAACAAAAAATTGTCGATGACTGATGAATTCCTGTTTATTATTGCAATGGTTCCTCTGAAAATGACTAATATTGACAGCTAGGGAGAAGTATGGTTGAACACAACCCTATCATCTGTGTTATTTTGCAAACCTATTAAACTTATTTTTATGCGAGAAAAACCTTCTTAATTCATAATGTAGAAATGGATTTAATGGTGCAAATAGAAGAACTTTCGCCATTTAAAACAAAAGTTATTGATTTTAATGTTGAAATTAATTTTAAATTGTGTTTAACAATGGTTGATGGTGCAGTTACAAACGTTTTGGCACATAATCGGGCATCAATGAATTGTTATCTATGTGGAGCGACTCCATCTGTAATGAATTCTTTTCATTGCATGCAAAGAACTATAGACGAAAGATATCTACATTGCATGCATGGATTGAAACTTTTGAATGCCTAATTCATATTGCATACAGGATGCCTCTCAAATGCTGGCAGGTACGCGGCGAAGAAAACAAACGATTTTTTTTTAGAGCAAAAAATTGCAATACAAAGAGTTCAGAGATAAAATGGGTCTTATTATTGATAAAGTAAAAACAGGATATAGCACTTCAAACGATGGGAATACTGCCAGAAGGTTTTTTTTTAAATATTGAAATGGTGTATGAAATAATAAACATAAATATTTGTTTACTAAAAAATTTCAGTTTGATTCTGAGAACACTGTCAAGCGGCAAAAAAATAATTACTACAAGGTTCAACACTTTTAAGGGATACTTTTAAAATTATGTGGATAATTATCCCTGGTATAATATGCCAAACACTGTCCACAAATTATTGATTCATGGATGTGAAATAATTAAAAATTTTAATTTACCAATTGGACTTTTATCTGAATACGCATTAGAATCTAGTCATAAGGAATCTAGATAATATTGATTAGGTCACACTAGGAAAAATTCAAGGGAAAATTGCAATCGAGATCTTATGGCTGCATTACTGATAAATTCGGATCCTCTCATTTCTTCGCACAGACATTTTGCCAAAACAAAAGGAAATGATTATAAAGATTTATTGCCATATAGAAGAAAGTACAGTACATAGAAGAAAATACAGATGCCGATTTTCATAAAAGCTTAATTTCTGATATAAATTTTGAAGATTTTGTTTCAAGTGACATTTCGGATGAAACAGATTTACTACTGAAATTCTTATTCATAATTATTTATATTTGTAATTTAACTTAAATTTTTCTATTCTTTTTTATATATAAACTAGTAAGGATAGAGCTTCGGCAGGGTACCGAAGCTAAAATACCCCCCCGCGGCCATATTGCAGTATATCCGAAGCCTTTGACCACGACATACACGATGACATTCAGTTTTATATATTAAGGAAAGTTTTCCTATTTTGATGACGTCAATTTGTATGGGAGGTAGGCGTGGTTTTGATCCAATTATGCCAAATGTCATAGAGATTGTTCATATTATATATCAAAGTTAATGTGCAAAATTTCAAGACATTTCCTTAATTTTTGTGGATTTTTAAGAGATTTTACGTTTACAATATATGTATACTACTTTGTATAGCAAATGGGCGTGATTTTCATTCGATTTTGCCATATATCATAGCAAAGATTAAAATTGAAGAGCAAAGTTAACGTGCCAAATTTCGAGGCATTTCTTTAATTTTTGTCAATTTTAAAGACATTTTACGATTAATATAAAGTCACTTTCTATGGAAGGTAGACGTGGTTTTCATCGGATTTGGCCCATTTTCGAACTAAATAAACTTTTATTTTGAATTTCATCGCGATAGCTTTAAAATTGCAGCTGTAATCGTGTCGACAGATGGACAGACAGACGGGCACGCGGAAATCGACTCAGGAGGTTAAAAATATAAATATTTTGTCATACCTGCCACGCCTCCTTCTTGGCGTTACAAACGGAATGACAAAGTTAATATACCCCTTACGCAGTACGCATTGGGTATAATATATGAAAATATTATTTTTTTTTTAAATTTTTTTAATAAATGATCTCAAATTGTTTTTTGTGTAGAAATTTTAGTGTTTTGAAAATTTGGTTTAAAGTTGGGTAGCACAAAAGGAAGTTAGCATATTTTATAAGGAATCATTATTTAGAAAAACGCCTTTTTTATAAAATGTCGAAGTGAAAGTGTTTAAAAAACGTGGGTTATATGGGGAGTATCCCAAACACTGTATCAATTCAGGCTATTTTAAGCAAATACTTAGTTGGGATAAAATAAAGTTCTCTATGTTATTTTGTTCAAATGAAGTGATTATGATAAAAGTACTTGGGTTTTAATAATTGAAGTTTTATGAGGGGCACCCCAAAAACTGGTCTGACCCAGCCCATTTTTAGTAAAGACCATTGCTATAATACTGAAAATATTTGCGTGTGATTATAATAAAATAAAGTATTTAAAGGGTGTTGAAATTTTAAGGGCCGATGTTGAATGTGAACCACACCTAAACGTCAAGTTTTTTTCTGCATTTTATTTGACATTTCTCAATTTCAGACTAACTCAATTTGAACCATGGAAAGATACACAATCGAGCAACGCGTTAAAGTTATTCAGGCTTATTATGAAAATGGGCGTTCAAATCAAAATGCATATCGTGCACTTCGTGATTTTTTCGGTCAATTTAATCGTCCAAATGTGCGTACAACCGGAAAAATCGTGCAAAAATTTGAGCAAACCAGTGCATGCTCGTACAGCTCGTACTGCAGAAAATATTGCTGCTGTTCGCAATAGTGTGGCTGAAGAGCCGTCCACCTCAACTCGTCGTAGTGCCCAACAATTACACCGCTCACGCTCGTCGTTGCTGAACATTTCTCAATGAAGTGCAGAAAAAAACTTGACATTTAGGTGTGGTTCACACTCAACATCGGCCCTTAAAATTTAACCACCCTTTATATGTTACATAATCATAAACAATTTTTAGAATTTCGAATGAATACAGTAAAAAAAAAATTATTTTTTTTTATTTTACATGCAATATATAACATAATTGAAGACAGGAATGAATATAGGTGATATGTCGCATTTCCGGATTTTTTGTGTTCTATGCATGGATGAAGGTCTTAGGTGCATAAGAACAATTGAAAACTTAAATTAACCATGTATGTGGCTATTTTAGAAAAAAACTACTTGACAAAGTTTGATTTAATATAGATTTCAGTACAAATGTGAAACTTTGAACTCGATATTCTCGAAACTAGATAATTTCTATTATTTTAAATATAATAATATTACAATCAAATAACAAATTTAACTCTTAGGGACATTCATAGGAAACCTCTCTATATTTTTATGACTCTGCTTAAAGATTATAAAAAAGGTATAATCTGAATAAAATTATTTGCTTAGTTGAACAATTTTTATAAGTTGAATTAAGCTTAACACATACATTTTTTTAGTATCTTTTACTTTCTTTTTCTTTAAATTTTTAACCCTTTCATCCCTTTTCATTAATAATATACAGCGTGAACCAAAATAACTGTCGTACCGATTTTTTTTAATAAAACCAAAGTTAACAATAAATTTTCACTAACAGTTAAAGCTTTGTGTTTATTTAAGTATTTTCTCACAAATTTATTTAGCCATTTCAAATCGTTTACCTTTTAATTTCTTTACGGCTTTCAAACATTCAGCAAAACTCTCACAGGCGCCACGCACGACTATGGGATTCTATCCCATATAGTTGACAAATGTCGTTTGTAGGACTCAAGATTCATATTTTTTAAATTCTTTAATTTGTCCATCATGTAACCCCAAATACAAAAATCCAATGGATTTAAGTCCGGTGAAGATTCTTCTGTGGAGATGAAGTGAGGCAAGTTATCGCGACACCAGCCCTGGACAAGTTTTGCTTTATGAGCTGGCGCAGAGTCTTGTTGAAAACAAAATTCATCCTGGTGAAGCACTTTCAGCACTCAGCACTTTCTTCTGGTAATATTTCGCATCAATTTTTACCCGTTTGTCAATGAAAAGAAGGGGGAGTTTGCCCCTTTTTGAAATCGCTCCCCATACCATAACGGACGAAGTATTTTGGAACCGCTCGATCCCTCGACTTGAAGGAATATCAGGTCTATAAATCATCAAAACATAGTAGTAACAAAACATTCTCGCCACGCGCTATTTTCTAAAACACAGATCACGAGAATAAACAGCACATTGTTTGGATTTTACCCGAGAAATGTTTTACTATGCCCTTACGTTCCAAAACAAAATCAAGACTTTACTTACTTACTTAGGTGGCCGTAACAACCCGTGTCCGGATTTCGACCGACCTCATCAGCTCTCGCCAGGCGCCTCTGCTTTGCGCGCGCCTTCTCCAATCGGATACACCAAGTGCGGTTAGGGCTTCCTCAGCCTGGTTCATCCATCGGAGGCATGGTCTCCCTCGTCGTCGTTGACCAGCGACCCTCGCCTCGAGCACCTTCTTCGCTGGAGCTTCGTCGTCCATACGATGGACATGACCCAGCCAGCGTAGTCGCTGCACAGTTATACGCCGAACTACGTCAATGTCTCCGTAGAGCTCATACAGCTCGTGGTTCATTCGGATGCGATAGTTATCGCCGACTCGAACAGGACCGAAGATTTTGCGAAGAACTTTTCTCTCGAACACCCCCAGAGCGGCTACGTCAGTTTGCGAAACTACCCATGCCTCAGCGCCATAAAGCAGCACAGGTAGAACGAGCGTCTTGTAGAGTGTTAGTTTTGTCGATCGAGAGAGGGCTCTGGAACTTAGTTGCTTACTGAGCCCTTAGTAGCACCTATTAGCAATTATTGTTCTTCGCTTTATCTCCAGGCTGATTTCGTTTTTGGTATTAATGGCGGTGCCAAGGTAAACGAACTCCTTGACTACTTCAAAGTTATAGCTGCCGGATGAAACGTGGGAGTCTAAACGCCGAGCTCCCTTGTTTGTAGACAGCATATATTTTGTTTTACCCTCATTTATCGTCAAACCCACTTTGGCTGATTCCTTTTCGATAGCGGCGAAAGCATCGGTAACATCTCTCTTGGTTCTGCCGACAGTATCAATATCATCAGCGTACGCAAGGAGCTGGACGCCTTTGTAGAAAATGGTGCCATTACGATGCACACCGGCCTTTCGTACGATCCCCTCCATGATGATGTTAAAGAGATCGCAAGACAGTGGATCGCCTTGCCTGAAATTTCTTTCGGTATTGAAGGTTTCGGAGAGGTCATTTCCTATCTTGACGGAGCTGCGTGTGTTGCTCAACGTCATTCTGCAAAGTCTAATAAACTTTGCAGGTATACCGAACTCAAACATTGTTGCGTATAGGCAATCCCTTCTCGGGCTATCGAACGCAGCTTTAAAATCGACAAAGAGATGGTGTGTGTCAATTTGATTTTCGTGGGTTTTCTCCAGGATTTGTCGTAGCGTGAAAATCTGGTCTATGGTGGACTTACCAGGTCGGAAGCC
The DNA here is from genome assembly GCA_914767935.1 of Coremacera marginata. Taxonomy (NCBI): domain Eukaryota; kingdom Metazoa; phylum Arthropoda; class Insecta; order Diptera; family Sciomyzidae; genus Coremacera; species Coremacera marginata. Next base: position 128,811,693 of record OU612045.1, read on the forward strand.
ACACTGATAAGGTCCAATCTGTGTTTTTGTAATCGGCTTTAATCTTTCACACAGTACGCTTGAGAGAACCTTATATGCGATGGAAATAAGACTGATACCTCTATAACTAGCGCAGATTGTAGGGTCTCCTTTCTTAAGTATAGGGCACAGTACACTGAGGTTCCAATCGTCGGGCATGCTTTCTGCTAGCCATATTTTGCTGATGAGCTGATGCATGCGCCTTATCAATTTATCGCCGCCGGTTTTAAACAATTCAGCTGACAGGCCGTCAGCACCCTCTTCTTTATTGTTTTTGAGTCGTTGGATAGCAACTCGAACCTCTTCATGGCTAGGGGGTGGTACTTCCACTCCCTCATTGTCGATTGGTGGCACTGAACTGCGCTCTCGATGGGCGGCATTGGTGGAATCGTCGCCAGTAAGTAAATTGGAGAAGTGCTGTCTCCACAATCTAAGCACACACTGTGTATCCGTATTCAGATCTCCATTTTCGTCTCTGCAAGTGGATGCTCCGGGCTTGAAACCTTGGGTTAGACGCTAAACCTGTTGATAGAATTTTCGTGCATCCTTCTTGCCCTGGTATACCTCTAGTTCCTCACGCTCACGCTTTTCCTGCTCTCTTTTCTTGCGTCTGAAAAGGCGCCTCTCTTCCTTCCTCTTTTCGCGGTAGTTTTCTCGCACGGCTCGCGTTGCAGCTGACTGCAGCGTTTTTCTGTATGCGGCGTTTTTTACTGCTGTAGCGATGCGACACTCCTGATCGTACCATTGGTTCCGAGGTTGCGGGCGCCGGAAACCAATGACTTCTTCAGCGGCAGCGCGCATGGAGTGGGATATATGCGCCCAAAGTCCGCCGGCGTCGTCGAGTCCAGAGGTTGGTTGGTTGAGTTTAACCGTTGACCGTACATTTGGAGTTGAGCGGAGTAGGCTTCGGCAGTCCATTGTAATTGCAGCTTAGCGACATCTAGCTTTCGTTGCATTCCTGTGCGTATGTTCTTCGCATTGCATAATCTCATGCGGATCTTGGCTGCAACAAGATAATGGTCGGAGTCAATGTTGACCCCCCGAAATGTACGCACACTAGAGGCATGCCTTCCGTCGATTACAACATGATCAATTTGGTTTCACGTTTTTTGATCCAGGGACAGCCAGGTGGCCTTGTGGATGTCGAGGTGCTTAAATCTGGTGCTACTAACTACCATGTTTCGTGCCGCGGCGAAGTCCATCAGTCTTAGACCGTTGTTCGTGGAGGTCTCGTGAAGACTGAACTGACCGACAGTGGGGCCAAAGATGCCTTCCCTTCCGACTTTCGCATTAAAATCGCCGAGGACTATTTTCACGTCATGGACCGGAAAGTGGTCATATACGTCCTCAAGATTAGCGTAGAAAGCGTCCTTGACGGCTTCGTCCTTTTCCTCCGTCGGGGCGTGCGCGCAAATAAGGCTAATGTAGAAAAATTTTGCCTTAATGCGGATCGTGGCCAATCTTTCGTTCACAGGTGTGAACCGGGAAACAAGGTGGCATAGTTTCCGGCTAACGACGAATCCACATCCGAATTCGCGCTTCTCCGCATGGCAGCTGTAGTAGATATCGCAGTGTGCTTGTTTAGAGCAGCCTTGCCCTTTCCATCGAATTTCCTGGATGGCGGTGATGTCAGATTTTATTGTTTTGAGGGCTTCCGCCAGTTGGATAATTGCACCTTCCCTATAAAGGGTCCGGACATTCCAGGTGCATATCCGTAAATCTCTGTCCGTTTTTCGTTTGCGGTGGTCGTCAACGTAATTGGGGTTCTTATCCGAGGCTGGTTTAGTTTTCATTGGGCAGTAGTAATGTGGCGGGACCCAAACCCTGCGCACACTCCATGTTTAAGGTCTATGGATCGACCCGCCGCTCAAATTAGCCGTCAAACTGACGGATGCCAGTTTGTCGTTGCTCAGGGCACACCACTTGGAGGTTTGAGTCGACTTGAGACGATTTCGACATGGATAATGCTGGCCTCGCCAGGTTGTGGCGGTCAGACACGTTGTCATGTGAAGGTTCGGCCCCCTATTCCCCAAACAAAATCAAGACTGTTTTGTTATTATCAACTGTTCACTGTAATATAAAGTTCATTACCCAAATAAAAAACCAGAAGCTATTATCGACTACAATGCCAATATATGCGTGGCCGATACAATGGATCCAATGCTGGGTACATATTTATGAAAACATTCATCAAACCGATGCATATTAAAATTAGTTTTAAATCAACTTTGTCAACCATTTTGGTGACAGCCGTGGTGCAGTGGGTAGAGTGTGTGGCCCCTACGCCAGAGAACCCTGGTTCGCATACCACCTGACACAGAAAGTTTTTTCAATTGAATTAATTTTTCTGTTCGGTAGTCACCTTTCTGCAGACAATGGCAAACCTCAAAGAGTAAAAACTGCCATGAAAAGCTTCTTGACAACATAAGCCGTCCGGAGTCGGCATAAAACATGTACGTCCAGTTCTCGATCATTTGTGTTCAATCATTTCACAACACTCACAACACAATTGATCATAAGAAGTTCGGTCAAAGTCCTTTCGAGTGCTGAAATGGCCATTGATGCCTTTCGATTTTTTTTTTTTTTTGTCAACCATTTTATTTGTAAAATTTACCACTATTCTAAAAAAAAAATGCTAATTCTAATATTAGCGAAACTTAACTCTTCAGTTTCCAGAGCTATGCAAAAACGCAAAGCTATTCTTACCACGTCCAACGAATTAGACGCAGATAATATAGTAAAATGAAAATATATTAGTGTTTTAGTAAATTTTATGTAGATAATTTAAAAAACAAATTTTGTAATCGGAAAAGATTCCTTTAAGAAAAAATTAATTTGAATCAGTAACAAATTTTAATTATTGGTAAAAATTCATAAACTGTTTCTTATTGTATTATTTAATAAATCTTAATATTGTTTTTTTGCTGTTGGATGGCAGGGGGAAATTTTTTTGTTTCAAGGAAATGGTTAACTAAGCTAATCTAAAACCAATTTTAATATCGTTTAAATAACCAAAGGTAAGACTAAAAAAAAATCACTTAAAAAGGGGTTTTGCTTTGAGCTGTCTCAGTTTTTGAGATATTAAACTGACATTTCATGATTCTTCATTCTCTTACCACCACGTTTCATAACTTCTACCGCGTGCATGTTTCATAAATACTTTTGGATTTTATTAAGATATAAAATTTATCTCATTAAATATGCTTGTCACTATATCTCAGTTATTTTGAACCAATTTAGAACAAACCCTGAATTTAATAAAATTTTGAGAACTTTCTCGAGAAAAATATACATTTTTTGTACTTCATATACATTTGGATTCGTGATTAATTTAATACCATAAATTGGTTCTAACTGTGTTTGGTAATATTTTCATGGCTCTGGGGGGAGGGGTCCAGACCCATTGCCCCCATATCTACGCCACTGATATAACCACACACATTCTTCAACACTCACCAAACATACGAACACAAAAAAAAGCCAAAAAATTTAATTTAACTATAAGCAGCATACCCTATATTCTGAAAGAAGGTCCCTAGGGACCTTGTCAGGTAACGATGTACTAGAAACTTGTCAGGCATCGGAGGGTTAAACATTTAGAAATATTATGATTAAATATTTAAGAGTGTATTTTCACTAAAGCCAATTTTATGAACACCCTGCATAAAGAGCAGTGTTTCTGTGTGTTTCAAAAATTTTGAATTTTGTCCTGATGGTTTGGTCAAATCTCACACAGTGGAAAGGATGTTCACAACATAACATTCGATGCATAAATTGAATTTAAGATTTTTACCCATTATGGACTGACCCATGTTTCCGTTGAGCTAGAATGATGAAACTTTCCAAAAAGGTTAAGTTTGGTCTAACTTAGAAAAAAAATCAAAAAAACAATATGTAAAAATCGAGTTGCCACCTCGAGATTTGTAATTTTCAAATTGGTCGATATTGAACGATATTCTACAAGCAGAGTCGAGCATTTTGTACCAATATTGATGTCAAGAATTTCCACAAAAAACAAAAAACATACAAAAACGCATTTCGTTAAAGACCAGCGTTGTGCCAACCCGCGGAAGCCACGTATGTCAGTCAAACTTCATAAAAATTCACAAAAGTTAAATATAAAGCCTAAGAAAGGCGATCGTATAAGAATTATATTTTACTTTCTTTTTTTTTAGATTTTTAAGAGATTTAAAATTAGAGAGAAAACAAAAAAAACGGAAAATTCCCAAATTTCCCAACCTTGGAAATGTAAGTAAACGTAATTGTACAGCCTTGAGAGCTAACAGGTCGATTAGATAAATTCCAAAAATTGTATATTCTTTTTGGAGATCATCAAAATCCATCACTGTATGACCTCCAGGTTAAGAAAAGTAAACCGTTTCGTATACGCAACGCTGGACAAAAATGGGTTAAAAATTGGAAATTGAATTGGAAAAACATGCGCTTGCAGAACTAGAGAGTCGCTGATTTCGAATTTGATGTTAGAATTTTATATATTTCATGTAACACTAGGGTGGACTTCAAAAATGTTTTCTGTTTTACAGGTTTTGTATATGCGCCGACAGAATTAGAGATCACTGATTCAGAATCTGATGTTAGAATTTAAAAAATTTTATGTGACACTAGGGTGGACCATGAAATTGTTTTTCGTGTTACACATTTTGTACATGCAATGGTAGAATTACAGACTCACTGATTTTGAAATTGATGTTTAAATTTCAAAAACTTTTTTCACACTAGGGTGGACGCTGAAAGTTATTTTGTTTAATAAATTTTGTACATGACTGAATTAGAGAGTCGCTGATTTGGAATTTGACTTTCCTGGCTTTTTCATAGCCAGGTGATGAAGTATTTACAGGTTGAGATTGTGGTAAGTTGAGTATTGTATTTTCTACTAGTTGAAAAGTTCTCGTCAGCTTTATACTTGTAGAGTCTGTCAATTTGCGATCGAGAATGGATGGTGTTGTAAGTATGATTTTTATTTCGTTTAAATTTATTAAAATCTTTTATTTATTTCGGGTGACAGAAATCCAAAAACCAAATTAAAACATTCTCTCAAAATTATTGTTGAAATTCAACAATAACGATTGCTAATTTTTTTTTGGTTTTAAGAATTAATTTTTCTTCAATTTGATTTTTCTCATATTTATACCCCAACGCGTACTGCGTAAGGGGAATATTAACATTGTCATTCCGTTTGTAACGCCGAGAAGGAGGCGTAGAAAAACAGAAGGTATAGAAAAATATATATATTTTTGATCAACATCACCTCCTCAGTTGATTTCCGTGTGTCCGTCTGTCGACACGATTACAGCCGTAATTTTAAAGCTATCGCGATGAAATTTAAAATATAAGTTTATTTTTAAAAATTAAAGATTAAGTTCGAAAATGGGTCAAATCGGATGAAAACCACGCCTACCTCCCATACAAAGTGACTATATTTTAACCGCGAAATCTCTTCAAAATCCAAACTTTAATGAAATGCTTTGAAATTTTGCATGTGAGTTACGATCTTCAGTATAAATCATGGCAATGAAATTTGGAAAAATCGGATGAAAACCACGCCTACCTCCCATAACAAGTGACTTTATTTTAACGGTAACATCTCTTCAAACCGCCTCTGACCGCCTCAACCTGGCGAGGCCAGCATTATCCATGTCGAAATCGTCTCAAGTCGACTCAAACCTCCACGTGGTGTTCCCTGGGCAACGGCAAACTGGCATCCGTCAGTTTGACGGCTAATTTGAGCGGCGGGTCACTCCATAGACCTTAAACATGGAATGTGCGCAGGGTTTGGGTCCCGCCACATTACTACTGCCCAATGAAAACTAAACCAGCCTCGGATAAGAACCCCAATTACGTTGACGACCACCGCAAACGAAAAACGGAAAATGATTTACGGATATGCACCTGGAATGTCCGAACCCTTTATAGGGAAGGTGCCATTATCCAACTGGCGGAAGCCCTCAAAACGATAAAGGCTGACATCACCGCCATCCAGGAAATGCGATGGAAAGGGCAAGGCTGCTCTAAACAAGCACACTGTGATATCTACTACAGCTGCCATGCGGAGAGGCGCAAATTTGGATGTGGATTCGTTGTTAGCCGGAAACTACGCCACCTTGTTTCCCGGTTCACACCTGTCAACGAAAGATTGGCCACGATCCACATCAAGGCAAAATTTTTCTCCATCAGCCTTATTTGCGCGCACGCCCCGACGGAGGAAAAGGACGAAGCCGTCAAAGACGCTTTCTACGCTAGTCTTGAGGACGTATACGACCACCTTCCGGTCCATGACGTGAAAATAGTCCTCGGCGATTTTAATGCGAAAGTCGGAAGGGAAGGCATCTTTGGCCTCACTGTCGGTCAGTTCAGTCTTCATGAGACCTCCACGAACAACGGTCTAAGACTGATCGACTTCGCCGCGGCGCGAAACATGGTAGTTAGTAGCACCAGATTTAAGCACCTCGACATCCACAAGGCCACCTGGCTGTCCCCGGATCAAAAAACGCAAAACCAAATTGATCATGTTGTAATCGACGGAAGGCATGCCTCTAGTGTTCTAGATGTGCGTACATTTCGGGGGGTCAACATTGACTCCGACCATTATCTTGTTGCAGCCAAGATCCGCATGCGATTATGCAATGCAAAGAACATACGCACAGGAATGCAACGAAAGCTAGATGTCGCTAAGCTGCAATTACAACGGACTGCCGAAGCCTACTCCGCTCAACTCTCGGTTAAGCTCAACCAACCAACCTCTGAACCCGACGACGCCGGCGGACTTTGGGCGCATATATCCCACTCCATGCGTGCTGCCGCTGAAGAAGTCATTGGTTTCCGGCGCCCGCAACCTCGGAACCAATGGTATGATCAGGAGTGTCGCATTGCGACTGCAGTAAAAAACGCCGCTTATAGAAAAACGCTGCAGTCAGCTGCAACGCGAGCCGTGCGAGAAAACTACCGCGAAAAGAGGAAGGAAGAGAGGCGCCTTTTCAGACGCAAGAAAAGAGAGCAGGAAAAGCGTGAGCGTGAGGAACTAGAGGTGTACCAGGACAAGAAGGATGCACGAAAATTCTATCAACAGGTTAAGCGTCTAACCCAAGGTTTCAAGCCCGGAGCATCCACTTGTAGAGACGAAAATGGAGATCTGAATACGGATACGCAGTGTGTGCTGAGATTGTGGAGACGGCACTTCTCCAATTTACTTACTGGCGACGATTTCACCAATGCCGCCCATGGAGAGCACAGTGCAGAGCTACCAATCAACAATGACGGAGTGGAAGTACCACCACCTAGCCATGATGAGGTTCGAGTTGCTATCCAACGACTCAAAAACAACAAAGCAGCGGGTGCTGACGGCCTGTCAGCTGAATTGTTTAAAACCGGCGGCGATGAATTGATAAGGAGCATGCATCAGCTCATCAGCAAAATATGGCTAGAAGAAAGCATGCCCGACGATTGGAACCTCAGCGTACTGTGCCCTATACTTAAGAAAGGAGACCCAACAATCTGCGCAAGTTATAGAGGTATCAGTCTTATTTCCATCGCATATAAGGTTCTCTCAAGCGTACTGTGTGAAAGATTAAAGCCGATTACAAAAACACTGATTGGACCTTATCAGTGTGGCTTTCGACCTGGTAAGTCCACCATAGACCAGATTTTCACGCTACGACAAATCCTGGAGAAAACCCACGAAAACCAAATTGACACACACCATCTCTTTGTCGATTTTAAAGCTGCGTTCGATAGCCCGAGAAGGGATTGCCTATACGCAACAATGTCTGAGTTCGGTATACCTGCAAAGTTGATCAGACTTTGCAGAATGACGTTGAGCAACACACGCAGCTCCGTCAAGGTAGGAAATGACCTCTCCGAAACCTTCAATACCGAAAGAGGTTTCAGGCAAGGCGATCCACTGTCTTGCGATCTCTTTAACATCATCATGGAGGGGATCGTACGAAAGGCCGGTGTGCATCGTAATGGCACCATTTTCTACAAAGGCGTCCAGCTCCTTGCGTACGCTGATGATATTGATATTGTCGGCAGAACCAAGAGAGATGTTACCGCTGCTTTCGCCGCTATCGAAAAGGAATCAGCCAAAGTGGGTTTGACGATAAATGAGGGCAAAACAAAATATATGCTTTCTACAAACAAGGGAGCTCGGCGTTTAGACTCCCACGTTTCATCCGGCAGCTATAACTTTGAAGTAGTCAAGGAGTTCGTTTACCTTGGCACCGCCATTAATACCAAAAACGAAATCAGCCTGGAGATAAAGCGAAGAACAATAATTGCTAATAGGTGCTACTACGGGCTCAGTAAGCAACTAAGTTCCAGAGCCCTCTCTCGATCGACAAAACTAACACTCTACAAGACGCTCGTTCTACCTGTGCTGCTTTATGGCGCTGAGGCATGGGTAGTTTCGCAAACTGACGCAGCCGCTCTGGGGGTGTTCGAGAGAAAAGTTCTTCGCAAAATCTTCGGTCCTGTTCGAGTCGGCGATGACTATCGCATCCGAATGAACCACGAGCTGTATGAGCTCTACGATGACATTGACGTAGTTCGGCGTATAACTGTGCAGCGACTACGCTGGCTGGGTCATGTCCATCGTATGAACGACGAAGCTCCAGCGAAAAAGGTGCTCGAGGCGAGGGTCGCTGGTCAACGACGACGAGGGAGACCATGCCTCCGATGGATGGACCAGGCTGAGGAAGCCCTAACCGCACTTGGTGTATCCGATTGGAGAAGGCGCGCGCAAAGCAGAGGCGCCTGGCGAGAGCTGATGAGGTCGGTTGAAACCCGGACACGGGTTGTTACGACCAACTAAGTAAGTAAGTAACATCTCTTCAAAATCCACTAACAATAATGAATTGCCTTGAAATTTAGCATATAAGCTTTGGTCTTCAATATTAATCCTCACAATGAAATTTAGAAAAATCGGATCGAAACCACGCCTACCTCCCATACAAAGTAGCTTTATATTAACCGTTAAATGCCTCAAAAAACTGCTCAAATTGCAGAAATGTCTTGGAATTTTGCACATAGACTTTTATATATAATTACTATGATATTTGGCAAAATCGGATGAAAACCACGCCTACCTCCCATACAAAGTGGCTTTATTGAAAACGTTAAATCGCTTAAAAATCTGCAAAAATTACAGAAATGTGTTGAAATCTGCAAAAATTACAGAAATGTGTTGAAATTTTGCATTCAATACAAAATTACGTCATCAAAATTGAAAAACTTTCGTAAATATATAAAATTGAATGACATCGTGTCTGTATGTACCCAAGTTCCGCCCACGTCGTTTATCCAACCCATACATATATTCTTCGGTAAAATGTGGAGTCTTTATACTAGAAAAGTGGGTGCGGCATTTTACTTTATTTACAAATAACTCTATGTGCCAGCTGAGGGTAAAATTGAATTAAGCGTATGACACAAATATTTTTGCAGATTATACATAAAAATTTTATAGATGTCTAAAGACTTAGGATATACTTCAATACGGCCGCCGGGGGGGGGGGTATTTTAGCTGCGGTACCCTGCCGAAGCTCCATTCCATACTAGTTTGATATTTATTTTAATTTTTTTGACATTTAATTTTTAATATAAATTTTAATTTAATTTTTAAGTAACTTCTTAATTTTTTGCTTGGGGAGTCATATCTCGAAGAAGAGAGAAAGTCAGAAAAGTTCATCATGCTTAGAATGGTTGTCACATTAAATTTAAAATAAAACAGTAAAATGTTCCCTGTATCGGGTATTTTCTTAAGTCAGATCCCGATGAACGTGCTATTTTATTTGCCCCCAACCCCGATTGCAGTGTGCTGGTGTTCGGTGCTAGCATGTCGGTGCTCGGCATTTCTATTTCAACTTTATACATGTGTTTGCTGTTGAGAGTGCAGCACACTGTATAGAGCTCCGGTGCTGGGGCTTTTGGGTGCGCACCATTCCGAATCCCGCTGTACAGCATCAACGACATAAGCGACAGTACAGCGCGATCAAGCATTTCAATACAATAAATGAAATTTGCCAAGTTTTCAATGCTGAAATTTACGCAAAAAAAAAAACAATCATTACAAACAATTTTCAAATTAAAATTATACAGTTTTTACCTTATATATTGATCTAGATGCAGTTGAGATTAAGAATATCTTTTTTTATTTACATGATTGGTACAAATTTTTCTTAAACATGAATGCAATTCTCAATCACAAATGTCAAATTGTCAACCCACCATGAATATCTCAATTGGTGAGTTTCATGGTATACATAAACACTTGTTTTCTATCGGTAGAGTCATGGTGTAAGAAAACCAGGTGGTAGCGAATTGTTCACCTCTCTCGCAAAAATTGTCCCCGCATCTGTCAAAAACTGCAGAAATAAATGGCTGCGTTCAGCATTGCTACGTAGCTGTTGAACAACTTTTGGGCTGAATGGTATGAAGCATAAAGTGCTCGCACAACATGTTCCCTGAGCGGTCATTATCTTAGTTAGCGAATATTTTATGCTACTTCAATTGAGCGGTTTACGCCATGGCAGAATTATAAGGTAGGGTCGACTCGGAGATCGGAGAGGAATGGAGTAAAAAGCAGAATAAAGCGAGATTGGTGTCAAAATCAGATGTTCATCGCGAATTTCTTTATGCTCATGTTTCGCAGTTGTTTTTAGGTTAAAACTGTTACAGTTTTTTTTTGCGATTTTAAGACTTCTTTCACATTTTAAAGTTTTTATTACTCTTTTTTTATAATATTTTCACTCAAATTAGAACAAATTTAACACCCGCGACCACACTGTTTGCAACTTGGAAACATAAAATATTTTCTTCATTTGCAATTTCTACGAAATTCGTCGTCTTGACATATATGTTCCTTCTCATTATCCACTCTTCGTTGACGCTTGAGAGCACTCAGCGAAGCGGCCCTACCTTATCATTGTATCATTGTTTACGCTAACTTTATTTTGTCAGATACACTCTAAGAACTACAATAAATGTTGTGAAATTTCACGGCATTTATTGGCTATTTTGAAAAAATAAAACGCTAGCAGTGGTTTTTTTCAATTCTGTCGTTATTTTTCAAAATAGTTATATTTTCTCTATTTTTCACGCTATTCCAGCGTTTTGTCGCTCAGAGAGTCCCAAAAACGCTTCAGCAGCGATATTTTACGCTATTGGAGCGGGTGTCATGCTCTCTAAGTGATGATATTGATCGTATTTTTTAACAGATACATAATTTTCATCAGTTTGATGTGAGCATCTGATGGAAGAATAACTGATCGCGTAATATATTTATATAATAAATATTTATAAAATACTAACATAAAATAATTTAAGATAGTGTTCAGAACTAGTGATAGTGTTAATATTTAAAAATAACTAAAATGTTTAAATGTAGCCTATGTGCGTACGAAGTTGAAGAAATAAAAATATACCATGGGCATTTACATTTGCACAAAGATAAAAAGGATGCAATTTTTACTTGCCTGTTTAATTACTAGTTTAGTATTAAAATAAAGTTTAATAACTACAAGACTTACGAGTGCATTGGTTTCGTTTTCATCAAAAAATTAAAAGTGTGGAAAATTTTGAAAACAATATTTTTAAATGTACCATAAAAAATTGTGCGTATAAAAATAGTTTAATTAACATAACAGCTCATATGAGCCGACAAACTTTCACGCAAGTATTTTGTGCCCATGGTAGAATAAAAGAAGGTAGATGCATTTCGCTCTGTGCTCTCTTTCTCATAGCCAAAATTGTCAAAACCAATACAAAACACTTTCTTGTTTATGCTTTTCCAATCAAAGCTATCTCATCGCTTTCAGATTTTTATGAGCTGACAAATTTGTTTTGACAGTTGTGACAGTCTGCCTCTCCGAAATGCATATACCATCTCCTATTTTATAATGTTTGTGCCCAATAAAGAAATGTTTTTTGAGCTTTGCAGAATAGATCAGAGAGCTGAAAAGAGATGCGTGTGAGAGACTTCACGCATTTCTAGCGGTTTTTTTTAGCGAAGACAAGAGAGAGAGACAATTTTAGGAGAAAGTTATTTAACGAGAGTGCGAGAGCAATAATTGTCGGAGAAAGTTTTTACGCATTACTATCGTGAAAAGATTTGAATTTTGCTCTCTGAAAAAAAAAACTATATTAAATGAAGGAAATCTGTTGCCAGCAATAATTGCTGTAAATTCCCGTGGATTTTTGTTAGAGTGTAACAATGCCAAATATTAAATTTATTAATTATTAAATTGCTTAATAGTGCTTTTAATGAAAACTATTTGTTTGAAACGTGTGCACACAGAACATAATATATATAAATTTGAGACAAAAAGCATTTATTGAAGAACAGCTGCTTGCCGTTTGACGTTTCGAAAAAAAATAATTTAACACAAAGTATCACTTTACACTACTTCGTTACCTGAGCGCTCTTTCGAATAGAATGCAGCCATTATAAGGTTATCCAGATATTTGCATACCCTTATTTTATGTAAACAAAAGACACAGTTCGATATTATCGTAGACGTAGAATTTTTTGTTTGATATATTTAGCTATAAATTAAATTCATTATTATGTTTAGTAAATATAAATATAAATATTATATTATAATATATATAATATATTATATAATATATATACATATATATATTATATAAATATATATAATATATTATATTATAATATATAAATATTATAAATATTTCCATTTGAAGAGCTTATATACATCTTAATTTAATTTGAAAATTTAAAATTTTAACAAACAAAATATATTTTTAATTTGTAATAAATATAAAATGAATTTAATAAATAATTCGAATTTATTATGATATTTAAAAAATCAATGGAGTTTTCATAGCACAATGACCATGCGCAGTCTTTGTATATGTAAACCTGCGTAGTTGTCAGGCCCGTAGATAAGGGGGGTTTTAGGTGTTCGAATCCCCCCTCTCCCCCCTTAGGGTCCAGAAAGTATAAAGAAATAACACAAATGAGACTATTAAATTCGAAATGTGATTTTTTTTTTTTTTAGATAAACTGAGATTGTGATGTTAATTTTCTTGAAAACTTTGCTTAATTATTGTAAAATTTTTTTGGCCAAGTGAATGATTAATTGTGCTTATAAAAGTCATTATAATTATATTGGAATTCATCTCCAAGGAGATTGTATATTAAAAATAAGTTTCAATGCTCAAAAAGTCCCTGATATCCAGTAAAATATATATTTGAAATTATGCCTAGAACGAATATAATTTTGTAAATTGAAGAAAATTAGCTTGACATTTTTTATGCCATATCTACCCAGCAAACCATAGTTGACGACTATGTTTAAATTCCGACTAATTCGTAACTATTCGAGTAAAATTTCCTTTTTCTCGAACTGTCTGAACGAAATCGTAACTTTTTCGTAAAATTTTCGTTAGGACTCGTTACGTAAAAATCATTACGATATTTTGTTACGAAGTCGTGTCAACCCCTTCATACGATTTTCGATACGATTTCGCAATATTTTTAACGAAAAATATTTTTAACGAAATCGTAACAATTCGCAATCTTTCCGATTTCGAAATCCGCTTTCGTTACGAAATCGTAAAGAATATCGTATGAAGCGGTTGACACGTTTTCGTAACGAAATGCCGTAACGATTTCGTAACGAGTCTTAACGAAAACGTTACGATTTCGTTCAGACAGTTCAAAAGAAAGGAAAGTTTGCATTTGAATAAATTTGAAACTAATAAACTAATAGTTTGAAACTCTTAATAATAAACTAATAATAATAATAATAAACTAATAAGTTTGAAACTCTTTATAAATTCGTATAAAAAGTGAAACTGTTCCAATATTTGCAGACAGCTCGATATAGTTATGAATTCGTCGGAATTTCGACAAAGTCGTCAACTATGGTTTGCTGGGTAAGCTTATTAGACCCAAAATTTTTGAAAAATCATTCATTTGAGTGGGTTTTTTTTTCATTTTTAAAAGAATAAAGTGACATGAACCACAAAATTTAACACATGGGGTATTCCACTTAAAGCGAATGACTAAAAAGTTTGACTATTTTATCTTGTTGTTTTCTTGGTATATAAGACATCTTAAATTTCCAACTTGGCACAAAAATTTAGCCCTGTGCGAAGACTTTTCCAAATAACAGGTTTCGGAAAATCATGTTAAATCTAAATATGCTTTTTTTCGAAAAAAAAAAAAATCTCTATAGAAAAAGTTTTTGTAAAACATTTTATACAGTCCAATTCTATAGTTATTTGATGATTTTTTAATCATGTTACCAAATTTTCATAAAAAAATTAACAATTATAGTTTTTTAAGCTTTTTTATTTAAGTTTTTTTAAAATTATTTTTATTATATTAAAAAATTACAAAACAATTTGGAAGTTCAGAAAATTTTGTTTTTAGTATTTTTAATTTGCAAATAATTTAAATATAAATCCACTACTGATTAAATTCTTAAATATCCAAAAAAGTTGCTGTTTCATTATTTTTGTAAAAATTTATCTAGATGAGTAATTATTTTAATATTAACATGAACTTATTTTCATGTAATATATTATATAATAAATTGGGTATAAGATACTGGTGCTGTGCAAAAACCAGTTTTCGAATTACGGTTTTTGAAAAATAGTCTGAAATTTAAATATGACTTTATCGGAGTCAATTCATCTGCTTAAAAAATTTAAAAAAAAAAACACATATATAGTAATTGTTATTGGAATTGAATCATGAGAAAATGAAACTGTTAAATTTTTAAAGATCTCAAAATTAAATATAATAAACATTATTACTTTTTGTGCTAATTTTCTGAATAATACCTTTTTAGAGAAATTCAAAATTCACAATTTGGACCATTTTTCAACAAGCCATAGGCAAAAACTAAAAAGTTAGTACTCAAAATTGATTTGTAAAAAAAAAAATCTCATCTCTCTTATGGTCATTTAAAAACAGGCATATTCACAAATAATCTTAAAAGAAAACGGATTTGCTTAAACATTTTCATATCCTCTCTTTCAGGTATTACTGGTATCTACTTATAAATTTTTTATCAAAGGCCCCCCCCTAAGGTAAATCCTGGCTACGGGCCTGCTAGTAGTAATACAATTTTTTGTAGCTACATTCTGGCTCTACAGCACATCTCTGTAATACATCTGTATTGTTTATTGCATTTATCTCAATTGTTTTAAAAGTGATCAGATAGTGGGAAAATTGTGTTTTCCCGTTTTATTTTGCGTTATTTATTTCATTTGTTGCAAAAGCACACTTATTCTAAAAAAACCAAAATTTTTAACAGGAAATACTCAAAAAGTTGAGTAAATGTATTCAAAAAAATAAAGTGCGGCGAAAGACAGACAATTTTCACATGTTGTGATCAGACACTGATACTTTTTCGTACAGCAGGCACACACTAATCGGTTGCACAAAAGTTGTACCTGCTGAACGCAGCCAATAAAATTTGGCACTAATCAACAGTTGCTCCCTCCTTGTTAGAATTTTTTGACAGACCCGGGGCAATTTAAAGTGTGGTGAAAATTCGCTAACACCTGATTTTCTTACACCATGGGTAGAGTTAAGCAAAGCGATTGAGCATGACGTCACTACCAGTAGAGAATTTCTCAACTAAGGTACATGAACGCACCCATGATACAATAATAAGGTAGGGTAAGGAGATTCACCACACCGACCTCGAATGTCAAAATATATTTTAGCATTGCCACTTTTCTATATTAAAGATAAATGTGGGACAAATAATTAAAAAGGAAATTATTTGTAGGATAAATAGGATTAATTAGGACAATTGTATTTACAATGAAATAGCTGATTTGTTATTTTAATGCTTTGTTTTCAGTAAATAATTATTGCCCATTGGTTTTTGTTTAACTTTTTGTGTTCTTCATTTTTTATACATAATTTTTATTTTAATGTCCACTAAAAATAAAATATGTTGTATAATATTATATACATATAAATATATATGTTTTTGCCATCTGATATAGAAACTGCTCAACATAAATCAAAAAATAGTTTTTTAAAATTGGCACATTACTTTCATTTCATATTTTTTTTAAAGTCTTTTTATTTAATCTGTTAAAACTTTAAAAAACTTAAGTTTTCTTTGTTTCACGTTATGCGACAGATGGCAGAACAATTTTTTGATATTATTAAAATTTTTCAAATTAACTATTATTATATATTTTCTTAATATATTCACAAATCACAAAAACTGAAGAGCCCAACTAAATCAGAGAATGAATTTATCGCAAATGGAAAAAAACAAAAAAAAGAAAAGAAATTCAAAATTATTTGTATAATAAAATAATGTACTTCCCCGTGGCTACATGCTACTTCTCTTTCGATGGGAAATATTAATATTAAAGTATGTAGTAAGTTAAAAAAATGAAAACAATTTAAAAAAAAAAAGGAAACAAACCGATATTTTATTTATAAAATTATCGCCTGTCGAATGTGTTACAACATACCAATTTTCAACAAATTGTCGTGCATCGAAGTTTACGAAGTTAAAACATGTCGCCACAGCTAAGTAATTCATAAAAATACTAAGAACAAACATGGATTTTTTATGGATGTTTTTTTTTAAGATACGACAGCACCGTATTTTATAATTTTGACATTCCAGGTCGGTGTGGTGAATCTCCCTACCCTACCTTATTATTGTATCATGAACGCACCGCTGAATTACTGTCTGACTAGTGGTGAGTTCATGTAACTTAGTTGAGAAATTCTCTACTGGTAGTGACGTCATGCTCAATCACTGCTAAACTCTACCTATAGAAATCAAGTGTTTATCTATATCATGAAACTAACAAATTGAGATATTCAAGGTGGGTTGACAATTTGACATTTGTGATTGAGAATTGTATTCTTGTTTAAGAAAAATTTATGCCAATCAAGCAAACAAAAAAATAAATTTTTAATCTCAACTACATCTAGATCAATATATAAGGTAAAAACTGTATAATTTTAGTTTGAAAATTGTTCGTAATGATTGTGTTTTTTTTTGAGTGAATTTCACCATAGAAAACAAATTTTCATTTTTTGTATTGAAATGCTTGATCGCGCTGTACTGTCGCTTATGTAGTTGATGCTGTACAGCGGGATTCGGAATGGTGCGCACCCAAAAGCCCCAGCACCGGAGCTCTATACAGTGTGCTGCACTCTCAACAGCAAACACATGTAAAAAGTTCAAATAGAAATGCCGAGCACCGACATGCTAGCACCGAAGACCAGCACACTGCAATCGGGGCTGGGGGCAAATAAAATAGCACGTTCATCGGGATCTGACTTAAGAAAATACCCGATACAGGGAACATTTTACTGTTTTATTTTAAATTTAATGTGACAACCATTCAAAGCATGATGAACTTTTCTGACTTTCTCTCTTCTTCGAGATATGACTCCCCAAGCAAAAAATTAAGAAGTTACTTCATATCTCAATTATATTAAATTAAAATTTATGCTAAAATTAAATGTCAAAAAAATTAAAATAAATATCAAACTATTAAGGAATGGAGCTTCGGTACCCTGCCGACTTGGGTACATACAGACACGATGTCATTCAATTTTATATATTTACGAAAGTTTTTCAATTTTGATGACGTAATTTTGTATTAAAGGTAGGCGTGGCTTTTATCCGATTTTGCCAAATATCAAAAAGTGGCTTATGTTAAATATCAAAATTTATATGCAAAATTTCAACACATTTCTGTAATTTTTGCAGATTTCAACACATTTCTGTAATTTTTGCAGATTTTTAAGCGATTTAACGTTTTCAATAAAGCCACTTTGTATGGGAGGTAGTCGTGGTTTTCATCCGATTTTGCCATATATTATAGTAATTATATATAAAAGCCTGTGTGCAAAATTCCAAGACATTTCTGCAATTTGAGCAGATTTTTAAGAGATTTTACGGTTAGTATAAAGCTACTTTGTATGGGAGGTAAGCGTGGTTTTTATCCGATTTTTCTAAATTTCATTGTGAGGATTAATATTGAAGACCAAAGCTTATATGCTAAATTTCAAGGCATTTCATTATTGTTATTGGATTTTGAAGAGATGTTACCCCTTAAAATAAAGTCACTTTGTATGGAAGGTAGACGTGGTTTTCATCAGATTTTTCCAAATTTCATTGCTATGATTTATATTGAAGATCATACCTCACATGCAAATTTGAAGGCATTTCATTTAAGTTTGTGGATTTTTAAGAGATTTTGCGGTTAAAATAAAGTCACTTTGTATGGGAGGTACGCGTGGTTTACACCCGATTTGGCCCATTTTCGAACTAAATCCTTTTTTAAAAATAAACTTATATTTTAAATTTCATCGCGATAGCTTTAAAATTACGGCTGTAATCGTGTCGACAGACGGACACACGGAAATCGACTCAGAAGGTGATGCTGATCAAAATTATATATATTTTTCTATACCTTCTATTTTTCTACGTCTCCTTCTTGGCGTTACAAACGGAATGACAATGTTAATATCAATGTTAATATACCCCTTACGCAGTACGCGTTTGGGCATAAATATGAGAAAAATTAAATTGAAGAAAAATTAATTCTTATAATCAATACAAGATTTTAGCAATGCAGTTGATGCATTTATTAGCAATCGTTATTGTTGAATTTCAACAATAATTTTGAGAGAATGTTTAAATTTTTATATATATAAAAAATTATTTAATTATTTAAATTAAATTTTAATACATAAAAAATTTTAATAAATTTAAACGAAATAAAAATCATACTTACAACACCATCCATTCTCAATCGCAAATTGACATACTCTACAAGTATAAAGCTGACGAGAACTTTTCAACTGGTAGAAAATACAATACTCAACTCACCACAGTTCTATGAACGCTCTAGTTGAGAATGTCGTCATTGTGACGTCAAAATTTCAACCAATTGAGAAAAAACTAGTAGAGAATAGTTACATAAACGCACCACAGAATCATGTCGTTGTCGTGTCCGCAGGCAGAACGCTGGCAGAAACAATGAAAATAATGAATAGAATAAGAGAAGGTATATGCATTTCGTAGAGGCATACTGCCGTAACTGTCAAAACGAATTTGGCAGCTCAAAGAAAATCTAAAAAGTATGAGAAAACTTTAATTGGAAAAAAAAAAGTCATTTGTATTGATTTTGACAATTCTGGGTAGGAGAAAGAGCGCGCATTCAGAAATGCATCTACCTTCTTTTATTCTACCATGAATCGTCAAAGTTGCCATATTTTTATTAAAATAACATAAACTCCAAGCTTTATGACAGAAAAACAGTGTTTGCTTTTCTTCTAATTCTAAAAGCAGTAGAATTCAACGTAAAATTCGTTACCTTTCGTTAAAAACTTACTACATAGAAGAGTAGAACCGATGTTTAAGGAGTAGATCTTGTTCAACCAGAGCATGACGAGAACACTGGTGCAAGTCAATTTAACGACAACGCTAAAGCTATAATTCTGGGCCAACTCTTGGCGATTTTCTCTTGCCGACACGACAAGGACATGATTCTGGTCAGACAGTTACCCTTCGACGACTTTTCGTCTGCCAAATTGTAATAATGTTGAACTAAAACTGTTCCTCTGACATTTGATCTGATCCAGTACCAAGGGAATGCAGCTATTGGTTCCTTGCCTCATTTTTTAAGCTCTCAATGTAAGACCAAAAATCATTTATATTACCATTTTCAAATTCAATTGCTCTTAAGGAGCGTTGTCAATAGCTATAAGTTCTTTATTAGTTATTAAAAAAAAAACGAAATGGCCATCTCTGCCCTTGAAAGTACTTTGACCTGGCTTCTTATGATCAATTGTGTTTTGTGTGATGTGGAATGTTTGCACACAAATGATCGAGAACTGGGCCTACATATGTTTTACGCCGACTCCGTACGGCTTATGTTCTCAAGAAGCTTTTCATGGCAGTTTTTTGCTCTCTGACGTTTGCCATTGCCTGCAGAGAGGTGACGGCCGAACAGAAAAATGAATTCAATTGAAAAAATTTTCTGTGTCAGATGGAGGATTCAAACCTGAGTTCTCTGGCGTAAGAGTGACACACTCTACCCACTACGCCACTACTTGAGGTAAAAGAGTAGCCAAAGGTACTATTGCTTTTTGAAACTTGATTTTCAAGTTCGCGTCCAATAACTTGCATTGCTTAAATATTTGTTGATGGTAACTACAAAATCGTAGCTTTATTTGAACTAACTAATTTAAAAATCTAATGTTTATATAATGTTTTTCCAACTTTTCCACCAAAATAACAATCAGTTAGGCATAAATAACTGTTTTCATCCTCAAAATATTTATCAATCTCTGTTTTCAAAAAATTTTCAGAAAAAACAGAAATTCAATCTTTGAATACAGTGAGTGAATTTGAGACTCTCGGTCTGTATTTCTAAATTTAAAGATAGAAAATAAGTCAAAACGCATCCTAAGAACTTGAAATAAAGTTGAGCTACTCTATCTTAACTTTTGGTGGCCGTGGCATACTGGTTAAGGCGTGTGGCTGGTATGCGAAGGAAACCAGGTTCGAATAACAACTGACTGAATATTTTTCGAATTGGATTAATTTTTCTGTTCGGCCGTCACCTCTCTGCAGACATTGGCAAACTTCACAGAGACAAAACAGCCACGTAAAGCTTCTTGAGAACATAAGCCGTTCGAAGCAGGATTGTCAGAAACTCTTCTCCTAAAATCGTCAAAAGGTTTTTAAAAAAAAACTCCTGCCTGCCAAAAAACTCGTCATTTAAGTCCTTAAATGTTTATACAGTACAGAAGATTTAAATTTTTACTTAAAGCAAAAAAAGTAATGATAAATCCTTATTTTAAAAAATTCTTTATTTTAAAATTATGAGCTGAGGAATATAGTTTATAGTTTTTCATTTTATCAGGTCTGTATTACTAGAACTTTTTAACGCACTTTCCATCAGTAGACGTTGCTTTCTACTTTGTTATTTTTTTCAACTTTTTCGTAAAAGTGTGGTTAGACAAAAAAAAAATGTTACAGTGTACTACAGTGTACTAAATATATTGAGCAATGTAAGTAGGCAGCATCAGTTTTAAATTAAAAAAGTGTGAACACAAAATATAAAATGAAAATGAAGTCATTTGCGCATTTAAATCGTGATTTGTGATCTTAAATCGTCCAATCGTCAGTTTGGTCCCAAATCGTCAATATGACGATGCCATCGTCCATCTGGTAATGCTGGATCGGAGTTGGCATAAAGTTTGTAGGTCCGGTTCTATATCATTTGTGTTTAAACTAGGAGTACGCAAAAAGCCGTCCACACAGAGCAAAAAACCACCACGTAAAATCAAGACGATCACCTTATTGATCTATTTTATAAGGTTTTCTTCTTAATAGTAAAAAATAAGAAGAATTTTCCATAGAGAAATCTTCTTATTTCTATAGAGAAAATCTTATTATATATTATCAAACATTGCCTAATAAGATTCGTTACTGAATGAAGGAAATAATGTGGAAATGTTTTAAAAACTGTTGTCATCTCACCCACTCATCTTACTTAGGTTTAAGAAGAGACCATTTAAAACTAAGAAGAAAATCTTGGCTTTTTTTTTATGTAAGCATGAATATATAGCAAGATTTGACTTTGAATACTGAAATTGAAATTAAAATGTTTTGTTGAAATATTCATATGTAAAAAATTGTAGTTAAATTTCTATTTTTCCTATAAATAAATAAATAAATAAATAAATAAATAAATAAATAAATAAATAAATAAATAAAGAAATAAATAAATAAATAAATAAATAAAGAAATAAATGAATAAATAAATAAATAAATAAAAAATAAATAAATAAAAAATAAATAAATAAAAAAAAAAAAAAAAAAAAAATAAATAAATAAATAAATAAATAAATAAAGAAATAAACAAATAAATAAATAAATAAATAAATAAATAAATAAATAAATAAATAAATAAATAAATAAATAAATAAATAAATAAATAAATAAATAAATAAATAAATAAATAAATAAATAAATAAATAAATAAATAATTAAATAAATAAATAAGTAAATAAATAAATAAATAAATAAATAAATAAATAAATAAATAAATAAATAAATAAATAAATAAATAAATAAATAAATAAATAAATAAATAAATAAATAAATAAATAAATAAATAAATAAATAAATAAATAAATAAATAAATAAATAAATAAATAAATAAATAAATAAATAAATAAATAAATAAATAAATAAATAAATAAATAAATAAATAAATAAATAAATAAATAAATAAATAAATAAATAAATAAATAAATAAATAAATAAATAAATAAATAAATAAATAAATAAATAAATAAATAAATAAATAAATAAATAAATAAATAAGATATTCTATTTAAATATGAAGAAGATAACGTTTAAAATCAAAAATAAAATCACATAATTTTAAGCAGACTTTCTTTTAGTTTTAAAACGTTTGTTTTTAAAAAACAAGAAGGTTCCTCTTGAAACTATGTGATTTTCATAATATAGAATGACAGTGTTTTAATAAGATTTTTTTCTATGGTTTTGGATGGACAGTCTTTTTTGGATGAAAACCATAGAGAAATCTTCTTGATTTTGTTCTATTTTAATAGGTTGTGTTGGCTTTGTACCAGGGATGATATTGGCTTAATTGTAAAAGGGCCAAAATTAATACAAAAATAGGTAATTTTTGACAAGAATGGGGCCTTTAGTGTTAATTCAATATTAATGGCTTTCTATTTGAATATTCACCCATGACCACAAATATCCAAATAGATTTCGAAATTTTTCATGGGGTTTTTTTTTTGTGCCTTCACCGTTTTAATCTAAATCAGTTTTTTATTTATAGAAAGAAGTATTTAATTTAAGTAAAGTATTTAGAAGTTTATAGAAAGACAGAAAAAAAATAAAATCAATTCTACCAAAAAAATATATTCAGGAATGGTTGAATTTAATAAAAAATAATTTCATATAATTTATACAGTTTTGGAATATAGAGTTTTGAACAACAAAATTAAGTTAAAGCACATCGAATAAGGTGATAACAAATGTTCCATTGTAGTTTCCGCAGTCTCCATTCTTTAAATTGCTTATAGTTTTTGAGTTAAAGCATTCTAAAATTGAAAAATTTTTCATTTCGGATGCCATTTTGGGACCACTATGCTGAATTTTTTTCCAAACCTTACATTTCTAAAATTTATGACTCGCAAACACTTTTCTATTCGGAAAAGAATGTGTATTATACCGATTTAATTTTTAGATCTAAATTTTTTTAAGTGGAAAAAGTCTAATTTTAAATAATGCAAATAATAGTTTATTACTTCTAAAGCATTTATTTAAGATAAATTCAAGCGCTGCAAGAGCTTGAAGTTTTATTTAGGATATCATACGTCGGAAACTATTTTTGGTACAGATAAAATAAAAAACAATAGATGGAAATTCATTGTAAATTGAAGACATTAAATACTTAATCGGTTAAGACTACTTAAGACAAAGATGAAGCCTTTTTTGCGAGTTCGACTTTTCATCTTACAGCGGACTTTCGATGTGTCTGGCAAGATGTAAAAACCACTAAAACTGTCCGGCTATTTAGGTAACATATTTTCATAGGTCCCCAAGTAACATATATAAAATTTAGCTTTTATACTATAACAAAAGTATAATTATAATTTATTAAAGTTTAGGGGTGTCTGGCAACTGTCATTAGTGTCTGGCAATGGATGACGAGATTTCTAAAGTTATCTTTAAGAAAATATAAAAAAATTGAACTTTATACATTAACGAATTTAAGGTACTATTTTATATACCTTTACTACCGGTTACCTGCCCAAGTAACCACAACCCCAACTATATAGTCCCTCGTCGTTCTTACCTGTATAGGGGACATGCGCAAATGAACTTTCAGCTTTTATAAAATAACGAAGGTCTGGCCCTCGTGGGATCTTAGTCTAAAACCAAGTCATGCATTTCTTTTGCTCCAATCTTTTTTTAAGGTTTTTCGCAACCTTATATAACGCGACAAGCATGGTAGAATTATAATAGGGTCCATACACAGGCGGACATGTTCGCGAACTTGGTTCGCTTGCGGAAATGTGTGCCCGTTTATGGCGCTGTTGGTGGACCAATTTGAAGGTTCGCCAGTTTTCGAAGACAAAATCAAAAATTTTTGATCTCAAGCAGACAAACCATTAAGTTGTACAACTAGTCATGCAGTTAGTAGCGTTGTTCACGTACCAACTTATCGTTTTGGTTTTTGGACAGTTTAAATAGATTTTTTGGGCACATCTTTAGAGAAATTTGGTCAAGTTTCAAAGAATTAGTCGGAAGTGTGTGGCAAAATCAAGACACGGTACGCGTATATGTTGTAGGATATGTACGCCTGTGTATGGGCCCTATAAGGTAGATGCAATTCGGAGAGCAAATGACGAAAGAGAAAAACATTGGCGTAGGTATAATGTCACTTTTGACATTTGACGTTTACCTGTTCAGCCATAGGAATGTGTAGTTTGCTTGTTACCGTATATCTCAATTGAGTACCCAGATTTGATGTGAGATAATGTAAGAAAATTGAGTAAAAACCATAAAAACTTTGAACGAAGCAAATACAAGTTAACTTTTAATATAATTTTAACTCGACTTCTTATATCCGACTACCTGTAACCGATTTATTTGCATCGCTTTGTACGGCTTTGTACGGCTTTGTACGGGAACAGGGGGCGAACCTTCACATGGCAACGTGTCTGACCGCCTCAACCTGGCGAGGCCAGCATTATCCATGTCGAAATCGTCTCAAGTCGACTCAAACCTCCAAGTGGTGTTCCCTGGGCAACGGCAAACTGGCATCCGTCAGTTTGACGGCTAATTTGAGCGGCGGGTCGATCCATAGACCTTAAACATGGAATGTGCGCAGGGTTTGGGTCCCGCCACATTACTACTGCCCAATGAAAACTAAACCAACCTCGGATAAGAATTACGTTGACGACCACCGCAAGCGAAAAACGGACAATGATTTACGGATATGCACCTGGAATGTCCGAACCCTTTATAGGGAAGGTGCCATTATCCAACTGGCGGAAGCCCTCAAAACAATACAATCTGACATCACCGCCATCCAGGAAATGCGATGGAAAGGGCAAGGCTGCTCTAAACAAGCACACTGCGATATCTACTACAGCTGCCATCCGGAGAAGCGCGAATTCGGATGTGGATTCGTCGTTAGCCGGAAACTACGCCACCTTGTTTCCCGGTTCACACCTGTGAACGAAAGATTGGCCACGATCCGCATCAAGGCAAAATTTTTCTACATAAGCCTTATTTGCGCGCACGCCTCGACGGAGGAAAAGGACGAAGCCGTCAAGGACGCTTTCTACGCTAGTCTTGAGGACGTATATGACCACCTTCCGGTCCATGACGTGAAAATAGTCCTCGGCGATTTTAATGCGAAAGTCGGAAGGGAAGGCATCTTTGGCCCCACTGTCGGTCAGTTCAGTCTTCACGAGACCTCTACGAACAACGGTCTAAGACTGATCGACTTCGCCGCGGCACGAAACATGGTAGTTAGTAGCACCAGATTTAAGCACCTCGACATCCACAAGGCCATCTGGCTGTCCCCTGATCAAAAAACGAGAAACCAAATTGATCATATTGTAATCGACGGAAGGCATGCCTCTAGTGTTCTAGATGTGCGTACATTTCGGGGGGTCAACATTGACTCCGACCATTATCTTGTTGCAGCCAAGGTCCGCATGCGATTATGCAATGCGAAGAACATACGCACAGGAATGCAACGAAAGCTAGATGTCGCTAAGCTGCAATTACAACGGACTGCCGAAGCCTACTCCGCTCAACTCTCGGTTAAACTCAACCAACCAACCTCTGGACTCGACGACGCCGGCGGACTTTGGGCGCATATATCCCACTCCATGCGCGCTGCCGCTCAAGAAGTCATTGGTTTCCGGCGCCCGCAGCCTCGGAACCAATGGTACGATCAGGAGTGTCGCATCGCTACAGCAGTAAAAAACGCCGCATACAGAAAAACGCTGCAGTCAGCTGCAACGCGAGCCGTGCGAGAAAACTACCGCGAAAAGAGGAAGGAAGAGAGGCGCCTTTTCAGACGCAAGAAAAGAGAGCAGGAAAAGCGTGAGCGTGAAGAACTAGAGGTATACCAGCGCAAGAAGGATGCACGAAAATTCTATCAACAGGTTAAGCGTCTAACCCAAGGTTTCAAGCCCGGAGCATCCACTTGTAGAGACGAAAATGGAGATCTGAATACGGATACGCAGTATGTGCTGAGATTGTGGAGACGGCACTTCTCCAATTTACTTACTGGCGACGATTCCACCAATGCCGCCCATGGAGAGCGCAGTTCAGAGCTACCAATCCACAATGACGGAGTGGAAGTACCACCACCTAGCCATCAAGAGGTTCGAGTTGCTATCCAACGACTCAAAAACAACAAAGCAGCGGGTGCTGACGGCCTGTCAGCTGAATTGTTTAAAACCGGCGGCGATGAATTGATAAGGCGCATGCATCAGCTCATCAGCAAAATATGGCTAGAAGAAAGCATGCCCGACGATTGGAACCTCAGCGTACTGTGCCCTATACTTAAGAAAGGAGACCCAACAATCTGCGCAAGTTATAGAGGTATCAGTCTTATTTCCATCGCATATAAGGTTCTCTCAAGCGTACTGTGTGAAAGATTAAAGCCGATTACAAAAACACTGATTGGACCTTATCAGTGTGGCTTTCGACCTGGTAAGTCCACCATAGACCAGATTTTCACGCTACGACAAATCCTGGAGAAAACCCACGAAAATCAAATTGACACACACCATCTCTTTGTCGATTTTAAAGCTGCGTTCGATAGCCCGAGAAGGGATTGCCTATACGCAACAATGTCTGAGTTCGGTATACCTGCAAAGTTGATTAGACTTTGCAGAATGACGTTGAGCAACACACGCAGCTCCGTCAAGGTAGGAAATGACCTCTCCGAAACCTTCAATACCGAAAGAGGTTTCAGGCAAGGCGATCCACTGTCTTGCGATCTCTTTAACATCATCATGGAGGGGATCGTACGAAAGGCCGGTGTGCATCGTAATGGCACCATTTTCTACAAAGGCGTCCAGCTCCTTGCGTACACTGATGATATTGATATTGTCGGCAGAACCAAGAGAGATGTTACCGCTGCTTTCGCCGCTATCGAAGTAATCAGCCAAAGTGGGTTTGACGATAAATGAGGGAAAAACAAAGTATATGCTGTCTACAAACAAGGGAGCGCGGCGTTTAGACTCCCACGTTTCATCCGGCAGCTATAACTTTGAAGTAGTCAAGGAGTTCGTTTACCTTGGCACCGCCATTAACACTAACAACGAAATCAGCCTGGAGATAAAGCGAAGAACAATAATTGCTAATAGGTGCTACTACGGGCTCAGTAAGCAACTAAGTTCCAGAGCCCTCTCTCGATCGACAAAACTAACACTCTACAAGACGCTCGTTCTACCTGTGCTGCTTTATGGCGCTGAGGCATGGGTAGTTTCGCAAACTGACGCAGCCGCTCTGGGGGTGTTCGAGAGAAAAGTTCTTCGCAAAATCTTCGGTCCTGTTCGAGTCGGCGATGACTATCGCATCCGAATGAACCACGAGCTGTATGAGCTCTACGGAGACATTGACGTAGTTCGGCGTATAACTGTGCAGCGACTACGCTGGCTGGGTCATGTCCATCGTATGGACGACGAAGCTCCAACGAAAAAGGTGCTCGAGGCGAGGGTCGCTGGTCAACGACGACGAGGGAGACCATGCCTCCGATGGATGGACCAGGCTGAGGAAGCCCTAACCGCACTTGGTGTATCCGATTGGAGAAGGCGCGTGCAAAGCAGAGGCGCCTGGCGAGAGCTGAAGAGGTCGGTCGAAATCCGGACACGGGTTGTCACGGCCATCTAAGTAAGTAAGTAAGTAAGCTTTGTACGGCTGCTTTGAACTGTCAAAGTATATTTTGACAAGGGAAATTGCTGATGGAAAAAGTAAAATTTACCATGGATGTGCCCAAACAATTGTTCCTAGCAATTTCATCGGATAACGCTAAGTATTTATGGTGTCCTATACTACCGTATCATTGATCCATACAAAGCTTCTTATGGTGTTTTTCTTTGGGCTTGGGAACTGCAGTTGGCATCAAAAGAATAGAAGAATCTACATACATCGGCTGGTGTGTTGCTGGGGCCGGCAGGCACATTTCCATGCACTTGGAGTCTACAGTAAGCATCGACTCTGCTTTGCCCGCTGGGAGAAGTAGCGCCAAGAGCAATCTTAGCTTCTGCATTGATACAGCCGGCCGCATCCCCAAAGAATTTTCTTTGGGCTTAGGAACTGCAGCTGGCATCAGACGCGCTCGTTTCGCAGCGTCTGGCGGGTTAAAAAATCACTTGGATTAAAATGTTTTGCACAAACGACCGAATTCATGGAAAAAAAAGACACCGCATGCGTCGTTCCAAATACGCCGTTTTCTTTCATCTTTTGAAGCATTAAAAAGGCTGCAATCACAAACTAAGTTTGCAAATCGCGCACGATCTTTTGCCCATTTTACTAATTCACTTATTGTTGTTAAAATAAATTACTATTTTTATGTTTTAAACAAAAAAATAAATCATTTATGGTATTCCCTTATTGATTAAAATTTCCCATTTCGTAAACTCGTAAAATTCCGAGGTTATGTTAAAGGAACGCACCTTTAGACATTTGATTAATTTGTCATGCTATGATAAAACAGCTAATCAAAAAAAGAAAAAAATTAAAAATAACATAACTTAAACGTTTATCATGCTGCAGCAAAGCAAAAATTAGAAAAGCAAACAAGAAACAAAGAAAAAAAAAACAAATATTTTTAAAAAGCAAAAAATTTTCAACATTTAAAAAGTTTTGACAGCTGAAAATTTAAGCAAACTTGTTTCCATGTTTTAAGCACTGAAATTGTGGCTTAAACATCGAAAAAAAATTCCATGCAAAATATTTTCAAAATTCCCAAGTTGCTTAAAATTAAGTACTTTACGAGGTTTAAGCAGTTTCCGAGGCGTTAAGGGAATACCATAACTATTTTTATGTTTTAAACAAAACGCACTTGAACGCACTTTAACTATATTTCAATAAAGTTTGCCTGTCCGCCAATTAATATTTTCAAAACAGCTGATTTTGACATTATACCTACGCCATTGTTATTGTTTTGTAGATGTAGAGAGCGTGATTCTAATGCACCTACCTTATAATTGTATCATGACGACGAGGTATCATTCTTGCGTTATGCTGTGATCGTACGAATGAACAAACTCATGCTTTTCGTTCAGTGCAAACTATTAAAAAAAAAGCTTTGCAATAAAATTACAAAAATATGAATATATAATTTTGCGCACCGCTGGTTTAAACATTTCACAACACGCACACGATCAGAAGAAGGCTTCGTTAAAGTCCTTTCAAGGACTGAAATGGTCATTTGGCTTATATTCATTAATATAGAACCTTTGCAAAGGTTTTTAAGCATATCATTATGGAAAAATTTTGTAATATGATATTATCAAATATATTATTATATATTTAAATTAATTAAGCAACAAAAGCAAAATTCTACCAATTTCCCCCGAAAAATTAACTCATTTCCCCACTTCCCCATGGGGTTCAAATTCCCCCTAAGGGCGGATTCCCCTAGCTTGCAGCTCTGATTGTGTGAGAGTGAGTGCATAGCAGGCACTCAACATATAAAAAAGTCAATGTGAAGCAAATACAATTTCTTGAGGAATATGAATAGTTGCGAAAGCATAAAGAAGTAGTGAAGAAAGAGAGTGCGTTATGAAGCGAAGAGTTTGTTGCAGATCTCTGATCCATGATATAATAACTACAAGAAAGGAGCGACAGTTCTGTAGGCTATTTGCCAAAAATGCATCGAAAAATAGAAAACCAATAAGCAGCAAAACAAATGACGAGTAAAACTTTATATATAACTTTTAAAAAAGCCAGTTGTCAAGGCTACCTTTTATATCAATTATGTCATGTTCTGAAAAAAAAAAAAAATGTTGGCGGGTGGAAAGATGGAGTAGTGTCGGTGAATATTTGATTTAAACTTACACAGATTGAAACACGCTCGCATGGAGATTGTTCCACAATTTAACTAAGCGACTCAAGAACTGATTATCTCGGTAATGCGATGTTTTATTGGGCAAAGAGGCAATGGTAAAGGGATGGAGAGCTGCCCGAGTGGACCTAGGAAACACACGAGCTAGTGGCGTCAGGTCATGTATCTCCCTTGAACACTTCCCATGGTAGTACCTGTACAGAAGGCTTAGGCAGCCAACATTGCGACGTCCAACTATGATCTTGAAGCCCCTGCCAAATGTGCGAATTGTGCTCCATTTTCGGCCTAACATATGAGGCATAAATTAAACGGAGATCAGATGGAGTGAAGTATTTCTTACACCGTTTTAAAAAAACCAAGGCACTTGGCTGCTTCTTTTGACATATTAAAAATGTGGTCAATCTGTGTTTTTGTTTTTTACTAAGCGCAAAGGCAAAATTAAGATGAAGAATGTGCTCTTCTCAAAGTTTCAATTTGATTCCTGCACTGATATTCCTGCAAGTTAATTTTCACATTATATTTCATTACTATATTTTTAACTTTCATCGTGCTAAAACTTTGTACAGGCTGTAATGTATTAATATTTTACCAGGCAATTTATTGTATTTTTTTTTTAATATTACTTATTGCCTGTTTTTTTCTCAATTTCATGAGAACAGTGAGTGAAGCAAGCATACATATGTTGTATGACCAAGTTTAAGTAAATAATAAGCACACAAAAAATAATAGTAGCCATTCATTTTTGTAAGAGTGCAAAGAGAGCAAAACTGTGTGCTCACACATATTGCAAAACCCCTGAGGGATTGTTCAGAAATCAACTTGTTTAGAATCAAAGTGATACTATACGCTTATTAAAATAAATTATTTTATTTATGATTTTGTTTCCTAAGTAATTTCGTTGAAATACAGTTGCAGATATTATTCTCCCGTCTGAAATAGCAAACGAATATTATAAGTTCATCATTTTCTGAATATTTTGAAAGCTTATTTCTTTGTAGTGTTGTTTTTTTTCGCAAGTAATAATGACTTTAATTTTAATTTCTAGAGTGCGCAATTGGGCCCTTAAGTTTGGAGTGGATCTTTGGGAATTCGGTCGGCAATTCACCAAAATGAACGAAATAAAGAGTGTAAGTATATATAATACATTATTGTGAAAGTACAATGCAATTTTAATTCAATATTGATTTTCATATATTCATGTTTGAAAAGCACATTAAAGAAATCAATAAAAAAAAAAGTAGCTGCTGGGTTGCCTTTAGAAAAATTATGGTGTTTAAAAAGTTTGTCTTTAATAACACTGCGCATCAAGTATGAAGTTATTGAAAGAATCTTAAAATATCTCATTGGTTTCCCGTTGATATTGTCCCATAGCATATACTATTCGCCAAGACACTTTTTGGTGCTTGCTCTTTATCTCTAAATAACCTCCAAAGATTTATTTTTCTTTAAAGATCTTCCAAGAAGATTTTATCTTTATCTTTATCTTTATCTTTATCTTTACCTTTGTCTTTATCTTTATCTTTATCTTTATGTTTATCTTTATCTTTATCTTTATCTTTATCTTTATCTTTATCTTTATCTTTATCTTTATCTTTATCTTTATCTTTATCTTTATCTTTATCTTTATCTTTATCTTTATCTTTATCTTTATCTTTATCTTTATCTTTATCTTTATCTTTATTTTTATCTTTATCTTTATCTTTATCTTTATCTTTATCTTTATCTTTATCTTTATCTTTATCTTTATCTTTATCTTTATCTTTATCTTTATCTTTATCTTTATCTTTATCTTTATCTTTATCTTTATCTTTATCTTTATCTTTATCTTTATCTTTATCTTTATCTTTATCTTTATCTTTATCTTTATCTTTATCTTTATCTTTATCTTTATCTTTATCTTTATCTTTATCTTTATCTTTATCTTTATCTTTATCTTTATCTTTATCTTTATCTTTATCTTTATCTTTATCTTTATCTTTATCTTTATCTTTATCTTTATCTTTATCTTTATCTTTATCTTTATCTTTATCTTTATCTTTATCTTTATCTTTATCTTTATCTTTATCTTTATCTTTATCTTTATCTTTATCTTTATCTTTATCTTTATCTTTATCTTTATCTTTATCTTTATCTTTATCTTTATCTTTATCTTTATCTTTATCTTTATCTTTATCTTTATCTTTATCTTTATCTTTATCTTTATCTTTATCTTTATCTTTATCTTTATCTTTATCTTTATCTTTATCTTTATCTTTATCTTTATCTTTATCTTTATCTTTATCTTTATCTTTATCTTTATCTTTATCTTTATCTTTATCTTTATCTTTATCTTTATCTTTATCTTTATCTTTATCTTTATCTTTATCTTTATCTTTATCTTTATCTTTATCTTTATCTTTATCTTTATCTTTATCTTTATCTTTATCTTTATCTTTATCTTTATCTTTATCTTTATCTTTATCTTTATCTTTATCTTTATCTTTATCTTTATCTTTATCTTTATCTTTATCTTTATCTTTATCTTTATCTTTATCTTTATCTTTATCTTTATCTTTATCTTTATCTTTATCTTTATCTTTATCTTTATCTTTATCTTTATCTTTATCTTTATCTTTATCTTTATCTTTATCTTTATCTTTATCTTTATCTTTATCTTTATCTTTATCTTTATCTTTATCTTTATCTTTATCTTTATCTTTATCTTTATCTTTATCTTTATCTTTATCTTTATCTTTATCTTTATCTTTATCTTTATCTTTATCTTTATCTTTATCTTTATCTTTATCTTTATCTTTATCTTTATCTTTATCTTTATCTTTATCTTTATCTTTATCTTTATCTTTATCTTTATCTTTATCTTTATCTTTATCTTTATCTTTATCTTTATCTTTATCTTTATCTTTATCTTTATCTTTATCTTTATCTTTATCTTTATCTTTATCTTTATCTTTATCTTTATCTTTATCTTTATCTTTATCTTTATCTTTATCTTTATCTTTATCTTTATCTTTATCTTTATCTTTATCTTTATCTTTATCTTTATCTTTATCTTTATCTTTATCTTTATCTTTATCTTTATCTTTATCTTTATCTTTATCTTTATCTTTATCTTTATCTTTATCTTTATCTTTATCTTTATCTTTATCTTTATCTTTATCTTTATCTTTATCTTTATCTTTATCTTTATCTTTATCTTTATCTTTATCTTTATCTTTATCTTTATCTTTATCTTTATCTTTATCTTTATCTTTATCTTTATCTTTATCTTTATCTTTATCTTTATCTTTATCTTTATCTTTATCTTTATCTTTATCTTTATCTTTATCTTTATCTTTATCTTTATCTTTATCTTTATCTTTATCTTTATCTTTATCTTTATCTTTATCTTTATCTTTATCTTTATCTTTATCTTTATCTTTATCTTTATCTTTATCTTTATCTTTATCTTTATCTTTATCTTTATCTTTATCTTTATCTTTATCTTTATCTTTATCTTTATCTTTATCTTTATCTTTATCTTTATCTTTATCTTTATCTTTATCTTTATCTTTATCTTTATCTTTATCTTTATCTTTATCTTTATCTTTATCTTTATCTTTATCTTTATCTTTATCTTTATCTTTATCTTTATCTTTATCTTTATCTTTATCTTTATCTTTATCTTTATCTTTATCTTTATCTTTATCTTTATCTTTATCTTTATCTTTATCTTTATCTTTATCTTTATCTTTATCTTTATCTTTATCTTTATCTTTATCTTTATCTTTATCTTTATCTTTATCTTTATCTTTATCTTTATCTTTATCTTTATCTTTATCTTTATCTTTATCTTTATCTTTATCTTTATCTTTATCTTTATCTTTATCTTTATCTTTATCTTTATCTTTATCTTTATCTTTATCTTTATCTTTATCTTTATCTTTATCTTTATCTTTATCTTTATCTTTATCTTTATCTTTATCTTTATCTTTATCTTTATCTTTATCTTTATCTTTATCTTTATCTTTATCTTTATCTTTATCTTTATCTTTATCTTTATCTTTATCTTTATCTTTATCTTTATCTTTATCTTTATCTTTATCTTTATCTTTATCTTTATCTTTATCTTTATCTTTATCTTTATCTTTATCTTTATCTTTATCTTTATCTTTATCTTTATCTTTATCTTTATCTTTATCTTTATCTTTATCTTTATCTTTATCTTTATCTTTATCTTTATCTTTATCTTTATCTTTATCTTTATCTTTATCTTTATCTTTATCTTTATCTTTATCTTTATCTTTATCTTTATCTTTATCTTTATCTTTATCTTTATCTTTATCTTTATCTTTATCTTTATCTTTATCTTTATCTTTATCTTTATCTTTATCTTTATCTTTATCTTTATCTTTATCTTTATCTTTATCTTTATCTTTATCTTTATCTTTATCTTTATCTTTATCTTTATCTTTATCTTTATCTTTATCTTTATCTTTATCTTTATCTTTATCTTTATCTTTATCTTTATCTTTATCTTTATCTTTATCTTTATCTTTATCTTTATCTTTATCTTTATCTTTATCTTTATCTTTATCTTTATCTTTATCTTTATCTTTATCTTTATCTTTATCTTTATCTTTATCTTTATCTTTATCTTTATCTTTATCTTTATCTTTATCTTTATCTTTATCTTTATCTTTATCTTTATCTTTATCTTTATCTTTATCTTTATCTTTATCTTTATCTTTATCTTTATCTTTATCTTTATCTTTATCTTTATCTTTATCTTTATCTTTATCTTTATCTTTATCTTTATCTTTATCTTTATCTTTATCTTTATCTTTATCTTTATCTTTATCTTTATCTTTATCTTTATCTTTATCTTTATCTTTATCTTTATCTTTATCTTTATCTTTATCTTTATCTTTATCTTTATCTTTATCTTTATCTTTATCTTTATCTTTATCTTTATCTTTATCTTTATCTTTATCTTTATCTTTATCTTTATCTTTATCTTTATCTTTATCTTTATCTTTATCTTTATCTTTATCTTTATCTTTATCTTTATCTTTATCTTTATCTTTATCTTTATCTTTATCTTTATCTTTATCTTTATCTTTATCTTTATCTTTATCTTTATCTTTATCTTTATCTTTATCTTTATCTTTATCTTTATCTTTATCTTTATCTTTATCTTTATCTTTATCTTTATCTTTATCTTTATCTTTATCTTTATCTTTATCTTTATCTTTATCTTTATCTTTATCTTTATCTTTATCTTTATCTTTATCTTTATCTTTATCTTTATCTTTATCTTTATCTTTATCTTTATCTTTATCTTTATCTTTATCTTTATCTTTATCTTTATCTTTATCTTTATCTTTATCTTTATCTTTATCTTTATCTTTATCTTTATCTTTATCTTTATCTTTATCTTTATCTTTATCTTTATCTTTATCTTTATCTTTATCTTTATCTTTATCTTTATCTTTATCTTTATCTTTATCTTTATCTTTATCTTTATCTTTATCTTTATCTTTATCTTTATCTTTATCTTTATCTTTATCTTTATCTTTATCTTTATCTTTATCTTTATCTTTATCTTTATCTTTATCTTTATCTTTATCTTTATCTTTATCTTTATCTTTATCTTTATCTTTATCTTTATCTTTATCTTTATCTTTATCTTTATCTTTATCTTTATCTTTATCTTTATCTTTATCTTTATCTTTATCTTTATCTTTATCTTTATCTTTATCTTTATCTTTATCTTTATCTTTATCTTTATCTTTATCTTTATCTTTATCTTTATCTTTATCTTTATCTTTATCTTTATCTTTATCTTTATCTTTATCTTTATCTTTATCTTTATCTTTATCTTTATCTTTATCTTTATCTTTATCTTTATCTTTATCTTTATCTTTATCTTTATCTTTATCTTTATCTTTATCTTTATCTTTATCTTTATCTTTATCTTTATCTTTATCTTTATCTTTATCTTTATCTTTATCTTTATCTTTATCTTTATCTTTATCTTTATCTTTATCTTTATCTTTATCTTTATCTTTATCTTTATCTTTATCTTTATCTTTATCTTTATCTTTATCTTTATCTTTATCTTTATCTTTATCTTTATCTTTATCTTTATCTTTATCTTTATCTTTATCTTTATCTTTATCTTTATCTTTATCTTTATCTTTATCTTTATCTTTATCTTTATCTTTATCTTTATCTTTATCTTTATCTTTATCTTTATCTTTATCTTTATCTTTATCTTTATCTTTATCTTTATCTTTATCTTTATCTTTATCTTTATCTTTATCTTTATCTTTATCTTTATCTTTATCTTTATCTTTATCTTTATCTTTATCTTTATCTTTATCTTTATCTTTATCTTTATCTTTATCTTTATCTTTATCTTTATCTTTATCTTTATCTTTATCTTTATCTTTATCTTTATCTTTATCTTTATCTTTATCTTTATCTTTATCTTTATCTTTATCTTTATCTTTATCTTTATCTTTATCTTTATCTTTATCTTTATCTTTATCTTTATCTTTATCTTTATCTTTATCTTTATCTTTATCTTTATCTTTATCTTTATCTTTATCTTTATCTTTATCTTTATCTTTATCTTTATCTTTATCTTTATCTTTATCTTTATCTTTATCTTTATCTTTATCTTTATCTTTATCTTTATCTTTATCTTTATCTTTATCTTTATCTTTATCTTTATCTTTATCTTTATCTTTATCTTTATCTTTATCTTTATCTTTATCTTTATCTTTATCTTTATCTTTATCTTTATCTTTATCTTTATCTTTATCTTTATCTTTATCTTTATCTTTATCTTTATCTTTATCTTTATCTTTATCTTTATCTTTATCTTTATCTTTATCTTTATCTTTATCTTTATCTTTATCTTTATCTTTATCTTTATCTTTATCTTTATCTTTATCTTTATCTTTATCTTTATCTTTATCTTTATCTTTATCTTTATCTTTATCTTTATCTTTATCTTTATCTTTATCTTTATCTTTATCTTTATCTTTATCTTTATCTTTATCTTTATCTTTATCTTTATCTTTATCTTTATCTTTATCTTTATCTTTATCTTTATCTTTATCTTTATCTTTATCTTTATCTTTATCTTTATCTTTATCTTTATCTTTATCTTTATCTTTATCTTTATCTTTATCTTTATCTTTATCTTTATCTTTATCTTTATCTTTATCTTTATCTTTATCTTTATCTTTATCTTTATCTTTATCTTTATCTTTATCTTTATCTTTATCTTTATCTTTATCTTTATCTTTATCTTTATCTTTATCTTTATCTTTATCTTTATCTTTATCTTTATCTTTATCTTTATCTTTATCTTTATCTTTATCTTTATCTTTATCTTTATCTTTATCTTTATCTTTATCTTTATCTTTATCTTTATCTTTATCTTTATCTTTATCTTTATCTTTATCTTTATCTTTATCTTTATCTTTATCTTTATCTTTATCTTTATCTTTATCTTTATCTTTATCTTTATCTTTATCTTTATCTTTATCTTTATCTTTATCTTTATCTTTATCTTTATCTTTATCTTTATCTTTATCTTTATCTTTATCTTTATCTTTATCTTTATCTTTATCTTTATCTTTATCTTTATCTTTATCTTTATCTTTATCTTTATCTTTATCTTTATCTTTATCTTTATCTTTATCTTTATCTTTATCTTTATCTTTATCTTTATCTTTATCTTTATCTTTATCTTTATCTTTATCTTTATCTTTATCTTTATCTTTATCTTTATCTTTATCTTTATCTTTATCTTTATCTTTATCTTTATCTTTATCTTTATCTTTATCTTTATCTTTATCTTTATCTTTATCTTTATCTTTATCTTTATCTTTATCTTTATCTTTATCTTTATCTTTATCTTTATCTTTATCTTTATCTTTATCTTTATCTTTATCTTTATCTTTATCTTTATCTTTATCTTTATCTTTATCTTTATCTTTATCTTTATCTTTATCTTTATCTTTATCTTTATCTTTATCTTTATCTTTATCTTTATCTTTATCTTTATCTTTATCTTTATCTTTATCTTTATCTTTATCTTTATCTTTATCTTTATCTTTATCTTTATCTTTATCTTTATCTTTAT
This sequence comes from Coremacera marginata, assembly GCA_914767935.1. NCBI lineage: Eukaryota > Metazoa > Arthropoda > Insecta > Diptera > Sciomyzidae > Coremacera > Coremacera marginata. The sequence continues at coordinate 128,849,989 of OU612045.1, forward strand.
CTTTATCTTTATCTTTATCTTTATCTTTATCTTTATCTTTATCTTTATCTTTATCTTTATCTTTATCTTTATCTTTATCTTTATCTTTATCTTTATCTTTATCTTTATCTTTATCTTTATCTTTATCTTTATCTTTATCTTTATCTTTATCTTTATCTTTATCTTTATCTTTATCTTTATCTTTATCTTTATCTTTGTCTTTATCTTTATCTTTATCTTTATCTTTATCTTTATCTTTATCTTTATCTTTATCTTTATCTTTATCTTTATCTTTATCTTTATCTTTATCTTTATCTTTATCTTTATCTTTATCTTTATCTTTATCTTTATCCTTTATCTTTATCTTTATCTTTATCTTTATTCTTTATCCTTTATCCTTTATCCTTTATCCTTTATCCTTTATCCTTTATCCTTTATCCTTTATCCTTTATCCTTTATCCTTTAACCTTTATCCTTTATCCTTTATCCTTTATCCTTTATCCTTTATCCTTTATCCTTTATCCTTTATCCTTTATCATTTATCCTTTATCCTTTATCCTTTATCCTTTATCCTTTATCCTTTATCCTTTATCCTTTATCCTTTGTCTTTGTCTTTGCCTTTGCCTTTGCCTTTGTCTTTGTCTTTGTCTTTGTCTTTGTCTTTGTCTCTGTCTTTGTCTTTGTCTTTGTCTTTGTCTTTGTCTTTGTCTTTGTCTTTGTCTTTGTCTTTGTCTTTGTCTTTGTCTTTGTCTTTGTCTTTGTCTTTGTCTTTGTCTTTGTCTTTGTCTTTGTCTTTGTCTTTGTCTTTGTCTTTGTCTTTGTCTTTGTCTTTGTCTTTGTCTTTGTCTTTGTCTTTGTCTTTGTCTTTGTCTTTGTCTTTGTCTTTGTCTTTGTCTTTGTCTTTGTCTTTGTCTTTGTCTTTGTCTTTGTCTTTGTCTTTATCTTTATCTTTATATTTATCTTTATCTTTGTCTTTGTCTTTGTCTTTGTCTTTGTCTTTGTCTTTGTCTTTGTCTTTGTCTTTGTCTTTGTCTTTGTCTTTTTTTTTGTCTTTGTCTTTGTCTTTGTCTTTGTCTTTGTCTTTGTCTTTGTCTTTGTCTTTGTCTTTGTCTTTGTCTTTGTCTTTGTCTTTGTCTTTGTCTTTGTCTTTGTCTTTGTCTTTGTCTTTGTCTTTGTCTTTGTCTTTGTCTTTGTCTTTGTCTTTGTCTTTGTCTTTGTCTTTGTCTTTGTCTTTGTCTTTGTCTTTGTCTTTGTCTTTGTCTTTGTCTTTGTCTTTGTCTTTGTCTTTGTCTTTGTCTTTGTCTTTGTCTTTGTCTTTGTCTTTGTCTTTGTCTTTGTCTTTGTCTTTGTCTTTATCTTTATCTTTATCTTCAGATCAATTTGTGAATTTAGGTCAGAATTTGTGAAATCGCCACGAAGAAAATTTTCACCCTCTTTTTTATGATTGTTTATTGGACATCTAAATCCGTAGTTATGACTTGACTAAGAAAAACTAAAAAAAAAAATTTTTGCCAAACTTATTGCAAAGTGAAATTTTTCGTCTCTTTTTAAACAAAGTCCTGCCGTTCGCAAACGATCTAACCAATTAAAACAAAACTTTGGTATATCGAAGATAATGACATGAGCTTAAGTTCGTTTTTAAGATATTAATTAAAAAATAATTTTGCATTTATTAGTCATTTGGTAGTTTTACCAGGAATGTTTTCTTCGAGTTTTGAAAATTGGTACTTTTATAGATTGCCCACGACGTACTCTTAAATGGTCCATTCTGTGGGCCCAATTTTCGAAAACTCTTTCGAGCATATCAGCCGGTATTCCTTGAATAACACAAGTTATGTTGATTTCCAAAGCGTCAATTGTTTCGGGTTCGTCGACATAAACAAGTGACTTAACATATCCCCAAAGAAAGTAATCAAATGGCGTCAAATCTCATGATCTTGGTGGCCAATTTACAGGACCATTTCTTGAGATATTGTTTTCATCGAACGTTTCCCTCAATAAAGCGATTGTTTCTCGATTGTGACTGATTTTGGTAGTAAGTTTCCACAATTAATAAACTTTGTTCACTAGTAAGTCTATTCATGATTGAGTCAAATATGTTTTTATCGTGAAATGAGTCGGAAAGGAGATATTAGCAAAAAACTGTTTTTAGTCCCCATTTTGCCAATATGGTGGCGCAAGTGGCAACAATACGAGGTGGCAAAGTTGAAATTCGGAAAGAGCACATCAAAATCTATACCTCATTTGTTCCCCCAAATGTCTGTTTTAATAGTTCTGCGAAACATTTTTTGCAAACAATTAATAGATTTAATTGTTCTGCGCCTTTAAAAAACTTTATAACAATAAAAATTTTACAACTAATTCATGTTGAATCAAAATTCGTCGAGAAAAGTCTGGAGCAGCAACTATTTTAGAAATTATGGTGAAAACAACTCTTCGCCTCATTTCAAATTAGCACTGCAAGTTTATAAATTGATAATAAATAATTTACAAATTTGCTACAACATAATTGTTTATTTATAACTGAGAGCATTTTACAATGAGCCACGTATTATAGAAATCAGTTAAAGTGGTTTATAAATAACATTCTTCGAAATTGATCAGTAATCGGCTAGAAGTCTTTTAGAGCGGTTGTATATTTTCATTACAACATTGTACCTAATTTTTATAGGTCTGAACGTGTGCGTGAGCGTATTATTTTGCTCGGTAGCAACCGTTTTGCTAAGCTTGGACACAACATCTACTCGTGCCGGCTTTTTATTGACACATCATGCCCTGTGTCTGTGGCCATAAAGTTGAACGCGGTCAACCTAAAGTGTTATGTGTTAAATGCAATGATTTATTTCATTTGCCGTGCGTTAATGTCTTGCCAGCTGATGTGGATTATATGCAAGTGTCTGGCACTCCATATAATTGTAAATCTTGCGCTGCTAAGCGCCGAAATTCTTTTAGATCGCCTCCCACGTCAGCTGATTTCATCGGGGATGCAACAAAGCAAAAAATAAACACCAACCAGCCAGCTCAGTCGAGGAGCAAGCAATCCCGCCAAGGCAACATCAACAGCAACAACAACACCAACAACAACAACAACAGCAACAACAACAAGTACAGTGCAAGAATCAACTACAGCAAAATTTCTACCAAATGTCACAACAAGAGCATATAAAGACTCCAACGCAACTAAAGCAACATCTACAGCAACAACAACAACAAATACAATGCAAGAACCAGCTACAGCAAAAACAGGAGCATGCAATCCCGCCAAAACAACATCAACAGCAAAAACAACAACAACAACAAGTCCAGTGCATGAACCAACAGAACCAACTACAGCAAAATTTCTCCCAAGTGTCACAACAAGAGCATATAAAACTCCAACGCATGGTGTAAGAATACCAGGTGAAAGCGTTTTTTTCACCTTTCTCACAAAAATTGTACCCGCATCTGTCAAAAACAGCAGAAATAATTGGCTGCGTTCAGCAGGTACAACCATGTTTCAATCATTGGCTGCATTCAGCAGAAAATTTGCTACGTAGCTATTGAACAACTTTCGGGCTGAATGGTATGTTGCATGAAGTGCTCGCACAACACGTTCCCTGAGCGGTCCCCCTTTTTTGGTAGCGAACATTTTTTATGCTACTTCAGTTGAGCGGCTTACGCTTACTTTATTTTGACGGATAAATAACCAAATATAAAATTTATTAATTACTAAATTATTAAATTGCTTAGTAGTGCTTTTAATTAAAACTGTTTGTTTGAAACGTGTTCACACAGAACATAAAAAAAATAAATTTGAGACAAAACGCATTTATTGTCGAACAGATGTTTGCCGTTTGACGTTTCGAAAAAAAAAATAGTTCAGCAGAAAGGATCACTTTATGCATGGCAGAATTATAAGGTAGGGCCGGTTGGCTCAGTGTCCTCAAGCGTCAACGAATTATGGATAATGAAACGGTTGGTAAGTTGTCAAAACGACGAATTTACAAGGAATTGCAAATTAAGAAAAATTTTTATGTTTCCAAGTTGCAAGTAGTGCGGTCGCGTGTGTTAAATTTGTGATAGTTTGAGTGAAAATATTATTAAAACAGTGTAATAACAACTTTAAAATGTGAAAGAAGTCTTAAATCGGCAAAAAAGTCTGTAAAAATTGTAACCTAAAATCGACTGCGAAACATGAACATAAAGAAACGTGAGATGAACAGCTGATTTTGACGTCTAGCCCGCTTTATTCTGCTTTCTACTTCATTCCTCTCCGAGTCGGCCCTACCTTATAATTCTGCCATGACTTTATGCTACTTCGCTACCCTCGGATCGCTCCGAGCGCTCTTTCGGATAGAATGCAGCCATTATAAGGTTATCCAGATATTTGACATACCCTTGTTTTATGTAAACAAAAGACACAGTTAGTTAGATATTATTGTAGACATAGAATTTTTTGTTTGCTATATTTTTTGATAAATTTATTTTAATCTTAGGTTTAATAAATGGAAATAAATATTTCGGAAAAATACGAATTTTTTATTTTTCCCAAGTAAAGAGCTTAATTTAATTTGAAAATTTAAAATATTAACAAACAAAATATATTTTTAATGTGTAATAAGTATAAAATTAGTTCAATAAATAATTCGAATTTACTATGATATTTAAAGAATCAATAGAGTTTTCATAGCACAATGACCATGCGTATTCTCTGTATATGTAAACCTGCGTAGTAGTAATACACATTTTTGTAGCTACATTCTGGCTCTACAGCACATCTCTATAATACATCTGTATTGTTTATTGTATTTATCTCGCTGAAGATAAACAAAAACAATAACAAACGATAAAAATTAAAGCAGCTGATATGCATATATAACATAAATGTAAATTTTACATACGTATTAATAACAACAACAATACAATCCGTTACTGAGAAATATTCGTAAGACAATTCATTCCAATAAACAACACGATGTTGCGTTCGTGATTTCGGCACGAACAAAAGCAACAACCATAAGAACGTCAGCAGCAACTGAAGCATCAATGCATGATTTTTCTTATTATACAGATATAAGATACTCGTATAACTGATTTTTGACATATATTTTATCTTTGTAAGATGAATATTAAAGGCTGTAAGTATATTCTAAAGTGTCCTCAAAAAAAAACAAATGTGCTTGCAAAAATTTGTGGTAAAGACCCCCAAAAATGACAAACGTGCTGTAAGACGTAATTCTACGTCAAAAATATTTTTACGTTCTTGAAAAAATGACAATGGTTATATCACGAAACACTTAGAAGACATATTAACACAACCATTAACTATAAAATATAGTTTTATATATAATATAATAAAAAATTTCTGCATTGACTGAACAAAACTAGTTATCTTTTGTCAAAAAAGAAAAAAAAAATTTTTGATTTTCCCAAATACAAATGTAAAAATCACTATTTTTATACTTTTGGTTAAAGAAACTATTTTAAACTATTTTGAAAACATTATTCCAAAAAATTTTACATATAAACTGACTATATAATATTTACTTATTTTTACTCAAATATGAAAAAAAACATATATGTAATAAAAATATTCATACAAACTCTGTATGAAATCTGTACAACATTGGGAAGTTTTATTTTTCCAATATTATTTTACCTCTAAAATGTGACCATAACATTTTTAAAGCTCATAATATTTTGGTTCAACACAAGCAAGTATTTCAAAAAGTAGTAGTCAAATGTATCTTTATTGGTTTGTACTATGAAAAAGCAGGATATTCCGGCAACTGCGTGATTTTAATGTCCTTACAAAATTGCTCTTTTGCTCTCCTCTTCAAATAAGAGTATACATTCTTGTGAGTAGACGTCAAATATCTGAACAACCTTAAAATAATTGAATCATGCGACAATGTTGTTGTTGTCGTTAATGTGTTTAAACTATTATTCTTGTGAGTTGACGGTAAATATCTGGACAACCTAATAATACTTGAATAATGGGAACAATATGTTGTGTCTCTGATCAGGTATCAGTTTACGTTCCTTTTTTATTTCTGTGAACACAATTGTTTTAAAAGTGATCAAATAGGGGAAAAATTGTGTTTTCTCGTTATATTTTGCGTTATTTATTTCATTTCTTATAAAAGCACACTTATTCTAAAAAAGCCAAATTTTTAAATGGAAACACTCAATACGTTGAGCAAATGTATCAAAAATATAAAGTGCGGCGAAAGACAGACATTTTTACATGTTGTGATTAGACACTCATATTTTTCGTTAAGCAGACACACACTAACCGGTTGCACAAAAGTTGTACCTGCTGAACGCAGCCAATAAAATTTGGCACTAATCAACAGCAAAGAGTATATATATTTAAGGAAGAGAATCTAATTCGCTCACTTAATTTTACTCGCTCAAAATTCAGCATACAAATAAGACTTTTGGGGAAGTGTTTTCGAAATGTGATATTCGAAAACATTTCTGCCGGTATTTGTGCAGTCGCCGTTGTTGTTCTCAGATTCTATAAACTGGCTGAAACTGGTTTGACTGGTGTTTATAATAAATTCTGCACAATGTTTACGTTTTGCATTATTATATTCTATACTGGTTTGACTGGTTTTTGTGTTATTGATATAAATTTTCACAATGTTTACATTTTTGGCTGGACGGGCTTGCATGGATTTATTTCAATAACACAATTAGATATTTCAGATATTAGATATTATTTTCAGGATATGTATGAAAATAAATGCTTTTTTCCGAATTTCTTTGTTTTTAATTTTTTTAGGTCAAATAGGAAATTTTTCATTCATTTCAAGTTTAAGTTAATCTAATTTAATTTGAATAAATTTTTCATTTAATCCAATTTTTATTTTCAAATAAATTAGATTAAATGGAGTTTAATGTTACATTCTTTAGCTTTAGATAAGTTCTTAATTATCTGAATTTAATCGAACAAATAAACTTTTTTTTACCACATTGCTTGCATGCATTTATTTCTATATGAAAATATTGAGTATGAAAATGATTTTTTTCCCAATATTTCTGTATATTTGTAATTACCTACTAAGTTATAGCAGCAAATTTATAAAAAAAAAGAAAAAAAAAATGCGCCGCCTCCGGACTTCGAACCCGGGCATTTTTATTACAAGGCAAATACGTTAACCAGTGTCCGCCACAACTTAACAAATAACAGCAATTTTGATGAAATCAAGTCAAAATTTTCCTAAACAAATTTAAATAAGCTGAAAAGAACGTGTTGTGAGGAAAACATTATTGTTATTATTTTTTATAATATTTATATATTTAATAATATTATATTTAATAATATTTAATAATATTATATATAATAATTTTTATATAATAATAAATATAAATATTTTTATATATTATCCAAATTTATTCCCTAAAATTTGAATAAATATACATTGGATTAAATGAAACATTTAACATATATAAAATTTTATATATGCTTTTCTTCTTATATTATTTGTTTTTATTTTTATTCGCAATAATGTTTTAGAATGGATGAAAGTCTTGTACTGTTGGCATGCATATTTAAGTGGAAACAAAGTAAGTATGTACAGTAGCCTGGCACTTAATATTTTTTTTTTTTAATTTTAGTAAGTCTTACCATCTCAAAAGTTGTCAAAGCAATTAAAATCAACTCAAAATTTTTTTGAGAGGAATCCAATATGTAGAAAGGATCTCCCCAGCCACTTTTGTGATCGTATAAGGGGCCAGTATGAAAATTTTATTTTTTTTCAAAATTGAGCTTTTCAAACCATTTAGTAGTTCGTAGCAGTTCATAGTAGTTCGCAGCAGGGCCGCATTAACCACACACGTCACCTCTCACTAGACATTTGACCATTGTGTAAACAAAGATGGGAGCCGAACCGCTGTAAGTTTACCCTCTACTGCACACAAAGCCATTTATGGCTTTTCAAATTTGAATTTGCAACGGCAATTAGCAGTTACGAAATTGCATTAGTAGGCGTTTGTGAATGTGAGAAAAATGTTGCAAAGCTGCAAAAGCCTGCAAAGAAAATCTCAGTCTAGTTTATCAGTGCACGTTGTCACTTCGTTAAATATACAAAATAAAACATTTATTTTTCTAAGTTCGTGAGTGCAAAACATCGCAAAACTGATTTGAAGAGTTTTTTCTTAACTCAATGTTTGAATCTTAAACCAGAAGTCAAACAACTAAGGTAATCAATCGTTAATTAATGACATCTTTGTGAGTTGAACAAATTCATTGATGTCATATGCCATGAGGCACATGTTAATTTGTAAAAATTGAATTACATTTGAATTTTTGAAAATCTGTCGTTTGTAGTGAACTTTTAAACAAAAAAAACGTTAAATGTCGTCGACAATTAAGTCAAAATGCAGCACGCGTGCAACTAATAATTTGGACGTGTATTTGGTCGGCATAGTTGATTTTTCAATAAGAGGTGCCAAGTTACCATCGATGCGTCAAGTACTGCTCGTATTGTATTACAACACACGTGTTTTAAAATTAACAATACGAGAAAGTGCATCGTTAGTCATCCGAGAAACAGTAATTTTTTGGAACAAAGCTCGGATTCCGACCCGCCAAGATTATAATTGCGTGGAAAAACTCATTTGTCTTCACGAAAAATATGGAAATGTCATAAAACACAAAACTAAAAAAGACAAAACAAAAAAAAAAGTACAAGCTCAACAGAAGTTGGAAGATGATTTCGTCGCGACTTTAGACAATCTTTTTGACATTGCGCATAATGATGCATTTACATTGATAAAAACTGAAGAGGACAGAGAATTTCTTCTGAAACAACGAGAAAAGGGCCGTCCTGGATGTATGCTTGGTGTGGACAGAATTTTGGCTGAAAGAGAGAGAAACGAAAGGAACGTCAAGAAAAGTTGAACGCTCAAAAACAAAAACGCGATGAGAAAGTCAAACAGCAAGCGGGTAAATATAATTAAAATTGTAGTTAGATTTGTATTTATTTTTTTAATAAATTCGAAACGTTATTATCAGAGTCACACTCCGTCATCGATATAAACCAGTATTTTGATGAAGTGAGTACAGATAACGACGATTATAATGCATCACATGATTCTCAAAGTGAAAGGGACGACGAAAACACAATCGGTTTGAAAACAAAGAGAGGAACAGTTGATTTTATCGACGAAAGAATTATCGCAGCTCTTGATAAATGTAAAGTTACTAGTCGATTAGCCGTTCATCTTTTAAGTGCTATTGCTGCGGGCTTGGGACATTAAATTGACAAATTGATCGTCAACCGTAAATCAATTGAAGACAGGCGAAAGAAATATCGAGAAATGATGTCGAACAAAATGAAAGCGGACTTTGCAAAAATTGTAAATAAATATATTGTAGTAGTGAGTAAAATTAGGAGTGCTATTATTTTCACATTCCAGTTAGAAAAACAACACGCTCTGACTGTTCATTGGGATGGAAATCTTCTCCCGAAAATGATTGGTCAAAACAGAGCGGAAAAAGAGGAACGACTTCCCGTAATTATTACATCGCCTGGTATTGAAAAACTACTAGGAATTCCTTCGACACCAAATAGCAGAGTCGAAACAACGGCCAATGCGGTATTTCAAACTCTTGTTGAATGGGGAGCTCTTGATAAAGTTGTGGCAATGTCATTTGATACTACTGCTTCCAATACTGGTCGACTCAACGGAGCCTGCAAATTCCTTCAAGATCGCATTGGTCGTAATTTGCTACCACTAGCATGTAGACACCATATTCATGAGGTATATTTACGTAAAGCATTTGAAATTAAATTCAGCAAAACGACAGCACCAGGTGTTCAACTATTTGAAGTTTACCTGAAAGCGCGAATCGAAAACAAAATTGACGTTGCAGACTTCGAATCCGGCGTGAGTAACAAATTCGTTCGCCAAAAAATATCTGCGGAAGTTGCTCGAGATGTGATTTGTTTCTGCAAAAAAGAGCTCGAAAATTCTCAGCCACGTGCCGATTACAAACAATTTTTAAATTTGACTTTGATTTTTCTAGGCGAAAAAGTCAATAATTTCAAATTTCCTCTACCAGGAGCAACAAGTAATGCACGTTGGATGTCCAAAGGCATTTATATTTTGGAAATATTTATTTTTCGTAAGCAACACGTATTGGACTTAGAAACCGTAAATAAAATTCGTGATTTAAGCATTTTTATAGTGACTCTGTACGTCAAAGCTTGGTTTCACTGCACACGAAGTATTTCAGCTCCAAGAAGAGACTTACAATTAATAAAAGATGTCATAAAATATGCAAAAATTGATAAAGAGGTATCAAATGGAATTTTGGAGCGAATGGCGGATCATTTGTGGTACCTGTCCGAAGAAACTGTTGCTTTTGCCTTTTTTGATGATAAAGTATCGGTTGAAGTAAAACAAGAAATGATAAAAAATCTCAGTCGGCCGTCTAAGCAATGCGAACTGAAGATCACAATTGACAAAGACGACAACATCCGAAACTTTTCTTCAAAACAATTAAGTGACTTTGTTACGCAGAAAACTTTAAAGTTCTTTCATCGCTTCAACATTTCAACTGATTTCCTTCAAGAAAATCCATTGGATTGGTCAGCGAAAGAAGCATATACGTCAGGTGTAGCCATATGCCGCGGGCTACACGTCGTAAATGACACAGCTGAACGAGGTGTAAAATTGATTACTTACTTACTTAGGTGGCCGTGACAACCCGTGTCCGGATTTCGACCGACCTCATCAGCTCTCGCCAGGCGCCTCTGCTTTGCGCGCGCCTTCTCCAATCGGATACACCAAGTAAAATTGATTACGGAGTTCAATTCCATTTTGACGACAGATGAACAACAAAAACAATTTATCATTCAAACATTTCTATTTTATAAAATGAATCATCCAACTTACCGGAAATCCGATCTTCTGAATGAGTATATGTATGAATTCGATGACGACAATCATAATTGCGATAGTTATGAAAGTTAATTTAATGCATTATAAGAATATTTATATTCCATAAAATAAGTTTTTCTATGTATAAGCTATTGAATTTAAAGATAAATCTTTCGAAAATTTTAATTTCGAAAAAAATTTAACAATTCCCCATACTGTCCTCCTATACGATCATAAAAGTGGCTGGGGAACTCCTTTCCACTTATTGGATTTTTCCCAAACAAATTTTGAGTTGTTTTTAAAGGCATTAACAACTTTTGAGAGGGTAAGACTTGGCAAAATAGAAAATCTATTGTCACTAGGGCCAGTCTAATGTACAGTACAGTGGTCTATTAAAAAAATTGGAAAAATGCAAATTAAAAAAAAAAATGGAGTGAAATATCATGAAAATATTTTCTAAAACTATATCTAATATAGATACAAAAACAACAAGAGTACGCCTTTTTGTAAATTTCGAGTTTGAATATTTTTACGAAAAAAATTCGCAAAAATCCAAAAATTAAAATTTTTCAAAATGCAAACAAGAAATGCACAAAGGACAGTTTTCAGCTATTTTGTGCAAAAAATTAAAAAAACCGAAAATCGGATAAAATAGTTATAACTGTTGCAAGTTGAATTTTTTTTTAAAAATCCTTAAAGTGCCCTTTTTCTGTCATATATATGCATTAGTTTAGCTAGCATAATAAAATTTTATTTATTAGATATTAGTTAGTTAAGTTAGCATAGCTTAAACATAGAAACTAGAACATATAAATATATGAATAAATATATACACATAAAAGAAATGAATAAATTTAGTAAAACAATTAAAAAAATATTCATTTTAAAGATAATAAAATTTGCTAGCATATTGTGCTTGGGTGCATTTCAATCTTATTAGAAATAAAGAAGTTATAGCGATTTTTCTATACCTTCATACTTGAAAATAGACAAAATCGTAAAAATATCATTTCTAACTATCGACGAAATGCACTCCAAATATAGCAAACAAAAAACAGCTGAGAAGCAGCAAAAAAATCCAAGCAGAAAGCAAAAACAAAAACCAGCCAAAAAAAAATATAAACAACCCAGCCAGCCCAAAGAGTAAATTTATTCATTTTAAAGATTGTAAAAATTGCCAGCATTTTGTCCTTGGGTGCATTTCAATCTAATCAGAAATGAAGAAGTTATAGCGATTTTTCTATACCTTCATACTTCAAAATAGACAAAATCATAAAAATATCATTTCTGGCTATCGACGAAATCCACCCAAAAAATAAAAAAAAGCAGCTGAGAAGCAGCAAAAAAATCCAAGCAGACAGCAAAAACAAAAAAAATCAGTCAAACCAGTCGACTGATTAGAATTCCTGCAAATGATGCATGCAAATTTCTATCTTCCATTTCAGCTACCCACACACATGGATTTGGCTGTTATTTGTTGTTAAGAAAAAATTTTTTAATTGATTTGTGGCGGACTGCTTACGCGTTTTCCTTGTACGCAAAATGCCCGGGTTCGATGCAAGGTGGCGACGGCGCATTGATTTATTACTTTTTTGTTTTTAAATTTGCTGCTATTAAATGCAAGATTTTCTTTTTGACCTAAAAAAAATGTTATGTAGGTAATTACAAATATTAAAAAATATATAAAAAAATCCTTTCATATTTTCATGCAAATACCTGAATCTTGCAAATATCTAATTGGCATATTGAAATAAATGATGCAATATACCAGCAAGCAGGCAAAAAATGTGGTAAAAAAAACTTTATTTATTCCAATTTTTTAAGAAATAAAATAAATTCCATTAAGTTGAGATAATTAAAAACTTTGAAAAAATAACATTTCGTATTTTCATACTTCAACTTGAAATAAGTATGAAATGAAATGAAATAAATCTATGCAAGCAAAAGCAGCAATGTAAAATTGTACATACTGAATAAATTCAATTATGAAATTTATTGGAAAATTTCATAAATTGAATTATACAGGGTTGCCCATATTCGACGGACCCATGTTTTTGTTAAAAAAATCAAAGAAAAAAATAAAAATTTGGCGGTTGGCAATCTTAATCATTTAATTTGTTCCAAGTAGATTTGTTTACATCAATTTTTGAATATGATATCTCTCAAATGGCCGCCTCTGGCGTTGATGGCGTATTGTGCCCTTTTTGCAGCATTTTCCATCGTTTTCGCCAACATTTCGGCCGGAATAGCGGCTATTTCTTCACGAATGTTGTTCTTGAGCTCTTCTACGGTCCTTGGCTTGTTAACGTAAACCTTTGACTTCAAATATCCTCACAAGAAGAAGTCAGGCGGCGTCAAATCGGGCGAACGCGGTGGCCAGTCCAAATCACCACTTTTCGACATCAAACGGCCCGGAAACAAATTCTTCAGAAAATCGATTCTTATGCGACTTGTGTGCGGTGGAGCGCCGTCTTGTTGAAACCAGAACTGCCTCATACGCTTTCAACGAATAATTGGCATCACAAAATTGGTCATCATGTCGCGATAACGCTCCTGGTTGATGGTAACAGCATGGCCATTTTCATTTTGGAAGAAAAACGGCCCAATGACCGTTTTCGCACTAACGCCGCACCAAACTGTGACTTTTTCGTCATGAAGAGGCACTTCTTGAATCTCCTGAGGATTTTCAGTGGCGTAAATACGGCAATTTTGCTTATTTACGGTCCCATTCAATGTGCACTTCTCACATTTTTTAATATTTTAAAAGCACGTTGAGTTTTCACAATTGACTTCTTCTGTTGAATGTAAATTTCAACTATTTCAGAGCGCTCGCGTGGCGTGTATTGTTCCATGGTAAAAATCTGCTTGGACTGACGCTTCAAACGCGGTATGTCATTAAGCGATCTGACATCTCTGTCAAAAGTTATGGCGTTGCCAGATGGGTCCGTCGAATATGGGCAACCCTGTATAAAAAATTTCCTATTTGACCTAAAAAATTAAAAACTAAGAAATTCGGAAAAAAAGCATTTATTTTCTTACATATCCTGAAAATAATATCTAATATCTGAAATATCTAATTGTGTTATTGAAATAAATCCATGCAAGCCTGTCCAGCCAAAAATGTAAACATTGTGAAAATTTATTTCAATAACACAAAAACCAGTCAAACCAGTATAGAATACAATAATGCAAAATGTAAACATTGTGCAGAATTTATTATAAAAACAAGTTAAACCAGTTTCAGCCAGTGTATAGAATCTGACAACGATAACGGCGACTGCACAAATACCGGCAGAAATGTTTTCGAATATCACATTTCGAAAGCACATCCCCAAGAGTCTTATTTGTATGCTGAATTTTGAGCGAGTAAAATTGAGTGAGCGAATTAGATTCTCTTGCTTTAATATATATACTCTTTGTCAACAGTTGCTCTCTCCCTGTCAGAATATTTTGACAGACCCGGGGCAATTTAAAGTGTGGTGAAAAATTCGCTTCCACCTTGTTTTCTTACACCATGGTCCTGATCTTGTTCAACATCTGATGCGACTTCTGTTCTAGGGAAATGATACAAATCCTCATTTTTACCATCTAATGTAGAAGCGTAACAGTTCTTTGCTTCATCATCTGCTTCTCTCTCACGTTCCAGGTCATTACATAATGCAGCGGCAATTCGTTCATAAAATGATCTAACCCTTCATGAAAAAGGGAACACGTCTAAAAAACTATATCCACTTCGTCAATTACTGCTTCCGGATCTTGCATAATATTTTATAAAAATCAAAACACTTTAAGAACTTCTCTACTATAAAACGCACCGACAACCACGACAGTTACAAAAACACTGGCAAATCGATTAAATTACACAAAGAAATGAATACAAAAAAAGGGAAACCCCCGCTGCAGTAACAACGACAGTTACAATGAAACCAGAGTTGCCATGAGAAAAATGTTCGTAAATTTTGCACTTAGCTACACGAGTTGTCAGATTTGTGAAATTCTAAATAACAACATCGCTGAAAATTTCAGTTGTATCTTACACTCAATTAGAAAAATATGATTCCATGTATAAATGAATGAAGAACATTTTATGCAAATGATAATGTTTTTATTATAACTACATCACAAGTCGTTTTTACTACCTGAAGTTTGCCATTGTCTGCAGCGCGGTGATGGACGAACAGAAAAATTAATTCAATTGAAAAATTTTCTATGTCAGGTGGGAATTGAACCAGAGTCCTCTGGCGTATGGTTAGGCCATGCACTCTACTCACTGCGCCACGGCCGCCACGCATATACATACATACATATGAAAAAATGTATGTGAATTTCAATCGAATTTATTTTTTATGAAATCGTTTTGTTTTGAAGAGTTTTGGGCACATATAAGATAATTTTCGATATCTGGCAATACTTCTCCGATATATGGCAACATTTCTAAAAACCAAGTAGCATAAAACAGCAAAGAAAAAAAAAGGGGAATTTCAAAATATATTCCTACAAATTGCATAAGGTCTGGCTGCACCCCAGGGTTGCGAACACGACTAGAATTTTAATTTCTTAAAAAACAGGGCTGACCCTGCACTTTTGAAAAATGTTTTTTCATTCATTTATTAGAAAATGTTTCTCTAGGAATTCGAGAAATATGAAATCGATACGAAAAGTAGAAGTATTAAAAAAACTGAAATAAAACCTAAAAGAGTCTGGCCAGACCCCAGGGTTAAGGGGAGGTTCTCATGAAACTCGGCGAAGAAACTCAATTGTTTTTTCCAATTTTCGATAGTGTAAGGACAAAATTTTACGAGTAAAATTTTACCCAACATGCTTTTGTTTTCTAGCTTCATCGAGTACCGAAGTGCCGTCATACACATTAGTAGGCGTCCTAAGTATCACAGGGCCTTAACCCGCCGAACCACCGAACCGACCCTGGAAATTCCCACCACTCGAGAAGCTAACTGCCATTTGAAAATATATGTATTTGATTCTTTGTTACCTTTTTATTTACACACCAAAAGCGGTGGTGCATTTATACGTGTACAAATAGTTATTGATAGGCATAAAATTATAACAAGTCAAACATGTGTCGATTGCCTGTTTGA
This sequence comes from Coremacera marginata, assembly GCA_914767935.1. Taxonomy (NCBI): domain Eukaryota; kingdom Metazoa; phylum Arthropoda; class Insecta; order Diptera; family Sciomyzidae; genus Coremacera; species Coremacera marginata. Next base: position 128,865,936 of record OU612045.1, read on the forward strand.
GCTTATTTTTATCAATATAAGTAAAATAGACTTTACATCTAACAACTGAGTTTTATTTTCTACAGGGCATGCTATGGAGTAAGATAGGGCGCCTAGGGTTTAATCGATGAGATGACAGGGCCACTCTCTTAGAATAGAATACCATATACTCTCATTCATACTTTTATTTCAGCACTCGAAGGTAACATGAGTATTTCCACTACAACGAAGTATAACACGGAACAATCGGATGATGCGACCGGATTAAGTCATAAATGAGAGACAAGCGTGAACACCATCATCAACATTTCCCCTCATAGCCAGCCAGCTGGATTAAAATATAATAGACGCACTAACGGGATAATCAGGCTATATTAACGACCACGCATACAGCCAAATTGGTGAGAAATTGAGAGAGCGAATGACCAACATACGGTCATGCGCAGTAGATATTTGAGCGTAATCCACCATCAACAGTGAGCGATTGAGTGAAGAGAACCACTCAAGTCGGTCACTCAAACGGCACTATAAAAGGACAGAGAATCGCTCAAAAGGGATCAGTCTTTACGAGCCGTAGAAGTAACCAGTTCTAATTGAAGTTGCATAAATTCGAGAATCGCGCTGCTGAAGTCGACGTCGAAAGAAATACTGAACGCCTACAACACCAGCGTTATTACAATAAAATCTACGACAGAGCTGCTGACAGAGCAGCTTCGTATTATTGGAATCAACAACGCCAGCTTTGGTACAGTCAACGATGCTTCAAGTGGGACAGCCGCTTAGCCAATATCGGAGACTTCAGTAAAATTTCAAGGGAATCGATCGCAGCACGAGGGAGCAGCGGAATTCCGGTCTCGCAAGGTAAGAAGGGGGCTACAAAGGTCTGTAGTCATTATCGGAGTTAAAGTAGAGTGTCTGTGACAAAGTAAGAAGAGGACAGGGGTTGATAAGCTTGCTATATTATTTATGATCAATACCTGCCAAGAATTCCTAAAATTCCCACCAAACCTTTTGATCGTAGTGGTGTCGAGGTATCACACCCTGCCACTGCGTGACTCCACCTGAACGGTATTCTTATCCTTGTTCAAGAAAACGGCAGCACGGTATCACACTCAGCCGTTTTAATCCTATATCATCCTTATACTCTTGGCCTTCAAGACATCTTCCGGAAAGGAATTTGGGTATCCAGTTTAGACTAGTAAGTGCGAGGTATCACACCCTGTCACTACGTCACCCGTCAGAGGACGGTACCTAAAACGAATCAGTCCCGCCCGTAGGCTATTGTCACCTCAATAGTTGTTGTCAATCCGTATTGCACAGGATACGGATCTCTACATCGACCATCCATCGGTAGCCCCGCCACGAGACCCAGCACGTCGCCTAGAGAAGACAAACCTTCCACTCAGCCCGACAGTAGAAACGCCGTGGTCAAACATAATCGAAGGATTCGGTGATATTAAATCCTATTTGTGTATTTCTTATATTGAAATCCTATCTTTTATTATTGCTCATTATTGAATATTTTCTTTATTACCCTATCTTATATTTATATATATATCTAGTGAAAATATCTCACTAGGTCTACTAAACTAAATTAGATTTTGAATCTTGAATTGCCTCACGAGCATTTAATCTCACCTAAACTTGTTAGTCATAAGATTTTCCCAACTTATTCAGTAAAATCGAATAAAAATTGTAACGATCAATTGAAATATTTGCGTTTGATTTAGTGTCCAACAAACAAATATTGGAACGACCCTGGACAGCCGTGGGTCTGTCCCAGCTATAGACCTTGGAAAAGGGGATCGTTACATGGCGCCCGAGCAGGGACGTCTATTTGTTGGGTAGAGATCCCTTTCATCACATCGTATACCCGACCCAACCGTGTTCTGTTTTATGATTAGCGAACAAAACAAATCATTGACTTAGTGAGATAGATACAGAATAATACTTAGGTTATACCACCTTAGTCGGCTAAGGCGACAAATTAAACAAAATTCGTATATATATTTAGCCATTCTGTTTGCCCTAAAAGTAAAATCTTGCTTTCGAAAATATATATTCTGGTTGAAAAAGAAAAGAGAGAAATTTTCATTTTGACGTAACAGAGTAATATAAATTCCATACGCATAAATTAGAGCTGAGCCTAGATATACGTGGGTAAATTTATAGGAAAACATAAGTATAGATTACCTATCTAAAGGAAATAATAACCAAAATCTTCTTAAGAAATTCTATACAGAATACATAAAAGGGAAAATATCCCGCATAACCAGATCGTGGGTATCGTTTCAAAGGGAACGCATTCGGTGGATCAGCGGGAGTAATATTAAGTTTTTTCAGAGGCCATCACACCAGACGAGGCCATAGCGAACTTCGGTACCCGACTGAAGGCCTATGTGTGCGTGGCGGATGAACAGATCTGCATGCACACCACACCGGAGACTTAGTCAGCTTCTCGCGTGTAGCCGATTGGCTATTAATTTAAATACACGTTCCCTACACCCTGCCGTGAGGGAAGGCGAATTGCAGTTAAACATGGTGAAGACTTCATGGATCCATGCTCTGCGCAAAGATGACCTCGTCGCATACGCCCAAGAGTTTGGCTACGACGAGAATGGTACGGTTGAAGAGCTGCGCAAGCGGTTTGCAGCTGTTGCCACCGATATTGAAAATGAATTAAAGTGGGAACAGCGCCTGCAAGAACTCGAGAGTAAACATACGGAGAAAAGGCCTGTGTCCCCACGAATGTTACCGGTACCCCAGAACCAGGATCCCATTGGGAGCGATGGCGTACATAATCGACTCCATATTCCTGAAGTGGTACTCAAACGCGACGACTATGTAAAATACAGCAATATCATCGACCGCGTACGGAAATGGTCCGTACGATACGACGGTGGCCGCGAGCCTTTAGAATTCATCGAACGATTAGAGGAACTAGCCGTGGTGTACGACATAGATAGCGACAGTTTACCAAAGGTAATGCCAGAGCTACTAAGAGACCGCGGTCTAATCTGGTGGCGAAACCAGCGGCACCAATGGAGTAATTGGCGGACCTTCAAAGCAAACTTCTTATCATTCTGTCTACCCTCCAGGTACTTTGAACTACTCGAAGATCAAATCCGAAGTCGGATGCAACAACCGAAAGAGACATTCAAAGACTACTGCCTCGACATACTGAATCTGATGAGGCATGCAAACTGCCCAGAAGAACAAAAATTAGATCCGGTGTACCGAAACTGCCACCTGGATTATCAATTATACATCCGGCGGAAAGATTTCACCACGTTGAGCGAACTTCTCACCATGGCGGCAGACTTTGAAAACATCAGGGAAGAAAGCGAGAGTCCAGCACGAATAGCAACACCCAGCCAATCAATACAACATCGACTGATAACACAATCGGAGGGATATGTGGCTCATCCGAAAACTGCATGCCGCAACTGTGGCCAAGGATACCATGACAGAGACAATTGTGTCAACGATCGAATAATCTTTTGTTGGAGGTGCGGACGACTTGGGAAAAGAATAAATGAATGCTGTAAATCAGAATCGGGAAACGAAAGATGTCCCGCCCAGATCGGAGGGGAGGACGGGACCCATACCCTTATACCTCAGCAACGTCAACAATCTTAAGCTATGACAATCAAAGAATATTTGCAACCATCAGCATCGGTGGACTACATATGAAAGCGACCATCGACACGAGAGCCACGAGGAGCTTCGTGAGCCAAGCACTCGCCAAGGAGCTACGAACGGCAAGAAACCATCGAGTTACGAGAATTAACGTCCGCATGGCCGACGGGTCGCTACGACGGGTAACCGAGATCCTGGAAATCGAAATACAAATGGGTTCGTACAGATGCGAAGTCTCATTCCTGATTCTTCCAGATGTGGCAGACGACCTTTTATTAGGGATGGATTTTCTCACCCTGGCCGGTGCCAGCCTGAGTTGTGGAGGACACACAGTCCGGTTGAAGTCAGCCGGTCCTACAGTAACCAGTATCCCCGCCTGCACCACCATACGTGAAGAGACTGACCTATCACCTGAAGAAGTGGACGAGTTCCTGAAAAATGAGTTAGAAAAATTTGCCACCTTACAGGGCCCCACTAGTATCACCAAACACAAGATCGTCATGCTCGACGACCGGCCACTGAAACAGAAATACTTCCCGAGAAACCCAGCGATGCAGGAAATTATCAACCGAGAAATCGACGAGCTACTCGAGAAGGGCTGCATAGAGCCATCGCACAGCCCGCACAGTGCTTCGATAGTACTGGTCCGGAAGAAAGGGGGCTCCTGGCGGTTATGTGTTGACTATTGCCAGTTGAACGCCAAATTGGTACCTGACGCCTATCCGCTACCCAGGATCCATTACGTTTTGGACCGACTACGGAACGCCAAATATATTAGTTGTTTGGACCTGAAAAATGGCTATTGGCAAATACCCATGGATGGAGCCAGTAAGAAATATACCGCGCTTACGGTACCAGGACGAGGACTCTTCCAGTGGCGAGTAATGCCCTTTGGCCTCCACTCGGCACCCGCAACTTTTCAAAGAGCACTGGACCAAGTGATCGGCCCAGAACTAGAGCCATTCGCGTTCGCGTACCTGGACGATATTATTGTCACTGGAAATTCGAAAAGGGAACACCTTGAAAATTTAAGAGAAGTTTTCCGACGGTTGAGAGCGGCCAATTTAAAACTGAATGTGGACAAATGCGAATTTTTCCGATAAGAAACCAAATATCTTGGTCACGTGGTGAGCGAAAATGGCATCCAGACCGACCTAGATAAGATTTCAGCAATAAAAACACTGACCCCACCAACAAACATTCGAGACGTTGTCTTGGGATTGCCTCGTGGTATCGACGCTTCGTCCCCGATTTCGCTACCATAGTACACCATATGACCAGTTTACTAAAAAAGGGAAAACACTGGCGATGGACATCAGAGCAACAGCAGGCGTTCGAAACTCTAAAGGTAAAGTTAACGGAAGCTCCCGTACTAGCCTGTCCGGACTTCACTAAGAAATTTGTGCTGCAGACCGATGCCAGTGACTACGGCCTAGGAGCAGTATTGACCCAAGAAATTGACGGAGTAGAACGCGTTATAGCCTACGCGAGCCGACACCTCATACAGGCCGAAAAAAACTACACCCCTACCGAGAAGGAATGTCTGGCCATTGTGTGGGGCATCAGGAAAATGCGATGTTACCTGGAGGGATATAAATTCCTGGAAATTACCGACCACCTTTCTCTCAAATGGCTGAACTCTATTGAGAGCCCATCCGGGCGCATAGCACGTTGGGCCCTCGAATTACAACAGTACAATTTCGACGTACAATATAGGAAAGGCAAGCTGAACGTAGTCGCAGATGCGCTGTCTAGACACCCCTAGAAGATCTGCGCCAGACTACAGCGACAACAGAGGAGACTCAGCGGTGCTCATGGCTAGAGAGGCGGAAGACGGAGGTTCTGAATAATCCAGAAAAATTCACCGATTATATCGAGGAGGATGGCCATCTGTACCGGCATATACCCAATCAAATCGGAAATGAAGACGCCGCTCCATGGAAGCTATGTGTTCCAACCTATCTGCGAGATAGAGTCCTACGCGAAAATCACAATCAACCGAGTGCGGGCCATCTTGGTGTACAGAAGACGATTGCTAGAGTGGCCAGCAAGTATTACTGGCCTGGCCTCTTCCGTGACGTAAGCAAATATGTCAGAAGTTGCGGTATATGTCAACGCTATAAAGTGAGCCAACAAACGCCGGCAGGTAAGATGCTCTCACACGTGGCAGACGAGCCGTGGTCAGTCGTGTGCGCCGATTTTGTGGGACCACTTCCCCGGTCTAAGCACGGAAATACCATGATTCTTGTGCTAGTTGATAAGTTCAGCAAATGGACCGAAGCCGTCCCTCTACGAAAAGCCACCAGCGAGAGCCTATGCAAGGACTTCAGGGAACGCATACTTGCACGATTTGGTGTCCCAAAGGTACTTATTACGGAAAATGGTACCAAATTCACCAGCCGTCCGTTTCAAAAGTTTATGCAGAAAATCGGCACCAAACAACAGTTCACGGCACCCTACACGCCTCAAGAGAACCCCACTGAACGCGTGAATCGGACACTGAAGACGATGATCGCCCAATTCAGCCAAGATCAACACCAAACGTGGGACGATCACCTACCCGAGCTCACACTAGCTTTAAACACCAGTAAATCCAACGTGACCGGCTATAGCCCCGCATTTTTAGTGCAAGGACGCGAGCCCCGACTCCCAGGCGCGTTATACGACGAATACACTGCGGGCACTGGACAAGAACCACACACACCGACCAACAAGGCTAAACTCTTACAAGAAATCTTCAATCAATTGAACTGTCGTCTTTTCACAATGTCGAGCCTGCAAATGGAGAGATTTGGTGAACTATCAGCTGAGTTCAGTAATCTAAGAGAGTCTCTGCGATGTGTTGCTGAGCGTGTGTCAGCTGTTGAAGTTTTTTGTGCTGAATTTAAGAATATGAAAACAGAAATAGAACAACTGAAGCTAGAATACAACAACAATCAGGTAAACAAAGAGATTGATGCGCTGAAGAAGCAAGTTGGAAAATATGAGACTGATGCTGTTGCTTCTGACATCATCATACATGGTATCCCTCTCGCAAACAATGAAAGCCTACCTGATGTTTTCGCTAAAATTTGCACTGTTGTTAAGAGTAAGGCCCTCAAGTTTCGAGATGTTTTTAGGGTAAGGTCAAATGGAAAAAACAAACACAAGCCTGCTGTTGTTGTGAAATAAGCATCATGTTATGATCGTAACCAACTCTTTAAAGCTGTGGCTGCGTTTCGAAAAAATAAAAAGAGACCGTTTATTCTGAGTGACATCGACTGCGGACGTGATGAACATTTCTTCATTCACGAAAGTCTCTCAAAGGCGAATCGTGAGATCATGACTTATGCGGAGCAAAAGAGGAAAGAAAATAAGTTGTCTGCTGTATTTTCTCTTCGAGGGAAGGTTTATGTGAGAGCAGATAGGAATAGTGAGGCGAAATGGGTTGATAGCAGGGAGAGCGTGGATTGCGTCGCTGTTATAAGTTAGAATGTGTTATTTTAAAGTAATTATTTATCTGATGAATTGTATCTTTTTTTCATGTGCGTATTGCAATGTTAATAATTGTTTAGTTTTAATTATTATTGCTTTACTATTATTTCTATTTGATTTAATTTTATATTCTACAACTTCTTTTATTCCTTTCTTCTTTATTTCTTTCATACCTTCGTTTGTTCTTATCTCCTTTCTTGCTCTACTGAAGACTATTTTTTTGGTTACTGGTGTATTATTATGTGACATCATACTGGTTGTTTTATATGCCCAGTCTAGGTGTTCTTATCAATTGGTTTTGATGAATTGATTGATGATTTTAAGTGAAAATTACTCTGGTTGCGTTAGCGAAAATCACAAAACTATGGTTAATGTTCTTTGTGCACAGCATTGTGGTCTTAAAGTCCTACACTTCAATGCAAGGAGTTTAAACTGTTCTAAGCTGGACTATCTTAAATTTGTTGTTCAAGATGCTGATGAGGATGTCATCTGCGTTTCTGAAACTTGGTTCTGTAATGAGATTTATGACTCTGCCTATAACATTGATAATTTTAAGCTGTTGAGAAATGATAGAGTAGGAAAGAAAGGTGGCGGCGTTGCTATTTATTGTCGCAGTTATCTTAATGTTAAGCTTGTATCTAAGTCCATATGCAATAGTAATGTCGAGTACTTAAATGTGTGTATTTTTGATAATCATGTCAATGTGTTCCTGTCCTGTGTGTATAATCCTAATAAGTGCAATAGCCTCGAATCATTTTTTTCGGAGCTGAATAGTTATATAATTGATTTTGACTTGTTTGTTATATGTGGTGATTTCAATGTAAATTTATTGTGTAGTGATAACATTTCTAAATCATTTTGGGACAATGTTTCATCCAATGGATTGTCATTTGTCAATGAAACTGTCCCAACACGCTTTGCTAGCAATGCTAGCCCAAGTCTCTTAGACTACATTATAGTGTCAGATCTTGCATCTGTCCTATTATATGATCAACTATCTTTTCTGTCCGATCATGATCTTTTATTTTGCTGTATGAATGTTAATATGTCTCGTAGAGCAATTTCTGATACCTTCACCTATCATGACTTTAAATCGATTAATTTTTGGGCTCTCCACAATGACTTATGTTTAACAACTTGGAATGATGTATGGTTTGTAGAATCTGTTGAAGATAAATTAAATGGCTTGACGAATATTGTAAATAGTCTATTTGAAAAACATGTTCCCTTGCGTTCGGTAACGGTAAAAAACACGGCATGCCCATGGTTTACAACTAATGTGCAAAAAGCTATTAAAAAACGTAACAAGCTTCACAACTTATGGAAAGGTATCCCTCCGCTTATAACTGGGGAAAATTTAGAATTGCTAGGAATATGTCAGTTCGGCTTATCAGACAGTCTAAAGAAAAATTCTGCACATCGAAATTAAATTCTTCCCTCCCTGCTAAGGTGCTGTGGAGGAACTTGAAAGCAATGGGTATTGGTGAAAAACGTTCTAATGAATGCAATGTTGACCCTGATATTTTAAATCATTTTTTTCTCTCCAGCACAGTGCGTACTCCTAACAACAACATTGTCTTCTCTGATTCTGCTGAACATGAAAATTTTCAATTCTCCACAGTAAGTGTAAATGATGTGAGAAAGTCAATAGTAAAAATTAAGTCTAATGCAATTGGTGAGGACCATATTTCAATAAAATTCATAAAGCTTATTCTTCCGAACGTTCTTAGCCCTATTGCGCATATCATAAACCACTGTATCACTACGTCCATGTTTCCTTCTTCTTGGAAAGTTGCCCTTGTTATGCCGGTGGCAAAAAAACCAACTGCAAATGAACCTAACGACTATAGGCCTATCAGCATCCTATCTTGCCTGGCCAAAGTATGTGAGACTCTTATGGCAGATCAAATTGAAAACTATATGAATGAAAACAATCTATTATCTCCAATGCAATCAGGTTTTAGGGCTCTTCATAGTTGTGCCACGGCCACAGTAAAAATATTTGATGATATTAGGTCTTTTTATGATGATGGGCATGTAACACTCCTCTGCTTGTTGGACTTTGCAAAAGCGTTTGATACAGTCAATCATACCTTGCTGTGTCGAAAATTAAAACATATGTATGGTTTTAGTGATAGTGCTTTACGGCTGTTAAATAGTTATTTGTCAAATCGGGTCCAACGAGTCAAAGTTGGTAATAAATATTCAGAATACAAAATTCTATCTAGTGGTGTACCCCAGGGTTCCGTGCTAGGTCCCATGCTATTTGTAATTTTTATCAATGACATATTTAGGGTCTGCAAACACTCAACAATGCACGCCTACGCAGATGATGTACAACTATATCTTTCCAATCGCGTTGGTCTTTTAGATCACTTAGCTTACAGACTTAACGAGGATCTTGACTCTATAAATAAATGGGCTAACTTGAATTGTCTCAAGCTTAATGCTCTAAAATCCGTTGTGTTACCTATAGCGAAAGATAAAATTTTTCATGAGGATATTCCAGATTTATATATAGGCTCTGAGAAGTTGAAGCTAACAAGCCGTACAAAAAGCCTCGGCTTTTATATAAATTCTACGCTTACATGCACTGATCACATTAATGACGTAGTACAAAAAGTGCATTACACTTTACGCAATCTGAGAGTGACCGCTGAATTCACACCCTCCAGCACCAGAAGCAAACTTGTTGTTCAATTGATTATTCCCATAATAATTTATTCGGGGCTAGTCTACAGTAAGCTGGACTCCAGTTCTCAACTAAATCTTCAGCTGGCGTTCAACCATGCCATACGATATGTATATGGCCTTCGCAAGTTTAACCATATATCTCAGTACAATAAAAGCATCCTTGGTTGTGATTTAATAAACTACCTAAGTTTCAGAAACTGCATTTTCTTACACAAGCTGATCCATTTTAAAGCACCATCTTATCTATATGAGAAATTGCAATTTAGTCAACTACAAAGAAGTCGGATGATTACAATACCTAAATTTAACTTTCTGAATTCCTCGTGATTATTTTTCGTTAACGCAGTTAGATTGTGGAATAGTCTGCCAATTCATATTAAATCTATTGATGGAACCAGAATGTTTAGACAGGCGATTTTTTCCTACTTCTCAAATTAATATACACTGTAACCAATTTTTCCATCTATCTCAAATTTTCACTCTATATATTTTGTGCTATATTTGTAGTCTATCCTATTTCTTATTGCTCATTAAAAGCATATTTGACTTTTACTACTTTTTATTCTTCCGCTGTTCTCTCCACTATTCTTCACTATAACTTAATATTAAGTCTCTTTAAGTTAACAGGAGTTTACCATATTCATTTGATTTATAATTGTCTTCATAATTATTTAAGTTTTTAGGTTAAGTAAATCGCTTATACATGTAACCTTGCCAACTTTGATGTATTATAAAAGAACTTGTTTCTTATTATACAAATGTTTTAAATGAATAAATTGAATTGAATTGAATTGAATCTGGTACGAAATAAGCTCAGTCAGGCGACCCAAGATCAGGCTCGATATTACAACCTGCGCCGTCGCGATAGGAGGCCGAAGGTGGGAGAAATGGTCCTGGTGAAACAACACCCATTATCCAGCGCCGTCAACAGCTTTGCAGCCAAACTTGCGCCGAAGTTCGATGGGCCATATCGTGTCAGTGGATATATTTCCCCAGTGATCGTTCAACTCAAGAAGAAAGGAGAGACTCGAATACGTAAGGTCCACATAGGTGAACTTAAAAAGTTCTATGAAGAGCCAAATGTCTGTTAAATAACCAAATTTTCCATTTCAGGGCAGCAGCACCTACCGAAACAACTGCAAACGGGCAGCAGCACCTGCCGAAACAACTGCAAACGGGCAGCAGCACCTGCCAAAACAACTGCAAGCGGGCAGCAGCACCTACCGAAACAACTGCAAACGGGCAGCAACACCTGCCAAAACAACTGCAAACTGGCAGCAGGATCTGCCGTAAACAACTGCCAACTGGCAGCAGCATCTGCCGTAAACAACTGCAAACTGGCAGCAGCACCTGCCGTAAACAACTGCAAACTGGCAGCATCATCTGCCGGAAACAACTGCCAACTGGCAGCAGCATCTGCTGTAAACAACTGCCGAAAACAACTGCTCATCTACTGTTTCAGACAAGTTGAAGAAAGAAAAAGAAGAAGAGCCCAATAAAAGATGACAATCTTCCGCATATAACTCAGAAGAGAAAACAATAAAACCGACAATATTCCGTATATAATCCATAAAGCCTAGAGGAGATTGGATAAACCCACCATAGTCATGCAGGAAGTACCACCAAGACACCTCACTCTGTGCAGTACCCGTTGAGTGAAACAAAATTTATTTATAGTTTACCTGTAGAGAAAAAAAAAAAACCCACCAAAACAAAATGTATTATGAATAAGAGCAAGAATAAAATAATAGCAACCCATCTATACGAGTATTGCAGTTTTCTACATTTTGTACAAGCTAATCAGCAACACTTTAATGGCAGTACTATTCACTAATTTGTTTCTTCCACAGCTTGGAAATAGAGTAACAACCAGCATGATGGTCCATGTAAACACCGACTTGCCGTCTAAACACTCAACAATCGATTTCAAGTGCAACTGTGGTTGCAAGTCAAACATTGACAACTCACCGATCTGGCAGCGCAACAGATTCAAACGTTGTCGTTAGCTCGAGTGTTACTGGGAAAAAAAAATCTAATTGGCAAGTGCGCAGAAAATCTCATGCGAACAAAACTTAATAAATTTACAAAGTGATAAGACCCGAGAGTGGCAAATAGACTATTTAGTGGAATTTTACAGACTATATAAAGTAAAAGAGCTAAAAGAAAAAAAAAAAACCAAACTACAGTGAACAATAACAAACAGCGGTGTTTTCTTTGAAAAAAAAAAACAACACAACGCAACCACCAAAACGGAACCACCATGAAAAGGACCAGAGCAAGACCGCCGAACGATAATGACACTGTGCCTCCCGAAGAGAAACTTCGCGGAGCTCAAATTGAACCACCGGCACCATTCAACTTAGTGGTAGAAACATCGCGTCATCCAACACCGCACGCCTCGTATGAAGTTACCAGGGTAAGTGCTAGTTCTAAGGCAACAAGATCTGTTATCGTACCTGTGCCGCGGGTAATCTTAACCTACCCTCCAGGGCCAGGCAGAATAACTCTTTATAATAATGATTATGAGTGCTTAGAGTGTGGTTTGTTCTTAAACGACACGTTGATAGATTTTTACCTGACATGGTTATGGCACCAACAGGCCAAGACTATGCAGGACGACACGCATGTGTTCAGCACACACTTCTTTGGTCAGCTAACACGACCCGGAGAAAACCTCACGCCTCAGGATCGCTATGAACGTGTTCGTCACTGGACCAAGCGAACCAATTTGGCACAGAAGTCATACATCATTGTGCCAATTAATGAAGCATTACACTGATACCTCATACCTGATACGGCCCATCTCAGCAGCGGGGATATATATGGATTCTGGATTCACTAGCCAACACACGCCGCGACCATGTGGCTCCGATCTTACGTAGCTATCTCCAATGCGAGTGGCAAAATATCTATGCCGACACTACACAGGGTACCTGGGATGAGAACTCGATGCCATGTCATGCCGTCGCGGTGCCCCAGCAGATAAATCTGAGTGATTGTGGTGCATTTGTGCTACATTTTGTGGAACTTTTCCTACGACAGCCAGACGCCTACCTACGAAGAGTTGGAGGCCCTGAGTGGTTCCGCCCAGTGGAGGCATCCTACAAACGGCACGAGTTGGCCACTCTCATTCAACAGATGGTGAGCGAACCCATCAGAGCCAGTTTAGCCCACCTTTACTTACCTGATCGACCAGACACTTCAGCCTCAGAGGCCGCAGCTTTCAACCAGCAGGGGTCAGTCACGTCAGACGCCAAAGGCGCCACTTGCTTACACTCAACAAGTAACACCACCAGCTCTAGCTCGTCACACAGTAGCACGAGTAGCAGCTCATCCAACAGTGGCAGGTCTGACAGCAGTTCCGAGACTGATAGCTCGTCCCGATCGTTATTGTAACACTCGGCTATCCAGGCATGACTCCAGAGCCATGTCACCAGACAGCACCACCGGTAGTCACAGCGCAAGCCGCGGCCCCAGCATAATTAGTCTATCTAGCGATACGTAAATGGACCACGCCTCAAGCAACCATGGCAACAACGATAATCAAGATCGACATGGAGTCATAAGAAGGTCACTAAGCTCACGCGCTAGTGTCATTATATCACCCACACGTTCGTGATCTGTCGTCTTCCAAATGGCCAGCCCAGCCAGCGTGACAAGGTCACCACCATTCCTGGGTTTTGGAACCCCGTCATCACTATCCAACCAGGGTTACATCGCATTCAACTCTGTAGACAGATACAGTACCTACATGAGCGGTACCGCTTCGTCGTCAGGTCACAATGCCAACATGACAGCAACATACAGCACGGCCACAAGCCCGAGTTATACTCCAGCAACAAGATGCGTGCCTGACCGCACCAGCATCAGGAGCATCACGATGCTACCGACCCAAAACGACAGCGCTGCAGCACATAGTCCATCCGGAAGCGACCACATAAGAGAAGTGTCAAACCACCGCGATGTCAATACAGCCGCAGGATGCATGCCCAACCTGCGCATCAGCATCAACAATATACACAGTCGCACCACTATCGCGCCATCATCTAGCGCCAATAGAACGGTGCCAACAACTCCGGAAATGCCTGGCAACAGGCGCAATATCAGCTATGCCACATCATCATATCACGATAGAGTATACCCGTCGACCGATGGACCAAGGAACACCTCGAGCTCACCCGGCAACCATATGCCGCGGGTGGAGTGTACATCGGACCTGTTCAGTTCCACGGTTTACAAAGGTCTGTAGTCATTATTGGAGTTAAAGTAGAGTGTCTGTGACAAAGTAAGAAGAGGGCAGGGGCTGATTAGCTTGCAATATTATTTATGATCAATACCTGCCAAGAATTCCTAAAATTCCCACCAAATCTTTTGATCGTAGTGGTGTCGAGGTATCACACCCTGCCACTGCGTGACTCCACCTGAACGGTATTCTTATCCTTGTTCAAGAAAACGGTAGCGCGGTATCACACTCAGCCGTTTTAATCCTATATCATCCTTATACTCTTGGCCTTCAAGACATCTTCCGGAAAGGAATTTGGGTATCCAGTTTCGACTAGTGAGTGCGAGGTATCACACCCTGTCACTACGTCACCCGTCAGAGGACGGTACCTAAAACGAATCAGTCCCGCCCGTAGGCTATTGTCACCTCCCGCACAGGATACGGATCGCTACATCGATCCTCCATCGGTAGCCCCGCCACGAGACCCAGCACATCGCCTAGAGAAGACAAACCTTCCACTCAGCCCGACAGTAAAAACGCCGTGGTCAAACATAATCGAATAATTCGGTGATATTAATTCCTATTTGTGTATTTCTTATATTAAAATCCTATCTTTTATTATTACTCATTATTGAATATTTTCTTTATTACCCTATCTTATATTTATATATATATCTAGTGAAAATATCTCACTAGGTCTACTAAACTAAATTAGATTTTCAATCTTGAATTGCCTCACGAGCATTTAATCTCATAAATATAAACATTGTAACGATCAATTGAAATATTTGCGTTTGATTTAGTGTCCAACAAACAAATATTGGAACGACCCTGGACAGCCGTGAGTCTGTCCCAGCTATAGACCCTGGAAAAGGGGATCGTTACAATAGTTTATGATATGTAGCATATGTTTCTAAAGCGGTTTTGCCGATAACGATTGCATTAAAAAGTTATCGCATAAGAAAGGAACCCATCTTTTTCACGAAAATTATGAGTATCTCATCAAGAGTATCTCACAAAATATGAGTATCACAGATCAATCTTTTTGAAATGCACGCCTGTATTCGCTAGCATACTGTGGGAAGAATAGTTATCTCAGGCACTATCAGATGTCGCTAAATGCACTGTGTCATTGTAAAAACGGAAAGCTAATAACTCGAAAAAATCGTTAACCAAATCTTAAAATGTGCTTTCTGAAAAACTATGTTTTCTAAATTTTAGTGACCTAGGCCTTTTCCATTCGGAGCAATTGAAAAACAACGCAACATCAACAAATGTTGCTAACCCATGTAAGTATACTGGAACCTTCAGACGAAGCAACTTTTTACAACCATAGCTGTTGTCGATTCTTTTTTTCAAAAAGGTAAAATAATTGATTAAGTACGATTCTTCTCTGTTTGGCTCAGTAATCAAAAGATTACGATTAGAAATAATCAAAAAATAATAACGGTTACTTAAGATTATGCAAAATAATCAAAAAGAATCAAAAGTAATCAAAAAAATAATCCGATTACTTTTCGAGATCATTTTTGAATATTTTAAGAATTTCAGTCTTAGGTACAAACAATTAGGTACAAAAGTTGCTAATGCCGTGGTTATGCTAGGCAAACATGTTTGGTGAGCTTTTTTGTTGTTATTTCTTCGGCTCAAATGTTTGTTTAGTGGTTAAGGCAGGTTGTTACTTCGAGTGAAAATTGAAAATTTTTTTTATTAATTTTTAACATTTCCTATGTAGGTATGAAACTATAATTTGAAGTTGAAGTGTCAATATTGGAAAGAGCTGATGGTTACCATAAAAACTAAAGTTTGGCAGCACTTAGAAAAACATTACAAAAAATTCATAAATAATATGGGTTGGTTATCGCGTGAACTAAAATTTTTAAGTTTGGCAAACAAAAAAAAAATTATGAGGATTTAAAAAAAATCGTTAGAAACGCAAGCTTTTCTGGATTTTGTGCAAAAAAATATAGAAAAAATAAAATTTTTTTGCAATATTTCAGTTCACACGGAAACTACACATGTGGAAAATAAGCGGTTAAAATTTTGATATAATCGGACAAGGTAATTTTGAGTAACCAGGTATAAAAATGTTGTTTCGAGAAAAACGCTTTTTAGACATCAAAAATGCTAAAAATTAATAAAAAAATTTTCTTTTTAATAACTTTTTAGAGTATTAATTCACTTCAAATTAAATTTTTCCATTATCTCTTACCGTTTTCCTGCAAAAAAATGTTAAATTTACAGTCGAATACCAAGCGCGACAGGTAGCAACCTGCCTAAGGTTTGTTGGCTGTTCAGTTGTATTAAAAATGATTCCTTGACTCTTATAGAAAAAAAAGCACAGAAATTTTACTATTCTGAAATGTTTGCGTGATTGCTGTTTCAAACAGGTAATTAGCGAGGTAATGAGCAGCAGAGAAAAGCTTATATCTCATTTTATTCGAAAACACTAACAACAAAAAAGCTCACCCAACATGTTTGCCTAGCATGCCCACGGCATAAGACTGAAATTCTTAAAATAATCAAAAAAGAATGAAAAATAATCTCGATAAGTAATCGGATAATTTTTTTGATTACTTTTGATTCTTTTTGATTATTTTGCGTAATCTCAAGTAATCGTTATTATTTTTTGATTATTTGTAATCGTAATCAATTACTAATCACAAGATTCTCCCTTAAGGATTATATAATCATTACAATTCTTTTTAAAAAGTATCTAATTTATTACTAATCGTAATCGCAATTTAACAGCTATGCAGCACGTTCGCGATAAGTTTCATACAACACAGCTTGCTGCAATTTATATCAGCGACTTGTGTTTTTCCTGATAATTTAAAACAATTGTGTCAAGTTGAGAAAAGTATCAATTAAATTCAGAAAAATTGTGTTTTGTTTTTTTTATTTTGAATACAGGAAGCAGCAATGAGCGACCAGTTAATAAATTTATATATAAGTTTATTAAGTTTATTTACAAATAAGAAATATCGCTGCTTATTTAATTATAAGCTGCAATGAGAGATCAATGTTGCTTTGTGAGTGACTTGCTCATCTGAAAGCATAGGTTTCAATAATATTTGGAATTGCAGTGGCTTGCAACTTTCTTAACAATTGTGTTGCAGTTGGGTTACTTTTCCGTTTATCCGTGTGGAAAAGGCATTATGCTCTTCATATAAGATTCTAGTAGTCTTTATCATAAGGATTTATTCCCTGTAATGAAAATTTAAATAAATAATAATAAATGAAAATAATAATAAATAATAAACTGCTCTCCACGATATGGATTATGGAGATAATCCACTGGTATCTACGATATGGAGAACTACTTTATGGATTGACTTGATTTTTTTTATCGTAAAGTAAATAAAACTTATTGGATAATATACCTAAATTCAGATAAATAGGCCAGTTTTTTCTTTATATTTTTTAAGCACTTTAAAGAGCGAAAATGTAGAAAAAATGCTACTGAGCATTCGCATTTCCGCCATTTTTTTTATTTCTCAACTATTTGTTAATATTATAGGTATAAGCTCCAATAATTATATAATTTCTAAAGTATTTCTGTTTTTTATTTTTGATGACATGAACGTGTTGTGGCATGGAGTCGTTTGGGTACCGTTTTTTCAACGTGATGTTTGACAGCGTATTAACACATTTCACTTCAATTCGCCAAAACAATTGATTTGGTGAATCAATGATTAATATTAACTTAATATTAACAAGCTGAGAAAATTCTACACAGAATGCTTTAATTTTCGAGATGGCTTCTCTGTAAGCACAGCCAGAATAAATAAAATAAATAAAATAAAATAAAATAAAATAAAAGAAAAAATAAAACAAAAAGGGTATTCACTTAACTGCTGAAATTTCAAAAATCGGAAATTTTCGACGAGTTGAAGTGAGCGACCGTTTTTAATGTTTCGTTTTTTTTACATGCATCTGTTAACCTTAAAATCGCCATCGCTTCATTTCGTTGGTCATGCGATGCATGACAGTCTCCTTGTCGCATGTACATATACTATATATGGAATCGCTATTTCGTTCTATCGTAGATGCTTGATTTCATTAGCTTTTAGGCGAGATTTGACAGAATGCTCTTCTTCTTATCGAAATTATCATATTCACAATGACTCACACTTATTAAACATCTTCGCTTATGATTCTCAATAAATGATTAAATTTAAGCAAGTTTCGGAAAACCAAAACAACAACAATTGCACTGAAGTTTTCGTAAATTTCAGCATTTCTCAAATTTCAGCGCTGAAGTGAATACCCTTAAAGTAAATGTTGCGCTTTTCTTGTGTTGTGCTATGCTTTGGTTGTTGTCCTTGCTATTACAGAGACATCAAATGTTGGCTTTATCTTTTATGTAATTGTGTAAAATTTAAATAAGTTAGAGAAATTAAAACATGAATTTTTCTTCCAGTGAGGATCAACCAGACCAACAAGTGCTTACATCAACATTGTACGATCAGTACTTTAAGCACACCAAAGACTCTAAGAAGTGTGACATAAAAATCATTTCTGATCGCAATCAACCACCCTACTTACCTCCGAGAATGACGTAATTCTACGTCAAAAAAAAAAAAATATTTATATAAAGGCTTTTTTTTGGTAAAAACAGAAAATTTGGTAAAACGTTTTAGAAAATAGAAAAATGGGATACCTCACATTTGTAACAATTTTTTTTTATTTAATCTACTTTAAGCTCTATGAGTGCCTACTTTAAGCGCTAAGAGTGCCAAGGTGCGCAAAATGACTGTTGTTTTGTTATTTTACTTGTTTGATAGTCCTAAAAATGCTATATATTTTAATTTTAAAACCAGGCTCCTACTGCTTCTTCAAATAACGGCTGTAATCTTGACGATAGATAGGCAGACATTCATGGTGAAATCTACTCAGGAGGTGATGCTGATTAGGAATATATATACTTTTCTACACCAGCCACGCCTCTTATTTGGCGTTTCAGACTGAATAAAAAAAAAATTATATTCCCCTTGCGTAGTGGTGGTATCAACTCGGATAAGCCCAATTTTTTTTTTTTTTAATTTTTTGATAATTTTTGCGCAAAACGTGTTTTATTTATTATAAGTAACCCTTCAAATAAATTTTTTGAAATGACACGTCCACCTAGTTTTTGCAATGCTCAATCATTCTGGAAGGACATTGGATGCTTTCCACTACATTGAAATATATTTCATGTGAAATTTTATCGAAAAGCGATTAAAACTCTTTTAACAAACACTTTTTTAAAGAATTCTCATAGCTGAGTTTGTTTTATCCCTTTATTTTTTTAAAGAAAACTTACCTGCTTACGGTAAGATCCACAAATTCAGGAATAAAAACTTAATGTTAAATATATATTAAGAAACTAATACACTCTGCTCAAACTAAAATGACAAGAATTAAAAATTATTAAAGAAAAAATAGTCTGCAGTTATTACATCAGAGAGTGGGAGCAACATGCAATCTCTTTACATTATATTCTATGCTGTTTGTTCATCTTGTTTGTTATTAAATGCATTTTCTAATGGCTCATTTTTTATACAGTTCTTCGGTTTGTAAAAAAAAAAATTGCCAAAATCGTGAAAGCACAAGAGGCTCGTAACAAAGGCTGTACACGTTTTCATTTGACAAACACACGTGAAAGCTCAAGAGTTAATACAAATACGGATTTATTGTTATGCTTCTCATCAGTTCAGACCCTTCGGTTGATTCCTACCGAGAAAAGCCTCTAACTAATGTTAAAAAATTGCATCCGGACGTATTAGTTTTCTTATTCCTGCTGTTAAATCAGAAACAACAGCCATGCGACAATCTCGCTTTCCTCTTATTAATGATGATTCAACTAGTGATGAATGGTTCGATCCTGAGAGCGATTCTTTGTCCCCGAATTTAAGTTAAAAATCCCATTCTTAATAATATTAAAATTAGAAAAAATAAATAAATTTTTAAATTTAGAAATTTTTAACTTTAAGTAAGTTTGGTTATCGCACCTTTTCTCCAAATATATTTAATATGTAGGGGGGGTGCTATGCCCACTTGTCCAATCCAAAATTTTGTACGCTTTTGAAAATTACATATCAAACGACTACGTTTGATTTTGTTATCGTGGCTTATCTCATTTCTGAGATATTGCGCAAAATGTGTTTACGTTGTATGGCAGCCACCACGCCCACTTATCCAATTGATGCGAAATATTTGATACTTTTTGGAAATCACATATCGGACGACTGTGCTTAAATTTGTTGTCGTAGCTTATCCCATTCCTGAGATGAAGCTGTATTTCAGCTACCACGCCCACTTGACCAAAATTTCTGAAATACTTTTTTTGTACTTTCCTATACCTTAAATATCGAAAATTACAAAAAAAGTCTAACTTGTACTAATCGTTTCACTGAGCGACCCTGGCTACGGGCCTGCTGTATGGTGCTTTTATCCGCTCTTAACTTTTTGTGTGTGATAAAGATATATAATAACAAATAAATCACAGCATGATATCATCATCACCTTAATATCATGAGCTATTTCGTATTTAATATAGGTAAGTAATATATAGTACAGTATTTTCTTTAGAAATATATGGTAAATAATCATACCACTGTGTCGCAAAGGGTTAAGAGGAAAAAGAGGTTCAGCAAAATTTTTAGGCCCTTCAAAGTAATTTTTTTTTTTAATAAAATGCGCAAGATGGGCTACGATTCATTATTCATGTCTACAATTTGCTTGAAATTTGGAGGCTTAATGACAAAAAATTAAAAAAGAAATCCAAAATTTTGGATTACTTAAGTCCTATTTAAAAATGCTTGGTACATGGAAAAATACGCTTTTGTTGATTTTTGATTATTCCAAGACTGAAGCAAGGGAAATAAAAAAAAAATCACATACACTTACACATCAACAAATTGTCTATTCTCAAACATTTTATTTTAAAATTTTCGCTTAAAAGTAATATCAAAGTTGTAATATAAGAGTTGCTTTTGAACAAATAAATTTTTTTATGAAACCCATTTTTATAAAAATCTAAAAAATTGCAACTATAGCCCTGAGTATTGCGTAAATAACACTATGTGGGTGTACCCTAAAATTGTTCGAGTTATGAATTTTTTATGAAGCAAAAGGCCTGAAATCATCATACAACGGCTCTAAGTTCGAATTTTACTGCGGCTAGAGTAACACCCTAAAAACGATATAAAAACGATAAGCATCGTATGGTTATAAAAAGCTATTAGCATTCTCATTTTTATTAGGTTAGATTAGGTAAGTAGGGTCGTGAATCACTACTGGCGCTTCCTCGGGGGCCTATATGTTCATTGCGAATCCCTTTTTATTGTTTGTGGTACCATGTTAACCATTGTTCCAATTTTTATGAACCTTCAGAAGTCTAGCAGTGGTGTGTTCATTAACTCTTTAAGTCTTTACAAAAATCTGTGCCCCTTTATATCGGAGTCGACAATTCTGTAGATTTGAACATTCGCATAGGAGGTGAGTTATTGTTTCTGTTTATTCCGGATCTTTGCAGCTCCGACAGAAGTCGCTGTTATGCCCAGTTATGCCCATTCTATTGGCCATTACCCTAATGGGGCGATGACCTATTAGAACTCCAACAAGAGTCCGGGTTTCTCGTTTGACCAAAAGCAAAAGGTTTTTGGTTCTCTTCTCATTTAGCTCTGGCCAGAGCCTTCGAGATATGTTGCAGTCACCTCTGGAAGCCCAGTTTGTGTAAGCAATAGCTCTGGCCTTAAGGTCTATACTCCTTTTGACGATGCCTATTGGAATTTGCACATCTGTATCAGCTCTGTTTGTACTTGCGGCTACTCCACGCCTCGCCAGTTCATCCGCTGCGTTGTTTGCTTCGATATTGCTATGTTCGGGAACCCAGCAGAGAGTCACATTATGGTTATTGCAGATACTGTTCAGTGCAAGTTTACAGTTTTGTACTGTTCCAGCTTTTGTTGTTCTACTGTTCATTGCTTTCATGGCCGCTTGGCTATCCACAAATATTATAGCTCTTGTGGTGGTACAATTTTTTCTGTGAATGGCTTGTGCAGTTTTTTCAATAGCATACGTTTTTGCCTGAAAAGCACTACAGGAATCAAGGAGTTTGGTAAACTCTTTGATTAGCAGCGTTTCACAATATACGCCCGATCCAGTTCCGTTTTCCATTTTTGAACCATCAGTGCACGGTTCAAAATCTGGGACTAAATTTTAGTAAATCCTGTACTATGCATATGACGACATCAGAATTGTATTAAAACTTAAACCATCCCAAATACTAAAACTAAGTTTTATTCCCGCATGGGCTTAAATTGCAATACCCGATGTGGATTTGAAACCTTAGTACAAGTTTTATTCGATTTTAAACCATAGCGTACTAAAAACAAAACTGGTTCGTATTCAATTTTTATAGAACAAGGATAGTATTATACTTTTATCGGTTTAAATTTTAATACACGTAGTATTAAGTATTATTACCACTTGTGCTAAAATAAAGTTTCTTCAACATTAAAAAGTAATCCAGTTTGTATTAATTTTTATTTATTTTAGGTTTTGATTTTGACTTATTATTATAATATCTTAATATATATGTATTATTATATATATATGTATTTATATTATTATATATTATTCTATATATAGAAGAAAAATAAAAAATTGCGAAATAACACAATCATATTCATAACACAATCGAAGTAACACCAGAATTTTCAGAGGTACCACTGCTTCGTGTCTTGTGCTTATGGTAATAGAATCGTTTTCCTCGATATCGAATGTATCTGAAACTGGACTTACTTCAGTTACTTCGCAACTGCAATTCCACTTTGGCGTTCGCAGTAGTTGTGTCTATTAGATTTTCAAAGTTAATGGATTACATGAGCCACAGAAGATTACTAATGAGCTGATGTAGCGACCAACGAAACAGCTTTGTAGCCTGCTGGTGGTTGTTCTGTCAAGAACATTGTTGTTGTTTCAACCTGTTAAAAATTTATATTTGTAAGAATTGCTAAAAACTAAATAAAATATAAAATTTGTTCACATAGTTTACTTGCAGGGATACAGTAAAAGAAAAATTGTACGCATTGTAAACACACAGCTCAATATTATTTCACCTTTTCTCCAAACAACTCAAACACAAAATAGGTCTATCCCAATGAAAAGGTTCAAATCAAATCAAGGTTCAAAATTTAAAACACTTATGTACTTTTGTAACACAAAATATTAGGAAGAAGGACTTTAAATTAGCGACAACCTTTTTTAATTTCTTCGAAAACGGAATTAAAAAATATAATACATGTATTAAATTTGATATCATGGTTATCTAAATTCAAAACCTATTCTAATTTTACTAGTTTTTGAATCGGATTTAGGTACTTTTAAGTTATTTTGTTTTAAATTTTAAACCGTAGGTACTAAAGTTCAAATTTTATTCCAACTTTATTAAACTTAAGCTTTGGCTAAAAAAATTTCTAGTATTTTGAAAGTATCAATTCTAATAAAAAAATGATTGAAAAACGAATTATTCCAACTATTGGTTTAAAAATCACTTCAAGATTTTTAACCGTGTATATAATTGAAGATTGCCGTAAGATTCTACAGCCGTTTCTTTCCATTCTTGTTTGCTGGGAATGGATGTAGTGTATTTTGTACCAAATCTCACACTATGTACGATATAGTCGGTTGCAGTTTTTGATTCCTCGGATCCAAAGAGGTTTAGAATAGATGCATGTCCGAATGTGTTACTTCCAGGCTTGTGATTCGTTGAGGCGAATCGCGCGCTTGATCGCCGAGCACTTAAGGAACTCTTCTCTGGGGAGAAGATTTAGCGTCATTTCCAGACCCGGCTGTGGCGTAGATCTCATGGCTCCTATTACTTCTATGCACGCTAGCTTTTGGACTTCTGTTAGGGAGCTAAGGTAGCTCTTTTTGTGCGCTATTGTCCACCATACGAGAGAGCCGTAGGCAGGGCTGCTAGCTCGTTTCAACCAAATTCCCCAATTCTGACGGTCAAATTCCCCCATTTAGCAACATATTGCCCCCTTAAGGAAAAATACAGAGTTTCGATAATATCGTAAGTGTGGACGTAGAGTTTTTGTTTGATATATTTGGTGATGGATTTGTTGTTCTTGCTCATTTTTATGTTGGTTAAAAATAAATGTAATTCAATCTTATGTTTTATTAAAATGAAATAAATACCACCTAGTCCAAAAAGAAAGGTTCATTCACACTGTGAACCGGACTTAACTGTCCGATTCAAAAAAATCCGATTTTTAGTAGGTTGCCACATGTGTCTATGACAAGGCTGCCAAATATCAGTGTCTCTCGTTGACATTTGGTAAAGTGACAGTGTTTTGTTTACAATAACTTTTTTCGTGTCTTCGAAAATTGAGCAACGAGTTTGTATCAAATTTTGTGTGAAAAATGGTTTCAACTGCGCTGATACGCGTAAAATGTTGGTAAAATGTCACGGTGGCTCTGCTCTATCGTATCAGAAGGCAAACAAGTGGTTTAACCGACTTGTCAGTGGCCAAGACGAAGTAGAAGACGATCCTCGTACCGGGCGGCCATCGTGTTCGACTACCGAAGAAAACATTGAAAAAATCAAAGAAATATTGGTCAAAAATCGCAAATTGACGATTAGAGAGATAGCAGAGGACGTCGGCATATCAATTGGATCCGTTCAGAACATTTTGAAGAATGAATTGGGCTTGAGACGTGTCGCTGCGAAGTTGGTACCGAAAGAACTCAATTTCACGCTCATCTTATTCGTGACTTTTTGGCCAAAAACAACACGATAACCATCCAGCAGCCGGGAAACTCACCTGACCTGGATCCGTGTGATTTTTTCCTGTTCGATCGAGTCAAAAAACTGCTTCGAGGAACGCGTTTCACCAGCTTTGAAGGCCATACCAAAAACCATGTTCCAGAAAGGTTCCCACAGCAGACGGGGACTACTTTGAAGGCGACACTATTGATTTGGATGAATAAACTTGTACTTTAATTTTTTTCAATGAATGACCCTTTCTTTTTGAACAAGGTGGTATTTAGGAATAATATGAAATTATTATTTTTCCTACACTTAAGAACTTATATATATTCCTAATTAAATTGAAAATTTTAATTTCAATAAAAAATATATATTTTTAATATGAAGGCAGTGGTGAAAAATATTAGAAAACAATTTTTTTTATCGTTATTATGCCAGCAACCATCAGTTATGCTATTCCCCTCATAAAATATTTCAGTCATGAATTCCTTTATTTTTCATGGTTTGTTGTTGGACTAAAAAAAGGTAATAGTGTTTTTTTATATAAAAAGATGAGCTTTTCGAAAAAAATAGTGCCTCATTAAAATTTTTTGAGGAAGATCCTTAAAGTAATTTAAGGATAATTTTAATATCAGTTGATCTCGTGTTCTTGTTGTTATCGGTGGTTTTTTAGTGTGTTGCTGTTGATTAGTGATCTATTTAATTGTGTTTTGTTGATTTTTTTTGGACATTTAAGTATAAAAAAAATATTTGAATGAACGTATTCATGTGTTTTAAAACAATTTCATTTCTTGTCAGTGTTTATTTGTTTAATAAATAATAAATGAATAGTTTTTGTTGTTTTTAACACAATCCAGTGCATGTTTGTCTGCCTAATTGTTTTTCAATTCCTCTTTGTGCGGTGTTTGTTTAGTTTAGTGCAGTCAGTGTATGTAGTGTTGTTTTAGAACAGTTTTGTGTACTCTGCATTTTAATTGTGTTAACCCTATAAGCACATTTTGCATTTATAAACACTTGCTCACAGAATAATTTTAAATTTTTTGCAATGGATTATTTTTCAGTTGATAATATTGCTGCTTGTTCTCTTAACGAGCAATGCAAAAGCCAGAATATTCTGTACCCTATGTTCAGTTGTTCTGGTCCATGTGAGCGAATGTTCCATGCTTCTTGAGCATGAAATAGAATTCAAATAGAATGAAATAGTTCAAATAGAATCAACTCTATTCTAAAATAAAGCTTTTTGGGGAAAGCCTTAACTTATTATATAATAACTTCAGAGAAATTGTTTCATTTTTCAGCGAAGTTAGTGCCGCACCCATTACCAGCGTTTCTGATGAAAATACTGTTCAGGATAACTTTTCGGTTCCTTCGTCCATGACTGCTTCTTCCGGAATTTTGTCAGTTTCATCAGAAAAAGACCTTAAAAGCTCAAAAAGACAGAGGAAAAACAAAAATAAGCGTCGGAAGGCGTCCTCCAGACCTTCCAAGGCAGAGCAGCCCTCAGCAATGCCATCAGAAAATAATAATACGGTGATTTCTTATACACCATCTTCTATTCCTCCATTGACTAGTAGTCCAAATACGATTTCAACTACGCCTAACAGTCATTTGACTTTAAGAGCAGTTTCGAGGACCAGAAATGTTTTCATTTCACGTCTTCAGCCCGACACATCAATAGAAAATATATTGACGTTTGTCAGGCAATCCAAGTTAGTGAACTCAAATGCATTCTGTTCATGCAAAAAAATTGGTAATAAGCCTTCCCATGCTTCTTTTATTCTAACAGTTGCAGCCGAAGATTTTACAACTGTTCTTAAATCTAATTTGTGGGCCGATAATATTCTTGTTACTGAGTTCAAGCCAAAAAATAAGTTTAAAAGGGTGACTCAAGCCGCCCGCCAGACTCAAGAAAACTAAATAGGCTGTCCCTTTACTACCAAAATGTAAGGGGACTACGTTCTAAGACGCAGAGCTTATTTCTATCAACTCAAAATTGCTCTGAGGATATTATCGCGTTAACAGAAACGTGGCTGAACGGAAGCATTACCGATTTGGAATTGTTTGACAATAGTTTTCAAATTTTTAGAAAAGACAGATACACTGAAAATATTTCTTCTGTCGGCGGTGGTGTCCTTTTGGCTGTATGGAACTGCTGTCAGTTTTATTGTTGACATTCGCTGCTCTTCTGATATTGAACTAATTTGCGTTAAAGTTATACATTGTAACTCTAATGTATATGTTATTAATGCGTATGTTCCTCCTAAGAGTAGTGTAGAGGTCTATGCAAGCCTTTGCGGAGTGCATAGATTACATAATTGATTTACTTGACGTTAATGACGACATTTTATTATTGGGCGATTTTAATCTACCTGATTTAAAATGGCATTCTTCTGACGATGATACGTACTATTGTGCATCTAATTCGAAGACCCGCCAAGAACATATATTTGTTGATAATATATGTTCAGACTTACAACAAGTGAGTTGTATTTATAATAGTCTTGAAAGACTTCTTGACCTGGTCTTAACTACAGACAGTAACAATATTGTTGTTAAGAGGGCCTTTCATGCTCTAACTACTGTTGATGAATATCATCCACCATTGAGTATTTGGTACGAATCCGACAGACCAAATATAGTAAATTCTAATTCAGCAGATAAGCTTTATGAATTCAATTTTAAAAAAGCTGACTTTTTGAAGTTGAATGAGTTGCTTCATGGTAAACTTAATGCAATTTTGGAATATATAAATGGAAATTGCCTTGATGACTCTATACATTTTTTTTATATGGAACTCTTTGCTGTGTTTTCTCAATCCGTACCTTATAGTCTCAAATTTGCGAGGAATTCTGCGTACCCGTGGTACACAAAGGATTTAAAGACTCTTCGCAA
Source organism: Coremacera marginata (assembly GCA_914767935.1). Lineage (NCBI taxonomy): Eukaryota > Metazoa > Arthropoda > Insecta > Diptera > Sciomyzidae > Coremacera > Coremacera marginata. Next base: position 128,893,598 of record OU612045.1, read on the forward strand.
CAACAGGAATAGGGCATGGAAGAAATACGTCTGTAGCTTAGGCTCAAACGACCTAGAAACTTACAAACGTTTGTTTCTGGAATTTGAAAATCGCTCAGCTACATTATATCACGAATATTTAGATAATGTTAAGCTGAGAATATTGACAGATCCAAAGAAATTTTGGGGATTTGTAAACACAAAGAAGAAATCTGATGGATTTCCTTCTTCATTTAGAACTCCTGAGGGATTTACTGACAATCCCGTCAAAATTTGTGGCCTATTCGCCAATCTTTTTAAAGAATCATTCTGTTCAGATTCTTTTAATCCTGATGGAGAGTACTTTGAATATATGTATTCCGAACCCAGAGTATCTTTGGAACATATATCCTTCACTCCAGAGGATATTTTAATGTATATTAGATCGATCGATGAGGAGTTTGGTGCTGGACCTGACGGTGTTCCTGCCGCAGTGTTAACACAATGCGGTTCCGTTTTGAGTCAACCACTTTCTTTATTATTCAATAAATCTATTAACGAAAGTTATTTTCCACTTTTTTGGAAAAAATCATTTATAAGTCCTATTTTTAAAAAGGGTTGCAGGAACGATGTCAGTAACTATAGGCCTATCGCTAAGCTCTCATCGATTCCAAAACTTTTTGAGCGGATGGTGTATGATCGGGTGAAAATTCACTGTGGAGAAGTCATAACAACTCGTCAGCATGGTTTTGTGAATGGCAGATCCACTGTGTCTAATCTTCTCGATTTTACAACATTCTGCTTAAATTCTATTGATTCTGGTAACCAGGTCGATTGTGTTTACACTGACTTTAGTAAGGCATTTGATAAGCTACCACACAATCTAATCTTATTTAAACTTGAGTTAATGGGATTTCCACAATATTTTGTGAACTGGATTAAATCGTATTTGGTGGAGCGATCTTATCAAATACGTTTCCGAGGCGCATTGTCTTCTGAATTTATTGCTGGATCAGGTGTTCCTCAGGGTAGTCACCTTGGTCCTCTTCTGTTTATTTTAGCTATCAATGATGTAACTCACGTCATTGAACACTCTCATCTGCTTATTTATGCCGATGATATGAAAATATACAGAACGATTAATTCTAGAGATAATTCAGATCTACTCCAGTCTGATCTAAAATCCTTTGAAGTTTGGTTCCTTTGGTTTGAAGGAATAATTTTATTTTTGATTATAAGATTAAAGATACTGTCTTGAGTCGTGTAGACACCGTCAAAGACCTAGGTATATGCATGGATTCTAAGCTGTCGTTTAACATTCATATTGATAATATTTGTAAAAAAGCGTCTTCAATGCTTGGTTTTATAAAACGCTGGGCCAAAGAATTTAATAGCATGATTACAACTACAACGTTGTATTATGCAATCGTGCGTCCTCACTTAGAGTATGCAAGTCAAGTTTGGTCCCCAAGTTACAATGTGCATGTTGATCGAATAGAAAGAATCCAAAAACGTTTTGTTCAGTTTGCTCTAAGGGGCTTAAGTGGAACTGATATATTAGACCTTCCTCCTTATGAGGATCGTTTAAAACTATTAAAAATGCAGTCTTTAGGTGATCGAAGGAAATCGGCAGATATCGTATATTTACACCAGCTCATAACAGGTGTATTCGATTCTCCAGAACTTCTTTCTCACATAAATTTTAACACTAACCGTAGAAGCAGTAGAAACGCTAACAACTTAATTTATTTGCCATTTAGTAGAACAAATTATATGGCTACTGCTCCTTTAAGTCGCATGAGTTCCTTTGTTAACAATTGTAGCGTTTTTGATGTTAATTTGTCAAAAGGTCAACTCAAAAGTAGATTAAAATTAGTTGTGTAATTAGATCTATGTATACGCATGGTTAGTTGTTACGTCTTGTGTTGTCCCTGAGCCCAACCCATTTATTGGTGGGTAAATTTTTCCCACATTAACTTGTTTGTGGTCACGGGTATCCATAACATTGATATTTTTTTTCAATGATTACTGGGTAGTGGCTTTAGATGAGTTAATGCTGAGGAAGTGCGATAAAGCTGTAGTAGCTGAACTCTATTGTTATTGCATGTTATAAACATGTTACCGTGTGACAAAAAAATTATTGAATTGATAGTAAGAGGTCAACTACTATTGGACTTGGATAAATATGATATTATAATACCATAACAATCAGACTTTAGATCTGAGCATTCTTGTGAAACTGTTCTTAATTTAGTAAAAGTAGAATGGAAAGAATGTCAAGGAAAGAAGTATCAGTATATTTTAACTTCAAACGAGCTTTTGAAACGGTTGATAGGGTTATTCGTTACAAAAATTACATAACATTGGCGTAAGAAACTTGGCATTTAAGTGGTTTGAAAGTTATCTTAGCAGGTGAAAACAGAAAACTGTTATTGGTGCTGCAGTTTCACAAGAAATAGAAGTTCCAATGGGATTACCACAAGGATCGGTACTCGCAGCACCTTTCTTTTTATATTCTATATAAACGATATTAAGAAAAACAGCATATTCTGCAAAATTACGCTATTTGCTGATGATGCGTTCTTGACCTTAAGTGCTCCTACATTGGCAGAAGCGGTACTTAAAGCACAAATGGATTTAAATATAATTTATAGCTGGCTGTGCCATAATAAACTCAAAATTGTGGATAAGACGAAATATATGATTATGATTACAAGACAGATTAATTTAGCTAATTAAACAATGAAGATTGCGAGCACCACGTTAGAAAAAGTTGAAAAAATACAGTATTTGGGCATTAAAATTGATGATAAATTGAAATTTGAAGCTCACCAAAGGTATATCGAAACAAAAATATCTAAGAAGATAGGTTTTATGTTCCGAACATGCAAATTTATTAACAGAAGGTTATCATGGTATATAGATCTATAGTAGAGCCGCATTTTATATACTGCCCAATAATTATTTTTACCTTGATAGATTCGCAAGTCCATAAATTACAAAAACAAAAAACAAAACAAAGTGATGCGCTACATTTTAAAGAAAAGATACAACACACCTATTCGAGATATGTTAGATGAATTGAATTGGCTAAGTGTTTAACAATTAGTTACCTTTTATACATTAAAGTTTATTCAAAATATACAATTAGGTAATTTACCAAGCTATTTATACGATCGGATGAGATATAATAGAGATATTCACGGTTACCAAACACGTAGTAGGATCAATTTTCACCTTCCAGTTGTTAGAACTGAGTTCGAAAAAAAGGCTTTACACTATGAAGGAATTAGAGTGTACAATAAACTGCCAACTAATATAAGAATTTGTGATAACCTTGTGTTATTTAAGAGGAAATTATTTGAATATTGCAAAAACAGTGTGCCAATCAGATAGGATATTATTGTAAATAAAATTTGAATTTCGTCAGTTACTGCATAATGTTGTTACATATATAACTTGCATATTTTATTTTTTGTATGCATTAAATTTTAGTTCTAATTTTTAATCTAGGTCACTTTGACTGTAACAAGCAAATAAATAAATAAAATAAATAAATAAATAAGCATACGCGGCATTGCAAGTGACTGGTACGCGGTATTGCACGCCCAAGGAACATATATTATACATAGGGAGTACCCCTAAATTGTTATATTTCTGTTGTATAGAATATTCCGTAGTCACTGCTGCGTCGAAAAGTACTTTCGGACTAATACGAGTACGTTTTTATTTTGCGGGTACGATATATACATATATTTAATGATTCCTTTTTATAATTGGGAATTACGATTTATGGTTGAGAAAAGTGCTTCTTATAATTTGGGAAATACGATTAATGGTAGAGGGAAGTACTATTTATTACCATTTATCCATAAAGCATTAGGTATCCAGGGAAACCATAAGACCCTCAGGTTACCAGTAGCGAAAAACTTAGCATTCATATCGCTTTTTCTTGATGTGATATTAACAGTTTTTGTCATGTAAGCAAAAAAATAATATAGTATTAACCCATTTTGGTCCGCTACCAGAACGCGTTGGAATTTCGTAATGAAACTTTCAGACTTTTTTATTAGTGATCTAATTATGAAAATTCCAAAGTTTAAAATTTTTTTGAATTAAAATTTTTTATCTACGAAGTGATCGAAAAATCGAAAAATGGTCCAATCTGTATACAAAAAATCAAAAATTTTAAATAAAATATTGTTATTTTTATTAATTGAAATATATGTAAAAGTGACATGTGAAAATATTATAATAAAAGTATTCATATAGGGCCATTTGTTGAAAAATCGACCATCTGTGTTTTATCACACAGGTAACACATAGTTAAATATGACTGCATCGTCCAAAACCAACAGATACTCATATTTTAGTCTTTTGGCTGCCTGCTTACGTAAATAGTTTTATTATTACCAGGTAGTATTAATCGCTACTTTTACTCGGTACTTTGGGCATATAGTGTCAAATTGGTGTCAAATAGTAGTATTGCAATCACAGCAAGAAGTAAAAGGGGATTGTTGTTTTTACTTTTGCCTTGATGTCTACATTTGCATATGAAGTCGGGGATTTTCTGCTAAAGGTTATCTCTGTTGAGTTTTATGCCATAGCCTACATTTAGTTTATGATAAGTTTAATATATAAGCATTTTTATTTTGTGTGTAACTTTTTAATTAACAAATTTATATTATTATGGAAAATATCAGTGAAGTTATCACGTGTTCGCAATATGTGGGCCTAATATAAAAGAAGGCAAAGTGAAAGTTTTTAGCAGAGGTTGGGACTTTGTGAGTTTTTCACAAAAAGTCTTTAAGATACTTTTATTATAAAAATACTTTTATTTTACAAATTCTAAACTTTTATGAACTTATGAAAAAAATTATTATTTATGATTAAAAGAAAAAGTTATTAAAAAAGTGTTATTATTAACTTTTAATTTTAACTCTTATTGGATTACTCGTTTTAAAAATAGTTATTTTTTAACCTTTATGAATAAAAGTCGATCGAAGTCGAATAGTTTACAAAAACTTTTATTTTTAAAAATTTTTGATAATGGTCTTTGAAGACTTTTATTTAAAAAAAAGTCAGCCATAAGAGTGTTATGAGGCTTTTATATTTTGAAAGTCTTCATTCATCTTGAATTTTTTTAATTTTATTTAAATTTTTTACTGTTTTTTTTTACTTTTATCGAGACTTTTAAATATAAAAGTCTCAAATAACTCTTATTACTGATTGAAAAGTCTTTTGAACAAAAAGATATATAATTTTTTAAAGAATAAAAGTCTCAGAAGACTTATGTTTTAACTTTATTGAAAAAAATTCAAAAAATGAGGAACAACTTTTATTCTTATCAGTAAATGTTAACAGTTAACTTATAGTTTTATATATATAAGTTAAGAGTAAATTTTAACATTGTTAATTAATACTACAAAAAATGGTCAGAGATATAGATATAAATTATTTGTATTGCTTTCAATAGTTTTTAAAGCATATAAAAAATGTTTTTACGTTATTTGCATGTACGTGACGTTGTCACGAAGCGTTGCGAGAAGACTAGGACCATTTGGCTTGCAGTTTAACATGATCTGTAATCATCTGGAAAAAAATATATATTTGTAAAATATACACTTACTCCAAGGTAGAAACTTCGCGCTTTTTTTAAAAATGAGTCTTAAAATAAATTTACAGCTCTTTGTGTGCTCAAATTTACACCAATTTTTTAAGCAATCAACTTTAAAGATGCGTAATTTTCTTACAAACAAAAATTTTTGGGCGTAAGTGTTTTATTTATAAATATATATCGTCGCCTCGATTAATTAATGTAGTTTTCATATTATTGTTGAAATCAATAAAAAAACTTTATATCAATATCTTTGATCATTTATTTGAAGTATTCTTTCAAGAAACGCATTTAGAATCGCTTATATTACATGAAGGTACCCTTAAATGAAAAAGTTAACAGTCAGACTTGACTTAAAAAATATTTGTAAAGAGTTATTTCCAAGTCCTGGTTTTTAGACCACCTCAAAATCTAAAAAAAAGTCAACTATGGATGAGAAGCCGCGGCGCACAGTGTGACGAGCCCATATAGCGATGGGACAAAAATAGAAGGAGTGGCCCTAGAATCATGAAATTTTGTGAGAATGAGTTTTACGGTAAAGGAATTATTCTCACGAAATTTTGTTTAAATCGGATGCATAATACGCCCAGCTCCCTTATAACCGAAAAGGGTAATCTGGTATATTTCCCTCAAAAATTATCGCAGATCAAACAAATTTGGTAGGCTTAGATATTTTATAGCAACCAATTACTGATATAAAAATGAATTAATTTGGCCGACTATTACGCTCACCTCCTATATAACCGAAAGGGGTAATCTGGTATATTTACCAAAATAATTATCCCAAACCAATAAAATTTGGTAGGCGTAGTTATTTTGCAGCAACAAATAATTTATGTAAAAATGAATTCAATCGGCATACTATATCGCCCACCTCCCATATAACCGCAATCGGTAATCTGGTGTATACACCAAAAAAATCATTCCAGATCAATAAAATTTGGCAGGCGTAGTTATTTTGCAGCAACAAATAATTGATGTATAAATAAATTTTATCGGCCGAATATTATGCCCACCTCGCATATTACGCCCACCACCCATATAACCGAAATCGATAATATGGTATATATACCAAAAAAATTATAACAGATCAATAAAGCATGGTAGGTATAGTTATTTTATAGCAAAGGTGTATAGTCAATATTTTGTAATTTCAGTTTCGTTATTTCAATTTTAGGTGTGGATTGTGAAAAGAATAATGGGTTTATTAAATACCTTAGTACACCGTTAAAAGGGTTATTTACTTTTTTTCAAATGGTTGTAAAATTATTTATCCAGCTTATTATGTTTGATGAGTTTTATAGGGTTATAAGTACTTATTAGCTTAGGTAACTCCAGGAATTAAATCAGAAGTCGCTATCTTAAAACTTTTTATAAATTCATCTTTATTTTCTTTTGTTATTCTTTACATAAATAATTAAAATAAATAAAAAATTAAATAATTAAAAATTAATATAAAAAGAAAATTTATTCGCTTTCAATTTCATCAGATGAGCTTTCAGAAACATAATTTTCTAAGCCTCTGCAATAATTTTCGTTTTCATTTTGTAAAACGAATTCGGAAATATCATCATAAATGTGATGTTTCCTTTCATCTATTTTGCGTTTCGAGGCAATTAAAGGTTCTGTGCATAGAAGCAGCACAGCGAGAAGGTCCCTGTTTGAGGGTTCTCTTGATATTTTACGGGTGTGATTCAGTCGATACCTCCTAAATTCTTTATGAAAAGCTTCCAACGCATCTTCTGAAAGCAGTCCAATTGGTAAATCGAAATTTTTGATTATTTGATCCGCATGCACTAAAATTTTATGGACTGTCATGGGCATGTAGTACCAAGAGTATTCTTCAATATATATTTTAAATGTTTCGTTAAGCAATTGCTTAAAAGGCGATTGGACTATAACCTTACCACTAGAAAGTGTTCGCAATATCAAGCTAAAATTTTGTATAAGCTTGATATCTACGCCAGTTATAGAAGCAAACAGTTCAGAATTAGAAAAAGCCTTTCTGGCTGTGTTACCATCATTTGATGTCCCATAACCTGTTTTTACTTTATCAACTGTCAAGCCCATCTGTTGCTTGAATTCCTTTTGAATTCTAAGCTTTGTTTCATTAAAAATGGTTTTGTTGGAATCAGAAACTCTCCAGCATTTAATTTCCATTCTATATGCAATATGCAGCAAGCACTCAAAAATCTTAATCCACGCATGTAATGTGGACAAACCGTACATAAAATATTTTTCTTCTACTGCTCTGGACATAACATGAAAAGAGTTCATTACGGATGGAGTTGCACCGCAAAGAAAACAAGTACTTGCGGATCGATTTTCTGCCAGTACATTTGTTACTGCACCATCTACCATCGTTAAATTCATTTTATAAGTAACTTCAATTTTGTAGTTATTAACTTCAGCTGTAAATTTAGATAGTCTCTCTATTTGTTGTGCTATATCCTTTTCAGTTTGAAGTATTAATGACCGATTTTCTTTCATAAAAATGAATTTAATTGGCCGACAGTATAACACTGAAGAGGGTTTCACATTAGTCCATATTTGGTTTTGGGTGCTATTCTCAAATATTTTAAGAGGCACTAAAGCAACAATAAAAAGAAACTCATCGGTACTGTTTTCATTGGAGAATACCTGTTTGTATGTGCTATGTCGCGAACTGCCATCGAAACCCCATTTACACTCTAAAGTTACCACCATATTTCTGTTAACTTCACTTAATTCCAATAAGCTTGAAGCAGTCTTACAAAGCAAGTTTTGTAAAGGAACTTCCGCTGAAATATCAGATGTTATGAAAGGCTTTGGTAGATAACAATTTTTAGCTTTCTTTAAAGCATAATAGCTTGGAAAAAAGTCCTTATGAATAGCATTTACTATTGACCGCAAAACGTTGTACTTTCGAACGGAAAGATTCAAATCATAGTATAACGCAAGAGCATCACTTATTGATAAACGCGTATTACACCTTTCACAGTCCTTTTTCAACACTTTAGCCGCGTGTTGGATTTTATCAGGTGAGTTTGAATCAATCAAATTTTGAACCATTCGTCGTTTTGTCTTTTCAGACCCTTCTTCATATGACACCTTTATTCTTCCTCTGACAGATGTAGGAACTACGGAAGCTCCCCTGCTTGTGCTTGGTTCCTAAATTTAAAACATATATATACATGTATTTTCTGGGGATTATAAATAATGAAATATCCATATCCAATAACATTTCAATGCCTTCAATGCTTACAGATATTGAGGCAATTGAGTATCATTCTATGATCTTAATATCGCTCATTTACGTGAAGAACGCCATAACTAAAAAAAAGCCATTCTGCAGAAAACGCGTTTAAAGTTTTCAATTTACTCCAGCCTTGCAGGAAAAAAATTATTTGTTTTTATTCTCACGCGGAGAGTGTCCATTATTTTTACACAATATGTAACATGATGTAGAGAATAATTCTGCATCTTTAACTCAAAAATTGCATTTTTTGTGTTATGACGTTCTTCACGAAAATGAGCGATAAAATTTGGCTGTCGCTTGCTTGTCTCAGGACCAACCTAACTCGAAATTGCGATTTCAACAAAAACAACATCTCTAATTTTACCAAAGTTACCTCTTCAATACGTGGTTGATGTTGACTTGTAGCTCTGTTTGCACCATGAACCTATTGAAAAATTAATTATAACATTATAAAAATTAATTAAAACAAAACAAACTCACCGAACTTTTTTTTAACGCCGGTGTAAAAATTGCTTTTAACCATACGGAATTGCTGGACTCAAATCTTGACCTGTGTCGCTGGCTGCGAGACCACAAGGCTGCAAACTTAGCTTGTATCAATCTCACTTCTTTATCGAGTTCATCCAAATCCAAATCCATACCATTCTCTGTTCTGTTTTTTATAAAACTTTTTATCTTCACTGTGGTTTCCTTAAAATCAGAAGCTCTCGATTTCATCCACTCATCAAAAATTTCAATTATTTGAATTGGATGAGACACTAAGAGATTAAATATTTTTGTTACGTGCCCGCTCTTAATTATAATAATAATTTGCTTACTTTTAAAAAAATTCCTTAATAAATTTATGTTTATTTATTGGTTTTATTTACTAAATTTAGTTTGTTGCTTTTTTACTTGTTTTTTTGCTTTGCTTCTTTTCTTTTATTTTAAAGACAACGGTTGTTTTAGTTATAAAAAGGTTAAGCCTGAACGAATCTTTTTATGCCGTACGAAGCATTGCAAAAAAATTATTACATTCCTTTATTAGGGTTATGGCATTTTAATTAAGAATTAAATATATAAAATAAATGTTTTGTATTAAATAATTATATATAAAGCAAATAATTTGGTAATATAATCAACAATTTGTATTCATATTAATGCCATCAAACATAGTTATAAATGCAAGCAATAATTTAATATGCCACATTAACAAGTGTAGGGTAAGAATAATGTAGAGCATTGCCAGAAACAAAAAGATAAACTTTTAATATCCAGACATGTGTCCAGAGCATTTTTTCAACCGAGTTTGTTAAATTACTTTTTCATTCTTACGAAGGTACCGCCAAAATTTTAGGACCGTTTAAATAAAGTGTTCTTTTAATACATACTTGAAAAAAATATCAAATAGGAAGTTGTTTTTCGCTTCAAACTTTGGGAAAAATTTGTTTTTTTTTCATACAAATTGGCGTTTTTTTTGCTAAAACATGGTCCAGTAAAATGGCCATAACTTCTTTATTATTACGAACGCGCAGCCAATTTTTTGAGACAGGTTAAACAAAGTGTTCTTCAAAAACATACTTGAAAATAAAAAATATTAAAAATGACGGTTTTTGGGTTTTTCATTTCAAACTTTTGGAAAAATTTGTCTTTTTTTCATACAAATTGGAGTTTTTTTCCCAAAACATGGTCCAGAAAAATAGCCATAACTTCTTTATTATTACGAACGCGCAGCCAATTTTTTGGCACAGTTTAAATAAAGTGTTCTTAAAAAACATACATGAAAATAAAAAAAACTAAAAATGACGGTTATTGGGTTTTTTCTTTCAAACTTTTGGAAAAATTTGTTTTTTTTTCATACAAATTAGCGTTTTTTTGCTACAACATGGTCCAAGAAAACAGCTATAACTTCTTTGTTTCTTTATAAATGTAACTGAAATTCAAGGAAAATGTTGAAAATAGATTAATTTTACATATTCTTAAATTAAAAATAATAAAAAAATTATATGCTCTTTTGTCTAGTAACTCAAACTTGTGACTTTTAAAGCTTTCAAGGACCTTTTTCCCCATACTAATTTTTTTTTTTTTTAGCAATGATAAACAAACTGTTTTCATCCAAAACATTTAAAAATATATCTAAAACAAAGTTCTGGGTATTAATTACATTAAAATTTTTGCGTAACGAAAAAGTATGCAGTACTAAACTGTAATAAATGAAATTTCATGAAATTTTCGAACCAACTTTGGAGGTGTGGCATTTCTACATCTAAAAACATATCGTAAAATCTTTTTAAATTCACATTATTTGGACTTTTTTCTTCCGTTAATTTTGTCCACACTCGTCACACTGTGCGGCGTAGTCTAAGGCGACCATTCTAGGATTTGTGAGAAACTTTTCCTCACAATGGACTTTATTCACGCTAAGCGAACAAGACTTATGCTACTTATATTTAACCACTACAGTTAAGTGATGATTTAAATTTATATTTCCAAACAAAAATACATACAAAAATCAGCTGATTATAAAAATACAAGAATTTATTGAAGGTTCGTTCACAATATCGTGTAAACATTGTATATTTTGTAAAAATTTATAACAAATACATCACATCGTGAATACACCTATTGTTTGCAAATTTCTAATATCTAAAGAACAAGCTAAATAAGAAAGAAAATAAGAAGCTAAATTTCTAAATAAGAAGCAACATTGTTTGCATCTACTCGTTACATTTTGACACTATATGCCAATACTGACAGTTTTTCCACAGCTGATTATCAGCGAATAATACTACCTGTTTTATGCTGAACCATGTATATTCGGAAAGAGTTTGAAAAAATCTTTTTTATTTTTTCTAGAAATGAATTTTAAAGTTAGTGGTCGAAAAATCGACCAGCGGGCTTAAATGGGTTAAGGGGTCTATTGTTTGGATATGGTAGATCTACAGTAATTTTGTTGTTGGAAGACACTATATGTTTTTTAATGGGAATGCTTTTTTGCCAACACATGATATTACATTTCTCAATGGTTTGCAGAATATAGCTATGCTAAAATAAAGTGTTTCTGAAAAACGTAAAAACAATGGTGAAAAAAGGGGGTAGGGGGTGAAAGTATAGAACAAAATATTTTATAAATTCATAACAAACATCCTTCCCTCAGACAAAAATCTCGTCCCACTTTTAATTTCGACGCTTTGAGGTGATTTCTTTAAGTATACTTTTTTGACCTTGAATCACGGTTCTCCGATGTCCTGACGTGATGGAGAAATTTGGGGGCCAGATTCTTGATAAGGAGCTCTGGGATAATTGAGAACAGTTGTCGGTTTCTTACTCACTTTTTGGCTGTCGCACTGTGTTATTGAATAGGAATATCACTGGAGCAGGATTGTTCTGTTTGGATTGCTTACAGACATACAAACCATAGCATTATTTCTAACGGATGTGAGTTTTTTTAAGTTGTAAATGTCAAACAAAAAAAGTAAATTCTATGACCAGGACTCCATAATCTCCAGGTACCGAAGCCAAAAATTTTTAGGAAATTTTTTCGTCATTCTTAGCTAATTCTGTTTTTTATGTCTTTTTCTATAGTTTTATGTCAATTTTTCCGGTAATTTTTATGGGTTTTACATAATTTTTTTTATCACTCTTAGTGGTTTAGCGAATAAAAAGAAATAATGGGTAATTTTCAATTTATACCACAAGACATAAAAAGTTGGCAATGATGGGAGAATGCTGGCAAGAATATTTTTATAAAGTTTAGGAAAAGTTAATAAAAATTAAAAAAATTAATAAAAATTCCAGGTATGAAGGTAAAATATTAAGGGGGAAAAATGGAGATATGCAACTGAAAGGAAATTCAGATGTAAAAGATATTTCATCTTTTAAGCATGAACTCTTGTCGAATAAATTTTTCAATATTGAAGACAGCTTATACCGACAATAGATGGTTGTTTTATTATGATAATTAAAAATGTACATTATAATTTATTACAACTTAATGTAGTTTTTAACATTTTAATTAAAAATTTATTAATTAATTTTAGTTTTAAGAGCGTTTTTATGGGGGTTTTAGGGCATTAGGTAATTTTGCTTAGGTTATTTTTGGTTGTTTTTAAGGGCATCAAAATCCGAATACTTCCATATTTTGGCGAAAGACCTCAGGAGCGAACGTTTGTTTCTTTCAAATTTTTTTAGAACTAGTTCAATAACTCCACAAAGCACTATTTTAATTAATTTGCAAAAAAGATCAAGAAAAGCATATACTGTGAGCGTCAAAAGTGAGTAGACACAATCTCATTGTTTAATTTTTCTCTTGTACCAAAATTTTTAAGAGAATTATCTAGTTTTTAATAATGCAAAAACAAAGCTTAATTCATTCATAAACAAAAACAAAAAAAAAGTTTCCAAAGCAACAACAACATTATATATTTTTTTTAGCAATAAGTTCAACAAACCAGTTTTTACGCATCAAAAGTGAGTAGACATGCACATGCTAGAGCAAAGAAATATTATTTTTTTATAAGTGCGGTTACAAGTACCGTTATAATTTTTGAAGTTGTTATTAAAATGCATCATTTTTATTAGCTTAGGTCACTCGAAAATATTCTTTGAAAGAGTTCGGTCACGCAAAATAACATTAATAACTCAAATTTAAGATGAGAACAGAAACATCAATAGAAACGCGTAAAATAATCATAGGACTAAGAAAAAATGGAGTCTTTTCGCGAAATTGGAAAAATAGTTCAGAGGCATCATGCAACAAATAAAAAAAATTTGTGATAAATATGAAAAAAGTGGAATTTTTGAGAATTGCAAACGAACTGGACGACCTAAGCGACTTACGCCAAGAGAGGCCCGCTGCATTGTAAGACAGGTAGATGAAAATCCGGGTTCAAGTGCTGTGCAAATAGCCCAAAATATATCAAACGATTCAAATAATTATGTCAGTGCCAGCACAGTTAGGCGATGCCTACATTCCGAAGGAATACACGGCAGGGTCCCAAGGAAAAAGCCTTATATTTCAATAAAAAATAAGAAAAAACGATTAGAGTTTGCAAAAAAATACAAAAACTGCGACCAGTCCTTCTGGAACAATATTATATTTACAGATGAAAGCAAATTCGAAATATTTGGATGTAAGAAAAAAACAAAAATATGGAGAAAAAAAAATACAGCCTATAATGACAAATATATAACAAGTACGGTCAAACACGGCGGAGGACATGTGATGGTGTGGGGGTGTATGGCAGCATCTGGAGTTGGCAATCTTGTCTTTATTGATAGCACTATGAATAAGCACGATTACTTGAAGATATTGCAAGATAATTTGGAGCCGAGTGTTAACAAATTGAGACTGCCGAGCGGGTATATCTTTCAACAAGATAATGACCCAAAACACACGTCATACTTGGTGAGGGAGTGGTTGCTCTATAGAACTCCAAAAAAGTTAGATCACCCCCCACAATCGCCTGATTTAAACCCTATTGAGCATCTCTGGGAGCATTTCGACAGAAAAGTGCGCCAACACCACATACAGAATGCAAATATGCTGAAAGATGTTTTACTTACGGAGTGGAACAATATTTCTCCAGATTATACAAAAAAACTTATTGAATCAATGCCTAGACGAATGGAAAGTGTTATCAAAGCTAAAGGTGGGCAGACTAAATATTAGAAACTATTGAATTTTATGTAATAAGCTTTAACATTTTTAAAAGTACGATTTGTGTACTTTTGACTGCGTAAAAAATTGGTTTGTTAAACTTTTTGTTAAAAAAATATTATGTTGTTGTTGTTTTGGAATAATATTATGGTTTTTGTTTATGAATAAATAAAGCTTTGTTTTTGCATTATTGGAAATCTGATAATTCTCTTTAATTTTTTGGTACAAGAATAACATTAAATAATTAACATGTGTCTACTCACTTTTGACGCTCACAGTATATAGTTTCAATTTAAATTTTAGTTTCATTATATATTTTGATCTCTGATTTTGTATAAGCTGTCAATTGCGTTTCGACAGTTATGGTGGTCGGCTTTCAGCCATGCAGCTACCTTCTCTTTATTACACCATTCCATTCCAGCTCTGAGTTACAATTCGGCCAAAGCTGCTTGATTGTGTATAACGGATGATAATATGATCCACGTAAATTAATCACAGACATCGAAAATATACTTACATCTAAGCAAAAACAACACAAAGTTTTTATAAAATTCAAAGCATATAATATAACTTGATGAAGTTGTTTGCGTGTCTTGCTGTGTCGTTTATCGAACAAAGTTGGGTGTCTTCTTTCATGAAGAAAGAATAAATAATCTAGCTTTTTGTTTTCCACACGAAACTCATTTCACTTCTAGAATAACTTTGTCTACAATATATTTTGCAGCATTGGCTTTGTTCTTATTGTTCTTTTATCGTGTACCGCCAGAATTTCTCAATTCAAAAAAGACATCTGGAATTTGTGCGTGCAAACACTTCTTGGCTACCAACTCAAATGCTTTGATAGTTTGGATGATTCTTGAGACTTCCTTTGATGTACTTATGGAACTTACGGAAAGTTTTCTAATTAATTCACAAGAGGCATTCGCAACTGCAGATACAAAAGAGTAAAATTATGTTATATGTATTTCGTCGTTGTTGTGTCCATAGTGAGACATTTATCGTAGTCGTATACCTTGAGTAAATAAAGCGTTAAAGGAAATCGTCACACGTCAGCTAAGTTATTTATTAACCTAGGAACATATGTCAAAAAATGTTAGATATCATTAGTACGAAGAGCGTTCGTTTCCAAAAGTAGCCAGCTCTGCATAAATTGATAATTGTTTAAATAAAATAATTACTAAATAAAATAACAGGAAAAGTAATTCTATTTGAATATTTTCCTTAAATAAAAAAAACCGGTGTGCAGTCGTCAGGACTGCCGCCGAAAGCGTTAGCTCCTTGGCGTTAGATGAAAAATTGAAAAAAGTATAAATATAAAGAATGAACACATGCACACACTTTTAAGGTCATAAAACGGTTTTTCAAGTTTATTAATGAAATTGATAGCAAAAAAATTATGAGTTTTGGTTAATCTATGTACAGTGAAGGACAAAAGTCTGCATACAGCATCGAATTTTTGATTTCCTCAAAACTTATGAATCTAAATGATACGTAAAGTATGCATTTAAGCATATGCATATAAACATTTGCTGATGATGCAAAACTACCGTTCATAATATCTAGGTAGGAAGCAAAAAAGGGGATGAATGTATTTAGAAAGTTTGATTAATTATTGAATACAAATTCCGGATATGAAAGTGAAATATTAAGTGGGAAAAATGGAGATATGCAATAAAAAGTACATTCTTTTAGCTCTTTAATCTTTTAAAGGTAGATTCTTTTAATTGCATATTCATCTTTTAAATGTGAGCTCTTGTCAGTGCTGAAGTAAACGAGTCAGTTTGAATTAGGACTATCGATTTTTTTCGACCTTTTTTCGTGTACCCGGGCACTCGGGTGCTCGATACTCCAAAAAAGCCCGGGTAGCTCGAAAGCCCGGGTATTCGGACCTTACCCAGGTAATTCGAGCTTTCTAGCTGCCCAGGTAGTTTCGAGCTTTCGAGCTATAATTGAATTGTAATATTATATAAAATTTTAGAATACTAGATAAAAATGGGTCGCCGAATCCAAATCCGTTGTCAGAATTTCAAAATTGTCAAAAACCGTTCATCCGATTTGCATGAACATTTGTGTGTAAAGGTTTTCGGATACGGTGAGTTTTTATGACTTTTCCCCCCCCGATATGTATATGTAGATGTTATATAATATTTTATACATATAATAGTAGTAATATAATATTGTAAACATGTTTACATATACATGCGCGTAGCGAGGAAAGGGCAGATGAGGGCAGTTTTTCCCCCTGATGTGTATATATATGTATACATACATAAACGAATATACATATACATGGGCGTAGCGAAGGTAGGAGAGAAGAGGGCAGTTGTTCCCTCTTATATGTAAATATTTATGCATGTATATACTATACATATATAAACATATCAAGCAGTCCCCCCTGATATGTGTATACAGCTGTATATTAAGTAGCCCCCTGATATGTTTATGTATATACATGTTAAGTTAAGTTAAGTTAAGTTTATCATTCATTATCATTAAATACTTATAACATAACATTAAGTTACTATATATATAATTACATTTTTAACATCA
Organism: Coremacera marginata; assembly: GCA_914767935.1. Lineage (NCBI taxonomy): Eukaryota > Metazoa > Arthropoda > Insecta > Diptera > Sciomyzidae > Coremacera > Coremacera marginata. The sequence goes on from OU612045.1 coordinate 128,910,599, forward strand.
TTTACATTAATACATTTTTAACACATAATTGTTATGGTAAAAGATGAAAATGAAAAGATCTGCAATCTATAGTTCTCAAGGAGGTAAAGGCGATTGCAGTTACATAATTAAACAATTAAAAACACAGGAATTAAATTTGATGTGAATTGAAGTAGGGTCAGAAACTAAATATAAAAAAAAAAAAAAAAAAATAACTAATGAAGTGGATGAACTGTAAAAGTGGAATTGAAGAAACTCAAAAGCTCAAAAAGGAAAAAATAAAAGACAAGTATTAACTAGTAACCAACACTGAACAAATAATCAACATCATTATAATTAAGATTAAAAAGCCAAGCTTTTACATTCCGAAGAAACATGGATTTATTACGAATACTTCGTATGTTATTAGGTAAGTTGTTAAATAGTCTGGGAGCTACTGAAATATAGGACTGAAGAAATAACTGCAGTGAATGACGTGGAACAGAGACAAGGTTCTGAACATTTATCCTTAAGTTGTAGCTTATCGAGTATCTGCTTAATAGATAGCCTGACTTGATAAAAAAAATCATTAACACCTTGAAACAGTATAAATGCTTTAAAGGTAATATGTTTATAAAGAGATTCAGACTACTATCTTCACGAGATCTATTACAAATCAAACGGATAGCATGTTTTTCGGATATCAGAAGAGGATTAATTTTGTTAGCATAAGCGCCGCCCCAACAAACTAAACCATACTCTAATTTAGATTGAAAAATCCCATAGTAAATGGACTTGAGAAGTTCATGGCAACAAAAAGGTTTCAACAAATATAAATGTCTAGTTGCAGCCATTAGGTACTTTTTTAGGGCTCTTGTATGTACCGACCAACTCATCTTATTATCCAACACTATTCCAAGGTATTTAAAAGATGTGACATTTTCAATACTAAATCACTTAGAAGAGCAACAAATAGTACCAGAGTAGGTATGAACATTTTCAGATGAAAAGCAAATATTTTTATTGCACAGAAACTTTTCACATCTTAAATGACCTTTAAACTTGACTTTTTGTTGCCTATTAGATAAATAAGAACCAAACCAGTTATATATAAAACCTCTAAAACCAAAATTGTACAATTTACGTAATAAAATTTCATGGTTGACTGTGTCAAAAGCTTTGGTCATATCCACAAAGAGAGTAGCAATTAACTTTTTATTGTTTAAACCGGAGTACACATTAGAGCAAAAATTCAAAAGAGCATCTTCTGTAGAAAGACCAGAACGGAAGCCATACTGGAATCTACTTAGAAGATTATTATTTTCCAAAATCTTCACAATACGATTCTTCATGGCTTTTTCAAAAATTTTAGCAAACACCGGAAGGAGCGAAATGGGTCTATAGTTGTTAATATTCGTTCGATCGCCTGTTTTAAAGAGAGGAATTACCTCAGCCAACTTCATATCACTAGGAAATAATCCTGACAAAACACCTTAATTAAATAAATGGCTTAAAACATCACAAATGTTGAATGAAATTTTCTTAATGAAATTATTGGAGAAATAACCATAAGAAAGCGAATTCGAATTTTTTAGTGACATAATAATTTTATATACTTCAAACGAAGAAATTGATTCATAAAAAAAGCTCTTAGACAAACAAGGTTCTCTGGATAAACAAGAGCACGAGCTCCTGTCAGTGGCATTATTATCAACTACTTTAGAGCCTATTGAAACAAAAAATTTGTTAAAGGTATCCGCTAGAATTTTTGGATTGGACGCAGGTTCAGTATTAACAACCAATTTTTGAGTGGTTTCATTACTTTTACCTTTATTAAGTATATGATTTACCAATTTCCATTCCTTTCTTATATCACCTCTTGCCTTCTGGAATTCGTTACTATAGAAGCTATTCTTGCATAAGGTTACTTCCTTTGACAATACTTTACAAAAAATTTTATAAGAAGCATTTATAACATTATCATTAGGGTGTTTCTTTTTAAACTTGAATAGCTTATTTTTTCCTTTATTTTATGAAGCAAGTCATTCGTTATCCACGGTTTAATTTTTTTCAATGCGCGATTCTTTTTCTTTAAAGTTCTTGTACAACTATCAACATGCTTAACAAGTTGGTTTATGAAAGCAGTATAAGCTTTAGAAGCATCGAATTCATTATAAACTTTAACCCAAGTTTCAAAACGTAAAGAATTGTTTAATAACCCAAAATCAGTTGACATATAAATAGATGGAGAGATAGACAAACCATTTTTCGGCACTTGACAATTAGCAATACTTAAAGCAGTTAAACAATGATCAGAAATCTGGAAGTCTATCACTGAACTAAAAAGAGAAAAATAATAATATACAAGTTTCAGACAAAGATGATATACGAGTAGGCTGGTTAATACAAGACTCTAGGCCAAAAGAAGAAAGTTGAAATAAATATCTATCGTTATTAATATTGCTTTCAAGAATATTTAAATTTATATCGCCAAGAAACACAAATTGGTGTGATTTTCATTTTCTAAAAGGGTGGCTATGTCATTCAGAAATATATCAAGAGAAATGGAAGTGTCAATAAACAGATAAATGCACAAGAAAGTAAATTTTATTTTATTTATTGAACACATTACCTTTAAAGCATCACAACCACGAAGGTTGAAACAGCAATTCTCGAAATTAATACCACTATGAACAAAAACAGCAATACCGCCAGACGCATATTTATTATTACAGTTAGCTATAAAATTGTAACCATTTATATTAAAAAGTGATTTTTCATCATCATAAATCCAAATTTCGGTTAAAAATATTATAGCAGGCTTATTCACAAAGGATTCCAAGTGCAGTAATAAGTTATCTAAATTTTTACGCATACTTCTTATATTTTGATGAACAATTAAGCAATAATTTGAAAAGTCTCGGTTATAGCACAGGTCTTGAGAACGAACATTGATGCAGTTGACTAAAGGGATACTGAACAAATTATCATTGTTATCACTTAAATCAGTAGACATTAAGGTATAGACTCAAGATCTTCAGTCTTATTAACAACAATGTAATTGTCACCATCCCTTTTTCTCATAAAACCTTTTCCATTTCTGGCCCAAACATATTTAAAACCTTTATCCTTCTTAAACTTTTGAGCTGCATTTAATAATTGTCTTGTTCCACTATCTAAACTATCATTTATAAAAATTTTATGTTATACATATATAAACATATATACATAAACATGCTTGTAGCGAGGGTAGGGCTGGGGAGGGCAGTTGCCCCCAGATATGTTTATGTATTACATGTATATATTATACATATATAAACATATATACATAAACATGGGCATAGTGACGGTAGGGCAGGGAAGTGCAGATGCGCCCCTGATGTGTATATTATACATATATATACATATATATATATATATATACACACACATAGATGGAGCTAAAGAAGTTTTACTTCAGTCGTGCGGTCTAAAGCACACTCTTATTTTTTTAATGTGCTTTCTTGAGACCAGAGGAGGCTGCACAAATTTCTTAAGAACTTGTAAAACACTCCAAAACCGCTCATCTGATTAGGATGAAAATCTTGTGTATAGGGATTTTCGAGTATGGAAAGGGCTTTGGTATTGTACAAATTGTACAAATACTTCAAAAAAAGCTCCAAGCCACTAATCCGATAAATAAGATTTTAATAAGAGTTTTCGGGTGCGATTAGTTTTTTGCGCTATATATTTTGCTATATATTGAACACCAGAGGGCGCTGTACTACAAAATACAGTAAGGCGTACAAAAGCGCGAAGGGTGATTTATATCTTCTTTTCTTCTTTATGTGTATTTATATAGAACATTCTTATTTGCGCATATCAGGACAGCTGATGGCAAATTCTGTTGTATTTGAGTTAGCATTAACACATGCGCAAGTTCGTTGCGTCGTACATTGGCGTTGTTGAGACATTCCAATTTCAATTTCCAATGCCTATTTAATTGTTATCCAGTAAAAGACGACTTACAAAATAATGACTTATTAGCAAAAAATTAAGAAAAGAAATTGTTAACAACGTGGTAAAAATTGAAGGTACATAAAAATAGCGTATAAAAGAATTCTTGACCATAAAAATATCTTCAAATATGACCTAAGCTAACATTGGTTAAGCTAATCTCTAACGAACAGGATACAGCTTGCAGTTTTCTATTTAATGTATGTTAATATTTAGTGCATATTTCTTTTAAAAATTTCTTAAGGATAATTAATTTAAAAAATTTACCGTTAATCACTTATGCCATTAATTTTAAAACAATAGAAATTCTTAATAAAATGAATTTTTGAACTTGTCAATGTTACCTACTGCAAGAAAAAATTACCAAAATTTTAAAGTTTTGATTTTCGATTCATTTCGATGCTGTTTTTCAAAACACTTAACTCAATTTTTTTTGTCTGAAACGTCAATAAAAGAACCTACTTTATAAAAATAACAATAGCAGTTAGTTAGGCATTTATATTTTTCAATTTTTGTCCAAGAAAGGCCTATAATATTTAATAAATTTTACTTTAATTAAAAAATAATTTAAATTCAAAATTGCATTTTTGAATCATTTTCATCGACACATTAAACGATAGAGTAACATTACGACACGAGTTCAAAAGAGAACATTTATGTATGAGAAAATTTACACAAATGATTGCCAAAAATAGGTTTTTGCTCTGACGCTTCCAAAAATGTCCAATCTATCGAATAAAATGTAGAATTTGAAAATATACTTTTGTAAGTGATCACACACATCACGATTTTCCTAACTTTTTCTCTTAATTTTTAGGTGTTGAATCTACATTTTGCTTAATTCGCCGAAGTTACTAGTTTGAAAGATGCACACAACATTCCTTCAATAGTTTGTGAAAAGTTTTATCAAATCAACTCCCCAGTAAAGTCGGGTATCCAGCTAGTTTTTATTATAATTGGATTGCCACCTACTAAAATGTTTTTTGAAGAGTTTAAAACATCATTTAACAGTATTAAGGGGTCGCTCACTTCGAATCTGATGTCAGAATTTTAAAAATTAAGATGGTGGATGCTTGCAAATTCGATGCTTGGGCGAACACTAGGTAAAAGTGGGTCGCTGTATCCGAATCCGTAGTCAGAATTTCAAAATGGTGTAATTTTTTTATCAAGTAGAGTTCCCACCTACTAAAATGTGTATGTAAGGGCTTAAACATCAGATAACAGAGTGGGGAACAGGGGCCGAACCTTCACATGGCAATGTATCTGACCGCCTCAACCTGGCGAGGCCAGCATTATCCATGTCGAAATCGTCTCAAGTCGACTCAATCCTCCACGTGGTGTTCCCTGGGCAACGGCAAACTGGCAGCCGTCAGTTTGACGGCTAATTTGAGCGGCGGGTCGCTCCATAGACCTTAAACATGGAATGTGCGCAGGGTTTGGGTCCCGCCACATTACTACTGTCCAATGACAACTAAACCAGCCTCGGATAAGAACCCCAATTACGTTGACGACCACCGCAAATAAAAAACCGACAATGATTTACTGATATGCACCTGATATGTCCGGACCCTTTATAGGGAAGGTGCCATTATCCAACTGGCGGAAGCCCTCAAAACAATAAAATTTGACATCACCGCCATCTAGTAAATGCGATGGAAAGGGCAAGGGTGCTCTAAACAAGCACACTGTGATATCTACTGCAGCTGCCATCCGGAGAGGTGCGAATTTGGATGTGGATTCGTCGTTAGTCGGAAACTACTACTTAACACGGACTGCCGAGGTCTACTCCACTCAACTCTCGGTTAAGCTCAACCAACCAACCTCTGAACTTTGGGCGCATATATCCCACTCCATGCGCGCTGCCGCTGAAGAAGTCATTGGTTTCCGGCGCCCGCAACCTCGGAACCAATGGTACGATCAGGAATGTCGCATCGCGACCGCAGTAAAAAACGCCGCATATAGAAAAACGATGCAGTCAGCTGCAACGCGAGCCGTGCGAGAAAACTACCGTGAAAAGAGTAAGGAAGAGAGGCGCCTTTTCAGACGCAAGAAAAGAGAGCAGGAAAGGCGTGAGCGTGAGGAACTAGAGGTATACCAGGACAAGAAGGATGCACGAATATTCTATCAACAGGTTAAGCGTCTAACCCATGGTTTCAAGCCCGGAGCATCCACTTGAAGAGACGAAAATGGAGATCTGAATACTGATACACAGTGTGTGCTGAGATTGTGGAGACGGCACTTCTCCAATTTACTTACTGGCGACGATTCCACCAATGCCGCCCATGGAGAGCACAGGTTAGCACCATCAATCAACGATGACTGAGTGGAAGTGCTACACCTAGCCATGAAGAGGTTCGAGATGCTATCCAACGACTCAAAAACAATAAAGCAGCGGGTGCTGACGGCCTGTCAGCTGAATTGTTTAAAACCGGTGGCGATGAATTGATAAGGCGCATGCATCAGCTCATCAGCAAAATATGGCTAGCGGAAAGCATGCCCGACGATTGGAATCTCTGCGTAATGTGCCTTATACATAAGAAAGGAGACCCAACAATCTGCGCCAGTTATAGAGGTATCATTCTTATTTCCATCGCATATAAGGTACTCAAGCGTACTGTGTGAAAGATTAAAGCCGATTACAAAAACACGGATTCGACCTTATCAGTGTGGCTTTCGACCTGGAAAGTCCACCATAGACCAGATTTTCACGCTACGACAAATCCTGGAGAAAACCCACGAAAATCAAATTGACACACACCATCTCTTTGTCGATTTTAAAGCTGCGTTCGATAGCCCGAGAAGGGATTGCCTATACGCAACAATGTTTGAGTTCGGTATACCTGCAAAGTTGATTAGACTTTGCAGAATGACGTTGAGCAACACACGCAGCTCCGTCAAGGTCGGAAATGACCTCTCCGAAACCTTCAATACCGAAAGAGGTTTCAGGCAAGGCGCTCCACTGTCTTGCGATCTCTTCAACATCATCATGGAGGGGATCGTACGAAAGGCCGGTGTGCATCGTAATGGCACCATTTTCTATAAAGGTGTCCAGCTCCTTGCGCACGCTGATGATATTGATATTGTCGGCAGAACCAAGAGAGATGTTACCGCTGCTTTCGCCGTTATCGAAAAGGAATCAGCCAAAGTGGGTTTGACGATAAATGAGGGTAAAACAAAGTATATGCTATCTACAAACAAGGGAGCACGGCGTCTAGACTCCCACGTTTCATCCGGCAGCTATAACTTTGAAGAAGTCAAGGGTTTGTATACCTTGGCACCGCCATTAATAACAACAACAAAGTCTGCCTGGAGATAAAGTGAAGAACAAAAACTCAGGTGCGTCGTTGGACACACGAGAGAAGCGAAGCTTTTTCGCAGTTACATAGATTTGATAGCTTAATAGTTTATTGTTTTTGGTAAATTAAATTTTAAATTCAAAAATTTAAAATAACATTAAATAAATTACATACATATATACAGAAAACGTATTTACTGCTTATTTTTTTATTGTGGAATGTAAAATTTCCACGCCAATTACATATACGGGCATATATTGCCAGCGACTCTCCATTTTAACTCTCCACATATGATTGTGAACTTGGATGCACTGACTCATGCATGCGCTTGTTAATTCCATATTTATTAATATCATCTATTTTTTGACACTTCAAAACGCACTTGTCAACGCACTTGTGGGCATTGCTAATTTTCTTTGTACCAACAGAATAGAGTGTAAATTATGTCAATTACAGAGGTTAACAGAGTTTTTTTCCTTCGCGTTTTTAAGTAAAGTAATTCTGTTAACGCATGCCAGAGATTTAGCAGAGTTGATGCAATCTCTAGATAATAATTTACACTCTATGCCAACAGCACCACAAAAGCATTCGCAATACAAACAAATCGATGCAGGAGACACCTTGTGGCAAACAAAAGCAAATTTTTGATAGTTGTAGCATAGCAAATACACAATCCTCTATCTATTGATAAATTTTGACGATCTACTGCAGCATAGCATCTGTTATAATTAGCATTGAATTAACAACTTTTTCTAACAAATCTTTGTGGCCTAGTGGATAGTGCGTTGGACTCTCGTTTAAGGGAACGTGGGTTCGATCCCACGGGCAGGCAATTTCTTCTGACTCATCAACTTTTTTTGTTTTCAGTCTCTTAAAAATTTGAATTTTGAGAAATTTGCTGAATTTTGTTGACTTTGGGGTCAAATATCTCTGGTGGGCACCGGTTAAAAAATGTGGAATTTACTCTCAATAAAGTACATAATTGCATTATATTGAAGTTAATATTTTAAGTTTGATGTATGATGGTCAAGCAACCAACATCCGTTTTCTTGGATCACTTCATATGGACTCAGTGATGTAATTCAGACCTTGTGAAAAATCCCGAATGTGTAAGCAAAAACCCCACTTTTTTGTATTTTTGGTATATTATGCATATTCCGAGAAAAAAGCTTATGTTAAATTGAAAAAAAACATAGTATAATTTATAAGATGTATTTGGCAGTTTTCAGCCACTCAAGTACTTTATCAAAACGCCTAAGTATTACTGGGTAAGTATTATTGGGGGATAAATTAACCAAGTATTTGGTAATTTTTTATACACTACTCGACTTTTGTGGCTGATTGGCGTCTATTATAACAAGAACATTAAATTAAATTAAAGTAAATATCAAATACAAAAATTTTACCTTCGCACGCCGTTGAGATTCGAACCCACACCAACCCGATACCACTGTATATGAAGACACTACGCTACGCATTCAGCCAAACTCCTCCGTTACTCCCAAGGCACACGTGCCAGTTCGATGACATTAACAGTTCGAAAAACTCAATACACTCTAACTTTTCACTAATACACTCACACCTTGACATCACTGGCAGTCCACTGGCAACAACTTTAACTGAGCCAGTGAGTTTTAACAACCACAGCCAGTGCGAAATCGAAGTAAGGAAACAGTGTTGTCTTTTCTCCCTAAAATATTCGAAGTTTAAATATGCACTTTTCTTTCATGTCTTGTAGTGAAATATATGCAATTATTTTAATTGCCCTTATTTGACACATAAAATATCATATGAATAAGTTGCATTTAATTTTGGAAAATATTGATAAACAGATTTTACAAAATCATTAGTTCCCCATTTTTATCATATAAAGCATCACTGAATAAAAGCAACCGAATCAATAAAGTGGTCGAACCTTTGCGTTTGACGACAATTTGCAAATGAACATGTACTATCACGTGTGACCGCAGCGTAGATTTGTAGATTATTTCGAAACATTTTCGTAGTTAATACTTATTCTTTGCTGGCCTGCCAGTACTATCACTATCACATACTATTACGCGGAGTGATTTATTCAATATTAATTACAACCAGCATTGCCCGCTTAGCGTTTTTATAGCTAGATTTAGCTTTTTTTTTCTCACTTACAGGCCGGTTACACAGGCCAGTGACAGTGAAAGTGCGAAAGAATATGTGTACTGTTCGAATGATTCAAAGAATTTCGAACTTTTATGCTTTCATGCAAGAGGTGCTACACATGCTAGTGAAAGTTCATTAAACAAATTTTATCGTATGCGAAGGTTCTCGCTGAAATCAATTGAATCAATTTAAGTTAATGATTTGTTTTTGAGATCATTTTCTTTCCATTGTATATTTTTTTGTATATTGTATATAAAATTGTATATTTTTCACTTTTATTCACTTTTAATTGCAACTTTTCACATTTGTTTAATATGCTTTGTAAATGTAAACATGTTATCAATGTTGTTTCCGTTACGAAAGCGAGGAAAACCCGAAATAAATCCACCAAAAGTAATTAAAAACAACACTGATATCCCCCTCTTTGACATACACTAGCCGCTGCTGTCAAAATCCACTGGAATTTCGTTGCTAGTAGCGATGAAAGTGCCGTGAAAGTGAATCCAGTGTGAGTGTATTTGTAAAAAAGTGTGAATGTATTGAGTTTTTCGAACTACAGGGCCAGTATACTGGCCTGTGTAGCATGCCTGTTAGCTACAAATATTGTGTTTTAGGTTCTAGCTACTTTTCTTAGCTATTCCTTATTTTCCTTAGTTTTTTTATATGTCGCAAATAATTTTTGTGAACTATATTTCACCCTGTGAAAGCTTCGATGTAAATGTGAAAGTTAAACCTAAAAAAATTTTATGAATGTTGTCATGATTTTATTATAACTGAAGATCTCATTAAATTAATGAATAATTGTGATATTTACAAACATATAAACGAAGACTCACATAGTGATGAAGAAACAGAAGTTGAATATGCATAAATTGGTCTTCTAATTTAATAGTAGGTGTTTTTTTTATCAATTTTAGCTTTTTTTAGCTCCTTTTTTTATCAGTTTTAACTACAACCTTAAAAAGTTTCTGGCAATACTGATTACAACTGAAGCTATTCTGCAGCAATTTAACAAAACAGAATACTGCGACATACTTACTTACTTACTTACTTAGATGGCCGTGACAACCCGTGTCCGGATTTCGACCGACCTCATCAGCTCTCGCCAGGCGCCTCTGCTTTGCGCGCGCCTTCTCCAATCGGATACACCAAGCGCGGTTAGGGCTTCCTCAGCCTGGTCCATCCATCGGAGGCATGGTCTCCCTCGTCGTCGTTGACCAGCGACCCTCGCCTCGAGCACCTTTTTCGCTGGAGCTTCGTCGTCCATACGATGGACATGACCCAGCCAGCGTAGTCGCTGCACAGTTATACGCCGAACTACGTCAATGTCTCCGTAGAGCTCATACAGCTCGTGGTTCATTCGGATGCGATAGTCATCGCCGACTCGAACAGGACCGAAGAACTTTTCTCTCGAACATCCCCAGAGCGGCTGCGTCAGTTTGCGAAACTACCCATGCCTCAGCGCCATAAAGCAGCACAGATAGAACGAGCGTCTTGTAGAGTGTTAGTTTTGTCGATCGAGAGAGGGCTCTGGAACTTAGTTGCTTACTGAGCCCGTAGTAGCACCTATTAGCAATTATTGTTCTTCGCTTTATCTCCAGGCTGATTTCGTTGTTAGTGTTAATGGCGGTGCCAAGGTAAACGAACTCCTTGACTACTTCAAAGTTATAGCTGCCGGATAAAACGTGGGAGTCTAAACGCCGCGATCCCTTGTTTGTAGACAGCATATACTTTGTTTTACCCTCATTTATCGTAACAGGGGGCGGGGGGGGGGGAACAGGGGGCGAACCTTCACATAGCAACGTGTCTGACCGCCTCAACCTGGCGAGGCCAGCATTATCCATGTCGAAATCGTCTCAAGTCGACTCAAACCTCCAAGTGGTGTTCCCTGGGCAACGGCAAACTGGCATCCGTCAGTTTGACGGCTAATTTGAGCGGCGGGTCGATCCATAGACCTTAAACATGGAATGTGCGCAGGGTTTGGGTCCCGCCACATTACTACTGCCCAATGAAAACTAAACCAGCCTCGGATAAGAACCCCAATTACTGCGACATACTGCATCTGCTAATACAGGAGTGAAATCGGCTAAGGTGATAATTGACAGTGGCTGTTTTGATTGTCGTTTTTGAAAACGACACCAAAATAGCTGTCAAATAAAACCAATAAGAAAAATGTGATTGTCAATTTGATAATCACCTTATATGGAGCAAAAGCGATGATTTTACTGTCAACTATCAGTTATCATTTCAGCAGATTTCACCCCAGCATTTGTTAACATCTGTGAATCAAATATTTTTTTTTGGGCAGGGTATCGAAGTATGTGCTTTCAAAGCAATGTATTAAACAATAAATTGCTCAGCAAACAGTAGCAAGGCTGCTTAGATCAGTTGGTAGAGCGATGGACTGGCACCAAAAGTAAAAGGTTCGATTCCGCACGGCGAGCAAAGATTTTTTTTTTTCTTCTTTTGTTGATGAAATGTAATAAAATTTACTGGTGTGAATAATAAAGTGTATTTTTTAATTTACTCTATGTTATTTTTGATTTTAAAAGTGGTTTTATTATAAAAAAAAAAACATTTAATTATCAAATCTATACTTTTCTCGTGTGTCTAATGACGCAGCTGTGTTTTTTTTGCAGAAAATAGCTCAAAACTATACTTAAGCCATCCATGCTAGTTGTTTTTTAATTTTGTATTTTTGGATTTTGGGCTTAGGTGAATCAATTATTTTTTTTTTGGCAAGGTATCGAAGTATGTGCTTTCAAAGCAATGTATTAAACAATAATTGCTTAGATGAATAAGCATAAGTTTATAATTCCCCTGCCTCTCTTCACCCAAGCCTACGTAGGTGATTTACCTATAGCTTTTTTTCTCGGTGGAGACGAAGGTCTTATGTGCATACAAACAATTTTAAAACATAAAATAGCCATGCGTTAAAAAGCGTCAAATTTATTTAACATAGCCTTTTGTCATTCTTTGAGCTAACTTGGGGTTGCTTTAAAAAAACTTTTATCTCTTCAAAATTTTTTGTAAATTTTTAAAAATATTTTAACAAAATCAATTTTATTGAGATAACAAAATCTATTGTATAGAAATTTTTGGAATTCTGACGAAAAATTTGCCTGTCAAAGCTAACAAAAAATGTTTGTTAAAAAATTCGTGATTATTTTTTTCGGTATATAAGAGCGGTTGTTTCTTAGGGCGATTTTTTATATAAGCCAAAAATTGTTCATTAAACGGGTTTTTCGCATAAGCCCCAAAACTGCTTTTAACCGGGGTTTCCATAAAAGACTTTCCCGGATAAAGAGTTTGAATTTTAAGCATTTTGCAAAGTTCTTATATCCGGAAATTTCTGTATCATTAAAAATCTTTGTAACAAATCATTTCGATAAAAAAATAATAATGCTATGGAACAGAGGACAGAGCTACAGAAACAGCGCTTAAAGTATCTTCTCCAAGTCTGTTTCGTTTTTATAACAGTTACAATTCAGAATATGCTTTCGGCGTCGGTGGTAATGACAGGACAAAAGTTGACAGTACTGTTAAATTCAAAAACAACGGAGCGTAGGGCTTTCTGGAGGCCACCTCTTTCCAAAAACTCGAAACCCTATATGCGATAACAATAGAGTTCAGCTATACAGCTTTTTCGCACTTCCTCAGCATTAACCAATACAAAGCCACGATCCAAACATCATTGAAAAATATCAATGTTTTGGATACCGATGACCCCAAATAAGTTAAAATGGGAAAAATTTTCCCACCAATGAATGGGTTGGGCTCAGGGACAGCACAAGACGTAACATTAGGCCGCGTCAAATTTTTTGGCAACAAAGAGTCTAGGGGCAATTCTAAGAAACTTTGCCCAAGAAACCATTGGTCTGAAGCCAATATCGAGCTGCCGGAAAAATTGTTCAAGTTTGCAAGTCGAAACAAAAATTTCTCATACAAATGAGATTAAAACTTTTATTAATTTTTTATAAAAAAGGGTCATGGGGGTGTTTAAGATGGGGAATCTATTTTATATATTTATAAAAAATCGTTTTTTTATTTTTAAAATCTAATATTTATGCAATTAAAATACAATAAAAAAGGAAATTTGAATTTATCATAACATAAGTACCACTAATTTTGATTTGTTTTTAAATTTTTTTTTTTAAGAAATTCATAAGTTTTGTAAATCTTTCTTACTTTCCATTTTGGGTACTTTTCTTCGACTTTCTAATATCGATGCAGACCAGTTTTTGGGTACCCCTCATAAAACTTCAATTCTTAAAACCCGAGTACTTTTATCATAATCACTTCATTTGAACAAAATAACATAGAGAACTTTATTTTATCCCAACTAAGTCTTTGCTTAAAATAGCCTGAATCGATACAGTGTTTGGGATACTTCCCATAAAACCCACGTTTTTGAAACACTTTCACTTAAAAATTTTATAAAAAAGGCGTTTTTCCAAATAAAGATTCCTTATAAAATATACTAACTTCCTTTTGTGCTACCCCAATTTAAACCAAATTTTCAAAACACCAAATTTTCAACACTAAAAACAATTTGGGATCATTTATTAAAAAAAATTTACAAAATAATATATTCATATATTTTATACATAAAAAAGTATATAAAAATGGAAGTTAAATTACAAATACAAAAAAAAAAGTATGAAGAAGAATTTCAGTAGTTATTCTGATTTATTCGAAGTGTCACTTGATACAAAATCTTCAAAATTTATATCAGAAATGAAGCTATTATGAACGTGGGCATCTGTACTTTCTTCTATAATATATGACAATAAATCTTTATAATCATTTCCTTTTGTTTTGGCGATATGTCTGTTCGAAGAAAATAGAGGATCCGAATTTATCAGTAATGCAGCCTTAAGATCTCGATTGCAATTTTCCCTTGAATTTTTCCTAGTGTGACCTAATCAATATTATCTAGATTCCTTATGACTAGATTCTAATGCGTATTCAGATAAAAGTCCAATTGGTAAATTAAAATTTTTAATTATTTCACATCCATGAATCAATAATTTGTGGACAGTTATTGGCATATTATACCAGGGATAATTATCCACATATATTTTAAAAGTATCCTTTAAAAGTGTACTGAACCTTGTAGTATTTATTTTTTTTCCGCTTGACAGTGTTCTCCGAATTAAACTGACATTTTTTAGTAAACAAATATTTATGTTTGTTATTTCATACACCATTTCAATATTTAGTTTAGTTAAGTTTAGTTTTTCTATTTTTCCTTTTTGCTCTAAAAAAATTCGTTTGTTTTCTTCGCCGCGTACCTGCCAGCATTTGAGAGAGATCCTGTATGCAATATGAATTAGGCATTCAAAAGTTTCAATCCATGCATGCAATGTAGATATTCCATATTGTAGATATCTTTCATCTAAAGTTCTTTGCATGCAATGAAAAGAATTCATTACAGATGGAGTCGCTCCACATAGATAACAATTCATTGATGCCCGATTATGTGCCAAAACGTTTGTAACTGCACCATCAACCATTGTCAAATTCAATTTAAAATTAATTTCAACGTTAAAATCAATAACTTTTGTTTTAAATGGTAGAAGTTTTTCTATTTGCTTCATTAAATCCATTTCTACATTATGAATTAATGAAGGTTTTTCTTGCATAAAAATGAGTTTAGTTCAAGGGTTTAGTTCAAACATACTTCTCCCTAGCTATCAATATTAGTCATTTTCAGAGGAACCATTGCAACAATAAACAAGAATTTATCAGTCATGTTTTCATCGGAATATTTTTCCTGCAAGTCCTGCATTCTTACTTCAGCTGATACTTCTGAAACTGTAATAGGCTTTGGTATAAGGTCGTTTTTGTGTGTTTTAATTATTTTGTTATCAGAAAAACATTCAGGATGAAAACTGTTTACAACCGAACGCAATATTCTACCTATTCTATCTACGCCTTACCGATAATTTCAAGTCATAATATAGGCCAAGTCCTTAACATGGTGTCAGAGTTTTCTACCCCCTTTGGTTTCAGTTTTTCTAAAAGTAGGAGTATCTTGTGTGTCTGATATATTTCGTATGCCTCTACAGGTACTGGGTCCCTTGAATTTATGTAATTAACTTTAGATAAAATATTTCAGGTTTATTTTAACTCGAATTCTCCAGAGCCCTAAAGTTTAAATCTAAAGAAGCCAACTTGCTGTTCCAGTAGAATCTGAGTTAAATTACTAAAACTTGAATGAACTTACATCATCTAACCTGTCAGTAAAACAAATAAGAGGAGATTGGAGCCAATCATGATGTTTTGTTTCGAATGCAGACAATTTTCGATGCACGGCTTTAAATTCTTTATTAAATTTAAAAACAATAAGGTGCACTTTGTTAAGAGTATCATTACTTAAACAAGGCACTGAATAGTAAGATTTTAAAAGTGTTTCTATATTCTCCTCTTGCTTTTTAATTGTGCAATCAATCCTTGATTGTTTCCATAAATTGAAAACATCACTAATAAAAAGTGGTAGTGCCATTTCTAAAACATTGTTTTGTTAGCAAAAATTACATTCACTGAATGTGAGAAATTTTTCACCTTTTATATTTTAAAACTGGTTAACTTCACTGCACTGAGCACTTTTCGATAAATATGATAACTTTGAAAGACTTTGATTTGATTAGGTAAAAATACTTTTGTTTATTTTAAAGATAACGGCATAAACCATATATTTTTGACAATCAGAAAGACTGATTTAAAAAATAATTCGCGTCCTAAAACTATGCAGTACAATTTTTTAAAAAGGTGTGCATTCAAAAAGTTTGTAATATTAATTTTTAATGGGGCTCTATTTTGGATAAATAAGTTCGGGTAAGACCAACTTGAAAATAACTGCATCTCATACTTATCTTATACTCTCCTTTAAAATGTTCTCTCTCTAACTCTTTTATAACACTTTTAATAGCTTTAAACGTTGAGGATTGTATTGGAAGTGGTCGTATTTATGGGCGGACTACGCCTATTTTTGCATATTTCGCAGTTTCACACATACACTTTCACTTTCACACATACCAAATCTTATATATGTACCTCAATTATAATCCAAATGGTAGTATTTACACTGTTGTGGGTTGTATGGGAGGTGGGCGTGTTCGTTTGTTTTAATTGTTTTAAAAAATTATACTTTGGCCAGGTATTTGGGTGCATGTGAACATGTGTACCAAGTTTCATGTAATTATCTCAACTCCTTCCGATAATTCTACGCTCACTGACCAAATCTTCTTCTACGAAAAATTTTTTTTTCTTGCCTTAATACCCAAGGAATTAAACCTTTTAAAAAATACTTATTCTATATAAACATTATTCCTTTAAGCTTAAAAAATTTTTTCCCAAAATGAATTAACGTGATTTTTTTTGTAAATTTTACCAAAAATTACCCAAAATACCCTTTACGAAAAATGTCGTAAAAATAAAAGGCAAAATCGCTTCTCTTTTTTTTCAACATATTTTTTCAATAAGTTGATAAATAACATAAAGAAATTAAAAAAAAATAAAAAATCGTTTTCACTCTCAAAGTTAAAAAATAATTTCCAGTTTTTCAATTTCAGTAAATTTAACATCACTAAAAACGCAATGTTGAATGTTGAATAACTGCTGAAATTTTCAGATATTTTAATAATTTTTAGAAAAATTATATTTTTTAAACTAATTTTATATCTGATCTAATTGAAGGATTTCTTACCACCAAAAGCATTAGATTCTATATTTTTCAAAAATATACAATTTTATATACTTTGAATATCTCGTTCGAGAGTGATGATATTTTATCTGTAAAAGGTATATGCAAAGAAAAATAATCAATTTTCAGCTCATGCTGTGTGTCCAAATCTCCAGAATTCTCTTAATTGAAGAATTATCTGTCGAATGATATATATGTTATAATATTAAAAAAAAAAATTACAAGTTAGTTTTGGCTGCAATTATTACACTGTGCGCTGGTGTGTATTTATCTGTCAATTTATCACCAATTCAAAGATTGCGGGTGATCGTCTTTTTTCCATGCTCGCGAAAAAAAATTATATAAAAGGTAACTGTATTTTGTTTTGTAATGTGATTTTGTTATTAGTTCTATTTGAATATTATTTATCTATATAAGTCAATATAAGTGCACATATCGCACACTAAATACAAAACAGCACAACTTAAATTTGGTAAATTTCTAAGGAAAGCAAAACACAATTATATTTTTGAAGGAACTCCATACAAAGCAATGCGACAAAACTTTTTCAAACTATGTAGAAAGATGTGTACAAAATATATTTGATGTGCAACAATCAAAGTATAAGATCACTACGAATAGTTTTACATTAAAAAGTAAAAATTTGTAAGTTTTGAGTTGTGACTGTTTTGTATTTAGTGTGCAATATTTCTCATGATAAAAGTGTTCTCATAATATTTTGATGAAAGTGTTTTGTCCAAAAGCCGCGCTGTCTAGTTTAGGTAACCATATAATTCCTCAAAAGTCTTCTGTCCCAATTTTGAATTTACAAGTAGCAGGACCCAGTTGTCCGCGGCTTCGCCACGGACGTTCCAGCAACCATACTTTTTTATTTGTGGCGGTGAAAGAAGGTGGCAATCATTTTTTCCCATAAACCATCTCGTGCTCGAAAACAATCTACTGCCAAAATTTCATCGCATCGGCCCAGAAGTTTTGGAGTCTTAATGATTTCTTAAAGGTTATTTCTTATTATTTTTAGTTCAGCTGCCGGCGGTGAGCATACAAACTTAATTACCAAGTACTAGACTTTTTATAATAGTCTCTGATTATAAGATCAACGATCTGACTAGAAGAGTGTCACTCTGATAATAGGATCTAGGTTCTTATAATTGGACAACTTCCCTAAACAAAAGATTTTACGGTATACTTCTTAACACTTCTTGTAAATGATAATTTTTCAAAAGGAGTTTTTATTTAATTAGCTTAAATTTCTGGGTAGCTGTATAACAAATGAACAGAATTACGTATAAATATGTTCAATGAATTTGGTTCGTTCATAAAAAACATTCCGAAAAAACAGGAAAATTTGTAACTGCAATTTACTTCAATTCACTTTCATTCATAAGATATTGTTTTTCCAGGAAGAAAGTGTGCTATATTTTCGTAGTAAAAAATTACTAATCCCATTAGAATATGTGTTTACAATACACGTACGCACTTAAACAATTTATTCATCCACATCACTAAAATTTTTTCACTGTCGCTATTACATCATAGTGCTCTGTGACGTATTTTGAATAGTCTAATAAGAAATAAGTCATGGAATTTGTTGTGTTAGTCCACTCATGGACAACCCTATAGGAACAAATTAACTTGTTTTTAAAAACAACTAATTAAAAAACTAGTTTAAAATAAACCAGTATATGAACTACTTTGAATTATATTAAGGCGGCAACTACTCTGATGTTGGCATGTTTTAATTGAAAATTTTTATTAAATTACAAGCTTATATATATTTAACCATGTTATTTCATCAAATATTATTAACTTTTGGCCATCAGTAATAGTTTTCAATTGGTTATTTTAAAGCAATTCAAAACATAATTTAAATGTAACTAATTTAACAAGTAGTTGAAAATATATGCAGACGACAGTCAATTGACTTATTTAGCGGACATCACCATACAAAATAAGTTAGTTCGTTCTATGGAAAAAAGTCAGAATTTCAGCTAGTTGTGGTTGACAAAAAACTACTTAATCAACTACTTTTAAATTAGTTGATTTTCCTACAGGGAAATTTCAAGTAATGGCAGCCTGTGAGGTAAAATGCATACAAATAGGATAGTGTGTTGTGCAAATTGTGTGGCTCTGTGGCTTCAGAGTTATGCATTTTGAAAATTTTTACTCATTGATTTATATGAAGTAAGCCCCAACTGGGAGTAGAAGAGATTTTATTTACAATACAAAGAGTTTAATTTGATGTTTGTGAATGTAATGTAACCATAACGCTTGATAAATGCGATGGTTATATAAATATTTTGTATTGTTTTTAAATATATAGTGGGTTTATATTCTAGTGAGTATAGAGTAGTAGGAATATAGTATAGTAAAAGAGCTTATCCCAACTAGATTTCTGATTCAATTCGGCATACAGTCAGAACCGAGACTCAACTATTTTTTATTACACCAATCAACCTTTTGAGGAAAATTTTCATATAATTTACAGCGCAAATTTATTGATAATTCCCAAAGCGAAGTAATGAAATTAGTTTCCATGAAAGGTTTAATTCTGCTTGGCATAAATGAATGCTGTTAAAAATGGTGGATCTACAAAATTTCGCTTTAACCCATCTGGTAGAGTATACCACTCTTGTATGTGACTTACTTAACCCATTGCTGCCTGCACATAGTTTCCGTTGGCCGATTTTATTCAAATTCATATATGTTAGCGAGGGATACCAAGAATAGAAATAAAACAAACTTTTGTTTCTACATGTCCGAGCACCTGATACAATGATGGGCTGAAATTTCATCCATCCGGCATCAGGTGTGTCAAAATTCTGTACATTGAAAGCAAACAGGGATTATTTTATTATTATTGTCCAAACATTTATTTTACTTACTTTAAATTTTTTTTCTCGTTAATGGTAAACATTGTCTTCACTGTGTGGCAATACTAAAGTGTGTTGTAAAACAAAAATGTGTGGCAAATCATTGCATGATAAACTCATTTATTAGCTGTTAAGGAATCTTAATTGTGTTAGTAGGTATCATTGCATAATTTGAATGATATCTACAAAAATGTTCCTTGACGATTCATTTAGTTTATATAGACTCGATCCAACATGCTACTTTACAAAAGCATAGAACTTTCCGAATCTATGCCATATATTATATATCAAATTGTCACTAACTCCAACCGCCCCAACAGGTTGCCATATATTATACATCAAATTATCACTTACTCCAACCGCCCCAACAACCTTTTGGACAGACAATTTTTAAAGAATTTCTATCCTGTGAAGACATCAACTAGATCTGGCTTATGCTTTCAAATATGCATAATATCCAAACCTTCGTTATAAAATTCAAATTGCAAGGCTTTTCATCCGTATTAAGAGTTTGGAGACATAGGCTTTGAAACGTTATTTAGTTGCTTTCTTTGGCAATGTAGCCAAACGGAACTATAACCTAGTATTCCACAACACTGCTAACATCACAAAAATTAGGCACCAATGACAACCATCCCTATGAAAATAATTACCTAGTTCTGGCTTATTCTCTTCAATACAATTAACCCACACTATGCATAATCTACATCAGCTTAGATTATCATTTTTTTAAAAGTTATTAAAAGTTATTTAGTTGCTTTTCTTGACGATGTAACGCAACTATGAAGAAATTATCCCACAAACATAGTAAACCCTTTGCTAAATTTTGACCGAAGGACGTCAAAATTTCAAACTGTGTAATGCGTTATCAGAGTCCAGATAATCAATTTCAAAGAGGGAAAAAACAATTATTTTACACATACCTGCATTAAAGAATCTTTACTATCATATATATCAAAGGCACCATTACATAACTTGAATGATGACTTATCAAAAATACTCCTTAATACAGACTCAATCTTTTATGGAGTTCGCCAAGGAGCCAATCACCACTCAAGCAATTAAATCCAAAAATCACCCAACAAAATAAATAATGGCGAAGATTCAACATTAAAAACCAGCACACTAATTATAAAAAGTTATTATAAAAAGATTAAAAAAAGCTTTATTAATAAAAAACTATATTTATTTGTGCCCGAATAAAAAAACATGAAATTTTCACAATTGCCTTTAATCTTGGTACACCTAGTACTGGACGGGTAAAATTTCACCCCCTTCAAGTAAATCGTTTATAATACTCAGATGAATACTCCGACTGATACCAAAATTTCACTGAATAAAGATTGCTTAACAAACAACATGTTCCGGACAAAACTACTAGAAATTCAAACATGTATTTTTTTAGAATTTTAAAATGTTGGAGAATACTCAAAAAAAAATTTTATGAATTTTACCATGGGAAAGAGCAACTAAATGCGAAAGAATTGAAGTCCCATTCATTATCTGACTGACCATTTAGTCTTGAACGCTAAAAGAAAAAATACTTATGAAGGGGTAAAATTTCACCCCATCAAGCTGGAATGGGTTAAGTATATTACTTTTGTACTAAGAGCTGTACTCTTGTATGGAAACATCAACTCTTTATACTGCCTTATATTTATTGAGGGTAAAGTATAATTTGTTAATTAAATAAGGCTTTTATTGTTGGTTTTTGCGAAAGGGGTTAGCTTGTAACCGAGGGCAATATGAGGTTCTTACGATGAATGAACTGAATTTCCATTGCAATGAAATTTATGCGTTTATGTGATAAAATATTACAGCACGCATTTCCTACAAACATAATAAAAAATGTTACACTAAATTTTAATCATTTCACGTTGGTACTGGAATATAACACTAACAATTTTGTTATATTAAAAAAGTGTTCGTAGTATTGTATATATATATAACGCTGATAAAAAATATTTGATTGTATTTATGTTTGCACGTTTTACTCACCTTCTTATAAAACTCTCTGCAAGTATATATCTGCAGAGTATATATCTGCAAGAGATTTGTAAGTCCTGTCTAAGACAATGTTTTTTAGAGTGTTGATCTTGTTTCAGGGGTCTAAGAGGTCGATATAAGCGCGTTCTGAAAATAGCAACTCGCATATAGTGCCAAAATGATCTTAGAAGAGTTTTACAAGTATCTTACAGATTTCGTTTAGAGTTTATCGTAAGAGTGTCATCCTTAATAATTTGTCTTCAAGAAGTCTTTAGGATAAAATAACAATAGTAATTGTTGGTTGGGATGAGCGCTTATAATAATGTTTATTAGGTTGGTCGCGTAGTAGACCAACATTGACACCATATTAACCACGAATACATAACTTAAAAGCAAATACGTTTGTATATATGTATATCATTCTTTTTACATTTTGTTTTCAACAAGCTATTAAATCATTTCAAAAACCAAAAGAACAGTTGCAATACTCAATCAAAATTACTTATTTATACTTTTGTCTAATAACATAGTACACTTACCTACTTATTCTAATTTTTAAGTATATAAATTAGATAAAATACATTTTCTCCTTCTTACAGAGATTCAAAGACAATGACATTGAAGTGAAACGAAAGGATGGCATAATTCTTCTACGTGAATTAGCAGCTGAAGTAAAAAACTTTATGGACTTCAAGCGAAATTCGGTTATGGTGAGAACAATATCATTTTTTATTTAAAAAATTTATAAATCTGACTGCTTTGTTTTTAAGCCTTTGTTTTGTAAGATTTATTTTTTAAATTAAAGATATAAGTGCTTTGTAGTTTAAGCCCACATTAAACTTAATTTTTTTGTCCAATTTTAAAATCTGAAAACAAGTGGTTCGTGGACAGAACAGACATATTTTGTAAAAAAAGGATAAACCATGATACAATCAGAGAGTGGAAAAAACCGTACCTAATGCGTAGCGCTACATAAGCGATCAAAAACTTATTCTCTCTCCATTCCGTTTGAAGCTCTTTGATTCAAACACAAGCACTACAACCATGATACAATGATAAGGTAGGCCCATGATACTAAGTGCTCTCACGCGTCAACGAAGAGTGGATAAAGAGAAGCAACATTAATGTCAAAACGACGAATTTCGTAGAAATTGCAAATGAAGAAAATATTTTATGTTTCCAAGTTGCAAACAGTGCGGTCGCGGGTATTAAATTTGTGCTAATTTGAGTGAAAATATTATATAAAAAGTGTACTAAAAACTATAAAATGTGAAAGAAGTCTTAAAATTGCAAAAACAACCTGTAACAGTTTTAACCTAAAAACAACTGCGAAACGTCAATGAACTATTTTTTAGCTACCATTTTTGCAAACTATTTGATTTAAGTTATTTTCTTCAAAAAAACTATGTAGTAATGTATTTGTTGGCCGCGGCATGTTTCAACGTAATCAATCAAATCACTGAACAAGTAATTTGTTTTGCAAAAGAATCGCAATAACCTGCAAAACCAATACAAAAACAAACGCTGAAACGAACGATATATTTGGTACGGTTTGGTTTTGGTTTACCATGGTGAGCAAAAAGCACAACAAAGCAAATAATGTTTCGTGCATTTATAGCATAACTCTTCCATTCTGTTCCGCTCTTTTTTTTTCTGTGTGTTAAAAGTAGGGAGGGGTAGTTCCGGACATGTATAGTCATGGAACTATGTTCACTCCCGGACATAGTTCCAATCGATCCATCTGTACGATTTAAGCATGTCCAAGCAGTTCCGATTGAAATGCAATTTTTTCTAATGAGCAACATAAGCCGACATTTCTTTTGCACTTACCGCACACATATAACTGCTTCGACGAATTGTTTGAGTGATGGCAAGCAAAACGATAATGCTTGTGAGAGAGAATGAATGAAATAATAGACTATATGATATATCGTCATTCTTGTTGTATGCATTGTTCTGTTTGTTTTTGCTTGTAACATAAGAAAGAGAACAATCATGAAGTGATATTTAGAATGCTTTTGTTACATTTCCTCTAATACAGAGAACTGTCGGAACTGATAACATTACTTTATAACATAATAAGCATGTCCGCGGAACTGTTTTATTTTGTAACATAATAAGGATGTCCGCGGAACTGTTCGCAAAACTGTCCGCGGATCTATTAGATAATTTTTATATATTTTCTTATGCTACAATTTTGTTACTTAATATTTGAACTATATGAATTTTTTTTGCAAATTTTCGAAGTTTCTTTTTTAAATAATTTATGAATATTTTCCATTATTTTTTTAATTTTGGAATGAAAACACTGAAAAAAACAAAAAATTGTGCTCAGTTTGGTTAGTCAGAGCGTTGTGTTAAAATTATACTTACAGATCTATTCTGCGCGTTACCGGTTATAGTAATCTTGTTACCGAAATTTGTTACCAGTCTTAGTATTCGGTATTCTGTACACTCGGTAACGCTTTCAAAAGCCGTAAGCTCGTTTAAGAACAAATAACACTCTTTCCTTGCATCTGGCTGTTTTGCATATTACCACCTTAGGAGATGGTAACAATATTCACTGGTAACGCTTGCTTGTAGATTACCAAAAGGATGTAAATGTTACCAAAAGGTGAGTTTCTTCGGTAATAAGATTAACGTTACCGCGACAGAATCGATCTGTTAGAGTATTACAAATTTCCTCTACAGTTCAACAAACAACCAGCTCAAACAGATAAATAAAGGAACTAGATAGTTCTGCGGACATGTTTCCATTTATTAGTTCCGCTCTATAAAAGAGACGTTCAACAAACAAGCAGCTCAAGCAGATCAAATAAACAAAGGAATTAGATAGTTCCGTGGACATGTTTAAATGAACTAGTTCCGCTCTCTAAAGGAAACGTTCCATGTCCGTTCCGTCTCTGGAACTGTTAAGCACAACCCTAGTTAAAAGTAGCTTTTGTGATTGAGTCGAAGAGCGATACACAAATAAAGAAGAATAAAGGTAGCGCTCTTTTAAAAAAGCAGAACAGATCAAAAACGAACCGATCGTTAAGGTTTTTTTCCATTCTCTGGATACAATTATAAGGGAGGCTCACATTTAAATGGCTGCTCAAACAGCAAGTTTTGCAACAACAAAGGTGTGAGAACGCTAAACGTCAAATGATAAATGCAACAACAACAATAAGAAAACTTAAATTCGACCAGCCGATTTTGACATACAGCTTCCTTTTTGCTCCAACTTGAGCCTACCTTATAATTCTACCATGGGATAAATGTTGTTACTTTTTTATTTCTGGTGTTTTGAAGAGTAGCTAAATTTAATAAATTAATTTTAGCTACACTCAGTACTCTCAATTCAGCATATATTTTTCTTTAATAGTTTTGTTTACTCTAAAAATGTCAAATTATTTATTAACAGCAAAATATTTCACAGTAAATATTTGATCGTAATTTAACGACGAACGGAAAAGCCTTTAAAATAGAAAGAAATTAAAATTTTTATTATATTTATTTACTTTTATAATATTTTTCAATACCTACAATTGTGTTTTTACATAACAAATTACATAAAATAACATTACATGCTAGATCTGAGCCTCCGCACTAAAATTATGTGGGATTTCGCACAGAAATTATGTGGGACTCCGCGCAACAAAAATCATACCTTACCTGGCCGTATGCTTCCTTTCTGCTTGCTGCTTTTAATTTCGGAGCTGTAATATTAATAACGAATTAAGTCAATAAAATGATTAATGATTCTTTTCACAAAATCTACCACTTACTTGCACGATCATGTTTTGACGCATAAAATTCAACGGCGAATTTTATCGCCACAACAAGCCACAACAAGCACGAGAGGCACGTGGTGAACATCGCCACCATTATTTAATTTTTTTTTACATTTTTCTTTTCCCTTATTGTTATACAATATTTTTACACAAATACACTGGAGTACAAACAAAAATAAAAATACATGAATTAAGCCCTGTCTTTGTCTTACACTTTTAGATGCACATAGGTAGACAGACACAAAAGAATGCAGCGCAGCTGGGGTAGTTGTTGTCCAGTTATAAAAGAGGAGAAAACCACAAACACACGCAATAGTAGTCTTTCGCCAAGCAAAGCCAAATTGCTGTGCACATATGTTTAAGGTATAAACAAGCAGCGCAACAAGGAGGAAAAATCTCGGCACGTGACAACAACAACGAGAGCGATGTACGGGAACTTGTTTACGCCAAAAATACAAAACGGGAACTTGTTGACAAAATCAACAGTCTCGAAGTTTCGACAACGGGAACTTGTTTACGCCAAAACGCACGCAGAAGATCGTATAAATAGCAGGCAGCAGCTACAGTTCGGGATTCAGTTTCTTTTGAATAAACTCGCGTGTAACAAGTCAGTGAGAATAAACATCAGTACGATTAATTTGGAAGTAAATTCAGTGCAAAAATAAATCAATTCAGTGGTGAAGACAGCAAGTGCGAGGAATTAGTCGGGAAAAAAAACGCCGATCCAGCTATCATACCATAGACAAGGGGACACACTGTTCAATCGTTCGAAGAGACAACAGGCAAACAGCGAACGAGAAGAAATCTACCGAGCCAGGAAGGAGAGTAAGTGGAAACATTAGCAGAGTCGGTGGCTTGTAGGCCCCTGCGAAACCCAACCAGGAACAGAGTCGGTGGCTTGTAGGCCCAACTGTGCAAAGGACATCACCAGCAGAGTCGGTGGCTTGTAGGCCCACCTGCACACACAACAGTAGCGAAGTCGGTGGCTTGTAGGCCCACTCGTGAAAGCATCAGCAGATTCAGTGGCTTGTAGGCCCGACTGTTTTATTTTTTTTAGCAGAGTCCGTGGCTTGTATGCCCGCCTGCTCCAATAAAAGGTACATAGTCCGTGGCTTGTAAGCCCGCGTGCCTATTTTTGTTTCGAGCAACAGCGTCCGCGGCTTGTAGGCCCGCCTGTTGAACAGCAGCCGAAGCAGCACATACCCTGAAACAGAGCTTGTGAATTAAATCAATAATCAATCACTACATTGTCACTTAAAGAATACACCACAATAAACATTGTTAATTTTCTTTTAAATTTGAAAAAAAAACTTAGTTTTCTTGTTTGAACCCTGGGAACCCGCTGAGCGTACCTCAGCAACATCAAAAGGACCAACCAGAGGTTCGTTACAATGTTCCGAGTTAAAATGGCGAGTGTGCTTGGCTTGCTCGTAATTGTTGCGTTTTCCTTTTATGTATGTAGAGTTGTCATTGTTAGAGGGTACCCATGACACAATTAAAAGACATTGAAAAGTTTGACTGTTGTCTCTTTGGCCTAACAACCATACCTGTTATTATCATACAAAATAGTTAAGATTTTTGAGGTTTCTATCTGTGTGCTTTATATTGAATTGACAGATTTAGTAGGAGATTGTGCAACTTATGACTGCCTTCTTGTTGTGCCATGAACTACCTCTGAAAATTTATATAAATTCATGCGTTTTACGTATGACGTTGCAGTAGCGTTGAAGCTGCATGAATGTGTGGGTCAACTTCGTTTAAAATTGCAATTGGCTTTTTATAAAACTTTATTATAAAAGGTGTTGTTAGGTATTGACTTTCGGTGTTGCACCGAAAATTAGTTAACCAGATATTTACTCTGAACTTTAGGTGTTGCACCCAAAGTTCACTATATCAAAATTATCACACAAGTCAAATTTCACTTTAGGTGTTGCACCCAAAGTTCACTATATCAAAATTATCACACAAGTCAAATTTCACTGGTTGTAAAGAAACAACTAATTAACTTTATTTTCCTACCATCTATTTATAATAAATTATATTAAAACTAAGCAAAAAAATGTACAACATAATAAACTATAGAAATAAGCAAAAAAATAAGCAAAAAATAAATGAATCGGTCATTTTGCCTGCCTTGCAATTCTTCAAGGCTAGACTAATGACCGCTTAGCTTGTTGTTGTCCAAGTCGTTGATCGCTGGTGTTATTTTCCTGCCTTGCTGTTATGCAAGGCCAGGTAATGACCGCTTGCGTTGTTGTTGTTATCGTAAACGATGACTTATGCAGCCAGCTGGATACCAACATTCTCCCCTGCGTTGAACGAATTTCGATCAACCTTATCTTCCGTAAATAGTTATAATTTCCGGTTCTTCTATGACGTCATCAGGTGCGTTGACGTGGTTTCTTGGAGCTGGTTGTGGTGATAATCGATTGCTGATGTGAAGTTTCCTGATTCGTTTCCACACGGACCACGAAACGATACACGCGATGAGGAGGATACATGAGTAGCTAACGATGTATTGATGGATATCATGTGGCCGAAGGTTATTTGGTTCTTCAAATCTAAGGTTTTCTATTTCGTGTTGGAGTGCTGTCAGTTGGTTGAGCTGATCTTCTGCTGCTGTTTCCTTGATATTTAGGAGAAATGGTTCCATAGGATCAGGACTGTCCAGTTCTGCCATAATGCCCAATTTTGTGTATGAGGAATGCAAGGAGCTGGTGACGATGAAATGTCCTTGTATGGTGATAAAGTCATTTTTCAATGTGCAGTCTGGTTGTAGGCTGAGGCGACCAGACGCACTTAAAGCCACTTGAAATACATCGTTGCTGCATACTGCTGACATTCGAGTTGCTGATACGGCAAAAATCCATTGATTTGCGTGTTCCATTTGAATCCAGATTTCCTTGGAATTGGTTTTTGTGAACTCGCAGTTAGTAATGGTTTCGTTGTTCAGCAAGTTGATTTCACATGATTGCTCGCTAGCTCCTTTGTTATAAATTGAATGAATGTTGGCGCATAGAAATATGTCTTCCTTGGCTTGGCTACATTGTTTTAGTTTTGTGGGCGTTGTGGGAAAATACCGATCACGATGTAGGTTGACTGCCATGAGCGAAGTTGAAGGTTTTATGGATCTCATTGTGTTGTTGATCAAAACTGGAATGGGTATCACCTTGAAGACTTCAAATAATTCCTGACTGACCAGTGGTATTTTGATGTCAAATATTACATAGTCCTCCGAAATACCTCCTTTAACCTTCATTAGTTTGTAGAAGGATAGTAACTCGTCATACTCCACGGGTAACTGAAATTGGGATGGAAGGTGATTTTTGATACTCATTATTTCCTGTCGACATTGTTGGGGGCTGATTAGCATTGGATGAATTCGCCCATGATGAGTGTCTATTAAAACATCTAACAATGATGACTGGATTCTTTGTAGATTTGAAAGTGTTAGTGTCATTTGTACTGCTAATGACAATAACAGTCTAAATGTTTTATCTTGAAATGATTCTTCTGATGTGACATTGATACGAATAGCGATTTCTTCAAGTTGATGCTCAATCATTCCTAGTTTGATCTTGGTCCCGTTTTGATGCTGTTTCATGATGTTAATTGTTGAATTCATTATTGATGTTTGTGTTTTCAGCAAACTCCGTACATGTTCTTCATTCGAATGCACTTTGTCAATGGTCTGAGACATCTGTGTTGCGTATTCGGAGTCCAAAATTCCAAACAAAGAATGCCCAATATTACCAATCAAATCTATCGCTCCTCTTGCGTGTCTTTTATGTGCGTAGAAGAGCCTATTATCCTGCTTGAGTTCTTCTAGTGCTCGCATGAATTGGTCAACCAGGATCATGCAGGTAGCTACTTGATGAACTTGATCACATAATTGATTTAGAAACGTTGTGCCATTTGTCAAGCTCTCTAATTCAGCTCGAAATGGTGCCATATCATAGAAAACAATTAAATTCCACTCCTTTGTTACTAATTTAATGTTTCCTATGGTCTCGAAATGTATGCCGGAATTTTTGTTGAACTGTGTGACCTCAATCGGAGTACATAGTATTAATGGCAGTATTAACAAGGTTATTAATACTATGTTACTGAACGCTAGTTGAGGCAGTCGCATCCTTTTTGAAGGTACTTCAGGTTTACTCAGAGGTTGAGTAATTGTGGTGGCATGCGGGTGTGCTCTGGAGGGGGTTGGTTCATCCTTATTGACGTTTATTGGATCTTCATCGACTGGAAGTGGTGCTAGCCTATGTATTGCTCTTCGTGATATACCGGTCGATGTGCGTACATCAGCGACTCGAACTAGCCCGTCATGACCCCTTATTACTTTTGTGATACGACCGAGTGGCCATTTTAACGGGGGTAGATTGTCATCCTTGATTATGACCATTGCACCTGGTTTGATGTTTCTGGACTCATGGTGCCATTTGTATCGATGTTGTAAGCCGTGAAGATACTCACTGGACCATCTTCTCCAAAATTCTGCCTTAAGCTGCATGACTAGTTTCCATCTAGTGGGATTTTTGGCGTTGTTTGGCTGGGCATTGGGATCAATTGTTGAGGTCAAAGGCTCTCCTATGAGAAAGTGTCCCGGGGTGAGTGCTTGTAAGTCATTAGGATTTGACATTGGTGTGATTGGTCTTGAATTCATTATGGCCTCTGCTTCAGCTAGGACGGTTCCCATTTCTTCAGATGTTAGTGATGCGGATGCCAATGTTTTTTGTAATAAATTCTTTGCTGATTTCACCGCCGCTTCCCAAAGTCCACCGAAGTGTGGTGCACGTGGTGGGATAAATGAGAAGTTAATTCCTTTAATGTTGCTTTGCTTTGATTTTTCGTTGGGCATTGTCATCGTGAATGATCAATTGTAATTCCTGTAATTGGTTCCTAGCTCCTACGAAGTTTGTAGCATTATCGCAGTAGATTGTCGCGCAATGTCCACGACGAGCCATAAAACGTCTGAGTGCTCCAATGAAGGCCTCAGTGGTGAGATCGCTAACCAATTCCATATGAACAGCCTTCGTCGCGAAACAGCAAAATACGGCTACATATGCCTTGAGCGGTGGTTTTCCTCGAATTTTGAAGTGTGTCCAAATTGGACCAAAGAAATCTACTCCAGCGGTGATGAATGGTCTTGCAGGTTGTACTCTGTTGGCGGGTAGATTACCCATTAATTGTTGTAATAGTTTTGGTTTAGCTCTAGTGCATTGAACACAGTGTTGCGTGACAGAGCGAGCTAAGTTTTTAAGTTTTAGTGGCCAAAATCTTTGTCTCGTGATAGACATGAGTGTTTGAGGACCAGCATGAAGGTGTTCCTTGTGCAAATCGTTCAATAAAAGTTTTGTGATTATGTTATTATATGGTAACAGCATCGGATGTTTTGCATCATAGCTCAACTTAGATGATTCTAACCGGCCACCTACTCTTAACATGCCCTTATCATCTAGGAAAGGTGTTAGAGTGTTGATTGGACTATTGTTGCTCACAGCTGAATAGCGAGTTAACTGATAAATATCGTCAGCAAACTCTTGCTGCTGCATACGCCTTATAATATGTAGCAGCGATTCTTCTATTTCATCTGCAGATAAAGTTGTTGTTGCCTTTGTTGATTTGTGTCGAGTATGATTGATGAAGCGTAGTACATATGCTATTACCCTTTGCAACCGACGGAAAGAATTTTTGTGGTTGACTTCTTCCAGCCAGTTTGTTGTGTGATTTGTAACAGTTGCCGATGTGGCAACTACTGCTTTTAGTCTGCGCTCTAACGGACATTCTCCCCTTGGTGGTTGTAATGGCCAACTTGTTATCGCTCCATGCAGAAACAGAGGACCATATAACCAAAAATTATTGTTAATCAGTTTGCTTGGTGTCAGCCCTCTTGAGATTAGATCAGCAGGATTATCTTCAGATCGTACGTGTCGCCATTGATGTTGAGATGTGAGTTGTTGAATGACTGAAATCCTGTTGGCGACAAAAGTATGGTAATGAGATGAGTCTGCATTTATCCATCCCAGCACGGCAGTGGAGTCGGACCAAAAATGTACATTCGCTTGCTTGATGATTTTGCTTTCTTGAAGTTTTTGCATAAGTTCTACGGCTAACTTAGCAGCACATAATTCCAGTCGGGGTAGGGTTATTTGTTTTGTTGGTGCTACCCTTGATTTTGCACATATAAAACGTACCACTATTGTATTGTGAGCACTTGATGTCCTCATGTATGCTACAGCTCCATATGCCTGCTCTGAGGCGTCAGCGAAGATGTGTATTTGAGGGTTGGTTGTTTCCTTATGGCCAAAGATGTGGCGAGGGATGCTGATGCCTTGCAGCAGTTCGAAGTCCGTTCTGAATTTTAGCCAGGTTGTGTGAAGCTCTTGTGGGAGTGTGGCATCCCAGTCCACCTTAAGTTTCCACAACTGTTGAAGAAATATCTTTGCGGTAGTTGTCACTGGAGCAATGAAGCCAAGAGGATCAAATATGCGAGATATATCTGCCAATGCTGTGCGTTTTGTTATCCTCTGATTACTATTTACCAGGATTTTTAGTTTGAAATTGTCATTTTTAGGATTCCAAGTGAGACCCATGGTTTTGATGCTCTCATTAAGTGAATTGTTGAAGTCAAGAGTAACTTCTTGATCCTTAGATGGAATATCTTGTAGTAATTTTGGGTGATTTGCACACCACTTTCGTAACTTGAATCCTGCGGAGCCTAACATAAGGCGTAGTTGACGTTGTATTTCGAGTGCAGTAGTGATTTTGTCGGAACCGCTCAATACATCGTCGACGTAAAAATTTTCTTTCACTACTTCTGCTGCCAACGGATAATTGTGAACTTGTTTTTCAGCTAGCGCTTGCAAGGTGCGCATAGCCAAGTATGGTGCAGAGGTTGTGCCATAAGTTATCGTGGTGAGCTTATAACACTTAAGTGGATGTGATGGATCTTCTCTCCACCAAATAAGTTGATACCTTTGGTGGTCATTGTCCACCCATACCTGTCGGTACATTTTTTCGATGTCAGCTGTAAAAACGAATCTTGGGAGACGAAACCGTAATAGCGTTGTGGCGACGTCTTCTTGTATGGCTGGCC
Organism: Coremacera marginata; assembly: GCA_914767935.1. Taxonomy (NCBI): domain Eukaryota; kingdom Metazoa; phylum Arthropoda; class Insecta; order Diptera; family Sciomyzidae; genus Coremacera; species Coremacera marginata. The sequence continues at coordinate 128,943,424 of OU612045.1, forward strand.
CTGTTGCCAGTATTTCGTTTAATGATAAGTTGGTTGATGTTTTTGACGACGCATCAAATACAACTCTTAGCTTAGATGTTGAGCTGTCTGGTTTGAGAACGGCATGATGTGGAAGAAAGTAGTGCGGTCCTTTGATGGTGTCTATTGCTATTTCTTCCATATGACCAAGATTTTCATACTCGTGCATAAAGGACACATACTGACTCTTGAGCTCAGGGTGTTTAACTAGTTTTCGTTCAATAGCTATAAAACGCTGTAGAGCTATGTCCTTGGACTCACCGAGTAGACTTGGGTCACGCTGAAAAGGTAATTTTACCACAAACCGGCCGTCAATAAGTTGATGAGTGTTTTGACGAAAATCCTCTTCACAACGTCGTTCAGCTGCAGTTAGGTTTGCCACCCGTAAGTCACATTCTTCAAGTCTCCAGAATTTTTCCATTGTCTCGTTGAGTGACTCATCTTCTGTGCATACACCGCAGGTGATATCACTGGTGGATGTATCCTGATTGTATTCCCCACCTATGATCCAGCCAAAAAGCGTATTCTGAAGGATTGGTCGTCCATCTCCAAGTGAAATTTTACCATTGCTTATCGTTGAAAAGAAAAGTCCAGAGCCGATTAGCAGGTCGATGCTTCCAGCTTCGTTGAAATTTGGATCGGCTAACTGCAGGTTGCTTGGTATGTTCCACTTGGTTACATCGATGCTACGAGATGGTTGCTTAGACACTATTTCTGTTAATATGTGAGCTTCAATGCGCTTCTTGAAATTTGAATTATTTGACGCGATTTGAATGTTGACTCTTTCCGCAGTCTGATTTTTAGTTTTGCCAATGCCTTCGATTCCCACGAGGCATGTATTTTTGTGCAAACCAAGTTTTTTCACAAGTCTTTTTGTTATGAAATTGGCCTGTGAACCGTTGTCTAGAAGAGCTCGGCAAGGTATCTGTTTTCCCCACTTGTCACTTATGGTTACAGAAATCGTGCTGAGCAATGCCTTCATGGTGTTTATTGAATGATCCTGCAGCGCAGCTAAAGAAGCTGGGACATCTTGGGCTGGTGCAATTATACTATTGTTGTTTTGTGCTGACTTTGAAAATAGTTTTTGCGACGACTTTTGTGAAACAGCGTTGACCACCTTTCCAAATCCTTCTAAATGCAGAAGTGTGTTGTGCTTCTTATGACATTTTAAGCAGCTCCCTGATGAGCATGAAGTGGCATTGTGACCGTTTTTCAAACAATTTACACAACGTTTAGCTCCTTGGACAGCATTTAAACGTTGTTTTGGCGTCATCGTTAGGAAATCCTGACATCTGAAAAGCAAATGGTTTTGTTTACAGATGATGCACCTCTGGTCAGTCGATATTGACACGCTCAATGCTTGATACGATTTGTTGCGTCCTTGATCGCTGCCGTCTTTGCCTGCTCTGGCACCAAGAGCTTCTAGTGATTGAAAACGAAGGTTCAGGAAGCTGAGGAAAGAATTGAGTGTCGGCATCTCCTTCGGTTGGCTCAACGATTGTTCCCATAGTGCATGAGTACCTTTGCTGAGATGTTGGGTCAATATATATAGCAATATTGGGTCCCAATTTTCGGTTTTTACGCCGAGATTTTGGAGGCTGAGAACGCATTCCAGGGTAGTATCATGAAGCAGCTTGATTGATGCTGCGCTTTCTGCATAGGATGTTGATTGAGTGAGTAGCCTTTTTAAAGATGCATTGATCAGCATACGCGGATTTTCATATCTCTCGTTGATTACCTTCCAAGCTGCTTCGTAATTGACTGCAGATGCCGTGAAATGTTGAATTAATCTTGCAGCCTCATCACACAAGCTGGATTTCAAAAACCACATTTTTTGGCATTGTGGGATTGATTGCTTATCCACCAATTCAGTGAATAAGTCGTGGAATTGCCTCCATTTTGAATAGTTACCGTCAAATTTTGGTAAGTCTATTTTCGGTAGATTCAAACTTGATGCGTGTTTTTGCTCGACCGTGGGAAATGAATTGGTTGGTGGACTTTGTTGATCAACCGTGTGAGCCAATTCTTGAATCTGCCAGATATTAGCGTTGATATTTTGCTCAATTGCAATGAATTCGTCGTAATTATAATCACCTGAGTCGCAAGAGCTCCATATTTTGTTGTGAATCTCTTGTGCTACATGCCAATGTTGCTCGATGTTGTTTGCTAGATTGGCATAATAGCGTGGTGAATGAATGCTTTTACTGATGTCATCAAGTGCAGCCGTTATTGAGTTTTGTGTTGAAAGAATTATTTTCCTTTGCTTCTCTACTAAGCCTCGTAAATTTTGTGTTGATTTTGCGTCCTCTAATCCTCCTTGACTCCTGGGTGCTGGTTTAACAGTTTTGCTTGCCAGTAGTTGTTTTTCCAAATCTTCTCTGCATTCACTGTATCTAGCACCAATCACTTTGTGAACGTCTTTTTCAAAGTATGGATGATTGCTATCCGAGCCAGGTACGTTGCGTATGACGTTGTCATTCCTGTTGAATTGAGTCCATAGTTCGTCTAATTCCTTTATTTTTGCTGTGAAAAATTCCGACGTCCTTCTGTCAAATGGTGCCTTTTTGATGTTTGCAATTGATTTTTGTATCGTGACGCTTAATTCGTCCTGTTGTTCTATCAGTTCATTGAATCCCATGATTAAAATATACTGCGTCTTATGAGACGACCACTGATGTATATTTCGTTGTGTGTCGAAATCGGGTTCACCGAATGCTGAGGTGTGTTGTTTTTATGTTGGACACCACTGGCACATTAACCAGGATATCGCGCGTTGCTGAAGGCTGCTTGTCCTTCTTCGGTGTCACCAAAATGTTTTTTGGTGCTCTGTTGAAGGCTGCTCGTCCTTTTTAATCGTCGGGGTCACCAAAATGTTAGGTATTGACTTTCGGTGTTGCACCGAAAATTAGTTAACCAGATTTTTACTCTGAACTTTAGGTGTTGCACCCAAAGTTCACTATATCAAAATTATCACACAAGTCAAATTTCACTTTAGGTGTTGCACCCAAAGTTCACTATATCAAAATTATCACACAAGTCAAATTTCACTGGTTGTAAAGAAACAACTAATTAACTTTATTTTCCTACCATCTATTTATAATAAATTATATTAAAACTAAGCAAAAAAATGTACAACATAATAAACTATAGAAATAAGCAAAAAAATAAGCAAAAAATAAATGAATCGGTCATTTTGCCTGCCTTGCAATTCTTCAAGGCTAGACTAATGACCGCTTAGCTTGTTGTTGTCCAAGTCGTTGATCGCTGGTGTTATTTTCCTGCCTTGCTGTTATGCAAGGCCAGGTAATGACCGCTTGCGTTGTTGTTGTTATCGTAAACGATGACTTATGCAGCCAGCTGGATACCAACAGGTGTGATTTTTTTATTAATGAATTCTTACTATATTTTTACGTCCAGTTTTTCAGAAGGTTTTCATTTCATTTTAAGGTAAGATCAGAAAAATGAGGCAAAATTACAGTTCAAAAATACGTGCAAGCTCCACAATCCTCATAACTGATAGTTAACAGACTTAATGAGTCGTATGCATTAAAATGAGATTGATCCCTGAGTTGAGTCGATTGAGCTAAAACTCAACTACCTGAGACCAAGAGTTTGCTCTAGCTTGAAGTCAGTTCCGTATGCAAAAAGCTGAGACTGAGCTCACAGCAAAAAACTTAAGTGCATCGAGATGGAGCTTAAAGCTCTCTTCTCTTTGTTATATTGATTTTTTGTTGTGATTCGTTAATGACCTATAATTAAACCAGGGACCGAAAATAATTGTTATTCTGCTATATTTCAGATCAGAAATAGTTTGGCAATTTTAACCCATATCAAAATTCGTTATGAGTAAGTTTTATTTTTAAGACACATTTTTTTTTTTTTTTGGTTGCCGCATAACTTTTATTTTTGAGGAATAAATTTTTAGGTTGACTCATAACAGTTATTTTATGAAATTAATTTTTTTTTTTTGGGTCTTAGTGTTAATGAGTTCCCAGTTAATGAGTCATCAAACCTTAGTACTACAACTTTGCTAAGCGAGCCTTTAAGATAAATGGAAATGGAATGGTCTTCGGATAAGGATTTAGATGATGATACAAGTAGAAAGATGAAAGCTGCGTATACTGAAATTGATAACCTCCTCACACATTGGAGTAACCAAAAATATGTATCACCCATTTATTGGCAACTAGCTTGCATTGTCCATGCAACACCAGCAACTCAAGTTACCATGGAGCGATTTTTCTCAGCTTTGAAACTTATTTTAAGTGATCTCCGATGCAATATTGCAGAAAAGACTTTGAAACAAATAATGTTTGCAAAATTGAATTGAAGCATACATACATAAGAAAAAAAGTGTGCGTGTCAGCTCCGACGCGGCTGGAGTTTACTTCTCTAGATCGATTACCGTAGAATTTGAGATTTATATTAAAGGCAATGGAGGCATCTCTTATATTAGTAAAAGCATTGTATACTTTTTTAATTTTAAAATATATTTATTACATAAATTCATTATGAGGTAAATTGATAAATCTCATTAATAGTAACGTCATTATTAAATACTGTAATATTAGGTTCGTGGTAATCGTGAAAACATAGCATCCATGGTTGTACCATATCTAGTCGTTCCCATTGTTCTTTCAGAAACTAAATCTAAATTAACTTCTTCTTTCAAAAATTGTATTAAGCGAAAAATAACGATTTTGTGCTGTTTTTTAAAAAATTAATGCTTCATATTTAAATAACTCGACGAATTTTTAACTAATTTCAATGAAATAAAACTTGTTGGATTTATAATAGTACGTTCAAAATGTCCATAGGATGTCCATATGATTTTTATCTAGTATCAACCTTCAATCGATACGTATATAAATTTGACAACAATCTGACTATTGATTCGTGGGTTATAGCATTTTGTGTGCAGCTATTCTATTGAAAAAAAAAATGGAAAAAAGTGAATTTCGAGTTTTGATAAAGCAATGCTTTTTGATGAAAAATACTGTGCAAACCAAACAATGGCTTGATGAAAATTATCCGGACTCTGCTCCATCGAGAAAAATGGTAGAAAAGTGGATTGATGAATTTAAACGTGGTCGTACCAACACAAATGAAGCAGAGCGCAGTAGACGCCCAAATCAGACTGTTATTCCCCAAAACATCAAAAAAATCCACAAATTGGTTACGAACGATCGCAAATCGAAAGCGCACGAGCTAGCTGACATTGTAAAGATATCAGATGGTAGTCTTTTTACCATTTTACAGGAACATTTGGGTATGCGAAAGCTCTGTGCAAAGTGGGTGCCGCGAGAGCTCACAGTCCACCAAAAACAACAACGAATGATGCTTCTGAGGAGTGTTTGGCTCTGTTAAACCGCAATAAAATCGAATTCTATCGTGGATATGTGACAATGAATCACCAGATACCAAAAGACAGTCAGCTGAGGGGACAGCAGTCGACGAACCGAATCCAAAGCGACCAAAGACCCAACAGTCGGCTTGTAGTGTGATGGCTTCTGTATTTTGGGATGTGAAAGGAATAATATTCATCGACTATCTCCAAAAAGGAGCCACCATCAACTGCGACTATTACTGTGCACTTTTGGATCGATTGAAGACTGAAATCGCCAAGAAACGGCCACATTTGCAAAAGAAAACCGTGTTGTTTCACCAAGACAATGCACCATGTCACAAATCGACGAAAACGATGGCAAAATTTAATGAATTGGGCTTCGAATTTATAACCCATCCACCGTATTCTCCAGATTTAGTCTCCAGCGACTTTTCCTGTTTTCAGATCTCAAGAGAATGCTTGCTGGAAAGAAATTCAAGTGCAATGATGAAGTAATCGCTGAAACTGAGGCCTATTTTGACGAGAAGGAGAAATCGTACTATAAAAGTGATATCGAAAAGTTGGAAAATCGCTATACTCGTTGTATCGCTCTCGAAGGCAACTATGTTAAATAATATAATCGAGTTTTATCAAAATTTTTTCTCACTTATCCTACGGACTTGTTGAATGACCTGCTAATTAACCAAGCTTTTATTATGCTAATTAACCAAGCTTTAATATATAGCTTTTATATTATACTTTAATATGAACTGCTCGTATAAGCAACGGCTACGTTGCAAATGCACACATATTCAAACACACACAATTTTTTTGTTGTGCTGTGGCTAGCTGAACATAAAAAGAGAAGAGTAGAGAGCAACATCGAGTTTATTGAAACACTCTCTGCTGTGAGTATGTATTTTGTTGGTATAACGCTGACTGCGCAAAGCTTGATTTTTTAGATAACGCTCGATTTCACTCGCTAAAAATTTTCATACCGCGGGCAATATATAAAATCGATTCTAAAGGAGTAAACTCTCTCTAGGAGTAAACTACTCGTATGAGCAAACAAAACAATGATTCAACACACACAATTTTTTTGTTGTGCTGTGGCTAGCTGAACATAAAAAGAGGAGATAGAAAGCAAAATGGAATTTATTAAAACTCTCGCAACACCCCTTTTACATTGGGCAAGACTTGCTTTCAAGTCTTTGAGTTTGTTGGCAATTCGCCGCAAATCGGAAGCGACGAAAGGGAGAAAAATTGACGGTACCAATGCTTCTGTACCGTCAATTTTTTCGTGTTCCCTTTTGTTCTCACTTTCATTGCTTCAAGTCTTGACCAATGTTAAAGGGGTCCAAACACAAGCTACTGAAAATAAAACGACCAAGCAATGCGTGGCGTCGGGGATGATTTCATTTAAATCTTTACATTTTAATTAAATATACTTACTGTTAAAATTCTGAAAGGAAAATGTGCTGTAATGTGCACAAATATAATATTCTAAAACTTATTTGATACAAATCGGCTCAATACTTTCAATTTGCAAAACAATAGCAGATTGCTGCTGTGTGTATTTTGTTGATATTTCTTCGTTGTTGGTATTTCTCTGCCGTGAGTAAGTTTTTTGTTGGTATATCGCTGACGCTTGATTTTTTAGATAAAGTTCGATTTCACTGGCCATAAAATTTTCATACCGCGGGCAATATATGAAATCGATTCTAAAGTAGTAAATTCCAAAAATCATAAAGAAACTAAAAGCGAAACCTTCTACTGATATTTCACACTAATAACCGAACAATTTAATATCAGAAAATAACTGTTATTAGTAAACAAATTATTTATTTTTTAAAAATAAAAGTTATGCTTCAACCAAAAAAAATTTTTCTCAAAAATACGGTTATTTATAACTGAAATGCATTTTAACCGATTTAAATCATTAATTTTAACCAATTCCCAAAAAGTTGCGAAATAGTTATGTCCCTGAATTAAATTGACAGTTACAATATTACTAAAGCAAGTGCTTATTTTTGGTAATGAATTCAACCGAAGTGGACAGCGCTGACGAGAACGCAAATATCATAATATATGATATAAAAAGCAAGAACAATGCTGTACACCCAATATCGCTCAAGCTGTAATTATTTTTTGCGATCAGTCTGAAAGTATGCACAAAAAATTGATTTAATATTTGTCAGTGACATGCTTGCCTTTTATGTATGTGCATACTTTCAGTCTGAACATTTTTCAGAACAGTATCCCAGCAGGAAAGTAAGCGACTAGGTAAGCGAAGTGATAATCTATAGCTATAGCTATCATGGCTATGCATTACCTCCATCGATGAATTTTAACAAGGGGATAGCATAGAAAATGTAATATATCCCTTATTGCATAACACAGTTATTGAAGAATTCTTATATTACTCGGTAATGCATCGATGCTTTTTAAAATATCGATGTACATTTCGATACATCGAATCAAAGAAATCTTCTGCAAGAAGAGCAGAAGGAGTGGCGCACACATTACCTCTTCACTTACCTTGTTATGCGTGATTTCTTCTATATTATTTTCAATAAAGATTTCCTCAAAGAAAAGTAAGACGCATTTCTCATATTCCTTCTCAGCTTTTGCAAAAGCACTTTAATAATGGCAAAAAATAATTACAGTTTAGCGGTAATGCTTCCAACCCGTCATAGGACGGGCTTTTATACTAGTAAGCTTATATTTGATTGAAAAACAATTAAGCAACACAAAATATTATTAGATAAATGCCAGTTGCCGTTATTAAGGTAGAAAAAGAAGACATTTTAAGCAAAAGAATAGAATTAAAGGAAAAGTACAATGTGGACATAAATAAAAAAAATATGAAGACCGGCAATAGTAAAATTGTATTAAAAAGTTGGGAGAAGGAAATTGTCGCGGCAGCGACGGTAGGGATGCGAATTTAACGTGCTTGCAAACTCCAAATTATTCGACAACAATATGCAATTGAAGTGATACAAATGAAGCAGTTTATTTCTAAAAAATTAGTAAAGATAAGACGAATAATACAATATATTTGATAGCTCACCGCAGTTTTACTCCCTTCAACGGCAAATTAAAATTAAAATATTTGACTTTCAGACGACAACTTTATCCCAATATATTTTAGCGACCGGTTAACACCGTAAGCGGCAACAGTTAATTATTTGAGCACTTTTGTTTATACATAAAATACAAGCATAAATAAATCTGCTTGCGTTTTATGCTTGAACAAAGGAACTCAAACACAAACAACTAAACAGAACATATGTAAAGTAAAACTGCGTTACAAAGAAAATAAGTAAATAAACAGTGGGGTTTTTCGACAGTGGCGTTCTATAACACCCCCACCCCCGTGAATCGATCACGATTCACCAAATTAAATATCAAGAACAGCCAGCTTAGAAACAGGTCGCTGCATAAGCCCCTTGGATGTGCGAACGTCGGCTCGTCTAATCTCTCCATCAGCTCCTGGATACACCTTTTCGATTCGACCACGACACCAATTCAATCTCGGCACATTTACGTCGCATACCAGAACCAAATCATCTTCCTTGATTGGTTGCGTTCGTTGACACCATTTAACTCGGCGCGTCAGCGTAGGCAAGTATTCACCTACCCACCTCTTCCAGAATGAGTCTCTTAAATGTCGAGCAATACGCCATTGCTTTCTCAGAGCACATGTCTTTTCCAAAGCTTCTTTGACACCCGGCGTTTGGGCTGTATTTGCTGTTCCAAGAAGAAAGTGGTTCGGCGTTAAGGGCTCTTCATCGTCAGCGCTTACCGGTAAATGTGTAAGTGGGCGCGAGTTTACGACGTTCTCAGCTTCTATAACCAGACATTGAAGTGTATGCTCGCGTGGAGCGGACTCTTTCAGAGTGTGACCCAAAACTCGCTTGACGCATTGAACCATTCGTTCCCACGCGCCACCTTCTGATGGGTTGGCTGGGCAGTTGAACACCCACTCGACACGTTGTGAAGACAACTCATCCCGTATGCGCGCACAGTCAAACACTTCTGAAAATCGTCTGGCTTCTTTGTCCGCACCAACGAAATTCGTGCCATTATCGGAACGAATCTTAACTGGAACACCACGGCGATTTATAAAATTTCTTATTGCGAGAATGCAGGCGTCCGTCGACAAATCATAGGCAACTTCTAAATGGATAGCACGCACGACCATGCACGTAAATAGGGCGACCCATCTCTTCTCTGTGCGGCGTCCGATTGTCACAGTAAGTGGGCCGAAGTAGTCCAATCCAGTGTACGAAAACGGCCTTACAAACGGAGTAAGGCGATCCTCTGGCAAAGGACCCATGATAGGCGTCACTGGTTTAGCTTTAGAAAATTTGCACGCACTACAGTTTGATATCACTTTGCGCATGATTTGGCGAAGGCGTGGAATCCAGTATTGGCGACGAATCTCACAGATGGTCGCTTCGATGTTTTGGTGCTTCATTTTATGATGATGATGTGCCACCACTAGCGTCGTAAAGTCATGGTTAGGCGGCAGAATTATTGGACGCTTAACATTATGCGGCAGCCAACTAGCTGCGTCGATGCGACCACGAACACGAAGGAGACCCTTGTCATCGACATACGGTGAGAGCTTGAATAGAGCGCTCTCTTTTGTTATTGTTTGGTGACGATCAATTTGCTGAAGTTCAGCTGAAAATGCTTCTCTTTGCGTGAGGCGGCAGAGCAATTGTTCAGCTGACTCAATCTCTGTTGCTGTGAGCCCATTTTGTTGATGAGGACTTGGTTGTCTGCGGCATTTACCAACAAACCGAACTACCCAGGCTGTCGTTCTGACCAGTCTGTGAAGAGATGAAAAACGATTTATAGCTATAAATTTTTCACTTACGACCATCAACGAATATTTAGGGCTGATCTGTTCCACGTCGGCAGCGATGCAGTCAGCGGTTGTGTCCGCTGGCCAACGATATTCATCCTGCCGCAAAAATGCAGGTCCTTGTAACCACCGCGATGTGGAGCTGAAGTCAACGTCTCTATTTGTCCTCGTAGCCTCGTCAGCTACGTTTTCCTGAGTAGGTATCCACGACCAGTTTGACGGCTTAGTAGAAGACAAGATTTCAGCTACCCTGTGTGCAACGAAAGGTTTGTATCTTCGGTGCTCACTGTTAATCCATTTTAAGACTGTCTTTGAGTCGCTCCAGAGGACACATCGGTCAACTTTGATTGAGTGATCATCAAGGATAGTTTTCAATAATCGGGCTCCCAAAACTGCAGCTTGGAGCTCTAGGCGCGGAATTGTAAGCATCTTCATTGGGGCGCATTTTGTTTTTGCGCATATTAAAGCTGTGTCTACGTTACCCTCTGCATTCTCCACTCTCCAATAGGCTGCTGCTGCAAAGGCATCTTCACTTGCGTCAACGAAGACATGGACTTGGACGTTTTTTAGTGTTCCGACTTGAAAATAAAAACGTGGAACGCTGAACTCGACAACATCTGGAAGTTTCTGTCGCCACATGTTCCAAGAAGCCACAAATTCACTGGGAAGTTCCTCATCCCATCGCACATCATGTCGCCAAACTTCACGCATCAGCAACTTTGCAGAAATTGTGAACTGGCTCAATAACCCCAATGGGTCAAAAACAGACATGATTATACTGAGAAGCTCTCGCTTAGTTGGGTGTCTCTCTCCGACAATAACGTCTTTTTTGACGTTATGGAATTTCAGATAATATTTAAAATTATCAGTGGCTGGCTGCCAGTACATACCCAGTATCTTCTCTGTGTGAAGACTGCATTTGTCACCTAATGAAACATCTGTTGAGGTACCTTCCAATGCGTTAAGGATCTTTGGTGAGTTAGAGCAAAAGTTTCGTAGCTCAAACCCCGCTTTACTATGAATATCACGAACTTGAGACGATATTTGGATGGCTTCCTCTTCAGATTGAAAGCTGTCGACGAAGTCGTCCACATAGTGATATTCCATGATAGATTTTACTGCTCGCGGATGATGGGTTTGATGCTCCAAAGCGTTGATCGTCTTCACATATTGTGCTGTACATGGCGAACACGCTGCTCCAAAGGTCATGGCCACCATTTCATGTATATCTGGTGGTCTGCTTTCGTCAGCATCACGCCAAAGAAACCTTTGAGCACACCTATCTTCTGGTTGAATTATGATTTGGTGGAACATCTCTCTTATATCTCCACACACGGCGAATGCACCCTCTCGAAAGTGGAACAATATCGATGGTAATGGCTGGTATTGCTGCGGACCCTTTAAAAGAAATGTATTAAGCGAAATACCTTTAACTTTGGCGGCGGCATCAAACACAAGTCGTAATTTAGCTGGCTTGTTTGGGTTTACTACCCCGAAGTGTGGCAGATACCACGTCTTGGGTCCGGTGACGGCGGCTTCTGCTGGCTGCAGCTTACGAGCGTAGTTGTTTGAGATGTATTTCTTCATAATGGCTTTATAGGCGGCGGCGTAGCTCTCATCTTGCTTCATCTTTCGCTCGATTCCAATAAGACGTTTTTGTGCCATGGAAAAGCTATCGGGCAGCTCAACATCGTCTTTGCTCCATAGAAGACCAGCTTGAAACTTTCCATCGACTTTTTTCGTTGTTGATTGTAAAATCTCTTTGGCGCGCGTATCTGCGATGCTCTCCACCGGCGGCGATGGTCTTACACCAAAACTTTCTGTTTCGAAGTATTCAGCTACTAGGCTGTGCAGGTTTTCATCACTAGAGAAACTGGTTAAGAGGCATGTAGACCTTGTAGGTGCGGTTTTCATCGTTGGTCCAAACACAACCCATCCTAGCTCCGTATTGGCGGCGAACGGACCGCTGATATTCAGCTTAAAAACATCCGTGGGTAATCCGAGGTGGCAATGGTCTAGCCCAATTAAGAGTTTTGGTACAGCGTTGGCATACGCCTTTAGCTTCAGTTTTTGATAGCAGTTTGCATTTGAACTTATGTCACTTTCACTCAGGCTCTGAGTCGGTAAGTTCAGATTGGACACTCCATAAACATTTTTTAACGCATGTTTCTTCTTCATACCTCGCCCGCTGATGTTCAAATCAATAACAGTTGCTGTCTCTTGAGCTGCTCTTCCTCCGACCCATTGTAAGCTTAATTGTCGTTGTTTACCTTGAAGACCAAGTTCTTTCACGAGAGAATTGTCCAGCATGGTAACGGAAGACCCTTCGTCCAGGAGAGCGTATGTGTCAATGGTTTTATCTTGACCATAGAGTGTGACTGGTACAACTCGAAACAGCAGATTACTGTTTGCTATTTCATTTAATGCGCAACTGAGAACAGCTTCTCCAGCACCCTTAACCTCAGCTTGAAGTAGTTTCGGCACAGAATCAAAGATAGCCTGCTCATGGAGAAGCGCGTGATGCCTTTTTTGACATCCGTTCACGGTGCATAAGCTCCTATTACGGCAAACGCGAGTTGAATGTCCAGCTTTCAAACAGTTGAAACACAAACGGTGTGTTTTGACTTTAGACCACCTTTCAGGAACAGAAGACTCAATCATGACGTTGCATTGTGTAACTATATGCTGGCCCTGGCATATGCAGCATTTCGGAGCGTTTGCTTGCTTTTTGGCAGCATGTAATATTATTCGCCGCTTAGGCTCTCTTACTTCAATATTCTGCACTGTGCAAATAATATTGGCCAAGTCACTTAACCAGTCGCTGAAACTAACAATTGTCGGATATGGCTGTATCTGAGCAGCGTACCTGGCCCAATCTACTCGTTTGCTCATTGGTAGCTTCAAAACAAGCTCTTCCAGCAATGTTGGGTTTGCCAGATGCTGCTGGCCGTTCACAGACTGTAAAAACACTGCCAGATTTTTAGTTTTTGTAGAGAATGGAATAAGGCGCTCCACTGCGTTCTCAGGAATTGGTGCTATCTCACGGACAAGTTTCAGTTGGCTCCGTATAAGTTGATCTGGTCGACCAAATCTAAAACGCAGCTGATCGATGATAGCACCTACGTTGTCCGGATGTATCAAGAGTGACTTAACCGTCTCTCTAGCTTCGCCTGTCAAACACTTTTGTAGTCGTTGGTTATTTTCAAGATTGGTATAACTGTATGCGGCTGTTGACTGCATAAATGCAGAATAAAATATTGGCCAATCTTCTGGATGTCCGCAAAACGATGGCAAATCTTGAACCTTTCTTGGAGCTGTTACATTTTGCATATATGCAGGATTCGGTTGCAGCCGTGTGAGACTAGGAGAATCGATTGAGTTTCTCGACGGTGGCTGAAAATATAAGTTACTTGGTGTGGCCGTACTAACCTGGCACTGTAGCCCGTTGGAAAAGGCGTTTTCTATGGCGGCTACATTTGAGTATGGGTTACTTGAAGGCAAAGTAGAGTACACCGTTGGCATCGAAGTCGATGGCAGCATATTAGCAGAGCTGTAGGAATGTTGCGTAGGCAGCAACGTACTCATTGACTGCGATGCTTGTATTGGCAGCGAAACTTGTGTTGGCAGCTGCGCTTGTGCAGGCAGCGACGCATGCGCAGGCAGAGACGTATATGGTTGCAGTGGCGCATGAGCGGGCAGCGACGCATTTGTAGGCAGCGACGCATATGGTTGCAGTGGCGCATGAGCGGGCAGTGACGAATATGTTGGTAGCGTCGCATGTGGTTTTAAATAATTGTTAACAGACGAGCTTGAAGCAGTATATGTGGTGGGGACGAAAGTCGATATGGCGTTATCATATGAAATCGGCACAGACGTGACTGCGACAGATGTAGGAGGCTCGTATGTCGGCGGCGAGACAGAGGATGATGGTTGCGTCTTATTTTGCAGTGCATTCTGGTATTTAAGCTGATACTCCAAAGATGCAATTTGTTTTTGCATAGCTAGGAATATAGCTTCATATTGTGACGTGGCAGAGCTTGTAGAAGCTACTGTGTTAGCAGCGGCAGCATTCTTATTTTCTCTGCTTTCGGTAACGGTGGTGATAGCGACGCTCGTTGTGACACCTTTCTTAGTAGTGGACTTCACGGCAGCACTACTCTCTTGTTCAGCGGCGGCATGCGAAGGGACACTCTTTCCAGTTGTGGCAGCAGTGGCAGTATTTGATGGAGCACCCTTTTCTACTGCGGCGGCAATGGCAGGGCTTGAAAGAGTACTCCTCTCTGCTGCAGCGATGGAGGCATCATTCGCGGAAATGCTTGCTGATGGCGATTCGTCAATATGAGACATATTTAGATTCGTTGGAGTGTTGCCTGGAGGCTTTTGGAGGCGCGAGCTTCTTCTTGGTGGTGTCCGCTGCATTCGTTTATATGGCAGCTGTTTGCAGTTTGCACAATTTCTTGCAAAATGCGAAATAAAGATATGTCGCGGCAGCGACGGTAGGGATGCGAATTTAACGTGCTTGCAAACTCCAAATTATTCGACAACAATATGCAATTGAAGTGATACAAATGAAGCAGTTTATTTCTAAAAAATTAGTAAAGATAAGACGAATAATACAATATATTTGATAGCTCACCGCAGTTTTACTCCCTTCAACGGCAAATTAAAATTAAAATATTTGACTTTCAGACGACAACTTTATCCCAATATATTTTAGCGACCGGTTAACACCGTAAGCGGCAACAGTTAATTATTTGAGCACTTTTGTTTATACATAAAATACAAGCATAAATAAATCTGCTTGCGTCTTATGCTTGAACAAAGGAACTCAAACACAAACAACTAAACAGAACATATGTAAAGTAAAACTGCGTTACAAAGAAAATAAGTAAATAAACAGTGGGGTTTTTCGACAGTGGCGTTCTATAACAGAAATGGTTGCACTGTTGGCCGAAAAAGTTAACCCAACAATTCACAAAATTCAAGGTAAGTTGTATTTTTGTAATACATACCCCGTTTTAACAATAAAAATTAAGAGAGATTTTATGTAAACAAAATAACAAAATATTAATCGATAGCTCCGATTGCAAAGGGAAGTTTGTATTTTTAATTCCATTTTGCTTGTGCTCTTCTGATAGCTTCATTGCTTTTTGGGAGTGCAATTCAATTGTTTCCTTGCTTGCGATTGCGTTGGCAACTGGGTTAACAGCACGCGAAGCTGTGGTTTTTTGTATAACTTGGCCGATTCCAACCTGAAATCCGGGATCATCATCAACAAACCTTAGAAAGGTTCGCATTTTCTCTACTTTTGTTAATCCTCCCCCTCAGGTTAAGTTACACAAATATTCAGCACAAATATTCAGCCAGCCACTCTATATTTCCCTTTTCAAACCGATAAAGTCATTGGTCGTGTTTATTTAGACTAATTGATAAACGCGGTTTGTATATTTTTAGTTTTTCGCACATAAAGTATTCGGCCATTTTCACATATTACATTCTTTGACAAAACTGAATTGAAGCTTACCAGTCTCATCAAATTAGGACCATGATCTTAAAAAAGTGAGTAGAAGTTGGTTTTTATGCATACGAATATTAGCTTAAACTCAGTGAGAGCTTTCGATTTCAAGGAATTGCCCAACAGTGAGATCAATCTCATCACATGAGATGAATCTCATAAGTCAATTGTTTTTTATGCATACTAAGCCGAGAACTTGCTCAAAACCTTGAGAAAAAGGTAAGATCTCATTTTTATGCATACGAGCAAATGACTTCACAATTTATATTTAAACCGTGGTATTTAATATTTTTTTGATTTTTTGATGCAAATTTTAATCTTCAATTTTTATAAATAGTTTTGACATTGTTTCTATAATTAAATAACAAATTTTTTTCACAATCAAATAAACAATTTTATTCTCGTAATGTAATTAATTTTGTAACTAAAGTGTGAAGAAGCTTCGACTATGGTGAAAAGGATGTCAAAGTACCTTCTCACGACGTAGTTCCAAGTTCGATTTCAACTTAAAACATATATTTTTTTATTTAAATTTTTTAAATTTATAATTTCAAGTTTAAATATGAATATTTAATTTTAATTTAACTTAAAAATGATTTTACGTTTTCTGTCCTTGAATTGAACCTGCTGCTGAGCGAAAACTCACTGCTGAGGCTCGAGTTTGATACGATCCACTGAACCCACTGCACCACAGTCAATTGTTTATTTGAGTCAAATCCCGATTTCAAGTTTTAACGGTCAGTTCTTTGATATTCCCTCTTAAACTTTACTATTTAATTTACACACATCAAGAGTTGACGATGAAGTTTTGAGGAAGCAATAAGGCACCGAAAGAACAAAGAAGAACAACACATAGACAAATATACAATAAATGTAAGTAAGTGAAATGAAAACGCTAAAATAACAAAATACCGAAAGTGCAAAGCATAATATCAAAAACTAGAAAGTATATGCAAGTCCGTTTTTTCTCCTTTCCTTATATTCCTCTTTCCCTCAAGCTCGACTCGCTTTTAAGAAAACTTGACGTGTGAAAAAGAGGACCAACTAATGTTCAATGTAAAGTGTATACTTTATATATGAAGTAGTATTTTTTTAAAGGAACAGGGGGCGAACGTTCACATGGCAACGTGTCTGACCGCCTCAACCTGGTGTTCCAACGGCAAACTGGCAGCCGTCAGTTTGACGGCTAATTTGAGCAGCGGGTCGCTCCATAGACCTTAAACATGGCATGTGCGCAGGGTTTGGGTTCCGCCACATTACTACTGCCCAATGAAAACTAAACCAGGCTCGGATAAGAACACCAATTACGTTGACGACCACCGCAAATGAAAAACCGCCAATGATTTACTGATATGCACCTGGAATGTCCGGACCCTTTATAGGGAAGGTGCCATTATCCAACTGGCGGAAGCCCTCAAAACAATAAAATCTGACATCACCGCCATCCAGGATATGCTGTGGAAAGGGCAAGGCTGCTCTAAGCAAGCACACTGTGATATCTACTACAGCTGCCATGCGGAGAGGCGCAAATTTGGATGTGGATTCGTCGTTAGTCGGAAACTACGCCACCTTGTTTCCCGGTTCACACTTGTGAACGAAACATTGGCCACGATCCGCATCAATGCAACATTTTTTTCATCAGCCTTATTTCATCAGCGCACGCCCCGACGGAGGAAAAGGAAGAAGCCGTCAAGGACGCTTTCTACGCTAGTCTTGAGGTCGTATATGACCACCTTCCGGTCCATGACGTGAAAATAGTCCTCGGCGATTTTAATGCGAACGTCGGAAGGGAAGGCATCTTTGGCCCCACAGTCGGTCAGTACAGTCTTCAGACCTCCACGAACAACGGTCTAAGACTGATCGACTTCACCGCGGCGCGAAACATGGTAATTAGTAGCACGAGATTTAAGCACTTCGACATCCACAAGGCCACCTGGCCGTCCCCGGATCAAAAAACGCGAAACCAAATTGATCATGTTGTAATCGACGGAAGGCATGCCTCTAGTGTTCTAGATGTGCGTACATTTCGGGGGGTCAACATTGACTCTGAAGATCCGCATGCGATTATTCAATGCGAAGAACATACGCACAGGAATGCAACGAAAGCTAGATGTCGCTAAGCTGCAATTACAACGGACTGCCGAAGCCTACTCCACTCAACTCTCGGTTAATCTCAACCAACCAACCTCTGGAATCGACGATGCCGGCGGACTTTGGGCGCATATATCCCACTCCATGCGCGCTGCTGCTGAAGAAGTCATTGGTTTCCGGCGCCCGCATCCTCGGAACCAATGGTACTATCAGGAGTGTCGCATCGCGACAGCAGTAAATAACGCCGCATACAGAAAAACGCTGCAGTCAGCTTCAACGCGAGCCGTGCGAGAAAACTACCGCGAAAAGAGGAAGGAAGAGAGGCGCCTTTTCAGACGCAAGAAAAGAGAGCAGGAAAAGCGTGAGCGTGAGGAACTAGAGGTATACCAGGGCAAGAAGGATGCACGAAAATTCTATCAACAGGTTAAGCGTCTAACCCAAGGTTTCAAGCCCGGAGCATCCACTTGCAGAGACGAAAATGGAGATCTGAATACGGATACACAGTGTGTGCTAAGATTGTGGAGACAGCACTTCTCCAATTTACTTACTGGCGACGATTCCACCAATGCCGCCCATCGAGAGCGCAGTTCAGTGCCACCAATCGATAATGACGGAGTGGAAGTACCACCCCCTAGCCATGAAGAGGTTCGAGTTGCTATCCAACGACTCAAAAACAATAAAGAAGCGGGTGCTGACGGCCTGTCAGCTGAATTGCTTAAAACCGGCGGCGATGAATTGATAAGGCGCATGCATCAGCTCATCAGCAAAATATGGCTAGCAGAAAGCATGCCCGACGATTGGAACCTCAGTGTACTGTGCCCTATACTTAAGAAAGGAGACCCAACAATCTGCACCAGTTATAGAGGTATCATTCTTATTTCCATCGCATATAAGGTTCTCTCAAGCGTACTGTGTGAAAGATTACAAAAACACTGATCGGACCTTATCAGTGTGGTTTTCTACCTGGTAAGTCCACCATAGACCCGAATTTCACGCTACGACAAATCCAAAATCTACGAAAAGCAAATTGCCCCCACCACCACACACACACCATCTCTTTGTCGATTTTAAAGCTGCGTTCGATAGCCCGAGAAGGGATTGCCTATATGCAACAATGTCTAAGTTCGGTATACCTGCAAAGTTGATTATACTTTGCAAAATGCCGTTCAGCGACACACGCAGCTTCGTCATGGTAGGAAATGACCTCTCCGAAACCTTCAATACCGAAAGAGGTTTCAGGCAAGGCGCTCCACTGTCTTGCGATCTCTTCAATATCATCATGGAGGGGATCGTACGAAAGGCCGGTGTGCATCGTAATGGCACCATTTTCTATAAAGGTGTCCAGCTCCTTGCGTTCGCTGATGATATTGATATTGTCGGCAGAACCAAGAGAGATGTTACCGCTGCTTTCGCCGCTATCGAAAAGGAATCAGCCAAAGTGGGTTTATCGATAAATGAGGGTATAACAAAGTAAATGCTGTCTACAAACAAGGGAGCGCGCCGTTTAAACTCCCACGTTTCATCCGGCAGCTATAACTTTGAAGTAGTCAAGGAGTTCTTATACCTTGACACCGCCATTAATACTAGCAACGAAATCAGCCTGGAGATAAGGCGAAGAAAAATAATTGCTAATAGGTGCTACTACGGGCTCAGTAAGCAACTAAGTTCCAGAACCTTCTCTCGATCGACAAAACTAACACTCTACAAGACGCTCGTTCTACCTGTGCTGCTTTATGGCGCTGAGGCATGGGTAGTTTCGCAAACTGACGCAGCCGCTCTGGGGGTGTTCGAGAGAAAAGTGCTCGCAAAATCTTCGGTCCTGTTTGAATCGGCGATGACTACCGCATCCGAATGAACCACGAGCTGTAAGAGCTCTACGAAGACATTGACGTAGTTCGGCGTATAACTGTGCAGCGACTACGCTGGCTGGGTCATGTCCATCGTATGGACGACAAAGCTCCAGCGAAAAGGTGCTCGAGGCGAGGGTCGCTGGTCAACGACGACGAGGGAGACCATGCCTCCGATGGATGGACCAGGCTGAGGATGCCCTAACCGCACTTGGTGTATCCGATTGGAGAAGGCGCGCGCAAAGCAGAGGCACCTGGCGAAAGCTGATGAGGTCGGTCGAAACCCGGACACGGGTTGTTACGGCCACCTAAGTAAGTAAGTAAGATAGTATTTTTTGAAAGGCTCTTTCACTGCGAGAACTATGGATTTGTGGAACTTAAGGAGTTTGAGTGAGATGTAATGAAATACTGTATCTGGAAATATGGAATACATATTTCACATTTCATGATGCGTATTTTTGCAAATAAAAATTTAATAGCAGAATTAGCCCACCAGAAAAAAACCTGCCTAGATTTCTCATTAGATCTGCAAAAATGTCATCATTCGATTGAAAATTTTCCGCTTAGCTCAACCACTTACTCCTCCTACACTTTTGCATTACTAAATTTCCTGATAATTCTTGGTATGCAACCCTGTAAACTAACCACAATGCCTTTGATTGTCATATAATTTGACAAGCAATTTTGTAAAAAATTTTTTTTACTTTATTGAGACTCAACGCAATGACCAGAAGTTATCAAAATGGAGCATTACCCACCATTATCCACCAAGACAGCACCTAAAGAAAATGCAGACGCCACCCCAGCGCATTTATGCCAGATAGACAACTCAGATATTTTTAATAGGTTTCTCATATAACTTTTATATGAACTTACCTATTAATAATCAATAGTTTTCTGCTCTGTTTAAGATAATTATTTAATACTATTGTAAATATAGTAAAATTCTACTTAAAAACATAGTTGTTCTCATTGTTTTTATAGGGTTACTTTATTGAAAAAATAATAGCACGAAATCATATAAAAACTAGTAAGGAATGAAGCTTCGGCAGGGTACCGAAGCTAAAATACCCCCCCGCGGCCGTACTGAAGTATATCCGAAGTCTTTAGACGTCTATAGTATGTTTATGTATAATCTGCACAAATATTTGTGTTAATCTAGTTTTAATTTTACGCTTAATTTTCGCTTAATTTAATTTTACCCTTAGCTGCCACATAGAGTAATTTGTAAACAAAGTAAAATGCCGCACCCACTTTTCTAGTATAAAGACTCCACATTTTACCAAAGTATATATGTATGGGTTGGATAAACGACGTGGGCGGTACTTGGGTACATACAGACACGATGTAATTCAGTTTTATATATTTACGAAAGTGGTTTTCATCAGACTTTGCGAAATATCAAAGAAATCAATATCAAAATTTATTTGCAATCTGAGCAGATTTTTAAGGAATCTTACGGTTTACATAAAGCTACTTTGTATGGGAGGTAGGCATGTTGTTTATCCGATTTTTCCGAATTTCAATGTCAGAATTAATATTGAAGACCAAAGCTTAAATGCCAAATTTCAAGGCATTTCATTAATTTTTGTGGATTTTAAGGAGATTTTACTGTTAAAATAAAGTCACTTTATATGGGAGGTAGGCGTGGTTTTCATCCGATTTTTCCAAAATTCATAGAGATGGTTCATATTATATATCAAAGCTAATGTGCAAAATTTCAAGACATTTCTTTAATTTTTTTATATAAAATAAAGCCAGTTTGTACGGAAGGTAGCCGTGGTTTTCATCCGATTTTTCCTAATTTCATAGCCAGGACTTACATTGAAGATCAAAGCTTACGTGCCAAATTTCAAGCCATTTCTTTAATTTTTGTGGATTTTAAAAACATTTAACGGTTAAAATAAAGGTTTTCATTCGATTTGGCCCATTTTCGAACTTCCTTTTTTAAAATTACACTTATATTTTGAATTTCATAGCGATAGCTTTAAAACTACGGCTGTAATCGTGTCGACAAACGGACAGACAGACGGACACACGGAAATCGATTCAGGAGGTGATGCTGATCAAAAATATATATATTTTTCTATACCTGCCACGAGTTCAAACGGAATCACAAAGTTAATATACCCCTTACGCAGTACGCGTTGAGGTATAAAAATGGGAAAATCATATTGTTTCGTGTAGTATAAAATCAATAGGCTGCCTATTGGTTTTTTGTCTTCTGAGTTGTCGTCTGAGTAAAGTGGTCGAATAAGGGCCAATTTCAAGTGAAAAATCCTACCAGCTAAAAGTTGGGTTGAACCATGTCCGTACAAAACCCTAAGTTAAAGAACACATAATAACGATTCTATCAATAACAAAAGCAACTCTCACCCGGCGATGCTGATGTTAATAACATCGCTTCTTGTGCGCTAAATTGTTTTTGCATGTGAATATTGTTGTCGTTTGAATTAAATACAAATATAGCTCCAGTGAACTCATTGCAGTAAGTAAGTAATGGCTCCGTGGAAGTTATTTTGACTGGCTTACTTGGCGAGAACACGATTCAAGGTTTAGCTTGGGCAAAGTTTCAATAATGTGTAAATTTATCAATTAACCATAACAATAATACTACAAATTTTAATACAAAACAAAATACCTTCTGTTCGAAATTGAACCTGACGGTGTATCGAAAGTCGCAAGGAGTCACATGAAAAACTCACACGAGCCATATCTGGCGAATATGGTGCTTGTTGAACGATTGTTTTTAGTCAAATAATCGCGCGCAATGTGTGATGTGTGAGGAGCTGGTTCACTATCGTGATGCAAAAATCATGAAAATTGTCCTTCCATAATTCGGGCCACTTTCGCTGAATATTCTCGAGCAAACACTTTAAACACTCAAATAATATTGAGCGTTGACCGATTGACCTTGCGGAAGGAATTTTCGTTACTTTTTTGACATTTTCATCGTTTATTGATGTTGCTGGACGAGAAGAGCGAAGCAAGTTTTCAACTGATGTACGACTAGGACTGCCAGGTGGTCGGGATTCGTCAGGATGGTCCAGGTATCCCGACCACTTTGAACTAAAGTGACCTTTTCGATTCGACATTTTCAACCATCACCGGATATACTGACCAAAAATTACAGGTTAAATATTATTTAAACTCCTTTAAAATATTATCTTAAAAACGTGTGTCAGAGCAAAAACTAAGAAATTACATTTATAGTTTGGCCTCTTCTGTAAAATGCTATGCTACTTATGCTACTTTTTATTGTTGTAAATAGTTTTGTTTTTATTATTTAGTTTTAATTTATGGTGATATTGTTTATTATTTAGATTCAATTTATGTTCATATTGCTCATGCTTTAGTTTTATGTTTATGTTTTTCAAATACACACGCTGGTACACAAGTGTGATTTTTTTTATCCCGACTACTTATAAGAAATCCCGGATTTTTTTTGACTTGTCCCGACAGCAACCTTTCAGGATCTGACAATCCTAGATCGCACATGAACTGCAACGTGAAATTTCCTATATCCACTTTTTCAATCATCACTTACATTTCCTTGTGAAAAAAGTTTGCGACGTCGCACTAAGGAGTATTTAATCAATTTAATCGGCCAAACTCAATTTAATCCGATTTCTATCGTTTCATCTTCATTTCATTTATTCAAAAATTCAAGCCATTAGTACAGTTAGAACTAAGTTCTTTTATAGTACAACATAAATAAATTCAATATAGATAACTCTTTCGTGAATTAACTTATGTATTGCAAGTTTAAAAAGATTATAATTTGCTCTTAAATTAATATATATATACAATCTATCTATCTATATATATAAAAATGATCTCCAAAACCATCGAACAAAACTTTATGAAATTTATAGGGATACTGAAGCAACATTCTGGAAGTGTTCCTGTGAAGTTTGGTGTTGATTGGACAAGGGGGCGTGGTACCTCCCATACAACCCAAATTGGCTTTATCGCCCACAAACCAAAAAATAATATATATATCAGACGATTTTAATCATATAAAACTAAAATTTGGTAATTTTGTTCAGATGGCTACTTTCGGTGACAAAAAATGGGCGTGGTCACACTATATCTACGCCCACTTTCAGCAATAATTTTAATTCCTGAGATGTTCAAGTTTTGATAGTGAATCTTGGTATGCAGGTGCTATGGATACAAGTGGCAGTCACTATGTAAATATAAACGTTGTCCCGCCCACTTTTACCGCCCACAAATCAGTAAAAATGCTTTATATCAGATGGCTTTCGCCATAGTAGACTAAGATTTGATAATTTAGTTTTTATGATTACTCTCGGCCAATGTACAAAAAATGGGCATGGCCGAACTATATCTACGCCCACTTTATCGAAATCATGCTTATTCCTGAGTTGTACACGTTTTGAAAGTGAATCTTAATATGCAGGTGCTATAGGTCCAATTGGCAGTCACTTTATATATATAAATGTAGTCACGCCCACTTTTGCCCACTTTTGTCCACTTTTCTATATCAGACGGCTTTTACCGTAGAATACTAAGATTTGGTAATTGAGTTTATATGGTCACCGTCGGCAACTGTTAAAAATGGGCGTGGTTGCACCATATCTACGCCCACTTTTTCGAAATCATGCTTATTCCTGAGTTGTACACGTTTTGATAGTAACACTTGATATGTAGGTGATCTAAGTCACAGTCAATATATATATATATAAAATTTGCCACGCCCACTTGTACCACCCACAAATAAAAAAATAAACAAAACGAAAGGGCCAATTTCAGTCCTTGAAAGGACTTTTTTACCGAGCTTCTTATGATCAATTTTGTTGTGCGTGTTGTGTAATGTTTGAGCACAAATGATCGAGATTTGAGAAGAAGCTTTTCATGGCCGTTTTTACTCTTTGAGGTTTGCAATTGTCTGCAGAGAGGTGACGGCCGAACAGCAAAATTAATTCAATTGAAAAAACTTTCTGTGTCAACTGGGATTCGAACCAGGGTTCTCTCGCGTATGGGTCAATCACTCTACCCACTACGCCACGACAACCACTTTTTTTTTACCCACAAATCAATGGAACTTCTATAAATCGGACGATTCTTCTCGTTAAATACTAAAATTTGATAAATAAGTTCATACGATTACTCTCGACAGCTTTGCAAAAAATGTGCATGGCCACACTATATCTACGCCCACTTTTCAGAAATCATTTAAATTCCTGAGATGTTCAAGTTTTGATAGTGAATCTTGGTATTTAGGTGCTATGGGTCCAAGTGGCGGTCACTTTATATATAAATGTTGCTCCGCCCACTTTTAACGTCCACAAATTCTTAAAAAGGATATACTCAGACTTTTACAGTAAAAGACTAAAATTTGGTAGATAAGTTCATATGGTTACTCCCAGAACCCTTAAGAAAATGGGCGGGTTGCACTTCATCTACGCCTACTTTTCAGAAATCATTGTAATTTCTGAGCTAATAATTTAGTTTTTATGATTACTCTCGGCCAATGTACAAAAAATGGGCATGGCCGAACTATATCTACGCCCACTTTATCGAAATCATTCTTATTCCTGAGTTGTACACGTTTTGATAGTGAATCTTAATATGCAGGTGCTATAGGTCCAATTGGCAGTCACTTTATATATATAAATGTAGTCACGCCCACTTTTGTCCACTTTTCTATATCAGACGGCTTTTACCGTAGAATACTAAGATTTGGTAATTGAGTTTATATGGTCACCGTCGGCAACTGTTAAAAATGGGCGTGGTTGCACCATATCTACGCCCACTTTTTCGAAATCATGCTTATTCCTGAGTTGTACACGTTTTGATAGTAACACTTGATATGTAGGTGATCTAAGTCACAGTCAATATATATATATATAACATTTGCCACGCCCACTTGTACCACCCACAAATAAAAAAATAAACAAAACGAAAGGGCCAATTTCAGTCCTTGAAAGGACTTTTTTACCGAGCTTCTTATGATCAATTTTGTTGTGCGTGTTGTGTAATGTTTGAGCACAAATGATCGAGATTTGAGAAGAAGCTTTTCATGGCCGTTTTTACTCTTTGAGGTTTGCAATTGTCTGCAGAGAGGTGACGGCCGAACAGCAAAATTAATTCAATTGAAAAAACTTTCTGTGTCAACTGGGATTCGAACCAGGGTTCTCTCGCGTATGGGTCAATCACTCTACCCACTACGCCACGACAACCACTTTTTTTTTACCCACAAATCAATGGAACTTCTATAAATCGGACGATTCTTCTCGTTAAATACTAAAATTTGATAAATAAGTTCATACGATTACTCTCGACAGCTTTGCAAAAAATGTGCATGGCCACACTATATCTACGCCCACTTTTCAGAAATCATTTAAATTCCTGAGATGTTCAAGTTTTGATAGTGAATCTTGGTATTTAGGTGCTATGGGTCCAAGTGGCGGTCACTTTATATATAAATGTTGCTCCGCCCACTTTTAACGTCCACAAATTCTTAAAAAGGATATACTCAGACTTTTACAGTAAAAGACTAAAATTTGGTAGATAAGTTCATATGGTTACTCCCAGAACCCTTAAGAAAATGGGCGGGTTGCACTTTATCTACGCCTACTTTTCAGAAATCATTGTAATTTCTGAGCTGTACACGTTTTGATAGTGAAACTTAGTATGTTGGTGCAATGCGACCAAGTGGCGGTCACTATATATAAAAAAGTTGCCATGCCTACATTTTCTGCTCATGTATCTATCTGTAAAAAATGTATGTATGTATACTCAGGCTCCTCAAGAAAAAAAGTTGTTCGGGTCGGTTCCTCAAAATAATGCTTTATGTTATGATGATTCCAAAAATATTTCGACTCTAGCGATAGCCATCCGTGAGCTGGAATGGTTTGAAATAAAAAAAAAAAAACAAATACGAAATGGCCATTTCAGCCCTAGAAAAGACTTTGGCCGAGCTACTTATGATCAATTGTGTTGTGCGTGTTGTGAAATATTTGAACACAAATGATCGACAACTGAACCTACAAGTTTTATGCCGACTCCGAACGGCTTATGTTCTCAAGAAGCTTTTCGTGGCAGTTTTTACTCTCTGAGGTTTGCCATTGTCTGCATAGAGATGACGGCCAAACAGAAAAATTAATTCAATTGAAAAAACTTTCTGCGTTACATGGAATTCGAACCTGAGTTCTATGGCATACAAGCCACGCACCTCAACCAGTATGCCACGGAATGGTTTGAAATATGCTCTCAAAATCGAGTTTTTTGTAAAAATATTTACTGGTGTGGTAGTTAAAAAATAACAAACGGTCAGAAATAATAGTAATGAAACAGTTCTTTCAATCTACATCAATAAATTTTAAATTTTTGCAGTCGGACCAGAGGTAATGCGGATTTTTATTAATTTTTTAAATTTTTTTATATTTTCACTAAAATTTAAATTAAATTTTTTTTTTTTGCCATGTTACTTTTAGTCAAACAAATTATCTATTGATGATAAAATATAGTGTAAAGTGAAGATTTAAATTGAATGAAATTACAAAAAAATTTACACATTTTTTACATTTTACAATTTATTTGACTAAAAGTAGTATGGGAAAAAATTTATTTGAATTTTAGTGGAAATAATATTAAAAAAGTTCCAACGCAAAAAATTTAAGTTTTTTTGACGCAAAAGAACTTTTTCATTGCTCTTATTTCTCTGACCGTTTGTTGTTGTTTTTAACTACCATACCAGACAATATTTTTAGTCGAAATATTTTGGGGATCATCATAACATAAGCCATGGATTATTTTGAAGAACTGGACTGAAAAATTTTTTGAAGCGAATCTTTTTACTCCTCGTTCTGTGATTTGCTTGGAGTGAAATCTGAAAAATTTTCGATATATTTTTTCTTTGAAATTTGATGGTTTCTTTGTTACTAACCTAACGCTTATTACAACAAGAAAATTTAATAATATTTAATAATACTAAAATTATTTTTTGGCCAGTCCTTGGGTGTCGAACCAATGAGTATATATATAGCAGAGAATTTTTTTCGCTCTTGAGTTTTAACTCATTGAAATCCTGGTATTGTGAATGCGTTTGTGGTGTTGTTGGCACGAAGAAAATTAACAATGCCCACAAGTGCATTGAAAACTGCGTTTTTAAGTGTCAAAAAATAGATGATATCAATAAATATGGAATTAACAAACGCTTGCATGACATCGGCAAGGTATCTAAAATGTTTGTTAACTTTTGTTTTGTGTGCGTTCTTTATTATATATTAATATATTGATATATATTTAATATACACTTTTATCCTCGTTCTGTGACTTGCTTGGAGTGAAATCTGAAAAATTTTCTACAGATTTTTTCGCTAGGTAGTACTCTGTTGAAGAAAAAAATTTGTTCAGTGCAGTTCAAGTTCACAATCATGTGTGGAGAGTTAAAATGGAGAGTCGCTGGCATTATATGCCCGTATATGTAATATTATATGTAATTGGCGTGGAAATTTGACATTCAACAATTAAAAAATAAGCAGTAAATATGGTTTCTGTATATATGTAATTTTTTTATGTTATTTTAAATTTTTGTGTTTAAAAGTTTATTTATTAAAAAGAAAAAATTATTAAGCGATCTAATCTATGTAACTGCGAAAAGCTTCGCTTCGCTCGTGTGTCCAACGACGCACCTGTGTTTTTTTCCTTAGAAGCGTGTGACGACTTAATCTTTATACCAAAGCCTTGAGAGTGTTCCTATGAAGTCTGGTGCCGATCGTAAAAGGCACCTTAAATACACCTCAAATTTTTGAAATCGAACAGTTTTGAAGTTATAGGTCGCACATCCTCGGAATTCAGTATTCGACCTCAATTTACACATGCCGTTCCACTGGTAACATTTTACGGGCGCTGGACGAGGGACGTGGTACTTTTTCAGCACCCAAAATGTTCGGTATATAAATGAAATGACATGGTAAATAAATGAAACTCGGTTCGAACTTATTATAAAAGCATGGCTTTACTAAAGCTACGTCCCTTTTAGGGGATAAGCGCGCCGTGTATAAGCTAGTAGCACATAAAAGAGTTACTGGAACATATAATAAAAATTAATGAATTTTAAGAATTTTAAGAAAGTGAAGAGAATAATTAGAGGGAAGAAAAATAATTAAATACAGATTGCCTAAAGGTACCTCTCACTGTCACTTCTCTCAGTCCGCGTCGCAGAGCATTCCACAGACTGATGGCATTAATGAAAAACAAGCGCGATGAATTTAATGAAGCATGTCTTGGAATTATAAGAACAGTACTTCTTCTGCATAAGCTAAATTGCAGTTTATTATATAAGTAGGAAGGTGTTTTTGTATGAATCAGCTTATGTAGATAAATACAGTTTCTGGCATCAAGGTAAGTTGGTAGTTCGCACCCAAGTATGGCATTTTTATAACTAGATAAGTGATCAAATTTGTGCAAACCAAATACATAGCGCGTAGCATGATTAAAAGCAACTTGTAGTCTTAACAGAGAAGAGGAGTCAAGCTTACTAAACACCAATTGTGCGCAAGTTATCACAGGTAGTACCAAATGTATTACCAATTTACGTTTAATGTTGTCAAGAGTAACACTAGCGGACATTCTCAAATTACGAAGGACATAATTTAGACACTTTTTGGACTACACTAATAATGTGATCAGTACACGACAGAGACGAATTTATGTAAAAACCCAGATTTCGAATTTTCAACACTAATTTGAGCTTGTAAGACCCAATACACAAGTCAGGGATATATTATCAACACTAATTCTTTGTTTACATATAGGTAGAACATACGAATTGGCAGCATTCAATTGAAGACCATTGTCTTTGGACCACTCACTGATGTTAATGAGATCTTCATTCAATCTGCAACAAAGATCATCAAGTAACCCAATGCGCCGAGAAAGATACAGCTGAACATCATCAGCATATGCATGAACAGAAGAGTGTTTGCAGACAGAAAATAAGTCATTGATAAACAATGAGAATAAAAGTGGACCAAGAATAGAACCTTGTGGAACACCACTAAGTACCAATTGATTCTGAGAAAAATTATTCCCAA
This sequence comes from Coremacera marginata, assembly GCA_914767935.1. Lineage (NCBI taxonomy): Eukaryota > Metazoa > Arthropoda > Insecta > Diptera > Sciomyzidae > Coremacera > Coremacera marginata. The sequence goes on from OU612045.1 coordinate 128,973,161, forward strand.
CTTTAACTTTTTGCAACCGATTAGACAAGTTACTTGAGATTAAATTGACAGCACTTACACTGAATCCGAATAAGAGCTTGAGTTTTTGACACAAATATTTATGGCTTACCTTGTCAAATGCTGTTGAAAAATCAAGCAAACTTAGCAATGTGATGTTACCGCCATCATATTCCGTCCTTATGTCATCCAAAACCTTTACTACAGCAGAGAAACACCCATGCCCTGCTCGGAATCCTGACTGAAATGGGGATAGAAGTTTCTTGTCCTGAATATGACTATTTATTTGTTGAGCCATTAGTTTTTCACAGATCTTTGAAAGTGGCGAAAGAATGCTTATAGGCCTGAAATCAGTAACTCCTGAAGGGTTCGTTTTTTTCGCCACAGGTAACACAATAGCTACTTTCCACGTATCCGGGAATGAAGACGATGTAAAACAATAATTAATTAGGTGTGTAAGCTGTTTTATTATAAGAGGCAATAAGATTTTTATGAATCTAATCGGAATGTTGTCTTCACCAGCATTTGAGTTTAACTGCATATCACATTTTCCAACATCGAATTCATTAACAGGCACAAAATTAAAAGAATGCAAAACGGATATATTACAACTAACATTCAAATTATTGTCAGTCAAAGGAGATGAATTGTCTAAAAAATAGCTATTGAGTGTTTCTGGGTCAATTTGGCAGTCAGAATTTTTCTTATTACATACCCCGAGTTTTTTGATATTTGTCCGCAAAGTTTTAGAAGGTAGGGATAGGTTTAGCTTAGCTGAGAAGTATCTAGACTTAGATTGCCTTGTTATTAAAACAGCTTCATTTCTCGCTTTCCTATATTTTTCCCAGTTTGAAGGTGACGGATTTCTTCTCCATAAATTGTGCAACTTGTTTCTATTTTTCATTGAATTGAGAACATGCTGAGAAAACCAAGGACAACTCACATTTTTTACACAAAAAGTACGCAGAGGAGCATAATTTTCGAAGAGGTATTTAACAGGAGTTAATAAGGCACTAAGTTTGTCGTTAACAGTACTACAGCGATAACATTCATTAAACGAGATCAAGGATATGTCATTAAGCAAGGACGAATAATGAATATGCTTGAAATCACGGTAAGAGAAAGAGTTAGAAGTAACATTACGAGGCAAGTTAACATTTAACGAGCAGAAAATTAAGTCATGATCTGAGAGAAAATAAATCTGATCAAATTCAATTCAATTCAATTCAATTCAATTTCAATTTTATTTATGATTTAAGTATAATAAGAACAAGTTCTTTTAATATACAAAGTAATATTAGAATATTACAGTAAAATTATTTCTGAGTCTATGTAAAACAAGAAGAAAAAAAAAAGAATAAGGATAAGTGTTTTATTTTAAGTACATATTAATTATATAGCTTACACAATTAAAAATAACATATTAAAACAAAAGGTGTATAGAAAATTGTTCAGAATAGATGCAAGAGACAAGGAAAGAAAAAATAAATAAAAGGAAAAAATAAAAACAAAGAAAATAAAATTTAATGTAGTGAGATAGTTCCAATACGTGTGGTTAGGTAGAATATTTATATATAGCCTGCCTAAAGCTTCCAATTCCATTAATTGATTTTAAGTGGTTCGGTAAGGAATTCCACAATCTTACGGCGTTAATGGAGAAAAGTCTGGTTGAGTTTAGAAATTTGAAATGAGGCACTAAAGGCATTTTACTTCGAGTTGACTGGCAAAATTGCAATTTATCAAAGAGGTACATTGGAGTCTTTGTATGCATAAGCTTATGGAGAAAAATACAGTTTCTGGCTTAAATGTAGTTAGTTATGCTGCAGCCTAGAATAGCATTCCTGAACTGCGACAAGTGATCAAATTTTCGAATGCCATAGACATATCTCGTTGCATGATTGAATGCTACCTGTAGTTTATGTTCAGTTCTCGAATCTAATTTGCCGTAAACGAGTTCCGAGTAAGTAACAATTGGTAATATTAGCTGTATCACGAGTTTACGTCTAGTTTCTACAGGTGTAAAATCAGCAGACATTCGTAGATTTCTCAAAACACAATATATTTTACGTATTATGCTGTTCACATGATCGGCACAGGTTAATACTGAGTTTATGTGACAACCTAGACTTACAACATTTGTCACAAGTTTGAGTTTTTTATCATTTATAAACAGCTGTGGGATATTTTCAGTAAAGATTTTTGAGGCTGAAATCGGAAGCACATATGATTTAAGCGCATTTAGCTGCAGACCGTTACTAATGGCCCATTTATAAATATTACAGAGATCCTCATTTAGTCTACAACATAGGTCTTCGACAAGACCCGTTCTACGGGAGAGATGCAATTGAACATCATCCGCATAACCATGCATGGACGCATTTCTACAGATGGAGAAGATGTCATTTATAAACATTGAAAAGAGCAGTGGACCAAGAATAGATCCTTGGGGCATTCCACTGCGTACTAACTTAAGGCGGTCTTCTCATTCAAAACCCGTTTTTTGGACCCTTTTTAAAAAAATTCTTATTTGAAAACGCAAAGAATAATTGAAAACTTTTTTTATTTATTGTATTACAAAAGGTTCAAAGTAAATAAAAAAATTTGTTTTGCCTCGATACGTGGGCTGTTCAAAAAGTAATGAGACTTCAAAGTTGGTGGTGAAAAAAAAGGTGTCGTCACGGCGGCCACGATTCCGGGTCTCCGGAGCGTCTGAAATGAAAAAAAAAACGGGGTTATAATCAGTATAGATGTAATTCTCGGGTGAACCTCAAGCTTAATTTTGTGATTTTTTTGACAAAATGGCGGCTTCAAAAAAAAAAATTTAAATTTCGGGTTTTTTTTTTTGTAGTTTAGTGTAAAAAAAAATAGTAAAAAATTTTTTAAAATTATGGTCGAGGTTCACCCGAGAATGGTGACAATTCTGCGTCGATTCCACTTTGTTTCATGAAAATCAGTTCAGTTGAACTGGAGATATCATGGCCGCCAGTTCGAAAAACGTGGGTTCGAGATATACGCGTTTACAGTTTGAAGTAATTTTTTTGGGGGAAAAAAAAAAAATCAAAAATGTTTAAATGCAGTTTTAAAGAGCTGACAATTTTTACTTACAAATATTAGTCGGCGATGCCAGCTCCATACAGGCCACCTTCCTCTTTTTCGTAGAAACTGCTTTCTGCTGCCCTCTCTGCTCTGCGAGCCGTTCTGCCAGCTTTTGATGATGCCGCAGCTCGAGTCTCTAATCGGTTCAATCTGTCTTCATTGCGAGATAGTGCGTATTCGTATGCGTTTTTGCCAATCGCAATACCCATCAAACCCATAATTTTAAGTATGGGTATAAAACCGTCGTTGAAGAGGCACGTTGCAATGAAATTGGCCACTTCGATGATGCGTGCGCCTGAGTTGATGTGTTTGGGCGAAAGTGACCAAAGAACAGAATTGTAGGACTCATTGGAATTCTGAGTTTCAGATCCAAGGCATCTTTCAAGCAAATTATCTGCCGACAGCGCTTCGTAAGCTGGTTTTATTACCTCCATCACCTTCTTGTCGAGAGGTGCATACGTGTGGTGAAAGCTATCTAACGTACCTTCAGCAGCTGCTTTCTGCCATGCGCACCAGCTTGACGCACCGGTGGGGCAATTTTGGTGTTGCGGAGTCAGGATGACGGCGGATCGCAAGGCCATAATATGTGGTCAACTCGGATATTAATTTGTCGGTGAGCTTGCCCGCACCTTTGCCTCCAATGCCCTTATTTTCTTTTTTTATTTTTCGAAGTCGCGTGCCCATTCGCTTCTGCACATGCCCAATGCATTCTTTCTTTTCCACTATAGGGTCACCGTCATAGGGGTCGACATCTAATACACCTTTGAAGGTCTACGAACCACCATCGCCGATATACTTTACATATTTATGCCGTGTGTTTCAAACGACCTGGAGAACATCTCTATTACAGCGTCCACCTCCATTTTCCCAGAGCTTCCTTCATGGTTTATGGTGCATTCTTCGTCATGAGTATCAAGCCAAATTTGGTAAGCCTCTGGCTCTTCTTCCTTCTTGGCTTCCCAATATTTGGAGCTGTTACACAGACGAGATTTTACGACAGTGTCAACAATTTTTTTGGTATGCTTGGCAATCAAAGTTGTGACACCATAAAGGGAAGCAAAGCCACGCTTCTTCCAAGTCCCATCCCCCAACACAGTAAATAAAGTGGGATCGTACTCTGGATTCGCTTCGATCATAGCCTCTTTTTCTTCTCCAATAGCTTTTGAAATGACATGTTCGTACATGGCTTTTCCAGCAACGTACAAATTTTGTAGGATAGTATAGTACAGATTGTTGGACAAACTTTGTCCGAGGTCCATGAGGCCACAAAACATGGTTATACCTTTTGGCCCAATCCCTAAAAGCCGCATGGCAACAACCAAGCGTCGATTAATTTCATATGATTTTCCGATCATAGGTGACGAAGGAATATATGTTGTGCGTGGGCAGGCGCAGTTCAAAGCGATTTTAAATCCAACTCCATTTGGTGATTCTTCTGAGAACTCAATTTTTTGCTTGCATGAGGCACAAATTACCAACGCTGACAACGTGGTAAACACAGAACAGAACTCGAGAATGCAATACTTCAAATTGTTTTTGATTGATACTTCGTCGTCTTCGTTATTCTTGAATTTCTTGGCCGATGTACTGGTATATTCAGAATCCTCTGGTCTAAGATGCTGATTTCCACTAAACCCGCGTTTTTTAGCACGATTCTGACGCTCACTTGGGCGTTTTTTTTTTTTTTATTACTTTTCCGATCCATTTTATAAAAATCACAATAAATTTATGAAAAATTTACTTTTCCGTTCACTGAAGCGCACGCGTCTGTTGCTCAACTCGATACAAACTGAACTAAATGATGCTTTCAGTTGAACACCTGGACTCAAAAAATGCTTCAACCCCTAAAATAAGCAGAAATGTGTATTCGTATGTTTGTATGAATATTTGTGCAAGCACGTTTTTACCTAATAATAAACATTTTCAACGGAATTCGGTGGTTACTTTATGCCGCTTCGTTCGAAAATGAGTCGAAAAAAAATAGCTCGTTTTGACGAAGACTTTGCTTCACAAAAAAGGCTGTATCTTCTAAAGTATTTCTAAAAATCCTTTTAGGGGCATATTCACAACTACCCAAGCTATAAATAAATGCAAAAAAAAAAGTCGAAAAAAAAGTTGCTCAATGAGAAGACCCCCTTAAATTGAGAACACTTCACACCTACTCTAACTCTCTGAAATCTGTCCGACAAGTAGCTTCTTAAAAGGCTTACGGCACTAGCTTGAAAACCAAACAAGCACTTCGGCTTTTGACAAAGTAATGAATGATTTACGGTGCCAAATGCTTTGAAGAAATCCAGCAAGCATAGCAAAGTAATTTGGTTTTCATCGTAGGATTTTCGTATATCATCTAATATTTTTAAAGTAGCAGTTGTGCAACTATGGCCAGCACGGAAACCGGATTGTAAAGGGGATAGCAAGTTATTTCTGTTCAGAAATTCTGAAATTTGATCAGCCATTAAAGCTTCGCACACTTTCGACAGGGAGGGCAAAATACTTATAGGCCTAAAATCGTTTGCTTCAAGCGCTGATGATTTTTTGGCAATAGGCAATAGTTTGGCAATTTTCCAGGATTGAGGGAAACAAGACGTTGTAAAACAGTGATTAATGATATGCGTTAGCGAGTGCAGTACGTGGGGTAAAATAATTTTTAAAAATTTGATTTCACTTTCATTATGGACTTGTTAACATCACTTTTCCTTACGGCAGAAAATTGAAAATTTGGTGCAATCATTTGATTTACTAAACCACAATTATTATTGAGGAAAAAATTGTTAAGAATGTCAGGATCCACGTTTCAGTTAGCAGTAGGCTTGTTTCCAATTCCAAGGTTTTTTAGATTTCTCCACAACACTTTAGATGGAAGTACGGTATTCAGTTTAGCAGAGCAATAGTTCATTTTAGCTTGTTTCGTTATTGAGACTGAAGCATTTCTGGCGACTCTGAAATAGAGAAACAAAAGAACAATCAGAAACAATAAAGTAATCAAGGAGGCTTGGATTGATATCATTGGGAAACCGGGTAGGCAACGTATCATTAACAACTGATAAAAAAAATATTTTCACATTATTAAATAGTGTAAGAATAAAGGATAGGAGTTATTTTCCACTTTGACTTACTCAAAAAATTTGTACAGCTCTCTTAAGTTGGTCATTTTTAGTTGAATTTTTGCTTAAGTTGCTAAGTTGCTTAAGTTGTTTAGAGGAGTGCATACTAATTAATTTGCATACTACTCAGATTTAAAAAAAAAAAAAAAAATATTTATGGATTCTACTGAAGAGGATATGCGAAAATACATGTATGGCGGTTTAAACAACATTGTATTTATATAAAACTAGTTTATACCCGGCGCACTTCGCTTCGCTCCGCGCTTATCCCCTGAAAAGTGGACGTAAGTATACTTTTGCATTTAGTCATTTTTATATTTCACAAAATAATTTAAATTTTTTTTTCCAATGGATTATTTTTCCATTGATAATATTGCTGCTTGTTCTCTGAACGAGCAATGCAAAAGCCAGAATATTCTGTACCCTATGTTCAGCTGTTCTGGCCCATGTGAGCGAATGTTCCATGCTTCTTGTGCTGGTATTTCTAAATCGTGCCTTGACGATTTAATGTCAGTCCGATCTGGTCTTCGCTGGTATTGTGCTTCGTGCAGGGCCCTTTCCCCGGATGAACTCTATTCTAAAATAAAGCTTTTTGGGGAAAGCCTTAACTTATTAAATAATAACTTCAGAGAAATTGTTTCATTTTTTAGCGAAGTTAGTGCCGCACCCACTACCAGCGTTTCTGATGAAATTACTGTTCAGGATAACATTTCGGTTCCTTCGTCCATGACTGCATCTTCCGGAATTTTGTCAGTTTCATCAGAAAAAGACCTAAAAAGCTCTAAAGGACAGAGGAAAAACAAAAACAAAAATAAGCGTCGGAAGGCGTCTTCCAGACCTTCCAAGGCAGAGCAGCCCCCAGCAATGCCATCAGAAAATAATAATACGGTGATTTCTCATACACCATCTTCTATTCCTCCATTGACTAGTAGCCCAAATACGATTTCAACTACGCCTAACAGTCATTTGACTTTAAGAGCAGTTTCGAGGACCAGAAATGTTTTCATTTCACGTCTTCAGCCCGACACATCAATAGAAAATATATTGACGTTTGTCAGGCAATCCAAGTTAGTGAACTCAAATGCATTCTGTTCATGCAAAAAAATTGGTAATAAGCCTTCCCATGCTTCTTTTATTCTAACAGTTGCAGCCGAAGATTTTACAACTGTTCTTAAATCTAATTTGTGGGCCGATAATATTCTTGTTACTGAGTTCAAGCCAAAAAATAAGTTTAAAAGGGTGACTAAAGCCGCCCGCCAGACTCAAAAAAACTAAATAGGCTGTCCCTTTACTACCAAAATGTAAGGGGACTACGTTCTAAGACGCAGAGCTTATTTCTATCAACTCAAAATTGCTCTGAGGATATTATCGCGTTAACAGAAACGTGCCTGAATGAAAGCATTGCCGATTTGGAATTGTTTGGCAATAGTTTTCAAATTTTTAGAAAAGACAGATACACTGAAAATATTTCTTCTGTCGGTGGTGGTGTCCTTTTGGCTGTAAGGAACTGCTGTCAGTTTTATTGTTGACATTCCCTGCTCTTCTAATATTGAACTAATTTGCGTTAAAGTTATACATTGTAACTCTAATGTATATGTTATTAATGCGTATGTTCCTCCTAAGAGTAGTGTAGAGGTCTATGCAAGCCTTGCGGAGTGCATAGATTACATAATTGATTTACTTGACGTTAATGACGACATTTTATTATTGGGCGATTTTAATCTACCTGATTTAAAATGGCATTCTTCTGACGATGATACGTACTATTGTGCATCTAATTCGAAGACCCGCCAAGAACATATATTTGTTGATAATATATGTTCAGACTTACAACAAGTGAGTTGTATTTATAATAGTCTTGAAAGACTTCTTGACCTGGTCTTAACTACAGACAGTAACAATATTGTTGTTAAGAGGGCCTTTCATGCTCTAACTACTGTTGATGAATATCATCCACCATTGAGTATTTGGTACGAATCCGACAGACCAAATATAGTAAATTTTAATTCAGCAGATAAGCTTTATGAATTCAATTTTAAAAAAGCTGACTTTTTGAAGTTGAATGAGTTGCTTCATGGTAAACTTAATGCAATTTTGGAATATATAAATGGAAATTGCCTTGATGACTCTATACATTTTTTTTATATGGAACTCTTTGCTGTGTTTTCTCAATCCGTACCTTATAGTCTCAAATTTGCGAGGAATTCTGCGTACCCGTGGTACACAAAGGATTTAAAGACTCTTCGCAACAACAGGAATAGGGCATGGAAGAAATACGTCTGTAGCTTAGGCTCAAACGACCTAGAAACTTACAAACGTTTGTTTCTGGAATTTGAAAATCGCTCAGCTACATTATATCACGAATATTTAGATAATGTTAAGCTGAGAATATTGACAGATCCAAAGAAATTTTGGGGATTTGTAAACACAAAGAAGAAATCTGATGGATTTCCTTCTTCATTTAGAACTCCTGAGGGATTTACTGACAATCCCGTCAAAATTTGTGGCCTATTCGCCAATCTTTTTAAAGAATCATTCTGTTCAGATTCTTTTAATCCTGATGGAGAGTACTTTGAATATATGTATTCCGAACCCAGAGTATCTTTGGAACATATATCCTTCACTCCAGAGGATATTTTAATGTATATTAGATCGATCGATGAGGAGTTTGGTGCTGGACCTGACGGTGTTCCTGCCGCAGTGTTAACACAATGCGGTTCCGTTTTGAGTCAACCACTTTCTTTATTATTCAATAAATCTATTAACGAAAGTTATTTTCCACTTTTTTGAAAAAAATCATTTATAAGTCCTATTTTTAAAAAGGGTTGCAGGAACGATGTCAGTAACTATAGGCCTATCGCTAAGCTCTCATCGATTCCAAAACTTTTTGAGCGGATGGTGTATGATCGGGTGAAAATTCACTGTGGAGAAGTCATAACAACTCGTCAGCATGGTTTTGTGAATGGCAGATCCACTGTGTCTAATCTTCTCGATTTTACAACATTCTGCTTAAATTCTATTGATTCTGGTAACCAGGTCGATTGTGTTTACACTGACTTTAGTAAGGCATTTGATAAGCTACCACACAATCTAATCTTATTTAAACTTGAGTTAATGGGATTTCCACAATATTTTGTGAACTGGATTAAATCGTATTTGGTGGAGCGATCTTATCAAATACGTTTCCGAGGCGCATTGTCTTCTGAATTTATTGCTGGATCAGGTGTTCCTCAGGGTAGTCACCTTGGTCCTCTTCTGTTTATTTTAGCTATCAATGATGTAACTCACGTCATTGAACACTCTCATCTGCTTATTTATGCCGATGATATGAAAATATACAGAACGATTAATTCTAGAGATAATTCAGATCTACTCCAGTCTGATCTAAGATCCTTTGAAGTTTGGTGCTCTAAAAATAATATGTTTTTAAATCCAGATAAATGCCAAACTATGACCTTTTCGCGAAAAAGGAATAATTTTATTTTTGATTATAAGATTAAAGATACTGTCTTGAGTCGTGTAGACACCGTCAAAGACCTAGGTATATGCATGGATTCTAAGCTGTCGTTTAACATTCGTATTGATAATATTTGTAAAAAAGCGTCTTCAATGCTTGGTTTTATAAAACGCTGGGCCAAAGAATTTAATAGCATGATTACAACTACAACGTTGTATTATGCAATCGTGCGTCCTCACTTAGAGTATGCAAGTCAAGTTTGGTCCCCAAGTTACAATGTGCATGTTGATCGAATAGAAAGAATCCAAAAACGTTTTGTTCAGTTTGCTCTAAGGGGCTTAAGTGGAACTGATATATTAGACCTTCCTCCTTATGAGGATCGTTTAAAACTATTAAAAATGCAGTCTTTAGGTGATCGAAGGAAATCGGCAGATATCGTATATTTACACCAGCTCATAACAGGTGTATTCGATTCTCCAGAACTTCTTTCTCACATAAATTTTAACACTAACCGTAGAAGCAGTAGAAACGCTAACAACTTAATTTATTTGCCATTTAGTAGAACAAATTATATGGCTACTGCTCCTTTAAGTCGCATGAGTTCCTTTGTTAACAATTGTAGCGTTTTTGATGTTAATTTGTCAAAAGGTCAACTCAAAAGTAGATTAAAATTAGTTGTGTAATTAGATCTATGTATACGCATGGTTAGTTGTTACGTCTTGTGTTGTCCCTGAGCCCAACCCATTTATTGGTGGGTAAATTTTTCCCACATTAACTTGTTTGTGGTCACGGTTATCCATAACATTGATATTTTCAATGATTACTGGGTAGTGGCTTTAGATGGGTTAATGCTGAGGAAGTGCGATATAGCTGTAGTAGCTGAACTCTATTGTTAAGTATAGTGAGCCACGAGCATTTTTTGTAAAGTTACCGACAGTAACCATTAAGGTGGACCTTGAAATGAAATTTTTGCGATATTTTGGTAGATGAGGGCTCTATTCCGTGCCTTTTTGGAAAAAAATGACAATGCCGAAAAAAAAAATTAAAAAAAAAAAAAATTAGGGGTTGCGCACGAGCCGAGAAAAAGGTCCACTTTGCCAAAATTAGGGGGGAAATTGCTATAGGTCATCAGGGGTCACCCGTAGAGGGGAAGAATGTATGGCCGACCCCCATTTACTTTTTACCGCCAACATTTTCCCCCAAGACACCCACCCCCTATCTCCTCCCCTTAGGGGGGTCACCATACAAAAATGGAGGTTGCTCAGTATTTTCGAAAAACACCATAGGTCATCAGGGGTCACCCCTAGGGGGGCAAAATATATGACCGACCCCCATTAACTTTTCATCCCCAACATCTTTTCCGAACAAACTTACCCTCTATCTCCACTCCTTGAGGGACTCCCCATACAAAAATAAAAGAAGCTGTAATTGAGTAGTACTACTAAGCACTTTTAATATAATATAGTCAAATTAACATATTTTTGTTCGCTGATGGGAATTTCTTGCGGTAAGAATCGATAACATGTAGTAAATACTGTTTCTTTTCTTCGCCTTGACACAGTATTCTATTATAATCTTGTATCATTTTTACTCCTCTTTCGGCAGTGTCGTTCACAACGCGCAAGTTATTTACAATTCTACGACCTTCTTGATAGTCTGCGCGAGATTTCCAGGTTGCTGGATTTGCAAGAATGAAATCTTGCGATATTCCAAATCGTACAAATAAATTTTTGGTATTATGAGAGACGAAGTTGCTCAAGTCTTTAGCCAAGAATTCCTCATTCACATCTTTGAATTTCACCTCGATTTTTTTAACGCTGGTGCTTTTGATTACGACGCGAGGAGCTGGGGGAACCGGGTCGTCTTCTTCATCTTCTTCACCTTCTTCGTCTTCTTCATCTTCTTCACCTTCTTCGTCTTCTTCATCTTCTTCACCTTTGTCATTCTCATTTTCTAGCAATGCTTGGGCCATTTTGGCCTTCAACTCATTTGAAACCTTGTCATCGAAAAAGGCAAGGGCTATGTGCTCATCGGCGAGATACCATAGGTGACCGATAAATTTCTTTATCATTACCCGAGATAAATCCTGGTCAACGGACTTGTACTAGACGATGTCCTTCAAAAACTTCCAATCTTGATTCGGCGCCTCAGCTGCTCGAGAAGAACCAAACCATGCCTTGACGTAAAGTCGCACCACAAAAATACAAACGTGTCGAATACCATTCAATTCACATACAGATAAGTGAAAAGTTCTCCGAAACAAAAACATCTTGAGGCTGTAAATGGCTTTTGCCATCCATCGAGCATGGGAAACGGGTCCTGGAGGTCGGAAATGGTAATTCTCAAGTTTTTCACCCAGAAACAAAAGAATTAATTGTAGCATTTCTTTGTAGACATCGCGAGGGTGTTTCTCCTTCAATTGATCTAAGCAAAACTCCTTTATGCCGACTTGCATTGCCACAGGAATTTTTCTGACGACTTGATCGTCTATCAAGCCAGAATGGAATGGTTTAACCTTTACAGCGTCCCATTCCTGTTTGAAACGGTCAAAGCAAGGAACGCCTGGTGCACTGGTCTTTCCCATTTTTGTCTCAAAAACTTCCCTTAGCACCAGTTCGTATACGTGGTGTCTGCAAGGTAAATATAAGATTTCTCTCTCCAACAGCCGCTCAAGAGCAACTGCGGCTCCGGAGAATGGGCCACTGTTCGTTGATGTCGTGTCGAAAGAAAGTCCTTGTATTCGATGTGTCATATGCCAAGATGCCAACAGTTGATAAACGGCATGTGCTATTCTCCGGCCTTTTCCTTTCCCATCTTCTACTTTGGGAACTCCAAGAAGTTGTTCTTTTTCTCCGTACGAGACAATTACCGGTAGACGGTCCACCTTCTTTGTACCCACAAAATCCAAAAGCATTTTGCCATCCCAATGGACTACGAAGGATTTAGCTGCGACAAGCTGGAGATAAATGAAACGCGTTGAAGAATAAGAATTCTGAATGAGAGCAAATAAATCTATGCGATCTAACTTCTGGATTGTCTTTCACATAACTCAGCATGTTCTCTCGATTTGAACGCCGACATCTCCGAAGCGACGTACGGTTTATTGTGTATTGTTGAGGATCGCGTCCAAATGCTTCTGCCGCCGCTATCATAATGCCGACCGCGTCTCGGTCAGTCACTTTGCACTTGTCCAAAGCTGATAGCACTCGTTCAGTAAAACATTGTTTGTAACCTCTTCTGTCACCAACATTTGATGGGCCAGCTTCTGCCGGGAAGTTTTCGTCCTGTCTCCCATTATCATCGCTTGAATCACTGCTTGAAAATTTAACCACTGCAATTGAAAGAATTTCATTTGAATATAAATATTGGACGAACACACAAAGCGCGAAATAGCTTACCGCCTTTAGCGAACTGATCTCTACTAGATTCCGTTGCACGTTTGCGTCGCAACTCTTCTTGTTCTTCGCGCTCAGCTTTTCTTTTCCTCGTTCGAGTATCAGTAGCGTCCACACCTCCAATAGTTCCTGGCCGGCCATCTTCTCTTTGCTTTAGCAGAAACTCAATGTCTTCGGTATTTGTCATTTTCTCAAGGGCGTTGGCGTGTGCGATGTCGAAAAGATTATCCAAGCTATCAGAAAATTTATTCTCTTTTTCTCTAGTGGACTCAGTCTTTCTGTGAGATGACTTTCTTAAAGCATCCCACTCATCGTGCAGCGCAGCTATTTTTCTTGTAACATCTCCTCTGGCTTTCGTCGGAATAGCTGCTTGGCGCCAAAAAATCATCACTGCGTCCGCGACTATAACCGCACTATTTTTCTTCGACATGTTTCGTTTGCGAATGTTGAAGAAATGCATTCTTAGCACTTGCTTCTTCGACGGTAATTTGTTCCCCGTAATATTCATGCTTGGATAACCAATCAAAAAAATATCGTCGCGCGATCTAAGTTGTGTTGTCATCTTAACTTTTAAAAAACGGGAGAAAAATCAATTTACTTTTCGCGGTCGTCGGCACTTGTTGAATGACAACAATCGATGAATGAACTGCTATTTATAACTACTACGTATTTTGCAATATTTTACTGCCAGGTACTGATGAATGGGGGCATCTGCTACGTGTGCGTTTCAAATTTTTCAAGACTTTCCAAACAATGACCACTCTTGAATATTGGTGGAATTTCTGTAAAAAAATCAAAAAAATCTCGATATTGTGCAACTGTAAATACATAGATTTTCAGTATTTTTGTATGGGGAGTCCCTCAAGGAGTGGAGATAGAGGGTAAGTTTGTTCGGAAAAGATGTTGGGGATGAAAAGTTAATGGGGGTCAGTCATATATTTTGCCCCCCTAAGGGTGACCCCTGATGACCTATGGTGTTTTTCGAAAATACTGAGCAACCTCCATTTTTGTATGGTGACCCCCCTAAGGGGAGGAGATAGGGGGTGGGTGTCTTGGGGGAAAATGTTGGCGGTAAAAAGTAAATGGGGGTCGGCCATACATTCTTCCCCTCTACGGGTGACCCCTGATGACCTATGGCAATTTCCCCCCTAATTTTGGCAAAGTGGACCTTTTTCTCGGCTCGTGCGCAACCCCTAATTTTTTTTTTTTTAATTTTTTTTTTCGGCATTGTCATTTTTTTTCAAAAAGGCACGGAATAGAGCCCTCATCTACCAAAATATCGAGACAAGGTCCACCCTAGTAACCATATGAATTAAATTACCAAATTTTAGTCTTATAAGATCAAAACCATCTGATATATAGCATTTTTGTGGATATTTGGGCGGTAAAAGAGGGTGTGGCAACATGTCTTTCATAAAAATACATAAATACATACATGTGGCAACAATACATAAAATACTCAAAAAATACACATTTGGAAAAGCAACATGTATATGCATCTTTTCTGACGTTTTGGCCGGGATTTTGCACCCATCACCTTTAAGCAACTTCTCTGCACGTACATTTAGAACTAGTAGATTTAGACGCGGAATTTAGGTTTTTTATATGCGGATGTAAAATTAGGGTTTCTACATCTACATTTTGCTTTTCTACACTTACGTTGCAGATCTATACCGGACCAAAAGTATTTAAAAAATCAATGAAAATTTATTATCCTGTCAATATCAAAAATCAATGAACCGTCTGCGCCTTATACAGCCAATGTTTGGTCTTGGATCGAAGAACTGGTGGGAGAACATATGTGAATTTGAATTGAAACAATGTGAACAGTAGAACTTGGCAGGGACACAAACATATGTACAATCAACCAGCTTAATTTGTATACAACATAAAGCTTCATATTTCGTGCAACTTTTCAACAAGTGCATGTTGTTTATGTTTTTTTTAAATTTGTGCAGAAAACTTAATATTTCGTGTAGCTTTCGTGTTTTAATTTGCGATATGTGAACATCGTACTATTTTTAACACCAGCTGAAAATTGCAAATTTCATGCAATTTTTCTCTACGGGCATGTAGCTTATGATTTTCTAAAATTTCGTGCAGAAAACCTAAAACATTGCATGCAACTTCTTAGCTCCAACACGATTGTGTGGTTTTTCTACAAATACGTTTAGTTTTCATATTTCTAAATGTCGCATTTAGAAATTTGGTAAGAAAAATACTTTTTAAACAAGAAATTGTTGTCTCTGCGTAGATATTAACCCAAATATCATATGTCCAAAATTTGGTGGCCTTAGGTGTTACCGCTTGTGAGATCTATAGTAACTGCCCTGTTCTAAATTCCGAGTCGAAATAGCGTAAGATTCGGAGTTCAAATCCTATCGGATTTAAAATGGTGGTCTGCATTCCGATCGGAAATGGGATGCTCAAAACAAAATGAAAATGAATTCGAATATGTCAAAATCTGCAGTTTTTTGGAGAGTGAGAACCACGCGTACGAAAAAGTAACACAGAGGATTCTGCGCCACCATAGCAATCCTTTGGACTTTTCTGATTCAGCGTATGTAGCAACTTGTAAGGTTTATTTAAGACCATTTATTGTTATTATTATTATTATTTATTTAAATGCTAAGCACATAAGGCTTTATAGCAATTAATATTAGACAAAATTAATACAATTTATATATGTTCAATTAAATTTTTATAAAAATGTAAAATTGTCAGGCTTTCAGGTATATACAGTTGCAATCCGGTTAGCTTCTTAGTAGTAAATAGAATGATTGATTAGAGCTGTGCTCCCAAATGTCGGGCTAGACGGACGAGGTCGAGCTCATACACGTGCTAGGCAAGACAGACGAGGTCTTGCTCTGGATAATCAAAATACCCTATAGGAACAAACTAACTTGTTTTTAAAAACAACTAATTAAAAAACTAGTTTAAAATAAACCAGTATATGAACTACTTTGAATTATATTAAGGCGGCAACTACTATGATTTTGACATGTTTTAATTGCAAATTTTTATTAGATTACAAGCTTATACAGCCGTGGACACATAAATAGCACAAAAATACATGTAGGGAGTTTCACATAAATTTAAATAAAATACATAGAGGAAAACAAGAATTTATTTCATGGTATTTAAGTTTAAACATTAAAAATTTAAATTCAGTAGTAACTTTGTAATTACGAATTAAAAATTAGAAAATCAATGAAAAACCCGTATATTGCTCCTTAGCTGAGGTGGACGTATAAATAGCACAATTTGGATTCTGAAAGATAGACATATTGATTTATTTTTATTTTACAATGAGCTTACGAATATGCTTACTAGTACTTGGTACTGCATCCCGAGTTGTCCAAAACAGCCCGACATCTTCATCCCATACTCTCCACAAGCTTCCTAACCCTATCCTTCGGAATAGAGTACCAAGCCATCTTAATTCCACTCATAACTCATTTTAATTTCGAAAATTTTTGTTGCTTATGCTGACCTTCACTTTATTCCATAAATTTTCTATGGGATTGAGGCCTGGGCTTTAAGCCGACCAATTCAAAATATTTATTTTTTCCTTTTTTAGCCAATCAACCACAATCTTTGCAGTGTGTTTTATATTATTATTATGCATATAAGTCCACTTAATAGGCATGTTCTCAACTGCAAATGGTTCCATCTGGTTATTAAGAATATCTAAATACATATTTTTGTCCATTATTCCTGGTATAGGAAAATTGGCCCAACGCCGTGCCAGGAAAAAGCTCCCCAAGCCATTAAATTCCCTCCTGCATGCTTTAATGATTTTTTTGTATACTTCGGATTAAACTCTTTGCGTTTGGGGCGCCGAACAAAAGTTTTTCAATCTGGTCCAATCCTATTAAATTTAGTTTCGTTAGTCCAGAGCACGTTCTTCCAAAATTGGTCTTCTTTATTCACATGGACCCTTACACACGCTAAACGATCCTTTAAATTTTTTTTTTGCTTAGAGCGGCTTTCTTCGGCTAATGCGTTCATAAAAATTAGCTTCATGTAGTCTCCTAGATACAAGTTTTCTTGAAACATTTAGGTTATTTCCTTCATTTGTTTCCCTCATAATTTGCTTTGCTGACTTGAGAGGATCAGCCTAACTTTTGCAACTATGAGTCTATCAGTAGAAGCGGTGGTTTTACGCGGTCTAGGATTGCGCGGCTTATTCTCGAAATTATTTGAACCATTTGATGCAACCAGCTTGAGTGCATTATAGACCATTTTTCGTGAAATTTTGAGAATATCTGCGATTTCAGATGGTTTTTTGCCTTTTCGACTTAGTTCGTGAATTATAGACCTTTTTTCCGGAATGCAATGTATGCCACTACACATTTTATTTAGAATCGGCGAAATTAACTGAATAAAGCTCTAAAATGTTTACAAGATCCCGATCTTGTTATCTTTTATTCACCAACTAACATGTGTGCTATTTATATGACCACAGCAGATCGTACATGCCTATACACAAAGAGATGGCCTGCGCAAATAAAAGTAAGTAACGGTACATCTCTCTCGGAGTTTTAAGCAACGTCACACTGGAGTCTCAAAAAATTATAACTACAGTTAATGACTGCATTATATTATTAACTTTAAGCCATCAGTAATACTTTTCAATTGGTTGTTTTAAAGTCATTAAAAAATAATATAAATATAACTAATTTAACAAGTAGTTGAAAATATATGCAGACGAAAGTCAATTGACTTATTTAGCGGACATCACCATACAAAATAAGTTATAGAGTTTTCTTTTCTAAAAAAAAATGTTACCCTCAAGAATGGTAATATTTTTATGGTGTTACTCCCATCCCTAAAAAATGGCAACATTTATTGTGTTAGAAAAGAATATCAATAGCTACCCTGGATATCAGCTGATGCTGTTAACAAAAAATAAAGAGAGTCCACTGCGTCCTACGTGCGTTTTACAAATTACAATTACCGCGTCCAAAATTTGTAAAAAATTCTTGCTATTAAAATCAGCTGTTTCACAGGGTGGCATGCCACACCGTCATTTTATAGAGTGTAGAAAGTGGAACACTTTTGCACTGCCAGAGTGTAACAATTTTCACAAAAGAACGCAATACCCCATTAAAGTTTAGCCTACTTTTAAGAAAAGAACAAAATATCTTGACAGCCCTAGCTTAGTGCAGAATAAGTGTAACATTTTTTCGAGAAAAGAAAACGCTATTAGTTCGTTCTGTGGGAAAAAGTCAGAATTGCAACTAGTTGTGGTTGACAAAAAACTACTTTATCAACTACTTTTAAATTAGTTGATTTTCCTACAGGGTATATCTATAGCGTGTATATCTATATAAATACGGATTAGAGCACAGCTCACACATGCAAAGCTAGTCGTACGGCGTCAAACCGGCATATGCCAGGCGAGACGGACGTGATCTCGCTCTGGATAATCATATTAAACTACACAGCTAGATTGTATGAGTTGTTACCAAACATCACAGAAAAATATTAAGTATCCTTGGAAAGCATGATCCAGATTTGTGGCGGTACTGTAGATAATCTAAAATATAAAATTTAATTGAGTAAACGGATTCATTTAAAGAAATTGCATCTGAAACAAAATTAAAGTCCCCACAAGCGCTTCTGAGTGGTTCGTATTGCAAGTAATTAGTTCTACAAAAGTTCATGTAAAGTAACTCAAAAGATGTTCTAGGTCGGGGAGGAATATTAAAGTAAATTTTGCTCAGTAAATATTGATTGTCTACATATCCATGTAAAAGTTTGAAAATCCAAGTAGCATTTAGCATAATTCTCCGATTATTTAAAGTAGGAAGATTTAAAAGTTGCAAACGATATTCATAAGGTGGTAGGTGATAGTTAAAATTGCAGTAAAGATGGTTTAAGCAGAACAAAAGAAACTTTTTCTGAACTGATTCTATGTCGTCAATGTAACAACTATATCGAGGGCACCAAAGAATTGAAGCATATTCTAAAATACGTCGCATTAAACATTATGGATCATTAAACTCTTTTGCCCATCGTTTAATAAAACCTAAAGTACTATTTGATTTTTTAGTATCCATAGTTATTCCAAAATCATGAAAGATATCTAAAGAATCTAATGTATGGTCACAAATTTTATAAATACATGTGACAGGAGATTTTCGAGTGAAGGTCATGTGCTTGCATTTCTTCATGTTAAGATTCATACGATTCACGTTGCACCAGCTATAAAGATGGTCTATGCCAGCTTCCAAGAGAACGGCATCATTAGCATTTTTGAAAGGAAGAAATAGTTTCACGTCGTGTGCGCACATTGAAATACTCGATTTAATGAAGATTTTAATGAAGAAGAAAAAAGCAAAGTGGTTGGAGTTACTTATTCATCACATCAATATTATAATATACATGACGGTATATTGTTGGGACCACTTTTATTTGACGTTTTAAGAGCTTTTAAGTATGATAAAACCGTGTTAGTATCAATTAATGGGAGACAAATATCCCCAGATTGAACACTAAATGGATAGCTTAGATTATCATAGGATGAAGATGAATAGGTCGCTTTGAAAAAGTCAGCAAAAAAATTACAAATGCTATTGTCGCTATCCGATTTAACAGTTTTATATTTCATAAAAGAAGGATTGGAATCAATCTTGCGTTTTGTGTTGACAAAGTTCCAAAATGATTTAGCATCAGATTTGATGTTTAATTTTACTTTTATTAAATAAATATCGTAAGATTGCTTGCATAATTGATGGTACTTGTACTTAATAGAGGTATAAGAACCTAAATCTGTAATGCTATGAGTTTTTTGAAATTTTTAAGTTTCTTAATTTCTCAGTTCTTCAGTAAACCATGCAGGACCAGATGTTAAACGGGCCTTTCTCTGGGGTACTGATGATATAAAACAATCATTGAGAGTTCTATTAAAAGCAGAGACAGCCGATTCAAGGTTTTCTGGCAATGTTTTTGTATTATCGATATTTAGTATGGATGTCCAGTTACTATTAGATATATAGTTTTTTAACAAAACAAAATTGGTTCTTTTCAAATTTCACTCAGCAGGAGGTTGAGCAATACGATTCTTTGCAGATTGTTTAGGAAAATTAAGAGCAATTTCTAAAGTTGGATGGTACGGATCTTCAGGGAGCACGAGTGGATCTGTCCTTGAAACCCATTTAAAAATTAACTAGCAGATGAGCATTCAGACGAAGGCAATAATATTGCAGGGTTTTCGGTGCAGCAGTTTCAAGCGACACTTGGAAGATTAAAGTCACCCGTTATTAAAATGTGATCATGATGCTGACGTTTTAAGCACACTTTATTTATTGAAACCAAATGTTTCAAATATACCTCTACGTTGGAAACAGGAGGAATATATGAACATGTTACATAAAGATTTAACGCACCATACTTTACCAGAACACAACAAAATTCAATATCAGATGCCTCAGGAATTATTATATCTTATGAGAAATAAGAAGATTTAACGACAATTAAAACTCCACCGCCATTAAAAAAATTACCAGCAATAACGTTTCTATCTTTGCGGCAAATATTGAAATTATTAGAAAGAATTTCAGTATATAGGGTGTTGGCTTAAGGCGGTCTTCTCATTCAAAA
The DNA here is from genome assembly GCA_914767935.1 of Coremacera marginata. Lineage (NCBI taxonomy): Eukaryota > Metazoa > Arthropoda > Insecta > Diptera > Sciomyzidae > Coremacera > Coremacera marginata. The sequence goes on from OU612045.1 coordinate 128,993,818, forward strand.
TCCGTTTTTTGGACCCTTTTTAAAAAAATTCTTATTTGAAAACGCAAAGAATAATTGAAAACTTTTTTTATTTATTGTATTACAAAAGGTTCAAAGTAAATAAAAAAATTTTTTTTGCCTCGATACGTGGGCTGTTCAAAAAGTAATGAGACTTCAAAGTTGGTGGTGAAAAAAAAGGTGTCGTCACGGCGGCCACGATTCCGGGTCTCCGGAGCGTCTGAAATGAAAAAAAAAACGGGGTTATAATCAGTATAGATGTAATTCTCGGGTGAACCTCAAGCTTAATTTTGTGATTTTTTTTGACAAAATGGCGGCCATTCAAAAAAAAAATTTCAATTTCGGGTTTTTTTTTTGTAGTTTAGTGTAAAAAAAAAATAGTAAAAATTTTTTTAAAGTTATGGTCGAGGTTCACCCGAGAATGGTGACAATTCTGCGTCGATTCCATTTTGTTTCATGAAAATCGGTTCAGTTGAACTGGAGATATAATGGCCGCCAGTTCGAAAAACGTGGGTTCGAGATAAACGCGTTTAAAGTTTGAAGTAATTTTTTTGGGAAAAAAAAAAAAAAATCAAAAATGTTTAAATGCAGTTTTAAAGAGCTGACAATTTTTACTTACAAATATTAGTCGGCGATGCCAGCTCCATACAGGCCACCTTCCTCTTTTTCGTAGAAACTGCTTTCTGCTGCCCTCTCTGCTCTGCGAGCCGTTCTGCCAGCTTTTGATGATGCCGCAGCTCGAGTCTCTAATCGGTTCAATCTGTCTTCATTGCGAGATAGTGCGTATTCGTATGCGTTTTTGCCAATCGCAATACCCATCAAACCCATAATTTAAAGTATGGGTATAAAACCGTCGTTGAAGAGTCACGTTGCAATGAAATTGGCCACTTCGATGGTGCGTGCGCCTGAGTTGATGTGTTTAGGCGAAAGTGACCAAAGAACAGAATTGTAGGACTCATTGGAATTCTGAGTTTCAGATCCAAGGCATCTTTCAAGCAAATTATCTGCCGACAGCGCTTCGTAAGCTGGTTTTATTACCTCCATCACTTTCTTGTCCATCAGACCTTGCTTCACAAAAAAGGCAGTATCTTCTAAAGTATTTCGAATTTCTAAAAATCCTATTAGGGGCATATTCACAACTACCCAAGCTATAAATAAATGCAAAAAAAAAGTTGAAAAAAAAGTTGCTCAATGAGAAGACCCCCTTAAGCCAAGTTTCACTGAAAACAATTATGTCAAAAAGTACGTTGTTGCTTAAAATATGTAAATATTTTAACTTTGTATTTAATCATTGAACATTTTGGTATAAGATAAGGAATGCAAGGCAACAATCTAGTTTTTTTTGTTTAGTAGTACGAACAGGTAAAGTAGCCAGTGTAGTTTTAGGTTGTGATCTAGGAATATATTCGTGGATCAACGTATTTTCAGGCCAAAAACCTTGATCTAATACCGAATTAAAGAGATTCCCAGGCAAATTTATTTTGAAAGAAGATACAGTACGCTCGTATGAAAGCTTGAATTTGTAAACCGAAATATTCTTGTTAACAAGATTCAATTTAGAGTTTATATGACGTAAAACGTCTTCTTCGGATGTATCAAGAGCAAAACGAGACACAAATATAGATATAGAAGGCTGGACAACCACAAGTTCTTTACAAGACGGCAGATTAATGCTTTTTTTCAATATTTGTTTTGGTATAGCACCAGTTAAAACCGAGCTCATAACGAAAGTGGAAGGAATAGTATTAGTAGCAGTACAGGCTTCGCCATAAGTTTTTTTCTTACCAGAATTACCCGGAGAATCACCACTTATGACTATAGTTGGCATTACTTCAGAAGACTCAACCGGATGTAAATTCAGATCAGCTGATGCAGCCTCATTAGTATGGGCAATATATTCAGCACTTAATATATATTAATAATATATATTAAAAAAAAAATTTAGAAAGTTTTTTCATTTGAGATCTTTGAAAGTAACTACTTTGATTACATTACATGTAGTTACATGTAGTCTAGTTTTATTACATGTAGTTTGGCATTGTCAAACATTTAATTTACATTAAATATATATTTCATTTATATTATTTAGTATTGGTATTATTTGTTTCTTTGCTGAACTTATTTCTTAGACATGTTTGCCTATATAGTTGATTTTTTCCACGCTTAAAGTCAGCTTTTATTTCTTTTATAAAATTTGATTTAGTGAGGACATCAGATTTTATGGCTTCTGTAAAAGAATATACATATTTAAAAAATATGAAATTTCAATTTAAAAGGCTAATGGGTCAAATTCGTTGCTCTCATTCCCAAAGTTTTTGAAGAACTTACCAAAAAATATGTGATTAATTTTGCTTAATTTGAGTAATACTTTTTTATTCTGAAGGACATCGTAGTTATATTCAAATAAAACAGATGATCCCAAAAGATTTGTTAAATTTTTGGATACGCCTCCAGTTTTCGTTATTTTTTGAACGCATTGAATATGAAATAAAGGAATTTTTTGTTAAAATAACAAAGAAAATATTAACAACACAAGCATACACAAACACAAGCACATACACATACATAGACAAGCACAAGCAAAAAATGTTTGTAAGCAAAACTGAAGCTTTTGTTTGCTTGGACCCAAAATTTCACCGGAATCTGAATCTGAATACTGAATCTTCGCTCATTGATGATAAATCATTCTCAAACTTGATAAGTTCATGATTGATTTCATGAGGTAAAGTTATCTATTATAATAAACCCATTCCTTGACGAGTACTTGAAGCAAGTACATGAAACTTTAACATTTGATATCACTACAATGTATAACCTGCGTTTTAAACTTAACAGTAAAATTTTAGCTCAGTTGCAGGGTTGCCGTTCCAATTTTTTTTTTCGCGAACGGCGAATTTTGACTAAAACTAGCCAAACATTTAATATGTTGAACCCTTTCAAAAAAAAAAAAAAACACAGGTGCGTCATTGGACACACGAGAGAAGCGAAGCTTTTTCGCAGTTTCATAGATTTGATGGCTTAATAATTTTTTCTTTTTAATAAATTAACTTTTAAATTCAAAAATTTAAAATAACATAAAATAAATTACATATATACAGAAAACATATTTACTGCTTATTTTTTCATTGTTGAATGTCAAATTTCCACGCCAATTACATATAATGCCAGCGACTCTCCATTTTTACTCTCCACACATGGTTGTGAACTTGGCTGCACTGACTCATGCATGCGTTTGTTAATTCCATATTTATTGATATTATATATTTTTTTTGACACTTAAAAACTCACTTGTCAACGCACTTGTGGGCATTGCTAATTTTCTTCGTACCAACAGCACCACAAACGCATTCACAATACAAACAAACCGATGCTGAAGACACCTTGCATAGAGTATAAATTATTAACTAGAGATTGCATCAACTCTGCTAAATCTCTGGCATGTGTTAACAGAGGTTAACAGAGTTTTTTTTCTTCACGTTTTTAAGTAAAATAACTCTGTTAACACATGCCAGAGATTTAGCAGAGTTGATGCAACCTCTAGATAATAATTTACACTCTATGCACCTTGTAGCAAATTTTTGATAGTTGTAGCATAGCAAATACACACTCCTCTATCTATTGATAGATGGTGACGATCTACTGCAGCATAGCTTCTGTTATAATTAGCATTGAATTAATAACCGTTTCTAACGAGTATGTGTGGCCTAGTGGGTAGTGCATTGAACTCTCGTTTAAGAGGACGTGGGTTCGATCCCCACAGGCAGGCCAAAAAATATTTTTAGTTTTAATATTAACGTTTTCAGATTTTTCAGATTTCACTCCAAGCAAATCACAGAACGAAGAGTAAAAAGCTTCGCTTCTATAAATTCTAAAATAACGAGACTGCAAGATATTATAATATTAATACATAAATGATTACATAACGAAACTGTTGTTTAAATTTTTATGAAGCACTTTTATCGACGTTTTAGACAAAAAAAAAAAAAATAAGACAGTTTCGATAGTATCGTAAGTGTGAACGCAGAATTTATTGTTATATTAGCAGAGATTAAGCTAAAAATCCGCTCATTGTGTGAACAATTTCAAAAAGTACGGGAACAGATTTTTGCAACAAGTATCAACTTTTGAAGAAACGTCAACTACTGTAGCTGATATTTGCAAACGAAAATACTCTTTTTTATTTTAAAACACCGCTTACCACTTTGCATCCTTTATAATGTGCCTGGCGAACACTTTTGTACATTTTATTAAATGTTATCATCAGCTGGCATTGACTGAAGCAATATTTCAGCATTAGCTGTCAAAATATGGCATCTTGCTTATTGTTGGGAGTTTTGCTTCGCCAAATTTGTGTAGTAGAAAATAGCAACATTTCAAAAGGACTGGATTTATCATTTTCGCTCTCTTTTGCGAATTTTTTGGGTACGAGAACAGGAAAAAGCAGGAAATGGCGGAAAATCGTACGAATTCGTACGAATTTTCAAGTGCGGAAACAGACCTATTAATAACAATCATACAATTAATAACAAACGAAAAAATGAAAGAAATATATACATTCAAATATTTCGTACGTATTAATAAAAACAGTTTAATTTAATTTAATTTTATTGAGTCCAGCATAGAGCATCTAGCATTGAGTCCATTGAGACAAGCATAAGAACGTCAGCAGCAAATGATGCTTCGATGCATGACTTTTCTCATACAGAAGCGCGAATATTTCTTCTTTTATTTTCCTATCTTGTGGCTTTGTTAAATAAGTGACAAAATCCAAAGTTAGATATTCAGATCAAATAGATCATTCGCATTCATACGGCAACACTGATTTCAATTGGGCACTTCAAAACTACAACCCTTAGTTGTCATTTCATCTGTTAAAAACATTTATAATATTAGGCAAGAAAAGGTACATATGCTTATAAATTAATTTATTTTCTTTAAATTCTTAACTTCTTACATATAATTACAGCGCACTTACAGTAAACGCACTTACTAAAACCACACATGCGCCGTGTGATAAGCATAAACCACACTACAAAAACTTGCCGGAATGCATGCTGCAAAAATTTTCAAATTTTTTACCTAACTTGATTTTAATGCAACTCACTGCTTAAGTTAATTTTTTAAGATAATTTAGTTATTTATACTTAAGAATATTTTTGTGTGCTCATGACAATAAATTGTCGACATTGTGCTCGTCGTACGATGTTGTGGACATACTGGTTCTCGCAAAACGTATCTTTTATGACAAATCGATGATGGACAGACCGTACATATACCTCGTTAGCTGGCCTTTTTGTTGTTAGACTTCTGGTTGATCGGACAACGTCTACAGATGATTGAGTTCTTGTCATTCTATCTCTACGTCGAATTAGTTCCTGAACAAGATCACATCAAAGTTTTTTAAGATATAGTCTGCGTTTGAATGTACTTAAGGCATTCCAATTTATCATTATGGGGCTCTACAGAACCTACCCGTTAAGAGCAGAGCTGCCATTAATGTTTAAAAAGAGCGATTAATTAAGGCTTATTAAAAGTTGTTTATGTAAGAATATTTACTAGGGGTAAATTGATTTATTTAACATATTAAATTCAATTTCTTAAAACTCTCCCCTTTGGATAATATAGAAGGAAAGTAGTTATAATAATGGAAAAATACTTTGGATTAAAAAATTAACTTATATAGTTATATTTAAATTGTGCTTAATTACCCTTTCTTACATTTTTGAGGGGTTGGTTCTCAATAAATTTTTTAAATAAATTATTCATGCAAAATATTAAATCTAAAAATAAATCCCTTAAAGATTATTTCTAGTAACTAATAGTTATTGGCTATTGACTTATAGGGAAATACCAGGGACCCAAAATGAATGTTATTTTCCAATTTTCAAATGAAAAAGGCATAACGAAAAAGTTGCCGATGAACTTTTTCAGATACACCTTTATGATCCTAATGGACGCAGCTTCACGACTATTAAGTTCACGAAAATTTGTGTGTTTCATTATTTCGGGAAAAAATAACGGTTACCTTTGAGTTTTATTTTATCTCCCAAAAATAACAGTTATTTTGTGGTTTTTATTTTTTCGATAAATAATATCAGGCAATTCCAATTTTCAAAGGTGATTTCTCAACTAAAAAACTATATTTAATAATTTTTTCGTTTCAGCTATTTTATAACTCATAATGCGCGCTCTGATAAGACGATAATAATGGTATCAATTGTTTCTTAGTCTAGTGTGTCTTTAAATATTGGTTATAGGGGATTAACCTCTATTTTGAAATAAAATATTTTCGGAGATAGTTTTTAGCGAAAAAAGCCCATGTAAATTTCAAGAGATATTACTTATTATGCACTCGTTGCACCTCTTTAACGACGCTTTATTTAATAAATTTTCTAGTTTAGTTATTTCAACTCCATTTTATAATATAAGTGGAGTTCCTTTAAAGCATTGACATTTTTTTTTAAGTTTTCAGTATGCAGGTAATCAATAAACCTCTTAAGCTTATTGAAAATAAAAAACTTTCTTCCTGAGACTAGAGCGCATATATTTTAGTTTTCTTTTTCTATAATAACATTTAAGTCGTAAGATACAATAAACTAAACACGGCACTTTCAACTCACACACACATCACAGAGAAATAACGAAAACTTCTTGCCTTCCTTTTAACAGGCAGGCCTTATAGACGCCCTCACCGATGCAGTGATGTTGTTAAGTGTGTTGACGCCAAAAAAAGCAATTAATGCACGCCTTTTTTCAAGAGGCCTGAAATTTGAAATGAAATTTTGACAACTAGAAATTTGGCGTTTTAGATTTCGTTAGTGTATTAGCGCGAGAATTTAATTTATTTTGCAAAATTGTTGATATAACTGAAAATTAACAGAATTTTTCGCAAATATTTTCCACTTCTGGTTGCTTTGCTGTCGGAATTAAAAAGTTTTGAACTTCTTTATGACTTTTTTTAAAGGAAGGGGGAAGAGTAAGTACTGCTTTTGCGTTTCTGCTCCGGACAACTGCCTAAAACATTATTCCTTTATGGATATTACCTATATTCGGCCAAGAGGTTATTCCGAATGGAATGGAAATGCCATTTCGAATGGAGACAATGCACAAACTTAAATGCATTTAAGAGTGTCTGCTAGCTCTTTTTGCAAAATTGTGGAGTTTATTCCAGCGAAGCATCATGGATGGTCAATAGAGTATGAAGTAGTTTGCTATCGAGTAGCAAGTGGCTTTATGGGATTGCGGATAGTATGCAATATAGTTCTACATATTACGTAGAACTTCCTTTGCTGTTTTGTTGGGATTTCCCTTCTTTTTGAATTCGTTGTTCTTCAATTCTTTCATATGATTACATATTATAATATGAAATGTATGAAAGATTTACCTATAAATTTGTTTTATTTGTAACATTTTTTGGTTTTGAAGTTTTTCTCTTCGCTTGACGAGAAATCATTTAGTTTTCTCTTCGTTTTACAATTTCGACAAATGATTGCTTGTCAACTAAACTTGAATTATTCTTGAAAAAACCACAATTTGTTTTTGTTTTTGATAAAAATTGGTATATTTATTAATTTTACATAAAATCAAACGACTCTTCGCCCAGTCATCTTTTGAAAATTTATTTTAAAAGATATCCTTACTTTAAAGATGTTTCTTACTTTCCAGGTCAATTTTCAAAATTTGGTAGTTATAGACACATGCATAAATTTATATATATTATGAAATTTTAACAATTTACTTTTGTAACCTGAAGGTCTGCTACTTAAAATACCGCAGAGTCAGAGCTGCATAAGCTAACCCGTTTTCTTTTTCTTTTCTTTCGCAAGCACATTGATTGTGGAATCCCGCTTTTATTTTTTAAGTAAGAGGCAGCAAATTTTGAGAGTTACAGAAGCTTAAAAAATATTGAAATCATAAAAATATAAAATTCAATTTGATTTCACGCAGTGGTTGTCAATTCTAAATAATTTTGCTTAAAATTTAGAAATACATAAGTATTTAATAAATGGCAACCCTATACATATCACGATCTATATCAGAGACCTGAAGGGAATCGTTTTTTTACAATTCTAAGTCACTCGTCAAAAACCGAGTGCGAGTGCGTGCGGCTGCGCACAACAACAACCACTTCCACGCGAAGCATTCTCATAACGGCGATGAGAGACGAGTACCGCTGCTTTCACTCATCGCTCATTAAAAAGACTGCTGAGTTCTAAGCATATGATTCTAAGCAACCTCAATGACTCTGGAGTCATTGAATGATTTGCGTGCACTTCAGTATGGGCGTGCGTTTTTTTTTGTTTTACTTTTGTTTTGTGTTTTACGTGTTTATTAAGACAACAACTTGTATGTTGTCTATTATTTGTCCCTTGTTGTTATTGTATTTTTTTTAATCAATTTTTTAAATCACTTTCACACTTGCAATGATGAATTGCTGATAACCTTTAGGTTTAGGGATGCCAAATCCAAAATAAACAGGATTGACGATTTTAAAAGCTGTAATAGTGTATATTACTTCCATTAGTTTTAATAGAATGTTAATTATAAATGTCATATAAATTTTAATTAAACCCGCCCTTTAAACCAAGTCGTTTTTTTGAAAATATGGTTATATGTAAATCAATAATTTTTATGTATGTATTTATATTGAAGAACTTTTGAATGAATTTTTGAATAATTATTTTTTTTTAATAATATTTAAAATGATTTTTATAGTTTTTCACTAATTTTGAAACAATTTTATTTAATATTTTAATAATTCTTAAAAAATTTATTTATTTTTTTATTTATTTATTTATTTGCAAATAAATTAGTACTGTAAGATACAAAAAGATCTTTTAGAAGCACAACGGTAAGACATAGATAATCAACTTATAGCATATAGCTTGTATTTGAACTCTAAACTTATACTAACAATAATGAATTTATAGTTTAAAACAAGAGTAAAAATAAAAATAGAAAGTACATGATCAACAGTGACACTTGTAAAATCGTAAAGATAAATAATTTATTACTATTTATTTTTTTTTTTTTTTTTTTTTTTTTTAAATAGTTACAATTTTATTAGATTGTTTTAGTCGTTTGAGAAATATGACATAACAGAAAGCTTGAATTTGTTCGTTCTAGTGATTGATTTTATACTAACTGGTAGTGAATTCCATAGTTCAATGGCATTGATGAAGAAAAGGCGTTTAGATTGTAGACAATTAAATTTCGGTATGATAAGATTACCAGTTCGATTGGAAACAGAAAAACGCAATTTTTGAAAAAGGTATGACGGAGTCCTGTAGATAATAAGCTTATGCAGAAAAATACAATTTCTTGCATTCAGATAGTTAATAATGCTACAACCCAAAATGTTCTTACTTAATGTTGAAATATGGTCAAACCTGCTCAATCCGTAAACATGTCTGGTTGCATCATTAAAAGCAACAAGTATTTTGTGCGCTGAAAGTGAATCTAAATTACTATATACTAGTTCTGAGTATGTGATATAAGGCACAATTAGTTGTTTAACGAGTCTCTTTTTAACTTCAATTGGTGTAAACCTAGCAGATAGCCGTAGGCAACACAGCGTGTAATAGATTCTTTTGACAGCATTATTGATGTGATCAGAACATGACAGTTTTGAATTGATAAAGAACCCAAGATTTTTAACTTTATTCACCATTCCCTGCTGGTATTTAAAAATATGGGCGGGATCCTTAGGTCGTCAAGTTTTCCCTTGAAGATAGGCAGAACATAAGATTTGTTTGCATTAAGGCAGAGATCATTGGCAGATGCCCACCTACAAATTGCACTTAGTAGCACAAGTCGTCAAGTAGTCCTACACGGTTTGACAAATACAACTGAATGTTGTCAGCATAAGCATGCATCATCACATCATTGCACATGGTGAAAATATCATTAATGAAGACACTGAACAGCAAGGGCCCAAGAATTGATCCTTGAGGCACACCAGTTGCATTATCTTTCAATTCGGAAAATCTATTTTTAATCTTTACGCAATGCTTTCTACCATCAAGATAGTTGGCTATTAAGACAACAGCATCATTGTTGAAGCCAAAAAGCAGCCTAGCTTGTGACAAAGAATAGAGTGATTCACACAGTCAAAGGCTTTGGAGAAATCTAATAAACAAAGCAGTGTTATATGTCCTGCATCAAATGGAGTACGGATATCGTCAACAACTTTAAGCATGGCCGTCGCACAGCTATGCCCAGCTCTGAAACCAGATTGGCATGAAGATAGAAGGTTATAAGTATCTAAATGATTATTTATTTGTTTAGCCATGAGAGACTCACATATTTTTGAGAATGTAGACAGAATACTAATAGGTCTAAACTCTTTCATGGTAGAAGCATTAGTAACTTTTGCGATCGGGATAACAGTCGCAATTTTCCACGATTCAGGGAAACACGAAGTAGTGAAACAATGATTAACAATATGAGTCAAAGGTTCAATTATGTAGGGTAAAATTAATTTTATAAAACGTAAAGAAATACCAACAGCATTTGATTTAATATTCATAATCGCTTTAGTGACGTCATTTATGTCAACATTAGAAAATGAAAATTTATCACGTTCCTCGAAAACACGTTCACTACATTGAAATACATAATTGCCTTGTGTGTTGTTGGAAAGAAAGAAATCATTAAGGTTATTAGGGTCAATGTGACACTGATCATTATCCTTGCTGCTGATACCGAGCTTACGTATATTTTTCCAAAGAACTTTGGAAGAAAGTGATAGGTCGAGTTTCCTACGAAAGTATATTTTCTTGGACTGTCTTATTACAGAGGCAGCTTCATTTCGAGCAATCTTGAACAATTTCCAATTCACATCACTGCGATGTTTCTTCCAATTATTATAAAGCTTGTTTCTTTTCTTAATAGCTGCTTTGACATGTGAGGTATACCATGGACAAGACTTGTTCACAACAGTCACAATACGAAGAGGCACAAAATTCTCAAAAGCATATCTAACATGCGATGTAAAAACATTCAACTTATCTTCAACAGATACACAAAACCAACATTCGTCCCAACAACTTTGAGAAAGAAATCCATACAATAATGAAAAATCGATGGACTTGTAGTCGCGGAAAGATAATGACAAAGGGGACGAATCACAACATGTATTAAAGTTAATACTACAGAAGAGAAGATCATGGTCTGAAATAAAAGAGATTTGGTCAAAGAGTAAAACTAAGGAAACATCACAAACAAAGAATACATCAATTAGACTAGGAGTCACATTAGGTGCAAATCGAGTTGGATTCGAAGAATTTACAACTTTCATTCCAGCAGCCATAATTTTATCAATAAAGCTGTCAGATATATTGTCCTTGATCAGCAGGTTAATATTAAAGTCACCACATACAATATAGGAGTCAAAATCAATTACACGCATGTACAGATCACTAAAGAAAGGTTCTAGACTGCAGCATCTGCTAGGACTATAAACGCAGGAAACAAGTAATTTAGCATTGATATAATTAGAGATTTCAACATTTAAAAACTCAACATCCAAACCACAGGAAAAATGTGCCAGCCTTGATTTGAGGTTAGATTTGCAGTAGATAGCAACTCCACCTCCCTTTCTACCTATCCTGTCATTTCTATAGAGAGTGTAGTTGGCGATGCTTAAATAATTGTTAGGAATCTCAGTATTAAACCAGGTTTCGGAAACACAAATAATATCAACATTAGAACTTTCAAATACATATTTCACATAGTCAAGTTTACCTGGATTTAAACTCCTCGCATTAAAGTGGACAACAGATAGACCGTGCCGTTGTTTACACAAAACATCAATTAACACCTTTCGGTTATCATCAATACCACTAACTGGGCTAAAATTCATATTTACTACACACAACATCGGTAGACGAACAACAAACAAGACCAATAATTTTCAACAAATGAAACATTACTTTAACAATCATAATAAAAGTGAGCATCATTACAGTAGAAAAACGAGAAAAATAGCAATATATAATAATATAAGGTAAAATATAAATAAAGATTTTAAAAATTTTAATAAATAGTATAATTGTCAGCAATTTAACTGCCCGGGGAAGCCACAGCTTCGCTAGTTGCACCAAAGACAGTTCAGTGCAGTTCATCCAATCTCTTAATGCGAAGGCCTTCAGAACCTTTTTCCAGTCTAATGAGCACTGATCCACGTAAAGTAAACGCTTTGAAAATGTTGTTTTTGCGCTTATGAGTAATAGCGACTTGTAAAATTTTTCGGTTCTCAGCTGTAAGGCTTTCGTGAATGTAGACATTTTTGTCATGTTCGAGTCCAGCAGCTCTCAAATTTACGGCTGACTTAGTTCTTCGTCGAAAACTACCAAAAGCTTTGAGAACACGGTTGCGATCAAAGGGAGAGAAAAATTTTATAATAACTACGGAGTTAGGGTGGCGCTGATTCGCCTTGACTCTAAAGATGTCTCTAATGTGTGGCGGCTGAAACTCGATGAAGAGACAAATTCTATTAAAAATACTCTTTAGGTTTTCTTTTATGGAGTACGGTATTCTAAATAACACTGCATCAGATAAATTATCAGTGGAGGTGATGCTGCGATTGTTGTTGTTGATGTTGTTGGAGTTGTTAAATTGTGATCTCAAATTTTTCAAGCTCATCACAGCGAGAAGATACTAAGCGTAGCTGATTTTCTAGTGAGATGATTTTGTTGTCAAAATCACTGATATCAGTTTGAATTGCACTCACTTCAGAGACTATTTTTTCTTCCAATTCTCCTCCAAACTAGCAATTACAGCAGAGAGAGGCTCTTAAAAGAGGTGTCATTAAGGGCAAGAAGACGATCTTCGAGTTGACGAATCTCGGTTTTAATGTTATTGCTCAGGCGCTCTTCAAGTTCCTGAAGCTGAGCTCGCACCGTTCTCTCCATCCTAGGGGTACCATCGCTTTTGTTGTAAATGCGGTTAGAGTGTTGTTGTTGTTGTTGGCGCGTTACTCGAGGCGACGGCGTCATTGACTTGCTGACAAATAGAGCAGTGGTTTACAATGGCAGCAGAATAATACTACACAAAACAGATGATGGCAGAGAAAACAGCCGCCAAAAACCCAACAGCAGATATGATGAACCGGTGTCAGCGGGGAGTGTAAGCACTCACAAAAAAAAAAAAAAAAAAAAAAAAAGCCCACAACAATTAAACTGAGCTGCGCGGGGGTGACAGCGATCACGCAGATAAGAAAGAGCAGAGCAGTAGAACAGTTGCAAACATAGCGCGCATTTAATATTCTCAGTTAGCACAGATTATTTTAGTTAGCGGAGAACAATCATGTGTTATTTGCTTATATTATTTCATTTACGTACGAACAGTTGATAGCACAGATCACTCGGATGACTCAATTAGTTGTCGGTTTGAGTTTGTTGACGACTTAGCGGTGTTGCGGAATTTTATGTATTTTTTTTTTTGTTCTGTTTTACAGTGGCAATTGCATTGGTATTTAGGTATTTTTTTTTTTTTTTTAGTTTTTCTGCTTTTTACAGCTTCAAACTTACAAATTTCAGTTTAACATAAACAAATAGTAATCCACTTAAAATGTTCAACTTTGCACAGTGTTTTAGATATAACAACCACGAAATGATATGTTCAACACCTCAGGTAATTAACTTCACCGTATTAAGCACTGAAAAAACACTTCATTGCAGAGCGCACAAAACATACGTCCGTCCGCCGCGATTGTTGTGTGAAAAAAATTTTTCCAAAAATTTTGAATATTGTTTTTTGTTCAATAATATTTTCACAATTCTTCACCATTCCTATCAATAATATTTAATTTTTTTTTTTTTTAAGTATATGCATTTAAATATTTTTTTAAATACTATTTTAAGATTTACTTTCATACATTTGCCGAGTCCGCTAGTATTATATGTATATAATAATAAATTTATATATTATATGTATAATAAAATATGTCAGCGGTAACACTGCACGCGATTTCCCTTAATGACTCTAGAATCATAAGGAATGACTCTAGAATCATTAGAATCATTGAGCGGCACTCGTATGAGCGATGAGTGAAAGCGTCGGCACTCGTCCAAAGAGTATATATATTTAAGGAAGAGAATTTAATTCGCTCACTCAATTTTACTCGCTCAAAATTCAGAATACAAATAAGACTGTTGGGGAAGTGTTTTCGAAATGTGATATTCGAAAACATTTCTGCCGGTATTTGTGCAGTCGCCGTTGTTGTTGTCAGATTCTATACACTGGCTGAAACTGGTTTGACTGTTTTTTATAATAAATTCTGCACAATGTTTACATTTTGCATTGATATATTCTATACTGGTTTGACTGGTTTTTGTGTTATTGAAATAAATTTTCACTATGTTTACATTTTTGGCTGGACGGGCTTGCATGGATTTATTTCAATAACACAATTAGATATTTCAGATATTAGATATTATTTTCAGGATATGTATGAAAATAAATGCTTTTTTCCGAATTTCTTTGTTTTTAATTTTTTTAGGTCAAATAGGAAATTTTTTATATAATTCAATTTATGAAATTTTCCAAAAATTTCATAATTGAATTTGTTCAGTATGTACAATGTTACATTTTTTTGCTGCTTTTGCTTGCATAGATTTATTTCATTTCATTTCATACTTATTTCAAGTTGAAGCATGAAAATACGAAATGTTATTTTTTCAAAGTTTTTAATTATCTCAACTTAATGGAATTTATTTTGTTTCTTAAAAAAAATTGGAATAAATAAAATTTTTTTTACCACATTTTTTGCCTGCTTGCTGGTATATGGCATGCATTTATTTCAATATTCCAATTAGATATTTGCAAGATTCAGGTATTTGCATGAAAATATGAAAGGATTTTATATATATTTTTTAATATTTGTAATTACCTTCATAACATTTTTTTTAGGTCAAGAAGAAAATCTTGCATTTAATAGCAGCAAATTTAAAAAAAAAAAAAAAAGAGTAATAATCAAAGCGCCGCCTCCTAGCCGCGAACCCGGGCATTTTGCGTACAAGGGAAACGCTTAAGCAGTCGGCCACAAATCAGTTGAAGTAATTCTTTCTTAACAACAAATAAGAGCAAAATTCATGTGTGTGGGTAGCTGAAATGGAAGAAAGAAATTTGCATGCATCATTTGCAGGAATTCTAATCAGTCGATTGGTTTGACTGATCTTTTTTGAATAATAGCAAAATGCATGTGTGTGGGTAGCTGAAATGAAAGAAAGAAATTGGCATGCATCATTTGCAGGAATTCTAATCAGTCGACTGGTTTGACTGATTTTTTTGTTTTTGCGACTGCTTGGATTTTTTTGCTGCTTCTCAGCAGCTTTTTTTTTATTTTTTGGGTGGATTTCGTCGATAGTCAGAAATGATATTTTTATGATTTTGTCTATTTTGAAGTATGAAGGTATAGAAAAATCGCTATAACTTCTTTATTTCTGATTAGATTGAAATGCACCCAAGGACAAAATGTTAGCTAATTTTACCATATTTAACATGAATACATTTACAATTTTGTTTTACTAAACTTACTTATTTATTTTCTATCTCTATGTTCTAGTTTCTATGTTGAAACTGTGTAACTAAACTAACTAAACGAATAAATATGAATAAAACGCTGAAAAGAACGTGTTGTAAGGAAAATATTCGTGCACGTATAAAATACAAATTTATTTCAGCTTCCGAATTAGATATTTGCAACTTTCAAATAAATAACTTCAAGGTATTTATTTGACAAATTGAAGTATTGAAGTATGAAAAATAACAAATGTTGACAAAAATTACCAACGGCTTTTCATATATGTATTGACCAATTTATATACTCTTTGTAAATATACGTTTAAACTCTGAATAGCCTAATAGTTAAAAATCATAATAAATTTTTTTAATTTTACAAAATAAACAAAATATTAATTTTCGGTGTTTTTAATAACCAAAGAATATAAATTATTATAGTGACAGAAAAACTCTTCATATTGAAATTATAAATTTGAACTTACCATGTCAAGAATCGAGACCACGTCATCTGAATGCTAGTCCAACACCTTACCCAAACGAATACGACGTGTATGATAAAAAGGACTTATATTTTTTTCATTAATTTTTCTACTTGGACTACGAAGAAATTTGGAAATTTCCGTGTCTGTTTTTTGTATAAATAATTCTGTTATAAATTTTATGTGAAAAAAGACTTGTATTTTTTCATAATTTTTTATACAAATGATAAATTTTTGTGATTTATAAAATTTATGAAAAAAAACTTCAACTTCCAACGTATAACAAGCACAATTAAAATTACTTTGTAAGCTTGTTTATAATTTTGTAATAAAATTTATTTTTATACAGAATCAAATAAAACAAGGAGAAAAACATATATATAAAATTTTATTTATGTAAAAAGTTTCATTTAATCCAATGTATTATATATTCAAATATTGAGGAACATATGCATGCTTTTTTCTAATTTTCTAATAAAATTAATTTTCTAACAGAACGAATCAAAACAAAAACATGTAGAAAAACATATAAATTAGGTATATTCAATTTTATTTATGTACAAGTTTTTATTTGATCCAATGTATTATAATCAAATATTTAAATACTCTTCAAAATTTTTTAATATAAAATATAAAATTTTGTTTATGTATAATACAATCGTCTAAATCAATAGACCCATGAGCAACTTCGGGCTCGTTAAAATTATTTAAAAAAAATTTAGGAAAAGCTAGTTTACTTAATTTCGTAGGTCTAACAAGTGCCTTGTCGAAATGCTTGCCGCATATATACAAATTCTTAATATTAACGTTCCCTAAGTTGCAGACTTCGACCCAAGCCTGTCTCCTCTCAGCATCCACAGGGAACCTGTAAATAGGAACATTCTCTGAAGTGCTATCGCATTCTGGCACGTTACAATTACGTACGCAGCGTCTTAACGTTTGGTGTGCGTACAGCACTGGCATTTCCAGCTGTAACTCATCAGTATTATCTAATATATGATGGAAATATATAATTATTTCACATAAATAAAATTTTGTAGATATGTTTTTCTCCTTGTTTTTATTTTGATTCGTTCTGTAAAATTAATGAAAAGAAATTAAATGAAAAATTAATGAAAAAAAATAGAAGTCTTTTTTTTATGCACATCGTATACATTCGAAACGAATAGCCGATCAAGTTTCTTATATGAAAAATTCTTCCTGAAAAATTCTCGTATTCGTTTCAACATATTTAACAACAGCAATCGCCGAATGGGTAAGGTGCTTATGGGTGGCATGGTAAGTTTAAAATTATAATTTTAACATGTAGAGTTTTTCCGTCAATGTAATAATTTATTGGTTATTAAAAACCTCGAAAATTAATTTTTTGTTTATTTTGTCACGTTTTGGTAAATATCTCATATTTTCGCCAGTTCGAAAACGTTCCGATTGTTCCAAAAATTGTATTTAATTTAATTTTAAATCTCGTTTCGAAAACGTTTTGATTATTCTAAAAATCTCGTATTAAATTGTTATACCTTGCAAGTTAAAGTTGTATTCCACCACTTTTTTAAAACATGTTTAAAATATTTCCAATATATTTTCCACATTTATTCCAATTTATTTGAAAATATAATATGTAAATTGCATTGAGTGATGTATAATATATAATAAATTGGATTAAATGCAACATTTTCTATTTGACCTAAAAAAATTTAATATAATTACAAACATTGAAAAAATAAGATTTAATTTTTCCATACTTCAATTTGTCAAATAAATACCAGCAAGTTGATGGAAAAGCTTTGAAACTTGCAAATATCTAATTGGGAAATTCTTACATTTTTTTACATTTACAAAAACTTACAAACATGTAAACATTGAAGTAAGTATCTATATCTATTCTATTAATAATTATATAATAATATCTAAGGTTTCATATAAATATATAGCTATATTAAAAATTTCGATTGTCAACACAACTTTGAAATTTCTAAAATTCTAGCAAGAAGAAAAAAAATCCCATGCAAATTTCTTTCCTCCATTTCAGCTACCCACACACATGCATGCGAACAAAAACAATAAAAAACTTATTCAATGAATTTGTCTTTTTTTGTTTTCATCATCGTAGAAACAACAATAGTTGTAAATAATGCAAATTTTATATATGTACCTAAATAGAAATATTGAAAAAAAATTTCATATTTTCATAGAAACCTGCAAGTGGATTAAAAACAAGTTAATTAAAAACCTAATATCTAATTGGGAAGTTGAAATAAATATATGCAAGGAATAAGCGGCTAAATAATCTAAACATTGTGCTGAAAAATTTGATTTAATCCAATTTATTTCAAGGTCTCATAAATTGCATTGAATTAAGCATTTTCTATCATTTAATTTGTAATTAAGAAAAGATTTATTAAGTTGAGTTGTGTTCGACTGGTTAACGTGTTCGCCTTGCAATCAAAATGCCCGGGTTCGAAGCGGTCCAGCTGCTGCGCATTATTTTTCTTTTGATGTAAAAATTCGCTGCTATAAGTTATTCTGTTTATTCCAATTTATTGAAAATAAAGAAATTATTTGAACTCAAAAAAATTAATTTACATAGAAATACCTGAATCTTGTCAAATATCATTGTCATATTGAAATAAATGCATGCAACAAGGAAGCCAGGCATAAAAATGTTATTTCTTCCAAAATGTTATTATTTTCAATACAATAAATTCGATCAAATTCAGATAATTCAAAACATTTCATATTTTTATACTTCAACTTCTCAATTCAATACATGCAAGTTGATTGAAAACCTTTTAAACTTGCAAATATCTAATTGGGAAATTGAAATAAATCTATGCAAGCAAAAGCAGCTAAAAATGAAAAAATTCATATTGAAATAAATGCATGCAACAAGGAAGCCAGGCATAAAAATGTTATTTCTTCCAAAATGTTATTATTTTCAATACAATAAATTCGATCAAATTCAGATAATTCAAAACATTTCATATTTTTATACTTCAACTTCTCAATTCAATACATGCAAGTTGATTGAAAACCTTTTAAACTTGCAAATATCTAATTGGGAAATTGAAATAAATCTATGCAAGCAAAAGCAGCTAAAAATGAAAAAATTCATTTATCCAATTTATTTGAAAATAACATAAATTGGATAAATGAAAAATTTTCTATTTGACGTAAAAACTATTCATATACTCATTGTAGAAATATTGAAAAAATTATTGAAATATTGAAAAAATCATTTTATATTTTTAAATATACAAATACCTAGAACTAGCATAAATGTTGGCATATTGAAATAAATTCATTCAAGCAGCAAGTGTCTAGCCCAAAACGTAAACATTGTGCAGGAAGAAATTTCAATATAAAAAGCCAAAAGAACAATCATCGCGGCGCCTGCACAAATATCGGCAGCGCATCTGCGCACATTGTTCTGCGCAGATTGCTTCTGCGCACATTTAGTTTCGAAAACAAAACTGCAAAGTCTTCATTTCCTTGCTACATTTGGAGTGATGTTAAACTTCAGAGCGAAATAAATTCTCTGGCTTCGCGTGGAAGTGGTGGTTGTTGTACGCAACCGCAAGCACTCGCATTCGGTTTTTGATGGATGATTTATAGTCATTCGTTCGAATCATAGACTCGTTGCAGTTCTCTGAGCTATTTTACACTCTTTATTACACTCTATCTTATTATATTTGTTCAAGTCTGTCGTTTCCTTTATCATCGAATTTATAAAGCAAATGCTGTCGCCCGTGAAGCAAGCACTGTGCAGTCAAAGTGCACGTACGAGAAACTTTGGCCACTCCTAATTAAAAGGAACACTTTTAGGTGGCAGAGTGCCACCTCGTCTGAAATCTAAAATTTAGGACCAGCCTAGTGCGCATGACAAGAAGCATACCTAATTATTAAGTAGTTTTGGTGTTATAAAAATTTTTATTATAGCTCTTTATGCACTTATTTATAAAGAAACTTAAAATTTAATTGTTTCGCAAATGGAAACCAGGTAAAATGTACATTTTCACTGATGTATTCAACAGAACTGCTGACCCAAAACTTTCCGAGGGAGATCTTTCAAAGCACTATCGATGGTTGCAAATTCTAATGGTCCAATTAGCCGCTCATAGGTTAGCTTAACAAGTTTCAGATAGAAATCTGTTTAATGGGATTTGCGTGTATCTGGTTATGCACATCATAACAACGCATGGCAATGCTCAGATAATAACAGAAAATCATCTCTGAATACATAGATAAACACAGATATTTTGCTTCGTTTTGATATTTGTGCATGCTTTATGTGGCGGCCGTGGCATAGTGGGTAGAGAGTGTGACTCATACGCTAGAGAACCCAGGTTTGAATCCCCAATCTGACACAGAAAGTTTTTTCAATTGAATTAGTTTTTCTGTTCGGCCGTCACCTCTCTGCAGACAATGGCAAACCTCAGAGAGTAAAAAACTGCCATGAAAAGCTTCTTGAGAACATAAGCGGTTCGGAGTCGGTATAAAACATGTAGGTCCAGTTCTGGAGCATCTGTGTTCAAACATTTCACAACTCTTACAACACAATTGATCATAAGAAGCTCGGTCAAAGTCCTTCCAAGGGCTGAAATGCTATTTCGTTTTTTTTCATGTTTTTGACACTTGATCAATAGTTTGCTGCTGGAAATTGTGAAAAGCAATAAGTTTGTGAAAATAAAATAGTTTTATAAGAGTTAAACTTCTTTTTGTTATTTGTTTGACCAAGTGCAATGTTTAATTATGTTTAGCATAATTACCCATTATTTTGCCATGTGCTAGCCGCTTTTCTACGTTTCATGCGCTGCCAAGCTATACGGGGCTAATTGGACCATAACTCTTATTTTAAACGAAATCAAAAATTTCTCTCTTTTTCTGCCAATTTTTTGATATCGAATAGCTTTGGAAGTAAAAATCACAAAACATTCAAACTCAGAATAGAGTCACCACAAAGTGATGTCTTTCTTAGAGAAAACTTTGACGGGCATTGAACAAAGGGGTGTGGCTTCGTCCATTAAGCCAAATTTTTGATATCGAATAGCTTTGGAAGTAAAAATCGCATAGCATTGAAGCATAAAATAGAGTTACTATTTAGTGATGTTTTGCTATCGGAAAACTGGGACGGGCATCGGACAATGAGCGTGGTGTCAAACAATGGGCCAAAACCGTCCACTCGATTGCTATTAAATTTTGTCAATTTATTGCTTGCACTAACGTTAAGGTCATAGGTTGCATGAATAATTGTAAATAGAGATTTTCGGTGCTTATTTTGGAATAATTTATTTTCCTCTACATTGAACTCCAGAGAGCGCTGTAGAACAAAACTCAAAAAAAAAAAATTGCGAAAAACTCGGATTCTCGGGTACGGTGAGTATTTTGGACCTATCTATTTTCCTCTATCTCGAACTCCACACCCAGAGAAAAAAATCGTAAAACCAAAGAAAATGCACTTTGCCACAAAGGCTTTTATTGGTAAGATTGTGCCCATAGATAAAACATCGTTATGGGAAAGACACAAAGATTGTTAGATTCCCAAGAACAATATACTTTGAATCAAAAACTTAAATTCTTACGGCAAGGACGTACGTCTTTAAAAAAGCATGGAAAAGTCGTAAAAGTAAAGAAAATGTACTTTGGCACAAAAACTTTTATTCGTTACGGCAAAGACGCAGAATGTTAGATCCTTGATTTTAAGTACATGGTTTTATGAAATTAATGGTTTCTCTCGGCTTCTCTTTGCTGCTTGCGTTTATTATAACAAGAACATTAAATTAAATTAAATTAAATATCAAGCTAAAAATCTTACCTTCGCTTGCCGCGGGGATTAAATTTGAACCCACACTCACCGATACCACTGATTGAGAAGTCACTACACTACGCATCGAGCCCAATTCCTTCGTTACGCAGCGTAATTGAGTTAATATTAATTACAACTGAAGCTATGCTGCAGCATAACACAATAATCTATTAATACATTTTTATTGCATAGCTATCAACAGAATACTGTGACATACTGCATCTGTTAATACAGCAACTGTTAACATAGCTGCAGTTATGTCAGCAAAGAGTAGCAAGTCTGTTTGGATCAGTGGGTAGAGCGGCTGGCACCAAAAATTCCAAGTTCAATTCCGCACGGCGGGAAACGAAAATTGTTTTTTTTCTTTTCTTTTTGGTGATGAAATGCAATAAAATTTTCTGGTGTGAATATGACCGTGTGTTTTTTACAATTAAAATTCAATGTTGGCACTTGCACATGATTTTCTTATTCTTCGTATACAGATATGATTTTGAAGAAAACATTCCTTAAAGTAACAGACTTTGTCTTTGAAACAATAAAGCTTATTCTTAAAAAAACAAAGAAAAGTTGTTGATTTTACATACTTTTTTCAATTCCTTGTTAAGAAAGAATTAAATCGTTATAGTAAATATTTTATCTTCACGGGAAGATTGCTTCATTGATTTAGCTTCAAAGAACTTCAGTCTTTTGATTCAATGATGCAGCACTTGCATAGTTAAAGGATAAATTATTATTGCAACGATCATTGTGGTAAAGATATTTTGGTTACAGTTTTACAAGAACTATTTTCTTTGATTTTAAGGCGTTCAATTTTCTCGGTGCAGATATAGATGTAGTACAAATCTCTAAAAAATTGTGAACAACTCCTTAACCGCTCATTCGATTTGTATGCAAATTTGTATTGTTTGTTTTTTACGCTATCTATTTTGCTATATTTCAAACACCAGAGGGCGTTGTAGTACCAAATTCTTAAAAAATTTCTAAAAACTCCTATGCCGTTCAGTACAGTGAGTGTTTTAGATTTATTTATTTTCCTCTATCTCGAACTCCAGGTGGCGCTGTTGTACGAATATCTAAGGAAATTGCGAAAAATTAAAATATAAACCGCTCATTCGATTTCCATGCAAATTTGTATTTAGGAATGTTATAATAGAATCAGAGGACGTTGTAGTACAAATATCTACAAAAAAACGTAATACACGAAAAACGAACACACAGGCACACAACAAAAGCTGCAAATAATTGCTAGCGCACCGGGTAATAGCTACGAGTATCTATCAGCCCTGTTCTGAAATCCGATTTTGATCGGAGTCGGAGACAAACCAAGAATGCTGCCCAAAACTCTGCGATGCTTTTGTTTATGGAGGAGCATTCAGAAATGGCAATCTTAATCCATTTTGGGCATAGGAGGCGTTCCATATAGTTTAATATGTTGGGGACCAATTTCGACACTGTATTCTTCTTAAAGCTATGTTTGCATCATTTTCCACTAAACTCTGATAGCCTCCTTCGTCCAGGGACCGTAAAGTTGTGGTCAGTTAAATAATTGTTGGAATCGAAGATCGCAGGGCAAAATATTTAACTTCATTTAAAACCAAATTAAATGCCCCCTTATTTAGACGATATTGTGCAATAAATTTAAAAGAAACATCATCAAATGGTCTTAAATAAACCTTACAAGTTGCTACATACGCTGAATCAGAAAAGTCCAAAGGATTGCTATGGTGGCGCAGAATCCTCCATTTTACTTTTTCGTACGCGTGTTTCTCACACTCCAATAAAACTGGAGATTTTCGGAGATTCGAATTCATTTTCATTTTGTTTTGAGCATCCCATTTCCGATCGGAATGCAGACCACCATTTAAAATCCGATAGGATTTGAACTCCGAATCTTACGCTATTTCGACTCGGAATTTCGAACAGAACTGCTACAAAAGATCTCACAAGCGGTAACACCTAAGGCCACCAAATTTGAGACATATGATATTTGGGTCAATATCTACGCAGAGACAATAAAACTAGCTGCACGGAGCATGTAGATATCTAACCTTACACGACACGTGTAGAAAAAGTATTTTTCTTACCAAATTTCTAAATGCGACATTAGAAATGACGACAGCGTGAGCGTGAGGAACTAGAGGTATACCAGGGCAAGAAGGATGCACGAAAATTCTATCAACAGGTTAAGCGTCTAACCCAAGGTTTCAAGCCCGGAGCATCCACTTGTAGAGACGAAAATGGAGATCTGAATACGGATACACAGTGTGTGCTTAGATTGTGGAGACAGCACTTCTCCAATTTACTTAATGGCGACGATTCCACCAATGCCGCCCATCGAGAGCACAGTGCAGTGCCACCAATCGACGATGACGGAGTGGAAGTATCACCACCTAGCCATGAAGAGGTTCGAGTTGCTATCCAACGACTCAAAAACAATAAAGCAGCGGGTGCTGACGGCCTGTCAGCTGAATTGTTTAAAACCGGCGGCGATGAATTGATAAGGCGCATGCATCAGCTCATCAGCAAAATATGGCTAGCAGAAAGCATGCCCGACGATTGGAACCTCAGTGTACTGTGCCCTATACTTAAGAAAGGAGACCCTACAATCTGCGCAAGTTATAGAGGTATCAGTCTTATTTCCATCGCATATAAGGTTCTCTCAAGCGTACTGTGTGAAAGATTAAAGCCAATTACAAAAACACTGATTGGACCTTATCAGTGTGGCTTTCGACCTGGTAAGTCCACCATAGACCAGATTTTCACGCTACGACAAATCCTGGAGAAAACCCACGAAAATCAAATTGACACACACCATCTCTTTGTCGACTTTAAAGCTGCGTTCGATAGCCCGAGAAGGGATTGCCTATACGCAACAATGTCTGAGTTCGGTATACCTGCAAAGTTGATTAGACTTTGCAGAATGACGTTGAGCAACACACGCAGCTCCGTCAAGGTAGGAAATGACCTCTCCGAAACCTTCAATACCGAAAGAGGTTTCAGGCAAGGCGATCCACTGTCTTGCGATCTCTTCAACATCATCATGGAGGGGATCGTACGAAAGGCCGGTGTGCATCGTAATGGCACCATTTTTTATAAAGGTGTCCAGCTCCTTGCTTACGCTGATGATATTGATATTGTTGGCAGAACCAAGAGAGATGTTACCGCTGCTTTCGCCGCTATCGAAAAGGAATCAGCCAAAGTGGGTTTGACGATAAATGAGGGTAAAACAAAGTATATGCTGTCTACAAACAAGGGAGCTCGGCGTTTAGACTCCCACGTTTCATCCGGCAGCTATAACTTTGAAGTAGTCAAGGAGTTTGTATACCTTGGCACCGCCATTAATACTAACAACGAAATCAGCCTGGAGATAAAGCGAAGAACAATAATTGCTAATAGGTGCTACTACGGGCTCAGTAAGCAACTAAGTTCCAGAGCCCTCTCTCGATCGACAAAACTAACACTCTACAAGACGCTCGTTCTACCTGTGCTGCTTTATGGCGCTGAGGCATGGGTAGTTTCGCAAACTGACGCAGCCGCTCTGGGGGTGTTCGAGAGAAAAGTTCTTCGCAAAATCTTCGGTCCTGTTCGAGTCGGCGATGACTATCGCATCCGAATGAACCACGAGCTGTATGAGCTCTACGGAGACATTGACGTAGTTCGGCGTATAACTGTGCAGCGACTACGCTGGCTGGGTCATGTCCATCGTATGGACGACGAAGCTCCAGCGAAAAAGGTGCTCGAAGCGAGGGTCGCTGGTCAACGACGACGAGGGAGACCATGCCTCCGATGGATGGACCAGGCTGAGGAAGCCCTAACCGCACTTGGTGTATCCGATTGGAGAAGGCGCGCGCAAAGCAGAGGCGCCTGGCGAGAGCTGATGAGGTCGGTCGAAATCCGGACACGGGTTGTCACGGCCACCTAAGTAAGTAAGTAAGTAAGTAAGACATTTAGAAATATGAAAACTAAACGTATTTGTAGAAAAACCACACAATCGTGTTGGAGCTAAGAAGTTGCATGCAATGTTTTAGGTTTTCTGCACGAAATTTTAGAAATCATAAGCTTCATGCCCCTAGAGAAAGATTGCATGAAATTTGCAATTTTCAGCTGGTGTTAAAAATAGTACGATGTTCACATATAGCAAATTAAAATCCCAAAACTACACGAAATATTAAGTTTTCTGCACAAATTTAAAAAAAACATAAACTACATGCACTTGTTGAAAAGTTGCACGAAATATGAATCTTTATGTTGTATACAAATTAAGCTGGTTGATTGTACATATGTTTGTGTCCCTGCCAAGTTCTACTGTTCACATTGTTTCAATTCAAATTCACATATGTTTTCCCACCAATTCTTCGATCCAAGACCAAACATTGGCTGTATAAGACGCAGACGGTTCATGGATCTATATATAATTATTAATGATAATGGTACAGGATAATACATTTTGATTGATTTTTTAAATATTTTTGGTCCGTTATAGTTTAGCAACGTAAGTGTAGATGTAGAAACCCTAATTTTAAATCTACTTTTAGCGTCTAAATCTTCTATTTCTAAATGTACGTACAGAGAAGGTTTATGAAAAACATGTTGCCACACCCTCTTTTACCGCCCACATATCAACAAAAATGCTATATAATTTAATTCATATGGTTACTGTCGGTAACTTTACAAAAAATGCTCGTGGCTCACTATACTTACGTCCACTTTTCAGGTGATAAGCGCGGAGCGAAGTGAAGCACACCGGGTATAATCTAGTTTTGTAAAAAAGCATCATGTTAGTATTATGTAGCATAACCAAGATTTATTTATTGTGGATTGTGATACACAGGACAAACTCCTTACTAATATTTCGCATCAACTATGGGGTAGGGTGTGACTAGATTCCTGCTCACCTGCAAAAATTATAAAATTTTGTAGCCGATATTACTTTTAATAGTATCTAAAATTTATTCTATAGGTCTAATAACTGAACTTTGATGATACATGTACTCGTAAAAAAATGTATACGATACGTTCATTATAACATTGTTTCATGCATATAGATGAAAAAAACAAACCCTTAACCCATTAACCGCCGCGGTGTAACCGTCAGCTGATTTCGATGATATTTTCTGGAGTTGCTTATTTTGATCCCTTGATCACAATTTCTGAGTTTCAAAAAAACCGAAATTCAGGTTTTCCAAGAAAATGGGTGTTGCTTTAAAGCAACTTTGGGCGTAAATGTGTTATATTTTTACTTGAAATGGTGCTTTTATTTGTTCAACTTTTAGTTTTATCTCTTAGCCTTACATTTCTGTCGTTACTATAATTTACTATGCTGTAAACAAAAAATGTCCAAAAAATTTATTTTCCATACACACACACTCATACACTCCAAAGGTACATACACTTCTCCTCCTCAAGAAAGTCAAATGTTTTTTAGCTACATTGAAACCCAATATAACAAACTTTGTCTCCTTGTCTTGATTTATGAGATTTATTTAAAATTAGCACTGCTTTTAAGCAACATCGGCGATTAATGGGTTAAGGCTCAATCGTAGTCTTGAGTATATATTTAGGCACACTCAAGACTGCGATGAAGCAATTTATCCGAATTTGAATAAAATTAAAAATTGTAGGGTCTTTTTTTAAAATACTCTCTATTAAATCCTGCAGGATGTTTTTTCATGCATCATAAATACGTTTATTTGCAAGTCTAACGGAGAGTTAGCATTAAATACCGCATTTATTTCTGATATTCTTATGAGTAAGAACTCGAAAGAATAATCTATAAAGATAGACTATTGATTAACAATAACTATAGATATATAATCTTCAGATAACTATAGATACAACTTTTTAACTATAGAGATATCGTATCGGTTAATGGTTTTTGTAGAATTGCTTTAATATTTTCCTTATTATTTATGAAATCTAGGTTTGAGCTTATCAAATTAATCGCATCGTGAAAAATGTTCTTGGAGAAATTTATTATACTGATTATTTTGGCATACATTTTACTTTTGCAAGCAATTGGTATACCCTCCACTTTCGTCTAAAGTGCAATGAAGACCTCTATGCATGGAATGAAATCTATTTAAAAGAAACGAATTGTAGGCAAAATGTGAAATATACTAAACTTGTTGAGATTATAAAAAGTGTGCTTTTTATGTAATCATCGCTGTATTTCGAAATAACAAATCTTCAATACTGAATTACCACTTTTTACCACTAAAGGCCCTATTCGTGTCATTAAGGTCCTATTTTTGTAGGAATTTTAGTCCTTTTTAAATGAAGCCAATATTATCCCTGGTAAGAACCAAAAAGAATCCAAAGAACTGTTGACCTACAGCTTTCCAAGAGAGGTCTTTTGAAGCAATTCAAAGTAAGCTTAACTGAAGTGTTTTTCCTATGACAACCGTAGATACCGTTAAATACGTGTAGTCAGTACTTTCCGCTGACTTACAAGCTCTCAAAAAGGCTTTTGGGAGTGCTTTTGTCCCGCTGGAATATTGCCATGGCGGTGTGTGAGTGATTTGTTGAAATGTCCTGCAAAATTCATTTTTTATGTTGAAAGGCCAAGCAGAGCATTGCACGAACATAATATTTTCATTTGTTCGTTCGTAGAAAAAAAAAGGTCTGCAAACGACCGAAATTTTAATTTCTATTTTCTACGAACGAACAACTATTTTCTACGAACGAACGAACGAAATATTTTTATTTTTTCTACGAACGAACAAACGAACGTTTGTGCAAGACTCTGAGGCCAAGGTATAACGATAATAATTATCACATTTACCTGTGTTGGTTCGTAGCGATACGTTCAAGACTGATGCAAATCAAGAACGTAGAAAAAGATTTGCATAAACTTAATTTCGGGCTAATATCGTACAGAGCAAATTGTGCGGGTATACTAGTCAACTACCAACATGTAAATATGCTTAGGCTTAGAGATGACGTTGACAGTTGTGTTGAACTATCTATCTTGACTGTCACGATTCCCCATGGCTAACGATTCCCCACTTTCCCCTAGTATTTTTTGGCTTCAGAACTTAATTAATTTATGTTTATAAAATGACTTTTGTAGTTATTTTCAAATAAATGTTACAAATAAATTTTTTATTTTTCTTTTTAGGATACTCCTCATCTTTAACCTTTGATTGGGCAGCTGTTTGGATTTCTACTTCTTTGATATTCAGTAATTTTTATATTTTTTAATATAAATTTTGTTTTACTAAATATTAATAATGTAGAACTCAAAATATCTTCCTAGTGGGCAGTGTTCAAGCAAGGGTTAATTCGTAATGATTTCACAAAAAGTGTGTAAATTTTCTGTGAACAATTCAACAAAAAGTTAATAAATTGAATACCAAAAGTCGTAAGCTTTATGTAAATATGAATAAATAGTATTTATATTTACATACTTTTGTGTAAAAGGCATTAAAAAATTTGTGTAAATTTTAATATGTTGTATGTAAAATTTGGACAGAAAATGTGTATTTTTCACGCGATTGTAAATTTACAAGTTTGGTAGTGAACTGAGGAAACTGGTTTTCTATCATAATTGTTGTAAGCTTATACAAAAATTTATAAGCATTATATATTAAAACGCTTATACTTAATATAAAGTCGCTTTTATATTTTTTACGATTATGGGTCAATTTGTTTAACACGTACTAACATATGTGAATGTTACTTTTTCGTTATAACTTTAAGAGTATAAACAAATTCAAATCATTGTTTTGATTCAATTTACAAAGAAGAACTTGAGATATTTTCAAATTAAAAATTAAAGTACGGGAAATCTATTTAAATAAAACAATTTGATAAGAACCCGTTACTACGGTTATGTTATCTCTTAACCCCTAAGCCACTGGAATCGAAATACGAAGTATTTAGTTGTGAAAATTTTGGTTCTAGTAGAAATTTCCCGAATCTGAAGTCCGTTTGTCAAAATATTTTTACATGAAAGTGGGACGTGGGAAAAATGAAAGACCGTCTGTAGACGGTGTTAGTGGGTTAGCTGAAAAAAAATTTGAAACATACAGCCTTACGAAAAAACTAATTTAGTGCTGGCTCTAAAAAGATTTTTTAGCATAAGCTTAACAGAGGCTACAGCTGCTACTAAATTGAAAAGCTGACGCTAAAATTTAAGATCAGTTTTTTAGTTAGGCTGATACTGTATAAGTACAAGAAATTTAAATTAATTAATACTAAATGAATAATACATTAATTTAATCAGGTAAATATATACACAGGTAAACGCTAGGCGATATTTTGTAAAACAGTTTAGAAATTTTGGAAAACGGATTTGCCTTAGAAAATCATAAATGTATGTTACATTTGGTACAAAACGTGTGTGTATCAGAATTTTTTCAAAATTTATAGGATTTCTTCGATCCCCATTCAATAAAATTATTAATTACTTCGAATCTCACACTTGTCGCTGGGTGAGCTGCTTTTTTTCCGACAACATTGCTGTTGGTTGACTCTGCGACTGATGAACGGCCAACAGATCGTCTTTCGATAAGACCACTAAGTTCTTTAGCAATGATCAAAAGAAAATTATACTTTGCTATGTCTTCTATCTATTCATCACTATAATTTTTTCGGTTTTTTTTAAGCATTGAGTCTTCGGTACAAAACGAATGCATTATTTATTTATTGGCCAAACAAGGCAAAGCAAATACTTATTCTAACAGATTTTCTTAATTAACTTAATCTAAGTTTTTAATTTTTTTATTTTTTTCCTTCTCCTCTTTTCCTTGTATTTTTGTTTTTTTTTTTTTGCTTTGTTTGATGCTCTAAGTGGGCATACTCCGCCCACCGGATTGGCATGATTTCAAAAAGCTTGTCAAAAAGAAAGAAGAGGAGGAAAACAAATGAGACATATCTAAGATATGATATATAAATGGGAGAGAGATTTAAGAAGGGAATAGGGAATTGGAAAAGATCCGCTTAAATGTGGGTTTAGACATGGAAGGGGAGTAGCAGTCGCAAAAGTTGTTAAATACTCTACAGCATCTACTTATGGGCTCATTGTGTCCATAGACAGTGTGGTGTTGGTATTCCTTTAAGAGGCGTGTATGCCTGGTTCGCCTTACCGGGTCGTTAAATGTGAACTTATTGGAAAGGTATTCGATGTCTATAGCACCAGTAATTATATCAAAGGCAAAACATGAACTCAGTAACGTTCTTCTTGACGATAGTGGCATCAGATTAAGAAGGGAAAGTCTTTGTTCGTACGGTGGTAAGTTGAGAAAATCGCGGGGTCAAATGTATCTCTCAGTGCAAAAAGCAAGAATTGCTTCTGTATTGATTAAAATCTTTCACTGTGTGTCTCAAAAGCTGGACTCCAAATTAGGCAAGCATATTCGAGTAGCGGACGAACCAATGCACAATATAGGGTTTTTGTGGCAAAGACATTCTTGAATTCCTTTGCTCGCCTTTTAATGAATCCGAGCTGTTTGCAAGCCCTGGATAAAACTTTGTCATAGTGAACTTTGAATCTTAGCTTGCTATCTAACACAACACCGAGATCTACAATATCAGTTGTTCTGCTTAATTCTACGCTATTAAGGAAGTAACAATTTTGTTTTAATATAGCATTCATTACTGTTAAGATAGAGTTTATTGTGATTGCACCATTGCTCGAGGGAGATCAATTTTGATTGCAAGAAAATTGAATCTTCTTCCGACTTTACCACATAGTAAATTTTTAGGTCATCAGCATACATAAGATGCGGAATGTCCTCCAATACTACCGATGGGTCGGAGATAAAGATGTTGAAAAGAAGTGGGCCAAGGTGACTGCCCTGCGGAACACCAGATGACACGCCGATTTTTTTAGACAAGATACCCTGGAACTTAACAAATTGAGACCTTTCGGAGAGATAGGACTTAATCCAGTTGAGCAAGGTCCCCGTAATTCCAAAATTTTGCAATTTAAGAATTAGGATATCATGATCAATGCAGTCAAATGCTTTACTGAAGTCTGTATAGACTGCGTCTACCTGATGTCCGTTTTCCATTTCAGTAAGAATATCAGAGACTAAGATTGCGAGATTTGTATTCGTTGAGCGGCCTTTACGAAATCCATGTTGCTGTTCATTAAGTAAGGGATTAAGTAGATATGTAAGTTTTTCACATATAATTTTTTCGAAATGCTTAGGAATAGTAGACAGAATAGAAATACCCCTATAATTTGCGACTGACCTTTTATCGCCATTTTTGTAAATAGGTATAATATGGGATGACTTCCAATAAGACGGAAAAATGCCAAGATGCAAGGATCTATTGAAAAGAATATATAAGGGGATGAGAAGTTGGTCTGCACAGTTAATCAGAAAGTATGACGGGACGAGGTCTGGACCAGGAGATTTCCTTGGATCGAGTTCTTTTATAGCTTTTAGAATTTCTCCTTGCGTAAGGAGGATGTTATCAACTAAGAAAGATGAAATCGGGGAGGGCATCATAACTTGATGTTGGTATGACGGTACGCTAAAAAAATTCTTACAATGATCTGCATATAGGTTACATATCACTTCAGGATCGTAAGAACTAACGTTTCCTCTGAACATAGTGGTAGGGTAACCAGCAGGCTTTCGCTTAACATTTACAAAGTCAAAGAATTTTTTAGGATCTACAAGAATTTTCGCACCAATTTGGTTGGTGTATAATTTGTAAGCTAGTTCTGACCTGATAGCAAACTCTTTGGATAGCTCAGTGTATCTCACCTTTACTTCCTCACTTACATTAGGGTAATTTTTACTAATTTTGTAAGGCTTGTTTCGTTGATTTCTCAGATGTCTTAGATCATGGTCGAGCCATGGCTCCGAAAGTTTATCTCTTTTCTTTATTTTTGGTATATGTTTGTCCATAATGGTTGGAATACGCTGATAGAAAAGTGAAACCGCATTGCCAAAGTCCATGGTTGATAGATAATCCCAATTTATAGCATTTAAATCGTTGATTATCCTTTCGTAATCCGCATTTAGAAAGTCATAAGCAATTGAGTTATTTGAGGATTGGGTAAAAGGTATATTAGTATTTGACAACTCTAATGTGAAGGCATTGTGGTGAAGAGTATTATTAAAAATGTGTCCTGCTTCCAGGTTTGGACCAACCTTTACTTCATCATAGGAATTTGTAAAGATTAAATCTAACCACCTGCCATTCAGGTTAGGAATTGGAGTAACTTGCTGAAGATTGTTGCTGTAGAACGTGCTGAGTTAGCATAGTCAATCGAGTTAGAGAGATTAACTGGAAGAAGATAGTTATCCTCCTCATCAATGAGAAAGGAAATGTTGGGACGGTTAAAGTCACCAAAAATTTTAATTTTATCTTCTTCATTTAGAGCCGCGGTTATTGATGAAAATGCATGACAGAGTTCGTTATAAATGCTTTCATTTGAGCTCGGGGGAATGTCAATAACAACAATGTAAATGTAGAGGTTTTTAGTTGAGCAGATTCGGACTATAAGGTGTTCGAAGAGCTTGTGAGAGATGGTTTCGACTAGCTCACTTGAAAGGGGAAACGTGGGTTGCGATAAGACCTCCTCCCCGGGAGGGACCTGCTACAGAGTAATTTCGATCATTTCGGTAGACTGACCAATCACTGTCAAGAATTTCCTCATTTTTGAAGGTGTCATTTAGCCATGTTTCAGTAAAAACCAAAATTTTGAAATGGCATGATTTGGCATCATCAACAGTTTATTTAACTTTCCTCTCATACCACCACAATTATGATAGTAAATTCGAAAACTAGTTGATGGGTTTGGTTGAGCTGAACGAACTCTAAAAAGGGAGATAGGGACGATAATATTGTTGTTGATCCTTACGTGATTTTTGAAGAAGATAAACATGTTTAGCTCTGACGTGAGCGCCATAGGTGTCAAGATCCGCCTTGACTCGATCAATCGGTTGGAAGACCTTTTTGCTGAATTAATACTCTTAGATTAGTTTTGGTCTTGTCTTCGATGCATGTTGAATCGGGGGCTCTATACATATGAGCGACATACAGACGAACGTTATTGTAAACGCTGTTCTCCCTAAGCCGAGAAAGGGCATATCTGCTCTCAGTGTCTTCGCAAGAGTTTAATGTCAATTTCACTTTCGGAGGAAGTAGAGGGCCTAAAAATTACGTAGTACTACCAGGTTGATTACAAAGCTCATTTAAAACTGAAGTGGGTTTTATTAAGATTTTGTTAATTTGCAAACAAAATTAAATTAGTTATAGCAATGTGAAGAAGATGATAAAAAATCACGGTTGTCATATCTTGTGTTTTAATTTGAGGTCCATTACGACCCAAACAAGAGTTCATTAGATCAACACCACCCATGTGTACGTTATACTCACGTATAATTTGTGAATAATCAATGTCACCAATAATTTTCAATAGCTTACTGACAAAATTGGTTCTCAGGAAAGGCTTTGTACCAACATACGTTAAGCACTGTTTGATATTCTTCATGTACTTCGATGAGCTTGTTGGAATTGTCTTACTCTTAAAGAGATTTAATTAATACAATGACTAAATATTCACTTTACATAGAAATTCGTTTTGAAATACTTACCACCTCCAGTAAAACCACCAGCATATGATATTACTCTTGGTCCTGAGGCTTCTATACTTGGAAATCGTAATCGGACTCTTTTTCTTTGGCTTTAACAGGTTTGTCGCTTTTGTTTGTGGTTTTTGTTGTGCGGATTCAGGTAATCCAATTGCAATTGCATTCGGTGCATTACATTATTCTCTTCATTTGCAGAAATAGTTAACATTAACTTTGGTGCATCAATTATGTTTAATGTATTCACAACGTTGTGGAATCCATTACTTTGAGCTTACCGCAAAGATAATTTGGATCTTCGATACTGTTATTAGAGTCTTCAGAATCATCGTCAGTTTCAATTGAATCCATTAAATTTTCAATTTCTAAATCCAGGCCCGTAGCCAGAATTTACCTTATGGGGGCGGGGGGGGTGGGGATTTTGATAAAACATCTATAAGTAGATACCAGTAATAACTGAAAGAAAGGATATGAAAATTTGTAAGCAAATCCGTTTTCTTTTAAGACTATTTGTGAATATGCCTGTTTTTAAATGACCATAAGATAGATGAGAAGAGTTTATCTATTTTTTTTTTTACAAATCAATTTTGAGTACTAAGTGTTTGTTGAAAAATTGTCCAAATTGAGAATTTTTAATTTCTTTTAAAAAGTATTATTCCGAAAATTATCACAAACAGTAAAAATGTCTGTGACAAAATTTTACTAATTCAACAATATTAATGTGAACGGTAAAAATAGGTTAGATTCCTTGCAGTTTATTAAAATCAAAATTAAAATCAGCTATGAAAAATGCAAACATTTTTTAATAAGTTCAGCTGGTGAAGCTATATTCACAACTTTTATGGACATTCCATATAAACGGGAGAAAGGAAAATTTTAGTCTTTAGATTTGGTTTCTTTTTGGCTATCTTACGCTTTCGTTGATCCCCAGCTTGTGTAAAACTATTTGAACCTGTGTGAACCCTAGTTCGAGTTATCGCTAAGGGCTAAAATATTACTGTTCTGGAAAATGATTTCGACAATATAAATAAATTCAAAAGAAAATATTTGAAGACCTTTAAAAATTTAACAGTTTTATTTTCTCATGATTCAATTCCAATAACAATTGCTATATATATTTTTTTTATATTATATATTTTATTTATATATTTTTTTTTATTAAAATTTTTTGATTAGAGGAATCGACTCCGATAAAGTCACATTTAAATATCAGACTATTTTTCAAAAACCGTAATTCGAATACTGGTTTTTGCACAGCACCAGTATCTTATACCCAATTTATTATATAAGATATCACATGAAAATAAGTGCATGTTAATATTAAAATAATTACTCTGCTAGATAAATTTTGAATATTTAAGAATTTAATCGGTTGTGGATTTATGTTTAAATTATTTGCATATTAAAAACAAAATTTTTTGAACTTCTAAATTGTTTTTTAATTTTTTAATATAATAAAAATAAACATTTTTAAAATGCTGAAGCTTAAAAACTGTAATTGTTAACTTTTTTTTTTTTTGAAAATTTGGTAACATGATTAAAAAACCATCAAATCACTATAAAATTGGACTGTATAAAATGTTTTACAAAAATGTTTTCATATTTAGATTTAAGGTGATTTTCCGAAACCTGTTATTTGGAAAAGGCACAGGGCTAAATTTTTGTGCCATGTTGGAAATTTCAGATGACAAAATTTTTAGTCATTCGCTTTAAGTGGAATACCCCATAATGCGTTAAATTTCGTGGTTCATACATTTTTTACACTTTTAAAAATGAAAAAAAAACCCACTCAAAAACCAATTCATAACTATTTCGAGCTGCCTTAAAGAAATCGTTACAATTTCGTTACGCAAATATCGGAACAGTTTCACTTTTTATACTAGTTTATAAAGAGTTTCGTTATGCGACTGTTTGTAAAACATATTGAAATGCAAACAGAGTAAACTTTCCTTTCTTTCGAACTGGCTGAACGAAATCGTAACTTTTTCGTAACATTTTCGTTAAGACTCGATGGCGAAGTCGTGTCAACCGCTTCATACGATATTCTTTACGATTTCGTAACAAAATCGGATTCCGAAATCGGAAAGATTGTGAAATGTTTGTTACGATTTCGTTAAGAATATTTCGAAATCTTTCCGATTTCGAAATCCGATTTCGTTGCGAAATCGTAAGGAAAATCGTATGAAGGGTTTGACACGACTTCGTAACGAAGTATCGTAATGGTTTCGTAACGAGTCCTAACGAAAATGTTACGAAAAAGTTACGATTTCGTTCAGACAGTTCGAAAGAAATGAAATTTTACTCTGTTAGCATTTTAATATGTCGTACAAGCTATCGCATATCAAAATTTTATATAAATTCGTATAAAAAGTGATACTGTTCCGATATTTGCGTAACGAAATTGTAATGATTTCTTTAAGACAGCTCAAAATAGTGACGAATTAGTCGGAATTTCGACATAGTCGTCAACTATTGTTTGCAGGGTAAATATGGCATAAAAAATGTCAAGCTAATTTTCTTAAATTTACAAAATTATATTCGTTCTAGGTATAACGTTCATATATATATATTACTGAATATCAGTGACTTTTTGAGCATTGAAACTGATTTTTAATATACAAACTCCTTGGAGATGAGTTCCAATATAATAATTATGACTCTTATAAGCAAAATTAATCTTTCACTGGGCCAAAAAAATTTTTCAATAATTAAGTGAAGTTTTCAAGAAAATTAACATAATTATCAGTTTATCTAAAAAAAAAAAATTACATTTTGAATTAAATAGCCTCATTTGTGTTAATTCTTTATACTTTCTGGATCCTAAGAGGGGGTTTTGAACACCTAAAACGCCCCCCTTGTCTACGGGCCTGTCTAAATCACTCATTATGGAAAGTTTAAATTTTGCCTGCTTATTGCACTCTTTATTTCTTCAGATTTGTCTTGAAATTTTCTGAAACCAGCAACAATTGTACACTACAAGTATTGAAATATGTTCCTTTAACTATTTTAAAATTAAAACGTTTGATTTGGTAAAAACAATGAACAAAAGTCTAACATAATAACAGTAAAGTAAAATTTTATTGGTGTATTTTTTTTCACTTAAGCCACTAATACCGTCTACAGATGGTCTTCACTAAAAACTTGATTCCAACATAAATATTTCTCCACAAATCAAACTAGCAACAAATTATCAAAAGAAAACATTAAACAACTTACCATAAATATTCCCAAGTCAATTGAGCTGCTGGAAATTATTTTTTTTTTAATTTTAACTTGCAATAAAATCATAAATAATTTGCACTCTTGTTTTCACCAAAATCTTTCTAGAAATGGCTGTATCTGTCAAAATATTCAACTTAGCGCATTCAAACCACCATCGTTTGATGGGGATTCACACTGACGAAGAACGTTTTTGGCAGTTAGAGCGCGAAAAAATTTGAGTTTGAATTGAATGGCAACTTTGTGATGACCTTCTGTAGACGGTCTTAGTGGTTAAAGGGTTAAGCAAAAGATCACTTGAAAAATGGAAAAGTTTTTAAATTTTTCGAGGCGAACATATCTACACCAATAAAACAATTTAAAAAATGTAATAAAATTAGGTATTTTACAAGATGAAATACGTCGCATTGCTTATTTGTTTTGCATACATAAGTGGAATATGATATAAAAGCTGAGATACCACTTTGTTGTCTGTTTCTTTGAAGCTGGTGCTTACAAACGAAAAACAATTTTGTGCTACTCCCCAATAAACATTGTGGCGAGGGGTGATTCGATAACGAATCGCTTGTGAAACTTTTTTTTTAAATTTTCGAATAGTTTCATACTGACTTCATCAGAGGTTGGCTTGATGATTAAAGAAAGAACCGATTAAAATCATGACTTTCCAAAACTCCATTTAAGATGTTTTGAAACAAAAACAATTTTTTCCGACTTTTCAATATACAAATTTAAAAAAAAAAGGATTTTTTACTAAATTTCTATTCTTATTACGTCATTTAAGTGAATATTTGTTTTTTAAATTTTATGTTTTTTTTTTTAATTTTCAGTGAAAAAAGACTTAAATATAAATTTTCATAAATTTTTATATGAAAAAATTTTGTGGAAAATTTTTCTTCTGTTATGTTATTTCGTGCTTATTTTATATATAAATTTCATTAAAACCTAAGCTAACCTAACAAAATTTTGAAAAATGGAGATGACTTCTTTTAAATTACAGAAGTTGAAGAACCCCTATTGAGCTAATATATATAGCTGCATGTCATTTAGATATTGTGGCATATACATTACCACAACGGGATCTCCAAATTATATACGACTAGATAATTATCTATATCATTATATTTTATGAGGCCAAGGTGGAATGTATTGTAGGGTTCTGTCGCGATAATGCCTAGGCTTGCATCTCTATTTGGGGTTGGAATTTAACCCCAATTGGAGTGCATTTCTGCAATGGTGCATTTAGTTTTGACTAGGAGGCAATGTATACTCATTTGTTAGTAGCTTCATGTTGGTCATTTATGACCAATATGTTGTGGCTTTCATTTGGGTTACATCGTAGCGTTCTGTCGTGTTTATGCCTTAGGCTTGCATTTTCCTCCATAGAGTTTATCGTATTTAAACTCTGAGGGGTATCCCTCATTGGAAATGCATTATCTCGGTTTTTACCGTGTTTTTATAGATGTTGACTAGGTTATGCATTTGGGATGAACACATGCGTATAATGGTTTGTGTATGTTGTTTTAACAATATACATATAACCTTCTCTTTGTTTGTGTTGGTCTTAAACAGCATTGTAGCGGTATAACCGTGAAAATTTGACATAGTGGGGGCAGCGAATTGTAAGAGGAGTGTTTGAGAGCTATAGTTATTAGTTCTCAACCATTTCTTGTCAATTCAATTGGGATTCCCGGTGATGCTTATTATTATTTAGTGGGGGTTCAGATGCGGCTCCCATAGTTGGTAAGAGCCCTCTATGATATAAAATTTATGATTATTTTATTTTTTAATTGTTCATTAAAATAAAATTGTTCATTTAATTGTTCATGGCCTCCAACCATTCACTCAATCGCGAATAATTGCCCTGTAGGAAAATCAACTAATTTAAAAGTAGTTGATAAAGTAGTTTTTTGTCAACCACAACTAGTTGAAATTCTGACTTTTTTCCATAGAACGAACTAACATATTTTGTATGGTGATGTCCGCTAAATAAGTCAATTGACTTTCGTCTGCATACATTTTCAACTACTTGTTAAATTAGTTATATTTAAATAATTTTTTAATGACTTCAAAATAACCAATTGAAAGCTATTACTGATGGCCTAAAGTTAATAATATTTGATTAAATAACATGGTTAAATATATATAAACTTGTAATCTAATAAAAATTTGCAATTAAAACATGTCAAAATCAAAGTAGTTGCCGCCTTAATATAATTCAAAGTAGTTCATATACTGGTTTATTTTAAATTAGTTTTTAATTAGATGTTTTTAAAAACAAGTTAGTTTGTTCCTATAGGGTAATAGGATTATTGTATATGTATATGTATATATGTGTTGTGGAAAAGTACATGTTGTTAGATATATGAATTTTTCCATATATAATGCATGTATACATGTTATTTTTTACTATTTTATTATAAAATTTTTATTGATAGTTAGTTTGACTGAGCTATATATAGACTCTAGGATTTTTATGGTAGATTAGGGGGGTGGGGTTGTGTTGACATTGCAGGAATTAACTTTGAACAGTACTTCTGACAAAATAACTGACTTTTAACAAACAGGTACAATGTACAACAGTACCTTGGTGTGGATATGTTTATCGTTTCTTTCCATAAGTTATTGTGGAAAATGTCAGTAGATCTGCATTCATGTTTCTGCACAAACACTGACTGAGACTGTACTTTACATAGGCCATCTGGCAGGTATTTAAGTAATGTCTCTTAAGTAAGTTAGATAAGTATAAGATTTTCATTGTGGGGTTGAAGGGCTATCAGCTGGTATGCCCTGACTTGCAATTATCTTGTGTAGAATTGTTGGGGGTTTTGTACAAGATTTGATGTAAGATTGAAGGTCATACTATAGGATAGTTTCTGACTCACAATAGTCTTTTACGCGTTAGGGATTTGTTTGTGGGGATCTTTGTGGATTTAAATTTATATAAGATGATGCCTTTTGATTGATGGAGCCTTAAATGGATTCTGTAGTCAAAGGGGAATCGGTTGTTGAGGAGCTTTTATGTAGTATATCGTTCAAGTTATGCAATGATATCTACAGCTCAATAGGGGTTCTTCAACTTCTGTATTTTAAAAGAAGTCATCTCCATTTTTCAAAATTTTGTTAGGTTAGCTTAGGTTTTAATGAAATTTGATTTGATCAAGATTTTCATATAAATAAGTTCTCGTTAACAAATTGCTTTTTGTTGTTTTGGCGACTCGTCTACAAATTGCTTTTTATATTTTAATATTTTGCTTTTTATAGTTTTTGGCGACTCGTCAACGAATTGCTTTTTTTAGTTTTGGCGACTCGTTAAAGGAAAGAATTAAAGTTAAAGAATTAAAGAAACTCGTTAATGTATAACGAAGCCGAAAAAAAGTTGGTCAAAAAATTATAAAAAAAATAATTTCGAACTTTTGAAAAGCCAAATCTTTAAAAAAATGCCTAACAAAAAAAAACAACAAAACAATAATTTTTTTTTTTTGACCAAGTTGGGGTTCCAACCCGTGTCCGCGAATGCTGGCTTTTATTAACAAGCAAATTAAGCAAGATATGTTCAGCATCTGAGATAGCTGAGTGTGTAAGGTGCCGAAGTAGCATTCAGGAGACGTGGTTTCGATTTTTGACGTGATAAGCTTGAAATTAGTTTTAATTTTTTTTTTTTTATATATATTATTTCTTATTTTTTTTATGATTTATATGATTCGTTATCGAATTGCTTCTTTTAGTTTTGGAAACTCGTTAAAGAATTGCTTTTTATAGTTTTGGCCCCTCGTTAACGATTTACTTATAATAGTTTTGGCGACTCGTTAACGAATTGCTTTTTTCGGTTTTGACGATTCATTAACGAAGGAGGCATTTCTCCCGCTCGCGATATTATAAATGAGTCGCTACTAATAATTGCTAATGAATGAAATGTACAAGAAAACGATTCGTAAACGATAACATTAGTGAATCATTTTGTTTATTTGGTCGTATTTAAATATAAAATACTGATATATGTACGACAACTTTTGAAAACCCTAAATAATTTAATAAAAACAGTTAATAATATGATAACTTTTAATTTCAGCGAATTATGGACTCTGCAGAACAAGCTGCCCTCTCAGAATTGGATGCACAGAATTCGCATAGCTCGGCTACAGCAAACAGTCAACACTACGATGCACGCAGGATTAATGAATACAATTCCGATGGAAAATTGGCTGAAGGGGCGCGTCATATGGATATAAGATTTATGCGAAGATTTGAACGACTACCTGTGAATCTTAGCCTTAGCTCAATCTTGGTGCCCAATGGAGTATCCTTGGATGAGAGCGATGTAAGAGCAGCACTTCAGTGGAGCTCTCACTTGGATCCATTATTTCAAAATAATTTGGAACAGGATCCGGCATTATCTTGGCAGTACTTTGGATCATCAACTGGTTTCCTAAGACGATTTCCCGGCACTGCTTGGCCGCCGGAGGGATCCAAAGGTAGCAAGCAAATAAATGATTTTCGAACACAAAATTGGTTCGTACAAGCTGCATCATCACCCAAAGACATCGTAAGTAGTTGTTTTCATAAGTTTTTTACATTCTGTGGCTTTTCGTATCCTTGCAGATGATTTTACTGGACTCATCTTCGGGTATGTCAGAGAAGACATTTGATCTTGCCACAGAAACGGCTTATAATATACTGGATACTCTGGGAGAGAATGACTATGTGAATCTTATAACATTCTCTGAAGTCATCAAGATTCCGGTGCCCTGTTTTAAGGATCGTATGGTGCGTGCTACTCCCGATAACACGCAGGAGATCAAAGCTGCTGTTAAGGCAATTAAGCTTGAAGAAAAGGCAAACTTCACTGCAGGACTAGAGTATGCATTTAGCATGTTGCACAAGGTAAGACCGAATTTGCTCAGTTACCCAAATGAAGCGGTGCTAAGAAAAAATCTAAAATTATTCTCTTTTTAGTACAACCAATCAGGCGAAGGAAGCCAATGCAATCAAGCCATAATGCTCATCACTGAAAGCACCTCTGATTCCCACAAGGAAATTATCAAACAGTACAACTGGCCACATATGCCCGTGCGTATTTTTACCTATTTGATTGGCAGTGATTCGGGAAGCCGCAGCAACCTTCATGAGATGGCTTGCTCCAACAAAGGGTTCTTTGTACAGATCAATGACGTGGAAGATGCACGTAGGAAGGTTATTGATTACGCATTAGTACTAGCACGGCCTATGATCATGTATCAAGCGGATCACCCTGTGCATTGGAGTCCAGTTTTTGTCGCAGGAAAATCTGGCGGCTTAGGTCGAGACTCTGACTATCATCGACGCCTGGTGACGACAGTTTCAACTCCGGTCTTCGATAGACGGAACCATTCGATACGCGTTGCAAATCTATTAGGGGTGGTCGGTACTGATGTACCCATAGAAGAGATTCGCAAAATGATACCGCAACACAAACTTGGTCCGAATGGGTATTCGTTTATCGTTGATAACAATGGACGTGTACTTTATCATCCCGACTTGCGTCCACTTAGCGACGGCAATCAATATGTCGATCAGTTGAGGCCGAAGTACACATCGGTTGACATTACGGAGTTGGAGCTGCCGGATACAGAAATGGGCAATGATCACGAGGCGGTGGAAATGAACAAGGACTTGTTATACGATGTAGGTTTGAAAACTCTTTGGTACACGAAACATTTTCGAGCTTTTCTTATTAACAGATGCGCAGTGACATGGTTATGCCCAAGGAAGGCGAAACCGAATTTACCGTGTTGAATCACTTTGACGAAATGAAGCGTGTTACTGCGCGCACTCAAAGGTAAGTGATAGCCTGTACTTTTAATTGACATTGCATTAAACGCTAATTGAACGATCTGATAAAAGGTACTTTTATGGTCCTATTGAGGATACTCCATTTACACTAGCTGTTGTACTCCCCGAAAAATACGGAAGTCATGAATTAAATTCCCAACAAGAAATTCGGCACTCACGCAAAAATGGTAACCATGCTCTGACCTTTGCAAATGTTTTAATTTTACTAATAAACACTATACCTCTGCTACAGTAACCGAATATTTTAAAGGTAACAATTGGCGTGTGCATCCCGATTGGGTCTATTGTGAGTATAACAGCGTAAGTGATATGGAAAAAGAGCGCGAAAACTCTGGCGAGTTTTCCTCTTCGTCGCGCGATCAGGAACCTAGTTTCGGATCGCCCGAAGAGCAAGTGCTGCACTTTTTAGCGCGTGCTGGAAGACCAGGTTGGAAGTGGATGTCGGTAAGAACTTCACCTGGGATTCAAAAGTAACTTATGTTCTAATCTTTTATCATTGCAGGTACGTCCCAAGTCTCCACAGCCCCAACAGAACATGCACGCTACAACACCAGTTGGTGGACATTATGCCCAACATCCTCCCAATAATCAAGTTTCCCGCAAAGCAGAGCCTTACTTTTGTGATCGAACGTTGATTCAAAGTTTGGTGAGAGATGCTATGGTAACAGATGGATTAGAACGCAACTCAACAGGATCATCGAA
This sequence comes from Coremacera marginata, assembly GCA_914767935.1. NCBI lineage: Eukaryota > Metazoa > Arthropoda > Insecta > Diptera > Sciomyzidae > Coremacera > Coremacera marginata. The sequence goes on from OU612045.1 coordinate 129,037,923, forward strand.
TGGAAAGGAAGAGAAACAGTATGTTTGTTATATTTTAAACTCTGTGTTGTATTATTTTTGAGCTTCTTTTTGATTTCTTTATTTCCATTTGTTTATTCGATATAGTTTTCTACAGTTTCTGGTTAGGTTATATGAAAACGAACATATGAGGTCTGTTTCTGTACTCACTTCAAGTAACTTGAAGTTGCCCGAATGCGTTTTTTCACATATTTTTCCAGCACGAGAGAGAAGAAGAACAAGCAAAATGTCGTTTTCTATTACTCCAACTTTACTTGAAAAATTTCTGCGAGCACGAATCTCGAGCTTCAAACAGCTGATTGTTAAAGTGGCAAAATGTAATTGTTGTGCTATGTTGAGAAAAAAAAAATGTTTGCATTTGGTTGGCAAATTAATAAAAATAACATTAAAATATGCAAAATTAACGGAAATGAAAGTATTGATCTTTTAAATATACTGCAATCAGCCAATGCAATTTTTATTTATTTTCAATTATCAGCTGTTGTGCTTGAATTTTACTTGATATCGTTTCCGTACTTTTTGACAAATTTCCTCATTTTCGCAAATAATCAAATTACTCTATTACTCGAACAATATTCGAACTTAACTTAAAGTGAGTACGTAACAGACCAATTATAACGAAAAAATTTATGAGATTAAATCTTAATGTTCTTAGTAATCTTTTAAATAACAGCCCTCAAGGCCGTTATGATTTGTAGTCACTTTTATATAGCACAAGTGGCGTATGCCACTTTTGGGTTTTGCTTTGTCGAAAATTGTTTCCACCTTTAAAAAAATTATTATTTTTTAATTCCTAGAAAATTGAATGTATTTTTACATGTAAATATCTAGCAAGAGCTCTGGGGAGTAGATCTCATCCGAATACACACAACTAAGTAGCATGATGGTTAGAGCACCCGTGAAATAAATGAAATGTGCAAAAGTGTTTTTCTTCGCTCCCCGAGCATTTTCGTAAAGAATGAAGGTAAAAACTAAGATCTGCAAAAAAAAAAATTTATACCGCTAGAGGTCATTAGCCAGTTGGTTTTGAATTAAAGCCTCAAAAATGGGCTTAAAAACAGTTTAAACATTCATTGTTCTATAAGTTTTATAAAAAATCCTAGCAGGACCCAGTTGTACGAGGCTTCGCCACGTTTTCTCTTATCAATAAAGACGGTTACCAGTGCTGCCGAAAGCTCTACATTATCAATACATGTATTACTATTATATCTTCTATAAAATCCAAATTTTAATTGTACAAATATTAAAAACGATTTTTACTACCCAAATTTATATGTATTTTTGTGTTGAATATTTACGCACTTTTTTAAATTTACACAAAATACCTAATGGTAGAAGATAGACAAAATATCGTCTTTTTTACATATCGTCGTAGCTTGTCATAACTTAAAAAAACTGATTCGTCAGGAAAAACATTTAAGGATTTAAACATTTTTAGCAAACAGATTTTAACAATTGCTAAACTTCTTTGAAAAACTAATTTTCTTTGAATCTCTTATTTTGAAATTTTTGTATCCTAACATGAAAACATTGAGAATAAACTTGAAATATGTTCAGTCCTTTATTTGCGTCTTATAATATTTACATTGACGCATAAACTTATCGAGTAATAATTCAATTCAACGCCGCTGCATGATTGATAGCAAAAACATCGAGAACAAAGAAATTTTTGATCATTTTTTCTTGCTTCAGGAAACTGATATGTTCAAAAATTCATTTCACTAAGAATTTAATTTGTTTTGAAATTCATGCTATGAGTGATTAACGGTCAATTTTTGTACATTAACTGATCTTAAGAAATTTTGACAAGTTAGTACATAGTAGATTGGCAATATTAGCTTAGGCCATATTTGCAGATATTTTTATGTTCAAGAATTCTGTCATACATTATTTTTATGTACTATCTTAAATTTTTACAACGTTTTTGACAATTTGTCTTCTCAATTTTTTGCGAATAATCCATTTTGATGAGTACTCAAATACCACAGAATTCGGCGCCTTTAAAGTTGATTGTTACAAAATTTGTGTAAATTTGAGTACATAACGAGCTGTAAATTTATTTTCAGGCTCATTTAAAAAAAAGGGCGAAGTCATTACGACAGAAATTGCTTCAAAAAATACGCATATACATTTTTATGTCAATCGGTGCAATAGATTTTGAGTTATCTTGCAAGGAAATTTCAAAAAACCCATCTTGAGAAAAACATGTTTGAAGTTTCAAAACGAATTTTTAATTATTAGAAAATTTATGAAAAATTGTTATTTATTGACAATATAACAAAAAGTAAACAGAAAACTAAATTCCATCGAATATATATCGAGAAATGGGCGTTGTTCGACAATTGGGCGTGGCAATATTAGAAAAAACAGTGTATCTCAAATAATATTGATAATGGTACTGCAATTTTATATAAGGGTAGGCATTATTATTACAAATTGCTGTCAGAACGTGGGCAGTGTTCGACAATTGGGCGTGGCAATATTAGGAAAACAGTGTATCTCGAATATAATTGATACTCGGGTAATACAATTCTCTAATTCATATTCATATTCTCTAAAAAGGAAGAAATAAAAACTTCAAAAAAAACCGACAGCAAAATCAGTACAAAGTAAAAAATATTTTTAAAATAACTTTTCCTTTTAATTTCTTGGTCATATGGTATATTGACAATATTACAAAAAATAAAGAAAAAAAAAACTAAAGTCCACTGAAAGCAATAACCTTTATAAAAAAAAAAAAAAAAATTCGGGGCAAACATCAAACGACAAAAATTATCAAAACAAACGATGCAGCTGAGCTGGAAGTAGAATATGAAGGTCTGGAGGGGTTTTAATATGGATCTGGAACTGATGTAGATTTTAATGGATGTAATTTAACTAATTTTTTGAGAAAATATGATTTTTTACTATTTTAAAAAACACGCTTTTTAAGCTTCAAAATTTAATTTCTCGATATATATTTGATGGACTTTAGTTTTTTTTATTTATTTTTTGTTATATTGTCAATATATAACAATATTTCATAAATTTTCTAATAATTAATAAAAAAAATACGTTTTGAAACTTCATCACGTTTTCCTCAAAATAATTTTTTTTTTTAAATTTGCTTAAAACTCAAAGATAACTCAATCTATCGCACCGATTGACATAAAAATTTAAATGCATATTTTTTGAAGAAATTTCTTTGGTAACGATTGGTGGTAACCCTTTTTAAAAATTAACCTGAAAATAAATGTACAGCTCGTTATGTACTCAAATTTACACCAATTTTTTAAACAATCATCTTTAAAGAGACCGAATTCTGTGGCATTTGAGTACTCATCTTAAAAAATCGAGAAAAAAATTTGTCAAAAACGTGGTAAAAATTTAAGAGCGTCGTGGTTGGTCGACGCTTTGAGAAAATATGTGATCGTCAAGGCTACCTTGTATAAGATATAATTATTATACATGATATAATAATTGTATCATGATAGCAAAACATAACTTGACAAGCTTAAGTTTTCTGATATTTTAAAGTATAGTTCATTCTCTGTTGAACTTTTTTTCAATTAAGTCAATACTTATCTTAGACTAGTAGGTCCCAGTTGTCCGCGGCTTCGCCACGTTCGTTCCAGCAACAATACTTTTTTTATTTGTGGGCGGTGAAAGGGGGTGTGACAAATATTTTTTCCCGTAAACCCTCTCTCGCTCGAAAACAATCTACTTCCAAAATTTTAGTGCAATCGGACCAAAAGTTTTGGAGCCTTAATAATTTCTTAAAAGTGTACTCAATTATAGTGCCACCACGACCATTTTTAGTACAGTTACCAACAATAAGCATACGAAGCATACGAATTTTTTGCCAAAACTGTCTGAAATAAATACTTTTAATTAATTTATTTGCGGTTAAAGTAGGCGTCGCAAATATAAAATAGCCCATCACGATTTAACTGAAATAACAATTCTGTTGGTACCTATATCGTCTAAATCGGTTCATAGGTTCTCGCGTAGATAAAAGAAAACGAGAAACTCTTAAAACATGCTTTTAGGGCCGACCCCAAAGTGTTTTGAGTGACACCACTGACATCTTAATAATAAAAGAAAAAAATTGGAAAAATATTTTCTTGTTGTGTCTTATAATGGAGGCCTCACATTTATTTTTGAAAATTTTTTTCTTTAAATCAAATGTTATCATTAATATTCCAAAATTTAATCACGTATAAAATTTGTATACACGTCAGAAGTTTTATAACTCTGATTAAACACAACACCGATTTTATTATACCTTCTGAATACTATGTCTTCGCTACGTTGCGTGGGAAAGACCATTGCAATGACTTGGGAGGAACAATTAAAAGTCTTATAGTAAAGATTAGCCTTTGAAATGTTAGTGAGCCATTAAATTCCCCCGAAAAATTTTACAAATGGGTTTTGAGTGAATATGAACAGTATTCAAACAAAATATTTTTTATCTGAACAGAACATGAAAGAAGCACAAGTTTTAAGAAAATGTACAAAAAAGCAAAACTCATCTAATATAAGGAACATTAACACACTTCCAATAGCAACCCCCTATAGCTTACGAAAAAACTCAACAAATATTAAAAAAAATACAATCATTTTGTGTATTAATTTTTTTAAAATTTAATGAAGGAAGTAAATGTCGATATGTTCAAAGATGACATTTTTTTTTTATTAAAAAAAATAGTGTGGCCTGCGAAACACCAATAAATATCCATAAATGTATTAATAAACAACCTGCATCACAAGCCTAAAATTCTTAAAAATATGTCTGAGATATGTTGTTGCAGGATGAACGGTTTCGCAGATACGGTTGAATACAAACCCAAATGACGATTTTTATTTCACTCTTATTTTTATAAAAGTGTATTTTACTTCAATAAAGGGTGGTTAAATTTTAAGGGCTGATGTTGAATGTGAACCACACTTAAACGTCAAGTTTTTTTATGCATTTCATTTGACATTTCTCAATTTCAGACTTACCCAATTTGAACCATGGAAAGATACACAATCGAGCAACGCGTTAAAGTTATTCAGGCTTATTATGAAAATGGGCGTTCAAATCAAAATGCATATCGTGCACTTCGTGATTTTTTCGGTCAATTTAATCGTCAAAACGTGTGTACAATCGGAAAAATTTCGTAAAAATTTGAGCAAACCAGGTCTACTTTTTATGGCCTGAATTGGAAGATATGAATGTGGACGATATGTGGTTTTAACAGGACGGTGCCACTTGCCACACAGCTAACGAAACAATGGCTCTTTTGCGCGACAAATTCAATGGCCATGTTATCTCACGTGATGGCGATGTCAATTGGCCGCCAAGATCATGTGATCTGACACCGTTGGACTTCTTTCTTATGGGTTATTTGAAAGAAAAGGTGTACGTCGATAAGACAGCAACAATTAAAGAGCTAAAGGATGAGATAATTCGGCACATTAACGGTATAGAACCTCACTTATGCCTCAGCGTCATCGAAAATTTGGCCCATCGGATGGAGGTGTGCCGCCGAGGTTGCGGCGGCCATTTGGCCGATATTTTGTTCCATATATAATGGAACCATACCAATATTATCATAATAAAAAGAAATGACAATAATTAAATAATTTGTGTTTTATTCAAATTCAACATCGGCCATTTAACCACCCTTTGTAAGAAAAATAAATATGGATGGACCAGAATTTACGTTTTTTTAAATCCTTAAGGTTTTGATTGAAAAAACAAACATATTTTACTTAAGTTACTTATAGTTATATAAATAGACCGTTTTGTATTAGAATACTCCTAATATTTTTTAAATTATTTATTTTATTCTTAGTATTATTTTCTTTATTGCATCAGTTAATCATTCCTTTGGGCACTACAGCACATTTTCTTTTCCTTTATATTCCAACTCTTCTTCTTTACACAAATTTTTATTGTTGTTATTTTGCAAAAATTATTTTATTCTTGTATTACTTATTCAACTATTTGCACCATTTAAAAAAAAAAACAGTCCAATTGCCACTCTAATGGCTATTCTTAAAAGGTAAATGAAACATGAATATTTAATTTGAGTTTAGAGTGCAGCTGGACGATGCTGCTCATTGACGCAGCTGATTGGAGTTTGTAAGTTAAGCCTTGTTCTATGCTCGTTCCAAACTGGTGCTTTTACAAATATGGTTTTATTGTAACGACGTTATTTCTACACGCAGTTTTTTTTTTAAATTGTATACAAGGCTTATAACGGTTTTTAAGGATTTGTGGCATTAATTGTCTCAAACATTAATTGTCTTGTAAGGGTTCCCTACTGATCGTCGCCAGGCTTCGAGGAAGTGACACCTGGGAGAGTTACTTCAAGGGTGCTAGTATATACAGACTTCAGATGGTTTCATCTGTTGGGTGCCAGTTCTTGAACCTTTTAAAACTTAACTTTACGTTGTGTTGAGACTAAACGCCGGGTGTCAACGGTAAACATTATGCGAGGCCTTTCTGATTGTCGCTGGGGCTTTCGTTTTTTTAATTCCTCATACTAATGCGTTATATATTTTTTTACAGGCAAGGATATCAGAAGTTCGTAGTTGCAACATCATTCGTGGCGACGCGTTCTGGACTTTTGCGCTGGATCGATCACATAAAGCGTGCAGAAGACACGCCGGATCCGTAAGATAGAATTATATAGCCGCTGACAATTCAACTTATTTATCCTTATCTTTACAGTCATTTTAGCGAGGATAATGCCAGAGCCCTAGACATGTCCTGGTACAAGAGAGCTGTCGATCAGCATACAGTAGAGCAAGACAGTTTCGTCTACAGCGTGCCATTTGGTTCGGGATATTTGGGAAAGTCCAACACTACTCTGGTAACTGCTACGCACGCTGTGTTTGTGGAACATCACGGGCATAAGGCGCACGCAGCTGTTGTGGGTCTGCAATTCCAGCATGAGTCGCTGGCGAAGCATTTTATTAACATCACTTCTGCTGTGAGCATTTCGTGGAACATTGAAATTATTTTAGAAAATTTTAACTAATGTTTTATATTTTTTTGCAGTGCACTGGCATGACAGGTTGTAAGCGGACATGTGCTTCCGATAACTTAGACTGTTATGTACTCGACAATAGCGGTTTTGTTATTATTTCTGAAGAAATGGAACATACTGGAAAATTTTTTGGCCAAATTGATGGCACTATCATGGATTCGCTAGTACAGGATCGCATATATAAGCGCATTACGGTAAACGACTTTCAGGGTATTTGTTCAGACGCAGACAACCCTTACACAGCAGCTGGGGGAATTTTGCGACCTCACCGTGCCGTCTCCTGTTTCTTTACATATCTTGTTTCATTGAGTGCCACTTGGATTTCACTGTTACCGATGCCTATTCGCGCCTGGCCGCAAGATGATTACTCTTACACTGAAGACTTATTTGATGAACAAAGCTATCCGGAGGAATATGATGAATATAATTCTCCTGTTGATGAAGAAATGGATGAATTCTTCACAACAGCAGATGTGGTAAAAACCTCTTACCATTTCATGGTTTTAGTAGAGTTCTTTTATCTTCATTTATAGGAACACACAACGCCACCGCCAAAGCAGCATAAGCCTCACTTAGGACCTCGAAGTGCACCGGATCCACACCATGCACGCCGTTGCGACTTGCGTACAGACTTGTACATGTTACAGCCGGAGCGCCTTAGCCAGGGTGGTCAAAATAGTCCATTAAAGGTTTGTCCAGTAACAGCTTAAGGTTGTTCACATGTAATGAAAAATTTGTACCGTTGCTCATTTTAGGGAAAATTGACAAACTGCCACGTCTCAGGATGTGAGCGTCCATTTAGTGTACAAAAAATTCCCCATAGTAATTTGATTCTACTCGTGGTGGATACACTTTGTCCCTGCGGATCTAAGCAGCTTGATATTGAACCACTGGAAGAAGCAGGAGTTACTGGTAATAGAAAGAATTTTAATCCTTAAATGATACACTAGAGCGCATTCACACTGGCAAAAATTGTAATTACTGGAATTTTTTTTAATTCCTCTAGAGCAGGAGTGCACAAAAAGCCGTCCATGGGCGGATAGCTTTCACATGCTTACGACAGCTTTCAATTAAAAAAGCTCTTTAGAAGAGTTGAGAACTTATTACACTGAATAAAATAATACGACCAGTCGCTGTGCGAACTTCATGTTGTGAGGTTGCGGCCGCTCGTCTACGTTGACTTATTGAACACGACAACATATACTTAGCTGTCTGACCAGAATCATGTCATTGTCGGGTCGGCAGGCAGTGCACTGGCAGAAACAATGAAAACCTTATGGGAGACAATTGTGGCAGAAAACGAAAACTTCAAGATAGAAATACCCAGTCGGAAGTAGGCGAACATCTCTCTAAAGTGTTCTTTTTAAACGTCCAATTTTCGTGAGTTAAACTCGGTTTAATTTAACCAAAGTTTAAACTCGTACTGAAAAACTTGCTTTTAGTGTCTTCACGTGTCAACGAATAGTGCAAAATGAAAATTTCGGCTAGTTGTCAAAACGACGAGCTTCGTAAAAATTGCAAACGAGGTAAATATATAATGTTTCCAAGTTGTAAACTGTGCTGTCTCATGTATTAAATTTGTGATAATTTGAGTGATAATATTATAAAAACAATGTAAAAACTATAAAATGTGGAAGAAGTCGTGAACATAAAGAAACTCGAGATGAACACCTGATTTTGACAACTAGCCCGCATTTTCTCTGGCGTATGGGCCACACTCACAACCCACGGCTACCGCCAGACTTCTCCGAGTCTACCCTACCTTATAATTCTGCCATGACCGCGGTCAACGTTTGACAATTCATTAAATTGTAGTACTTTTTCTACTCCACTATATTTCGTACTGTAAAAATTATTGCATTTTTTTAAATTGCATAAATTGTTTATTAATTCAGGACGGAATAAGAAGTATCACGGAAAAGAGGGATGACTGTGCATTAGTAGTAGTAAAGGTGCATTAGTAACTCAAAATAAAATTTTTAAAAATTTCCTTTAAAATTTTTAAAATAGCATTCAGGTCAGTAGCTCTTTTCAGATCCGTCAAATTTTATTAACAACCAAATTATATGTATACGAAATTTGATGGAAATTTGACAATCTGAACACTATTCCAACCATGATATAAGAAACAACTACTATCTTGGTTTTGGCAAACAACAGCTTTTTGGCAAACGAAAGTGTCAAAACTACTATAAAATAAACGAAAAAAAAATAAAACTAAATTAGAAAGGCAAATTACATATATGTTCGCCGTTCGTGAAAAAATAGCCAGCTGTAACTGCCACCTTGTTAATTGCATCATGCTTCAAACTGTTTACGAAATGGTATAATAAAATTTTTCTGTTTGTCGTGTACAAAACAAAAATTAATTTTGTTGAAAAATTCTGTTTAATAACTCTTAGATGCACAAATAGAATATCGTTTGATTTGTCTAATCGCATGTCGCCTTCTATTACTATACATCACTATCACACAGCTTCAAGTTCTTGCGTATAAAGCGGACAAATAAATTTTTAATAGCCTAGACATATTGCCTGCGGCTGCGGCCGTGCGGAATCTGTCAAAATTTTTTACATCTATTTCTTATGGAGAGAAACTGGTGTAATGCCGCCCTTGCCGCAGCAGCTTTGTCGTTGATATAGAATAGTTCCTAATTTAACAGCTAGTGGTTGCATATATTTCGTTATGGAAATATATTTAAATCCATTGTGTCTCCAAGTAATTGACTGATATGAAGAGAAGAGTTTCACAGCCATTGCAATTAGTCATTTACAGCACGCCTTTATAATCTTGTCTAAATTGAAATTCATAAGTGGTATAAGTTGATTTTATATTAAGACTATATAAAAATTTAATATTAATACCATTGTTTGAAATTGCTTGACTATTTTCAATGCATATCTAATTGCTTCGCTATGACTACGAAAAAGGAATCAGCGAAAGTAAGAAGCAAAAGCAAAAAAGATATAAAATAACATATTGCTTCAGCTAACTGCGCACAGGGTTTTGCTACGAAGTTAGCAGAATGAAATGCTTCAAAACGAATTACAGCAACTGTCAGCAGTAAGCTCTTGTTTTCATTTTCATTGCTTTGACTTCACTTTTTGCCGCTCTAGTTCTTGCAGTCGAAAGAAAGAGTTAATGCAGAGTTTGAAAATGTCTGCTTGCTTGCTTAACAAGCGATAACTTTTTGCTGTGGGTTGCTGCTTCAGTCCAAAAACATAGAGAAGAAGGACTTCCCAAATATAAATTTTATAGCATTTCGTGAGAGAAGGTGATGAGCCAGCGAGGAGTGAAACCCATATGTTCCGCAGTCAGCGAGAAGTGAAGCAAGCTTCGTTCCTCAGCACAACTGACTGGACTTGCTTTAAAGAACACAAGTGAATTGGGAGGCTGTGTTATTTGTTTTTGTTTTGGTTATTTTTAGACTTCAATAGAACTTGTTTTTTGTGCGGAATTGATAAAATTGTCAACAGCGCAGCCGAGTTTGGGATCGCAATTTTCGCAAAAATTGTAAATTTTTTTCAAATGTTCGCAACTTGTATGGGACATTCGCGTGGTCGTGGGTTCGAATCCCCCGGCAGCCATACACATTTTTTTGTTTATTCTTTATTATTTTTTAGAGCTATTTATTTTTTATGAACGAAAATTACATAAAAAAAAATTGTGTAGAAATTCCATACAAATGTTACTGTAGCGTCTAATGTGTTCAAGCTACTAAACTTGTAGCAGTTCATGTGTAATTATTGTTGACGTAATGCTTGTGTGTTGTTTTTAAGGCTTATAAAATCTTAACTCATTAAAAGATATGAATATACATATGTACAAAAAAAACCAAACATTCTAAATTTTTCTTAAAAATAACTTTAACTAAACTAAAGTCAAAACTTTAAATTTTTGATATTTTTTTCTTGCTTCAGGTAACTTTGATATGTTACAAAATTCATTTTAGTTAGAATTTCTCTTGTTTTGAAATTCATGCTGAGGGATTAACGGTCAATTTTTGTAAATTAATTGATCTTAAGAAATTTTTAAAAGTTAGTACATACATATTTACATATATTTAAAAAAAATTCAACTTGTAGGCTGTTCGTAGGGATTGGCAATATTAGCTTAGGTCATATTTGCAGATATTTTTATGGTCAAGAATTCAGTCATACGCAACTTTTATGTATCTTAAATTTTTACCACGTTTTTGACAAATTTTTTTCCCAATTTTTTGCGATTAGACCATTTTGATGAGTACTCAAATGCCACAGAATTCGGCGTCTTTAAAGATGATTGTTTAAAAAATTGGTGTAAATTTTATGTTCATGTTATTGTTATGTTATTGTTCAATTTTAAAAAGGGTTACCACAAATCGTTACCAAAGAAATTTCTTCAAAAAATATGCAATTAAATTTTTATGTCAATCGGTGCAATAGATTTTGAGTTATCTTTGAGTTTTAAGCAAATTTAAAAAAAAATTTATTTTGAGAAAAACGTGTTTGAAGTTTCAAAACGAATTTTTTTTATTAATTATTAGAAAATTTATGAAATATTGTTATATATTGACAATATAACAAAAAAAAAAAAATAAAAATTAAAAAAAATAAAGTCCATCAAATATATATCGAGAAATTACATTTTGAAGGCTAAAAAGCGTGTTTTTTAAAATAGTAAAAATATCATATTTTCTCAAAAAATTAGTTAAATTAAATCCATTAAAATCTACATCAGTTCCAGATATCATATTTTTAGAGAATATGATAAATTTTCGAAAAAAGTGTATACTCTACATAAATACAGTTGGTCCTTAAAAACTTTGTTCTATTAAATTCGGAAAGTTTGTTGGTTATTTCAAATATCTGTCTCTTAAATTTAAATTAGATGTCACATGTTTTGTAATACTTATACCCATTCTTGTAACGAATTGTATTACCCGAGTATCAATATTATTCGAGATACACTGGTTATCTAATATTGCCACGCCCAATTGTCGAATACCGCCCACTTTCTTGATAGTAATTTGTAATAATAATACTTACTTACTTTGGTGGCCGTAACAACCCGTGTCCGGATTTCGACCGACCTCATCAGCTCTCGCCAGGCGCCTCTGCTTTGCGCGCGCCTTCTCCAATCGGATACACCAAGTGCGGTTAGGGCTTCCTCAGCCTGGTTCATCCATCGGAGGCATGATCTCCCTCGTCGTCGTTGACCAGCGACCCTCGCCTCGAGCACCTTTTTCGATGGAGCTTCATCGTCCATACGATGGACATGATCCAGCCAGCGTAGTCGCTGCACAGTTATATGCCGAACTACGTCAATGTCTTCGTAGAGCTCATACAGCTCGTGGTTCATTCGGATGCGATAGTCATCGCCGACTCGAACAGGACCGAAGATTTTGCGAAGAACTTTTCTCTCTCGAACACCCCCAGAGCGGCTGCGTCAGTTTGCGAAACTACCCATGCCTCAGCGCCATAAAGCAGCACAGGTAGAACGAGCGTTTTGTAGAGTGTTACTTTTGTCGATCGAGAGAGGGCTCTGGAACTTAGTTGCTTACTGAGCCCGTAGTAGCACCTATTAGCAATTATTATTCTTCGCTTTATCTCCAGGCTGATTTCGTTGTTAGTATTAATGGCGGTGCCAAGGTATACAAACTCCTTGACTACTTCAAAGTTATAGCTGCCGGATGAAACGTGGGAGTTAAAATGCCGCGCTCCCTTGTTTGTAGACAGCATATACTTTGTTTTACCCTCATTTATCGTCAAACCCACTTTGGCTGATTCCTTTTCGATAGCGGCGAAAGCAGCGGTAACATCTCTCTTGGTTCTGCCAACAATATCAATATCATCAGCGTACGCAAGGAGCTGGACACCTTTATATGCACACCGGCCTTTCGTACGATCCCCTCCATGATGATGTTGAAGAGATCGCAAGACAGTGGATCGCCTTGCCTGAAACCTCTTTCGGTATTGAAGGTTTCGGAGGGGTCATTTCCAACCTTGACGGAGCTGCGTGTGTTGATCAACGTCATTCTGCAGAGTCTAATCAACTTTGCAGGTATACCGAATTCAGACATTGTTGCGTATAGGCAATCCCTTCTCGGACTATCGAATGCAGCTTTAAAACCGACAAATAGATGGTGTGTGTCAATTTGATTTTCGTGGGTTTTCTCCAGGATTTGTCGTAGCGTGAAAATCTGGTCTATGGTGGACTTACCAGGTCGAAAGCCACACTGATAAGGTCCAATCAGTGTTTTTGTAATCGGCTTTAATCTTTCACACAGTACACTCGAGAGAACCTTATATGCGATGGAAATAAGACTGATACCTCTATAACTTGCGCAGATTGTAGGGTATCCTTTCTTAAGTATGGGAAACAGTACACTGAGGTTCCAATCGTCGGGCATGCTTTCTGCTAGCCATATTTTGCTAATGAGCTGATGCATGCGCCTTATCAATTCATCGCCGCCGGTTTTAAACAATTCAGCTGACAGGCCGTCAGCACCCGCTGCTTTATTGTTTTTGAGTCGTAGGATAGCAACTCTTCATGGCTAGGTGGTGATACTTCCACTCCGTCGTCGTCGATTGGTGGCACTGAACTGCGCTCTCGATGGGCGGCATTAGTGGAATCGTCGCCAGTAAGTAAATTGGAGAAGTGCTGTCTCCACAATCTAAGAACACACTGTGTATCCGTATTCAGATCTACATTTTCGTCTCTGCAAGTGGATGCTCCGGGCTTGAAACCTTGGGTTAGACGCTTAACCTGTTGATAGAATTTTCGTGCATCCTTTTTGCCCTGGTATACCTCTAGTTCCTCACGCTCACGCTTTTCCTGCTCTCTTTTCTTGCGTCTGAAAAGGCGCCTCTCTTCCTTCCTCTTTTCGCGGTAGTTTTCTCGCACGGCTTGCGTTGCAGCTGACTGCAGCGTTTTTCTGTATGCGGCGTTTTTTACTGCTGTCGCGATGCGACACTCCTGATCGTACCATTCGTTCCGAGGTTGCGGGCGCCGGAAACAAATGACTTCTTCAGCGGCAGCGCGCATGGAGTGGGATATATGCGCCCAAAGTCCGCCGGCGTCGTCGAGTCCAGAGGTTGGTTGGTTGAGCTTAACCGAGAGTTGAGCGGAGTAGGCTTCGGCAGTCCGTTGTAATTGCAGCTTAGCGACATCTAGCTTTCGTTGCATTCCTGTGCGTATGTTCTTCGCATTGGATAATCGCATGCGGATCTTGGCTGCAACAAGATAATGATCGGAGTCAATGTTGACCCCCCGAAATGTACGCACATCTAGAACACTAGAGTCATGCCTTCCGTCGATTACAACATGATCAATTTGGTTTCGCGTTTTTTGATCCGGGGACAGCCAGGTGGCCTTGTGGATGTCGAGGTGCTTAAATCTGGTGCTACTAAGTACCATGTTTCGTGCCGCTGCGAAGTCGATCAGTCTTAGACCGTTGTTCGGGGAGGTCTCGTGAAGGCTGAACTGACCGACAGTGGGGCCAACGATGGCTTCCCTTCCGACTTTCGCATTAAAATCGCCGAGGACTATTTTCAAGTCATGGACCGGAAGGTGGTCATATACGTCCTCAAGACTAGCGTAGAAAGCGTCCTTGACGGCTTCGTCCTTTTCCTCCGTCGGGGCGTGCGCGCAAATAAGGCTAATGTAGAAAAATTTTGCCTTAATGCGGATCTTGGCCAATCTTTCGTTCACAGGTGTGAAGCGGGAAACAAGGTGGCATAGTTTCCGGCTAACGACGAATCCACATCCGAATTCGTGCTTCTCCGCATGGCAGCTGTAGTAGATATCGCAGTGTGCTTGTTTAGAGCAGCCTTGCCCTTACCATCGCATTTCCAGGATGGCGGTGATGTCAGATTTTATTGTTTTGAGGGCTTCCGCCAGTTGGATAATGGCACCTTCCCTATAAAGGGTCCGAACATTCCAGGTGCATATCCGTAAATCATTGTCCGTTTTTCGTTTGCGGTGGTCGTCAACGTAATTGGGGTTCTTATCCGAGGCTGGTTTAGTTTTCATTGGGCAGTAGTAATGTGGCGGAACCCAAACGCTGCGCACATTCCATGTTTAAGGTCTATGGATCGACCCGCCGCTCAAATTAGCCGTCAAACTGACGGATGCCAGTTTGCCGTTGCCCAAGGAACACCACTTGGAGGTTTGAGTCGACTTGAGACGATTTCGACATGGATAATGCTGGCCTCGCCAGGTTGAGGCGGTCAGACACGTTGCCATGTGAAGGTACTAATAATGCCTACCCTTATATTAAATTGCAGTACCATGGTATCAATATTATTTGAGATACACTGTTGTTTCTAATATTGCCACGCCCATTTGTCGAACAACGCCCATTTCTCGATATCTATTCGATGGACTTTAGTTTTTTTTTTTTACTTTTTGTTATATTGTCAATAAATAACAATATTTCATAAATTTTCTAATAATTAATAAATAAGAATTCGTTTTGAAACTTCAAACATGTTTTTCTCAAAATGGGTTTTTTGAAATTTCCTTGCAAGATAACTCAAAATCTATTGCACCGATTGACATAAAAATGTATATGCGTATTTTTTGAAGCAATTTCTGCGAACACCATTCACAGTAACTGCCTGACCGGCCTCATTTTGGAAAAAATACGGCCCGATGATGCCGCCAGCCCATAAGCCACACCAAACAGTCACTCTTTGTGGGTGCACTGGTTTTTCGACAATCGCTCTTGCATTATCATTCGCCCAAATTCGGCACTTCTGCTTATTGACGAATCCACTCAGGTGAAAATGTGCCTAATCACTGAAGATGATTTCCTTCGAAAATTGATCATCCACTGCTGCCATTTCTTGCCACCATTCTGACCATTGACGACGCTTGAAATGGTCAAGAGGCTTTAGTTCTTGAGTCAATTGCACCTTGTAAGCGTGTTAATGCAAGCCTTTATGCATAATGTTCATCAACGACGAGCGTGAGAGGTGCAATTGTTGGGCACGACGACGAGTTGAGGTGGACGGCTCTTCAGCCACACCATCGCGCAGAGCAGCAATATTTTCTGCAGTATGAGCTGAATAACGAGCATGCACTGGTATTTTCACATCTCCTACGGACCCGGTTTGCTCAAATTTGTGCACGATTTTCCGATTGTACACACATTTGGACGATTAAATTGACCGAAAAAATCACGAAGTGCACGATATGCATTTTGATTTGAACGCCCATTTTCATAATAAGCCTGAATATCTTTAACGCGATGCTCGATTGTGTATCTTTCCATGGTTTAAATTGAGTTAGTCTGGAATTGAGAAATGTCAAATGAAATGCAGAAAAAAACTTGAAGTTTAGGTGTGGTTCACATTCAACATCGGCCCTTAAAATTTAACCACCCTTTATTTCAAAACGAAGTTTGTTATTTTGCTGAAAAATATGTAAGCAAAGCAAAAATTTTGGTGCTGTTACTATTTTTAAGCCAGCAATTCAAACACTGATTAAACTTACCAAACTTAGCAACAAAACCACACTCAAATTGTTATCGGATTTTTTTGTTTGTTTCATTAATTAATCTGCCAAGAACATACTAATATTTTTCATTATGTTTGAGTATAATATTACTACTTTTCTCAAAATAGTACTTTTTTGTTGCTTAAACTCAGCAAACCATTTATTTCACCACCCAGCAACATCGGATTGCTGGGCACCACCCAGGCTGCGCAAGAGATTTCATTTTTAGCGCACGGAGTGCGTCATCTTTATAAGGCTGAGGTCAGACAATGATCGTTTGAACGGCATACAATGAACTATTTCTACTCTCTTTCACATTTTGAATGCTGGTCGGTCAGACGGCAGTGAAGTGAATGGCGTTAAATTTTTGACATTTCATAAATTTCATTACGCGGAATTTTTTTTTGCTAGGCAGTACGCTGTTGATGGAAAAAATTTGTTCAGTGCTACCAAGTTCACAACCATCGCGAAAAATTGACATTCGACATTAAACAAATATGTAGTAAATATGTGTTGGTGTTGAATTTGTTATGAAACAAATTTATGTTTATTAATGTGTAGTCTGGCTTTTTATAGAATATAAAATTGCAGCAATAAAAATATGAATCTGTCAAACAGCTAGTGCTTTTTCTCCACACATAAATTTTGACTCAGCACCAAAATTTCGCGTGTAGAATTATGGTATATGCCCAAAAATTTTCGCTGCTACAGCATACTTAGCTTTACTGCTTATTTTTTTATTGCTGTATGTTAAATTTCCACGCCAATTAAATGGTACGGGCATATAATTGCCAGCGAAATTTTGGCATTTTAACTCTCCACACGTAATTGTGAAGTTGGCAGCACTGAACAAATTTTTTTCGTCAACAGCGTACTACCCTACTAGCGAAAAAAAGTTCCGCTGCCTGTTCGCTGTCAAAAAACTCAATGTACCTTTTATGGGAAATTTGGTTTCATTTCTACAGCATACTGGGCTATATATTTTGGAAATGAACCTGCCAAGAATAAGGGTTTCATGCAACTCTATTTTTATTATGATATAGTATAAAAGTAGTACTTTTTCTCAAAAAAGTATTTTTTACCTACTAAAAGTCAGCATGTTCGTTATTTCGCCACCTAGAAACACTGCTCTGAACGATGAATATATACTCATTGGATGAATGCTGTCATGGGCAGCGTTCAAAAATGAACAAATTTTGATTGCCCTACAAAGTCTTCATCCGCTCTCGCTCTCAATATTTTTTGACAATTTTGCATTGAAAGCAACAACAAAACATTTCGAACGCCGTTTAAACAATCATAGACCCCTTTTCCACACGGCAAGTTTTCTGGCCGGCAAGTCGAGTTTTTGAGCGCTTGTAACGTCTCGAGAGGGGACGAGTACAGACCAGGGGTGATATTTGGGGGCTTTTTGGAGCCCTTTTTTATTGCATAAGCCCCGAAGCCCTTTCGATTAATTTTAGGCCCTCTTCTCTACTCTGCTGAAACTCTATTGAAAAAATATCTCTTCATAGTATGCCATCGATATTAAAATTTGAAATTTTTCATAATGTGATTTTTAATAGATCTCAGTAAAATAAGTTCTGTTGAATTTTTTAATATATGAAACCCATTTTGAAATTTTAACTTTGGAAAAACATAAGACTTAAACAATTTTCCTTAAATTTTGTTTTATTTAAGCTATAAAGGGCTACGTTTTTGATCGGCTACATATATAGGTCACTTGTAACGATCTATTCAAACTGTAGGAAATTTTTCAAAAACTGGCTTTCTGTGTTTTGCATAAAGCCACCATGTTGATATTATATAGCATAACCATAAATTTTTTTTTATAGATCGACATCTAAAAGGTGAATTCTTACAAAACATTTAGTATCTACTATAATGTAGGAAGTATGAAGGTTCTGTAACACCCTCCAAAAGAATGTCTAAATTTACGAACCGGTTTTACTTTTAATAGTATCCTAAAGTCCCGGTTTACACTCGTCAAGAATTGACGATCAAGTCTTGCATTTGTAGATGAGAGACGCGGTCATCAACGTGAGAGAGGGTAAATTTAAAAGAGAATAGCAAAAATTTAAGTCTATTCTTGATCAATGTAAATCAGATAAAAGTAATTTTATAGATTTAAAACGGAATTTTCAGATGGAGAGCTTAATGCCCAATACATTGCTTAAATTATTTTATCGTGCATGTAGATGAAAAAAGAGCGGACCCTGAAGGCTCCATCGTAGAGTTAAATAACCTTAACCCACTAAGTCTAAAATACCGTCAGTTTTCAATCACTTTTCAACATGTTTTTTTTATATTATCTGTTCAAAAAAACAAGAATTCCGACATATGATTTCCTATATAAAATTTCATACTCTTATTATAGCAAAAATATGCGATTTTTTCCACTTCAAAAAATTGAAGATAAATATTTTTTTTTTAATATGAAATCGGTTATTTACACATCCTTTTCCGAATAGAAAAGAGTTTTTGAGTCATCAATTTTAAAAATCTGGAAAAAAATTAAGCATAGCGGTCCCAAAATGGTGTCCGAAATGAAAATTTTTCAATTTCAGAATGATTTAACTCAAAATCTATAAGCATTTTCGAAAAAATGGGGAATGGGAAAACTACTTTGGAACATTTTCTATCACCTTATTCGATGACAATTTAACTTAATTTTTAATTAAACTTAATTTTGTTGTTCAAAGCTATATATACCCAAATTGTATAACATTTATGAAATTATTCTTTATTATATTCAGTCATTCCTGATTATATTTTTTAGTTGAACTGTTTTTTTTCTGTTTTACAGTTCGCACGCATCATTGATTCGTCTTCTTACAATTCCTAACGTGGAGTCTGCGTTCACTTTCTCATATCTTTCTGACATTCTTATGTAGCTATATAACCAAATACTCAAAAGAATACTTTAAGACTCTTTAATGATGAAGATATCGATACGGGTTAAGGTTTTCTGTAAAAATGATCTATTTTTATTTGTATTATTTACTTATTAAATTAATGGCTTTGCTAAAAAATTTTTGGAGAAATTATCTATATTATTTTTTTTATGAATATTTTTGACTTTTGCAATCAATGCACAAGCCTTTTTTTCTAACGCTGCAGCCACACGTGATTGTACTGGCAGGCCAGCAAAGAATATGTCTTAACTACGAAAATGTTTCGAAATAATCTACAAATTTACGCTGCGGCCACACGTGATAGTAAATGTTTATTTGCAAAATGTCGTCAAAGGCAAAGGTTCGATTACTTTATTATTTCTGTTGCTATTATTCAGTGATGCTTTATATACCAACACAGCACGAAACTTAAATGGGATAAAAATGGGGAGCTTATTATATTGTAAAATGTGTTCAAAAATCAATATTTTTCCAATTGAAATGCATCTTATTTATATGATATTTTATGTGTCAAATAAGGACAATTAAAATAATTGCATATATTTCACTCCTAGACATGAAAGGAAAGTGCATATTTAAAGTTCGAATATTTTAACGAGAAAATACAATACTGTTTCCGTACTTCGATTTCGCACTGGCTGTGGTTGTCAAAATTCACTGTCTCAGTAAAAGTTGTTGCCAGTGGACTGCCAGTGATGTCAAGGTGTAAGTGTATTAGTGAAAAGTGAGAGTGTATTGAGTTTTTCGAACTGTTACTGTCTTCGAACTGGCACGTGTGGCTAGGGGGTTAAGTATCCGGCTTTGTAGGACCTCTATGTATGAAATAAAATTTTTGATTCTGAGCTGATCGTTTACACACTATCGTTTGTAATTTGTTTTAATTTTAATTTAATTTATTTCGAAATCGATTGAGATATTCGTGGTCATGGCTGAATATCCAAATAGAAAGTCTTTTATAATGAATTACCACAAAAGGCCCCATTCTTGTCAAAAATGCCCTATTTTTGTACAAATTTTGGCCCTTTTACAACTAAGCCAATATCATCCCTGGTACAGACTTGCTCGTACCGGCAAGTTATTTTTTGTGCTGTTCTTTCTTTGCTGTTTCGTTTTATTCTGATCAGTTTCAGATATATCTTAACTCAGATTCAGTTAAGATGGCAGCGCATTGGCGGACAAAGTATTCATATAAAAAAACATTGACTGTAAATTAATGTTGTAATATTTCAATAATATGAACATTGAATAAAACAGTAATTGCATAAAAATTTAATATTAACTACTAAAACTACCTCAAACTTTATTAATTTTTTTAGTAAACAGTTCTAGCGCTTTTGCAGAATTGCTGTGTGAAAACGCAATTGGCAAGTTCAAAAGAGAATTGAAAACTTGCCGGCAAGAAAAATTGCCGTGTGGAAAAGGGGACATAGTCTGACCTCAGCCTTACTATCCTCCTTGGCAGTGTTGCCAACTTTTGAATTCTAAAATCCACCAAAAAGCCGAAAAAAATGCGCTTTTTTCTCAAAAATGTATCAGATTTTTGAAGAAAAACCCAAACAAATTGCCTTTTCAGCCCTTGAAAGGACTTTGACCGAGCTCCTTATGATCAATTGTGTTGTGCATGTTTTGAAATGTTTGAACACAAATGATCGAGAACTGGACCTACATGTTTTATGCCGACTCCGAACGGCTGCTTGTGCTCTCAAGAAGCTTTTCATGGCAGTTTTTACTCTCTGAGGCTTGGCATTGTCTGGAGACAATTGTCTGCTACTACTCCTGAGGTTAACCATTGTCTGCTACAA
The DNA here is from genome assembly GCA_914767935.1 of Coremacera marginata. NCBI lineage: Eukaryota > Metazoa > Arthropoda > Insecta > Diptera > Sciomyzidae > Coremacera > Coremacera marginata. Next base: position 129,059,157 of record OU612045.1, read on the forward strand.
CACCAATTATACACCACGCAATATATTGCAAAATATTGCATACATTTGTGGAAAGTTACAAATACCAAATTATGTATATTGAAGAATTGAATTTTATTATGATTACCATTTATTTTTTATTTATATCAATTATAATTCATTTCACAGGATTCACCTAAAAAACTTCAATGAAGCTTTAACGAACTTTAAGTTAAAAATGACTTATGGTTTTGTATATTTGTAAATTTAATTTTATTCTGAATTGGTTATTGTTTAAATTTTTAAAAAGTTTGTTCTTTCACCTTAGACCTTAAAAAGACAAAATTTATGTAAGTTTTCATTTATAAAAGTAATTATTTTACCTTTTCTAAATATGATGCCACCACAGGTAGTTTAAGCGGCAGAAAATATTGAAATTGATGATCAAAATTTATGCCGAAATTTAAGCTTTTTAGAATACAAAAAATTAGTATTAAGTGTATTTTTTTAAGCTAATGTTTGGTTTTCACTACGCTATTTTTATGACTTATTTATATAAAACATAATCACCTAAAATATTATCTAAATTAAACCATTCTACACTTTCTGTATAGCTCAATTCAATTACTCAGTTGTTTTTAAACTTTCGACATTGTCAAAGGTAGAAAAAATGCCAACGTGTTGTTATTTTTAATTAAACTGATAACTGACCACAGAAAATTACATAGGGAAAACCAAGCATAAGGTACATTTGGTGCCACCGAAATTAAAACAAAACCACCAAAAAATACACCAGGCACCAAACCTCATTTTTCTTGCGTCGGAAAATGCACCAACTCTGGTGGAAAAAGCACCAAGTTGGCAACAGTGCTTCTTGGGTGCTTGTTGTCATGGTAGAATTATAAGACAGGGCCGAGTCGCTTAGTGCCTTCACGCGTTAACCAATAGTGTAAGTTGAGAATGCCGGCTAGTTGTCAAAACGACAAATTTCGTAGAAATTGCATATGAAGTAAATATATAATGTTTCCAAGTGTAAACTGCGCTGTCACGTTGGTTAAATTTGTGATAATTTGAGTAAAAATGTTATACAAACAATGTATTAAAACTTTTAAAATGTGGAAGAGGTCTTAAATTTGCTAGAAAACCTATAACAATTTTAACCTAAAATCAACTGCGAAACGTGACCACAAATAAATTCGATGTGAAGAGCTGATTTTGACAACTAGCCGGCATTTTCTCAGCTGTCTACTTCATTTTTCTCTGGGTCGGCCCTACCTCATAATTCTGACATGCTTGCTCTCATGTACAGTGAGCAGTAAATGAACACATCTTGTTCGGTCCATAATACAATGATAAGGTAGGGCCGCTTCGCTGAGTGCTCTCACGCGTCAATGAAGAGTGAATTATGAGAAGGAACATATATGTCAAAACGACGAATTTCGTAGAAATTGCAAATGAAGAAAATATTTTATGTTTCCAAGTTGCAAACAGTGCGGTCGCGGGTGTTAAATTTGTGCTAATTTGAGTGAAAATATTATAAAAAAAGTGTAATAAAACTATAAAATGTAAAAGAAGTCTTAAAATTGAAAAAAAAAACCTGTAACAGTTTTAAGGCGGTCTTCTCATTCAAAACCCGTTTTTTGGACCCTTTTTAAAAAAATTCTTATTTGAAAACGCAAAGAATAATTGAAAACTTTTTTTATTTATTGTATTACAAAAGGTTCAAAGTAAATAAAAAAATTTTTTTTTCCTCGATACGTGGGCTGTTCAAAAAGTAATGAGACTTCAAAGTTGGTGGTGAAAAAAAAAGGTGTCGTCACGGCGGCCACGATTCCGGGTCTCCGGAGCGTCTGAAATGAAAAAAAAAACGGGGTTATAATCAGTATAGATGTAATTCTCGGGTGAACCTCAAGCTTAATTTTGTGATTTTTTTTGACAAAATGGCGGCCATTCAAAAAAAAAATTTCAATTTCGGGTTTTTTTTTTGTAGTTTAGTGTAAAAAAAAAATAGTAAAAAATTTTTTAAAATTATGGCCGCGGTTCACCCGAGAATGGTGACAATTCTGCGTCGATTCCATTTTGTTTCATGAAAATCGGTTCAGTTGAACTGGAGATATCATGGTCGCCAGTTCGAAAAACGTGGGTTCGAGATAAACGCGTTTAAAGTTTGAAGTAATTTTTTTGGGAAAAAAAAAAAAAAATCAAAAATGTTTAAATGCAGTTTTAAAGAGCTGACAATTTTTACTTACAAATATTAGTCGGCGATGCCAGCTCCATACAGGCCACCTTCCTCTTTTTCGTAGAAACTGCTTTCTGCTGCCCTCTCTGCTCTGCGAGCCGTTCTGCCAGCTTTTGATGATGCCGCAGCTCGAGTCTCTAATCGGTTCAATCTGTCTTCATTGCGAGATAGTGCGTATTCGTATGCGTTTTTGCCAATCGCAATACACATCAAACCCATAATTTTAAGTATGGGTATAAAACCGTCGTTGAAGAGGCACGTTGCAATGAAATTGGCCACTTCGATGATGCGTGCGCCTGAGTTGATGTGTTTGGGCGAAAGTGACCAAAGAACAGAATTGTAGGACTCATTGGAATTCTGAGTTTCAGATCCAAGGCATCTTTCAAGCAAATTATCTGCCGACAGCGCTTCGTAAGCTGGTTTTATTACCTCCATCACCTTCTTGTCCATCAGACCTTGCTTCACAAAAAAGGCTGCATCTTCTAAAGTATTTCGAATTTCTAAAAATCCTTTTAGGGGCATATTCACAACTACCCAAGCTATAAATAAAAAGTTGAAAAAAAGAAAGTTCCTCAATGAGAAGACCCCTTAACCTAAAAACAACTGCGAAACGTGAGCATAATGCCGCGTTTCCATCTGATCTTTCAGTATCTTATCTTATCCCATATCACAAAACACATGCTATAAAGAGCGAGATGCATATATGTACTTTTTCCTATAAAAATTTGACATTTGCAAAATATGTAAACATCTCATAAATTTATTAATTTCTACAAGTTTACTGATTGCAAGACGTGCTTCTTGTCTACGTACCCTAAATTGTTTTCTATAATTATTATTGTGCAGACAGCATCAGGTGTTACAGGTAATCCAATTCATGTGCCACAACTGCAGCAGCATCAGTGAAATACACAAGAAAAAAAAATATAAAAAAAAAGTTTTAAAAAATAAGTTTTGGTGAATCTACCAAGCACCAAATTAATGAAAAAAACTGATGCTTTCCATAAATGCGCTTAGGAACTCTCTGGCCAACTTGCATACTCCCGAGTCGGGAAATCATCTGCATTAATTGCTTAGCCACGCAATGGTTAGAAAATCCAAGAATGTTTATTTATTTTAAATCATACCCCTTGACTTGATTTGGTTTTCTTTATTTTCCAATTTGTATTCGTAACTCTGTTCAATTTCAAAACAATTAATATTGGCGCAAATAAAATTGACAGCTTGACAGCACAAAAACCACAACTATAAAAATGAATGTCATATTTATAGCATGTGATCAACTTTTATAGCAAAAGTTCAAGAAGTTGAACTTTTTCGATCTCCTAGCATCACAGGGGATATCACATGCTATAAAAATGAAAAAAGTATACCTGTTTCACACTCACATTCATCAATGCTACTCTATGGCTCATATGCTATTTCTTTCTTACAAAAAATGTGATACTAGAAGATAATAGAAGATCACATGGAAACGCGGCATAAAGAAATTCGCGGTGAACAGCTGATTTTGACACCAATCTCGCTTTATTCTGCTTTCTACTCCATTCCTCTCCGAGTCGACCCTTCCTTATAACTCTGCCATGGCTCGGTCCTCAAAGTGTTCATTCGCTCTTACTCACTGTTTTTTTGACAGATTTACATTGAAAGCAACAACAAAACACCGAGCTCGCCAAGCAAGTGAGCATCGTGTAATATGTGCCCAAGTAAACTCAATTTATTTGCTTATCAAATATATCGAACTGTATTTAACAAATGACTGCTTGTTATGCTAAAGAATAAGAATGTAAAGTATTTTTAGTTTTGGTTTAATATTTTTTGTTATTGTAAGATTTTTGTTGTTGTTTTTCTTATAAATTGACACACAATAAAGCCTATTTTAAAAAAATATGAAAAAAGTTGAATCAAACAGTATTGCAAAAGACTGAAATTATATTGAAAACATAAAACCCAATCGTGTACACTTTCTTTTGACGCTCACAGTATGTACTAAATAAAACTAAAGGAATTCCTTACAATTCATGTTACTACCTTTTCTTTCTTTAACTCATTAGTTTTGGCGTACGAGCGCCGCAAAGTGTAATTCAAATAATATAAAAATTTTTGGAGCTTCACCGCTTCATAAAAGCACGAATTTCATTGCATTCAAATTTTGAGTTACATAATGTTTTTTCAACTTTTCCGCCAAAATAACAATCATTGAGGCATAAATTTTAATTGTTTTCATTCTTGAAATCTACATCATCTATCTGCTGGTTTAGATAGCACTCCGTTTTAAAAAATTTCCAGAAAAAATCCTTAAACAAGAATCCAATTTTTGAATACACTGACTGAATTTTGAGACTCTCGCTCTGCATTTCTAAATTTAAAAATTAAAAATATGCCAAAACGTATTCTCAGAACTTGAAAAAAAGTTGAGATACTGGATCTTGTGGTGGTCGTAGCATGCGAAAGAATCCAATTTCGAATCGCAGCTAACAGGATGTTTTTTCGATTGGCTTAATTTTTCTGTTCGTCCATCACCTCTCTGCTGACGATGACAAGCCTCAGAGAGACAAAACTGCCATGTTAAGCTTTCACAATATACACAACACAAACATTTCATATCCAACATTAGGGCAATTCACAATCTTGAGTATTTAAGATTGCAAATTTTAAATCAATCGTGAGCGGTCTTTTTCGGTTTACTTTGCAATACTAATATAGCATGAAATTAACCGCATTACTCACTGACCAATGAATTTTTTATTAGATTTTTTCCGTTATTTCGTTTTTTTATTCACTTATTTTCCATATCTTTGTTTTTAGCGACATTTTTTTTTTTTTTTGACAATCAGTAGCAGGATTCCCAAAAAGTTAACGATAATAATAATTGTCGTTATCGGTCATTGTGCATGCACAGTTTCATGGTAAATGAAATTTTTCACTAGTTAACTACAGCGGCAATCGTCGTTAAGGCGTTTGGGAATCTCGCAACAGCTGTTAGCTTAGAGTTCGGTATTGCATATGTATAGTAAATATAAACTATAGGTTTTAAATGTTGCATATTTACAAAAGCGTAGTTAATGCATCTCTGTATATTTTGTTACTGTAGAGTAAATATATACTCTATCATTTTGCAAATACTATGATGCAATACCATTTGCACCTGATTGTGAAAAGCCCTATTGAATTCATTCAGTTTTATTTTAAATATTCTGCACTTGCAACACATGTAAATTATAATTTGAAATTATATCTATGTAATTAAAATGAGTGGCGCAGTGGGTAGAGCGTGTGGCCCATAAGGCAGAGAACCCTAGTTCGAATCCCACCTGACACAGAAAGTTTTTTCAATTCAATTAATTTTTCTGTTCGGCCGTCACCTCTCTGCAGACAATGGCAAGCCTCAGAGAGTAAAAACTGCCACGAAAAGTTTATTGAGAACATAAGCCGTTCGGAGTCGGCATAAAACATGTAGGTCCAGTTCTCGATCATTTGTGTTCAAACATTTCACAACACACACAACACAATTGATCATAAGAAGCTCGGTCAAAGTCCTTTCAAGGGCTGACATGGCCATTTCGTTTTTAGTTTTATTCTTTAATTAAATTGAGTACAAAACTTTTTGATGATTCTGATGAGAATAAAAACGATTTAAATTTGGGCCAAAAATTGATTTTTTTTTTGTCAGCAAACGAAATAACAAACAAAAGGTTTGTGTTTGGGCACATCAATAGTATTTGTTTCTTTCACTCAACCGTATTGAACGCTCATGTCTATGGACTGCCAAAAACTTGTTAAGCACATCAAACAACGTAGCTGCTTTTTGTGTAAAGGGATACAAATGCGAGAAAACGTCCCTATTATACTATGCATTTTTTATGCATCAAAAATAGTACTGAACAATATGCTTATTTTATCGTGTACCTACCTGCGTTTCATACTAATTTAATTTCATTAAACCAAGTTTCAATTAGAAAATATCGTCATTTCTTAATTTCTGACCCCCTATAAATAAATTGTTACTTCGTTATTTATTTAGTCACTTTAACAAGCTCGACCTACGTCACGATTTTTCGCAGCCAACTTCAAAACACATGCGCAATAGGTAATCTTGCAATATATCTTGCGACTGTTACGAGTAGCAGTAGCCTTGAAAAAACTGGAAGTTTTTAAGCGCTGCATCAAGCTGTGAGCACACCCCATACACAGACCTACCAATTGAAGTTGAGTACAATCAGCTGTGTTTTGCTTATTTAATTTATATTTGTCGAAAAAAATGTGGTTAAAAAACAAAAGTTTTTTAAAAATATTTTTTTTTTTTTTTGGTTTTTACATAGGTTTCAGATTTTAAAATTAGTTACTTAATTACAGAGTTTTAATGTATTACTCTAAAAAGTTACAAGAAAAAGCAACTTGCTAAGATTAAAATGGATATGAATTATAATTCAATTAAAAAGTTGATGTGTTTGCTCCCGACATATATAACTTTTCTTCAGAAGGTGTTTTCTCCAATAGACTTAATACTAAATCTTAAAACTATTAAAACAATAAAAAGCAAATTAAAAAATAAAACTAGCATACAAAACTATACTAACGCAATTTAGGAATTACATACACAAATGGTTTCTCTTAGCCTCTAAGAGTGCCGGGAGATATATTTTTGTAAAATGCAGGTAAAAGTGGAGCTGCAAAGTCCAAATCTTTTGAGATATTTTCATTTAAAATTCCTAAGAGCGACAAATACTGAGAGTTAGACCAGGTAAAGGATTGTTGTGAGTTAACTATTTCTGAAGTTAAATGATTTTCGTGGAAATTTAATTTATCAACAGATTTTTTAAGAAAATATATTGCATAAAAAAAAGGGATTAACAGTGGCCTTAGAATATATGTACTTGTTTGAATAGCGTTTGGTAGATGCTTCAAAATAACGATCCACATATTTTCTAAGTACTTTTCTTTCCAAAATTTCAAGTTCTTTGGCAACTGAAAGAGATATGGTGAACCAAATCGGAAAAGCATATATCATTACTGAACGAATACTTACTTTATACAATAAAATTTTGGTGTTTTGGCTTATAAATTTATTAAACAAAACTGCAAACGTTGACTTAATTTTGTCATAAGTACTTGATGATATTTTTGAATGGAAATTGAACACCATTCAATGATAAGGCGAGTTTTTTGCTTTCTGCATTAACAAAGTATTTACATTTCCCAGATGCATTTCTTACGCAAATGGCTTCAGATTTCGAAGCTTTTATTATTTTCCCAGCTTTTATAAAAGTCATTTATTAAATTTAAATTATTAGAGACTATGCTCAAAGCACTAATTGTGAAAACACTAAACACAGCGTGTGCATAAACCAAAGAATCATATGCATAAAGATTACTTTTTGAGCCAGCAATTTTATGCGGAAAATCATGTATGAAAATATTGTAAAGGTGGGAGGCTAGGATTGCCCCTTGAGGTACCCCACTTCCAACAGAACTTCGAACAGAACTGAAGAAATGCCATTAATGTGTACTAAAAATTGACGATTATTGAAGAAACTCTTAAAAAGTTTTAGTATGAAAGGCGCAAAGCCAATACGGATTAATTTATATAAGATGCCATCGTAAAGGCGTGGTCAAACGCTTTTTCAATGTCGAGTGAAATAGCTACTGTTATTGTGAACTTTGAGAAGCGCATGAGTCGTGGAATGACCGGTTTTGAACCCGAATTGATGACATGGGGTGTGTGTCAAAAGGAAACTTTTCACTCGTGGTAGGAAAGAAAATAGCAAGTTGAGTAAAATTTGTGTGTGTTGAAATAAATTTGTCTTTTTTGGTGTGTCAAATGGACGATGAAATTTTGACAATTACATATTTTGACGTTCAACATTTCGGTCGTGTTTTAGCGCAAATATTTTATTTAATTTGCAAAAATTGTGATTAGTTGCTCAGAATGAACAGAATACTTCGAAAGTATTTTCCACTATTGCTTATGTTGCTGTCTGAAGCTGAATCGTTTGAAATAATTTATGATTTGATGATTTTTCTTAATGAAGAGCGAAGAGTAAGTACTGGCTATTGTTTTTCTGCTCAAGGAAACTGAAGATTCATTACTTGTTCAAGGGTATCACATATCTTCGACCGAGAGGTTATTCCGATGATTTAAGTGCTATAATGAATGGGGACAATGCAGTAACAAGAAGGCATTTAAGAGTATCTGGCAGGTCTTTTCGCAAAACTGTTGACTTTATTCCAGCGAAGCATCATGGATGGTCCAAGGAATATGAAGTAGCATGCTTCCTTTATTGGGTGGCATGCGGATGCAGCTATCGAGTGGCAGGAGGGTTCATGGGATTGAGCCGCTATATTGTTTGCAAAATAATATATAAAATGCTCGATGAAATTATAAAGCTGCGACACGTAATAAGCCATGGAAACATTGAAGAATATGAAAGAATTAGTGCAAAATTTTGCAGAAAAAGTAAAAGCAATGTTTTAAAAAATTTCATTGGTGCAATTGATGGTACCCATGTTCGCGTTCAATGCCCTGTCAACAAGCATGATGAGTACATAAATCAAAAAATTTTACTCAATACAAGCGCAAGCCGTGGTCGACAGTAATTGTAAATTTACAAGTGTGTTTATTGGGTTTCCTGGTTCAGTGCATGACACGCGTGTTTTTTTAAACAGCCCATTTTACAACAATGCAACCTATCCTCCAAGTGGATACTTCCTGTTTGGCGACAAAGGTTATCCATGTCAAGTTCACCCGATAGGTATAATAACCCCCTTCAAAGACCCCTGTAGCAGCAATCAAAAACGATTTAATGCGGCTCATAGCAAGTCCAGAATAACCGTTGAATGCGCATTTGGCATGTTAAAGACTAGATGGAGGAACATTTTTAATAGAGATTTAGAATTAAACATGAAAAATTGCATAAACTGCTTTTAGTGCATTTGTGTTGCACAATATTTGCATTCTACAGGAGGATTTCGAACCTCTAATCGAACAAATTCAGTTAGAAGATAGATATTTTAATGAAGGAGAAGCTACAATTCCTGACTCTGCAGAAGGATTAAGATTTAGAAATGAAATGTTTAATGACTTTTTAATGGAATCTTCAATTATTGAATAAATATAAAAATATTTCAAATAATTCATTAATGAATTCCTTTTTTTAAGAATATTAAAAAAATTAAGTTATTGAAATAAAAGTTATTTCAAAAGTTGAAATTAATAGTAATAAGGAATATTCAACTGGGCCGAAGGTAAAATACCTCCACAGCCATGTGTTAGCATATTCGAACTTAAAATGCTCTCATTATTTTGCTGACGTTACTTTGTACGGAGAAAAGCTTTGAATTGCATTAAATTTTTGCAAATTTCAAAATCCAAGTTCTATCTAACAAATATGCAAGCTTATGTGTAAAATATAAAATGAATTTTTTTTCAAGTTTCAAATTTATGGAGGATATTATGGGAGGATATATGGAGAATTTATGGCATAGGAGGTATCATTTCCCGTTATCCAGCTTATTTTACTATAATATTAATCGGTATTAAATATGTGTAAAATTTCAACTCATTCAGATACCGAGAAGTGGGTGAAAATTTATTCACAAGATTTGGCTATTAACGGAATACAATTTTTTTTTTAAATTAATAAATTGGCCACTTCAGCCTTCGAAAGGAGTTTGGCAGAGCTTTTAATTCATTGTATTTAACGATTGCAGTTCATTATTACTTTCGGTCTAAGATAAGCTAATTTCAACGATTAAGGGATAACAAAGACTTTTTCCAAATGAAATACCAATTTGTACCGGGCAGGACAATTTGTTTAGTTTATTGGTGTTTCAATGTTAAAGAGCCATGAAGTGTATAAAGAAATAAGCATAAAACTAACCTTACAATAGCAACAATAATAGTTTACTTTTAACATTTATTACATTTTCATCATTAAACAAACGAAAAAAACTAAAAATTTATCCCATTTTAACAACAGTGAATACTCTTACCCTCATGCATTAAATCGAACGCCTCATTTATGGCATTCAAGTTCATGGTGTGCGTTACAAATTCATCGACCATTAATTCCTCACGCAAGTATTCATCAACTACTTAGGTACATCCGAAACACTACGCCATCCACCGAATGCAGTTCCCTTCCAAGTGCGACCTACTACTAGTTGAAATGGGCGTGTACTTATTTCTTGTCCAGATGCTGCCACTCCAATGATAACCGATGTGCCCCAACCTTGGTGGGTTGACTCCAGTGCAGCACGCATATTATTAACATTGCCAATGCATTTAAAGCTGTAAACGAAACCACCATCAGTTAGTTCGATGAGGTAGTTTTGTATGGGTCCCTTGTTCGCTTCATCCTTAGGATTAACAAAATCGGTGACGCCGAATTTCTTGGCCACTTCATATTTTGCTGGGTTAATATCAATGCCGTATACTTTTGAGGCACCTGCTGGGAATGCCACAGCTAACACACACTTTCAAGCGGTGCATTCGTATAAATCTACAAAATGAGCTCACGCATTATTAAAGATAATAATTACCATTTCACTTATACACCCACCTTACACAAACAAATATCAGCGACCACTGTGTACTCAGAAAAAGTCGATGTTCCCATGAAGTGGAAAATCTGTTTGCCTTTGCATGTGAAGCGTGTAGGTCCATCGGGCATCGCACCATTACCCTGAGTGACACGTATCTTCTGGCATAAATTTGTTTTGTTGCTCTTGCAAAATTCGCATTCATTACATTGCGGAATGTAAAGAGGATAACATGATCACCTGCCTGAAAGTTGGTTACACCCTCACCAACGCTTTCAACTATACCGGCACCTTCGTGACCTAAGATCACTGGAAAACCACCTTCCGCATCATGTTCACCCAATGTGTAGGCATCAGTGTGGCACACGCTAGTAGCTAAAATCTTAATGCGTACTTCATGAGCTTTCGGTGGCTTCACTTGAATTTCCTCGATAGCAATTGGCTTCGTGGCCTTCCAAGCGACAGCGGCTTTGCAGGTTATGACCTTGAAAGGACAAATCAAAAAGACTTTAATACTTAAGCACAGTATTTATTAATCAGAAATAAAAACCAAAAGTTTTTCGATATTTTTTCGATCAGATTAAAAAAATTATTTTTTCATCGAAATTATATCGATAAAAAACGGAACATGTGTATGTATCTTACAGTGGCCGTTATTTAGAAGTATTTTTTTTAAGTAAAATTTCTTTTTCGTTAGTGGTGGCTTTTGTAACTTAGAGTATATGAAATTGGTTAATCAGACTCCGATTCCGAGGAAGCAACAAGAAGCCCTGAAACATCTATGTGTGAATAATCTGCTTGCATCATCTGCCCAAAAACTGACAGCAAAGACGACATTTGCTTTTTTGTTCTTCTCTCCCTTTTAAGCATCACACGCTCCAATCGATCGAGCCGATTTCCACGACCCATTCCTTGTCTTGATGTTGTTGACTCTGTCGGAGATTGAGTCGAAGATTGGGATGACGCAAGTGGCCGAAATAAAGAAAATTGAGAGCCAGAAGGCATTTTCATTGGTGATGGAACCGTAAGTGGTGAAGAAGCAGGTGGTGAAGAAGCAGGCAGTGATGACGATGCAGGCAGTGACGCCGATGCAGGCAGTGGCGATGAGGGTGTACTGGTCAGGAGTTGAGATGTGGTAGCGCATTCCTCTCGGCGCATAGTAAATGGCCCCTCTATTTCCCTCCTCCTCGATTTCACCTCATGACGAAAGTTGTCTTTGCAGGCAGCATACTTTTGTATCGCCTGAAAAAATGGCCAATCTTTTGCCTCCTCGGTTGTGGATTCGTCACCAACACCTTCACCAGACCGGTACTTCGTCAGTTCTTTATACTTTGCTATCAGCATATTCCACTGATATTTGCAATTTGCAGCGTCTTTGGAAGGATCTTTTATAACTTCCCTCAAGGACTCCGCTACCATTCTGAAAAGGAAGAAACTAATTAAAACCCTTAACATACATTTACACTTCATCTGACCTCCAACCCTCGTTGCTGTTGGCATTTTTGCCTGTGAACATCCCATCCAGTGCAAGTCTCTTCTCAATGAGACTGAAGCGGTCTGAATTGCTCCCTGAAAATATACAGCCATGGACACATAAATAGCACAAATGTCAACTTATTTTTTAAACGTTTCATTTAAACATAATAATGCATTCATTAACTGTAGTTATAATTTTTTGAGACTCCAGTGTGAAGTTGTTTAAAACTCCGAGAGAGATGTACCGTTACTTACTTTTATTTGCTCAGGCTATCTCTTTCTGTATAGGCATGTACGATCTGCTATGGTCATATAAATAGCACACATGTTAGATGGTGAATAAAAGTCAACAAGATCGGGTGCTTGTAAAACTTTTAGACTTTTATTCAGCTAATTTCGCCGATTCTAAATAAAATTGGGCATGGTAAACATTGCACTCCTGAAAAAGTTCTATAATTCACGAACTAAGTCGAAAAGGCAAAAAACCATCGGAAATCGCGGATATTCTCAAAATTTCGCGAAAAATGTTTTATAATGCACTCAAGCTGGTTACATCAAATGGTTCAAATAATTTCGAGAATAAGCTGCGCAATCCTAGATCGCGTAAAACCACCGCTTCTACTGATAGACTTATAGTTCGCAAAAGTAAGGCTGATCCTTTCAAGTAAGCAAAGCAAATTATGAGGGAAATAAATGAAGAAAATAACCTTAATGTTTCAAGAAAACTAGTATCTTAGAGACTACATGAAGCTAATCTTTATGGACGCATTTGCCGAAGAAAGCCGCTCTTAACAAAAAAAAATGTAAAGGATCATTTAGCGTTTACAAGGGCCCATGTGAATGAAGAAGACCAATTTTAGAAGAACGTGCTCTTGACTGACGAAACTAAATTCAATAGGGTTGGGCCAGATGGAAAAACTTTTGTTCGGCGCCCCAAACGCCAAGAGTTGAATCCGAAGTATACAAAAAAATCATTAAAGCATGGAGGAGGGAATTTAAGGGCTTGGGGAGCTTTTTCCTGGCACGGCGTTGGGCCAATTTTTCGTATACCAGGAATAATGGACAAAAATATGTATTTAGATATTCTTAATAACCAGATGAAACCATTTGTATTTGAGAACATGCCTATTAGGTGGACTTTTATGCACGATAATGATCCAAAACCCACAGCAAAGGTTGTGATTGATTGGCTAAAAATGGGAAAAAATAAATATTTTGAATTGGCCGGCTCAAATCCCAGACCTCAACCCCATAGAAAATTTTTGGGATGATGTGAAGGCCAGCATAAGCAACAAAAATTTTCGAAATTAAGATGAGTTATGGGGTGGAATTGAGAAGGCTTAGTACTCTATTCCGAAGGATAGGGTCAGGAAGCTTGTATAGAGTATGGGACGAAGATGTCGGGCTGTTTTGTACAATTTGGGATACAGTGCCAAGTACTAGTAGGCATATTCGTAAGCTCATTGTTAAATAAAAAGAAATCACTATGTCTTCTTTTCAGAAACCATATTGTGCTATTTATATGTCCACCTCAGCTAAGGAGCAATTTCAGATTTTTCATTAATTCTCTAATTTTTAATTCGTAATTACAAAGCTACTACTGATTTTAAGTTTTTAATGTTTAAACTCAAATACTATGAAATAAATTTTTGTTTTCCTCTACGTATTTTATTTAAATTTATGTGAAACGCCCTACATGCATTTTTGTGCTATTTATGTGTCCACGGTTGTATATATATGCAATAGAGTGGTCCTTAATTGTAAATTCTAAATTATTTTCTTGTTTGATTTTTTCAAAATTTGTATTTTTGGGTTTTTTGGAATTTTTTAATAAAAATTGTGAAATTCGAAATTTCCAAAAGGCATTCTTCACACAAAAAATTTCGCAATGACCAAATTATTAAACGTAATCACACCATTTTTTGTATCTGTATTAGGTATAGTTTTAGAAACTATTTCCATGACGTTTTACTGAGTTTTTTAAAATATGCATTTTTGCCATTTTTTTAATACAACATCAAAAAAATTTAGATTGTTTTTTAAAAGTAAAAAATCGTAACTCTGGTGATTTAAGTCCGATTTTAATGTTTGATAACTCATTTTAAAGAAAAATTAAATGAAACACGAAAAGCGCACCAGTTTTTTTAAAATTTGAGCCTTGGAAAAATTTAATTTTTATCGTATCTGAAAACACAAATGAAAATGAAATCGAAAAGCGTTATTGGAATCGTTATAGAAAGCGTATAGAAATACATGCTTGTAATACGTTATACGAAAAAAATTAAGTTGAATCAAGTCAACTTTGTTGAGTTGTGAAAGGGGCCTTTATAAGTTGTGCTCCCACTTCACTTGCTCGCTCCAATAAGTTCTTAGAGCTTAAACGTACCGTAGAGCTTAACGTAACGTTATAAGCGACAAAAGAACGTTTTTAATGGCGCACTTAAAGCAATTTGATTTCGATTGGGAATTTTTTGGTGTAAGAGCTGTAAAGAAAAGTGCCTGTATATAAAAAATCAAAATATATCCTTTAAGAAGAAAACAAAAAAGGATTTAGATACTTTCGTAATGGAAAACCGTTTTATATCCAAAGCGCAATGGATGATAACGTTTTTTCAGTAAGCATAACATCTTCACTGATGGAGCTTACAACGTTTTTCCACATTACCGTTTCTAGAGCAATTTTCTTGGGTTCAACTTATCCTATGCTTCCCGTATGTGCTTCTCCACTGTTTCTTAGCCTCTTATTGTTTATGTCTTTCCAATTTTTAAAACTTATCTTACGTTTTTTACCTTTATTGCACTTTTGCATCACGCTATTCAATTCTAAATTGGCCATGATGACGAGCACATGCAACGTTTTTCCATTTACTAATGACATTAGCAAGCATGTCAATACCTAAAAACAAATAAAATTTGAGAAACTATGTAATCTCATAATACGCCAGAGTATTTTCAATGGTAATATGCAAAAAACCCATTTTTGATTTATATTTAAATGTCGCTCACAACGTTATTGGCGTCAACGCTTCATATGCTGCTAGCTTAGCTTATGCTATGCGGCTGCAGCAACCTAGTAAAGGGTATCAATAAATTAAATTATGAATCAAGGGTAATTCGAGTGCCATCGCCGATTGAATTAGAAGAGACATATACGACGGCTTCAAAGGCAGCTTTGAACAATCACGTGGAAATTACGGACCGGCGGAATGTTTACCTGCTGGCGGCATTGCATTTGGCAGCGGAGCGGATGTATGCTGTAGCCGTGCATCATTGCAATAGCCTTTTCCCATTTGCATGCACCAGCAGTTCCGCGATATCCACGTGAGTGAGCCATCATTCTTTGTTATCTTCCATTTGCAATATTTTTACAGCACTCGGATTGCCCTTGGTTGGTACTCGCTTAAAACAAAAGGAACAACACTTTTAGAGCACAATTTACTTTAAAATATATTCAACTGGAAATAAAAGGAACAACTAAAGCATCTCGCGTTAAAAGCCACAATTTATCATTAACTTTACCGCACAGAACTAAACACATAAAAATGCAGCTTTCACAAAAACTCACAGTTAAAAATTGTATTAGTTTTTATTTATTCCGGTTTAATCTTTACGTTAAAAGAACGATAGTTTAATTAAGAAATTCACAAATTATAATAGCTAGTCAAATCGAAATACAGCGCGGAAATGAATGTAATGTTTTCTTCTCACTTTTTGGATGTGTCAAAAATGCATTTTTCGATTGTATTATACTTTTGATTATATTCACCTCACAATTGCCAAAAATTGCTCTAAACAATTCGCAAGTAGAGTACGAAAATTTTTGGATTAAGAAATTTGAAATTTAATCAATCCCTAAGGATCTTTTTGCATTTAATGTTTTAATTATCTCTATCAATCCTTCTGATGTTATGAAGTGAATATAATCTGAATTTCGCAGAGAAGAAAAATTTGAAGTAAAATTACAAATTGTGGATAGTTAGAAAGATGATGGATAGTTAGAAAGATGAGAATCTATAACAGTTTTTATAAAAGATATATTAGGAGAATTTGGAAGGATCTCTTTATAGATATCAATGAAATGTGAACGGAAGGCTTCGGCTTTTTCTTCGTCCTTGGAAATAATTTCTTCATTCTCAATTATTTTATCGCAGCTGCAATTTCTTTTTTTCTTCCTATTATACTATAAATTTTGTTGTAGGCTCTAGGACCGGGCTTAATTTGTTCAAGTCAAGCTTTAAATTCCTTTGCTAGGTGAATTTCGATTTGTTCTTTGATAATTGTTTTTAAGAGCTGAATTTGAGTTGATAATAATTGGTACTCTGGGTTTCTCTTGTTGAAATTTCAATGAGAGATCTGCTTCAACTTTTATTGCCATAAGTAATTAATTTTAAAAAGTTTTTTTATATTTTCTGGAAGAAGAATTTTTTTTTTGTTTTAACACAAAAGTTTCAGTGTGTGTTGAAGTAACTGAATTTACAGCGCTTGTAAAATTTTCAATCAAATTGTTTATTTCATCATAATCTAAACTGCAGTCTGATGGAGCCGATATGTGGGAAATAGAAACGTCTAAGTCAGTTTGAAAACTGTTTTTTTAAAAGAAGTAATTAAACGCGATTGTTTAAGGACCAAATTGAAATCAAACAAACTAAGTTTTAATTCAAAGGGAAAATGATCAGAAAAAATGGTAAACTTGAAATACTGAAGTTGACGTAAATGAAATTAAATAAATTTCCACTTATTAGGAAATGATCGAGGAAAGACGAACCGTTAGGAAATTATGGGCTTAAATCGCAAATTCTATCAAAGTCTAGCGAAAAATTTTGAAGCCAGCTATATAAAGCCTTTCCATTTAGGTTATCAATACCATCACCCCAAGTTTGGTTTTTTGAATTGAGATCGCTACCAATTATACATCCATCAAAGTTTTTAGAAAAATTGTTTGTTTTTACTAAACCTTCGTATAAATCCTTACTTGAAAATTTGCATGGAAAATAAATACCAAATCAAAAATCTTTCCTAACACTATTAAATGTGAGACTGATTTGGGCAAAACAGTTTGGAAATTTTAAATTTGGAATAAACAAAGTGGTATACTTAAAAGTAGCTTCAATTGCTATCCCAACACCTTGAGATGAACTGTCTCTGATAAAATTATATTTTCCATAAATATTTTACTATTCTTAGATAAACGAGTTTCTTGAATGAAAGCAATGTCAATTTTATTGTGTTCTAAAATTTTAAACAGCTCAATTTTGCGACTTGATTCGATCAATGAACTTGTATTAAATGTTAGCAGGTTTAAAGATCTATGGAACATACTTGCTTTAACTTCTTTTAATAGATTGAAATAATCTTCTTTTGCTTTTTCTTTGGATAGAAAGTGATAGTTTTGCAAAAAATTTTGAATTTTGAAATCAAGAGAAATTGGTTCTGGAGGAATAAAATTTTTTCCCATTTTTAAGAAAGATTCGATATATGAAGCCTTTGAAGGAAAAGTTGAAATATTACTCTCGGAGAAATGTTTTACTGTAAAAATTGCTTGCAAAAGATTTATTTGGAGGAACCAAGTTTGTTTTATTTAAGACATGATTAACTGCATCTAAAGCTTAAAGTTTTCTTTCTTTTGCAGCAGATATATTATTTCTGAACTTTTGTTTGTAAGCTTTGAAATAGAGGCAGCCTCTATAATTTGCTGGATGTCCAGATTGTTGACAATTTATACAGTATGGAGTTGAATTGTTATCTTTTTTTAGTAGACATTCGCCTGGTGCATGCCAATGGTCACATTTTACGCAAGCATATGGTCGATTGCAGTTGCGAGCGCTGCCCCCCAAAAATTGGCATCTCTTGCACTGTGTCTCTTTAGAATTTGACTTAGGAGCTTCCCAGGAAATGGACTGATGTAAAATGTATCGAAGTTCTCTATATCACCCAATCTTTTACCAGGCAGTAGAGTTACCAGAAATATAATTGTGTCTAAATTAATGCGAATCGAAAAAGCAGCTGGAAACTTTGTCACATATACCCTGAAGCTCCTTTCTAAAGCTACTTTAATATCGTCTGGGGTAGTTTGAAAATAAAGGCCTCTTAAAATCAAGCTCACCTGTTTAAGATGTGGTGGAGTAAAGGAATAAGAATCAATACCCTGGTCTCTAAGTACCATATAGGAACAAACTAACTTGTTTTTAATAACAACTAATTAAAGAACTAGTTTAAAATAAACTAGTATATGAACTACTTTGAATTATATTAAGGCGGGATCCACTTCAATTCTAAATAGTTTTTATTGCATTATATATGAAATAATTGAAATACTACTTAAAAACAAGTGATTGATAAGCTACTTTGAATTATATTAAGGCGGCAACTACTCTGATTTTGACATGCTTTAAATTCAAATTTTTATTAGATTACAAGTTTATATATATTTAACCATGTTATTTCATCAAATATTATTAACTTTCAATAGTTTTCAATTGGTTATTTAAAGCAATTAAAAAATAATTTAAATGTAACTAATTTAACAAGTAGTTGAAAATATATGCAGATGAAAGTCAATTGACTTATATAGTCAATTATAGTGGACATCACCATACAATATATGTTAGTTCGTTCTATGGAAAAAAGTCAGAATTTCAACTAGTTGTGGTTGACAAAAAACTACTTTATCAACTACTTTTAAATTAGTTGGTTTTCCTACAGGGTAACGTCATCATTTCGAATAGAGTAGAAATGAGTAGAAATGTCCTCTAAATAGAGTTCACTCTTGTAGAATCTTTTGTTTACAATTTTAAAGTTAATTCAAGGACTCTTTATTTTTTGCTGGTCAACTAAGTTTTTAATAAAAAATACAAAATTTTTTTTTTTTAAATAATAGGACAAACATTTTTGAGCTTTTGTGCAGTTCCATTTTTACTTGCATTTTTTATAGTTTTTAAAGGTTGGTTATTTTTAGGAAATAAATTACTCTCGATATTTTGGTCGCCCAAAATAGCAAATCTATTTTGACTAGAAGTTGAATTACTTAAAACGAACTTACTCTGCATATTAATGACATTATAGTTCTTGATTTAGCCACCATTTGAACGCTTCATGCGCTTTTGTTGAACAAGTGAAAATTCCTTCTCATTGACGTATTTAATCATAAGTGAGTTTGAATCTTCTTCGCCAAACCAATAAACATTTTGTAAGGATGGACGTGAAGTTGACTTATTTTTGTCCTCAATGCTATTTTCCACAAATTTTTCTGAAGTCCCAGGTAATTTGAAGGCCAATTAAACATTTTGTTCAGAGACCGAATTGCTTGTACTGATACTATCCGGAGGTTTTTGGTGAAACACAGCGTTTGTGTTTCCATCGTCCATCGTTAATGTCTTAAAAGTTGTTATAAATTTTCTTTCTAAAGATTTTTTTTTATTTTTTGAAAGTTTTACCGTTTCTAGATTAATTTTCCCAAATTGAAAAACTTTGTTTGAAATAAATTGCGACAAAAGTCTAGGTTAAAAAAGAACACACAACGCAAAGACAAAAAGCGGAAAATCCGAAATTGTTGAATATTTCATTGAAGTAGCTGCCCTTAAAATTCTCTACATGGAAGGTATAAAAAGGTGTGCTTTCATCCACCAGGACCATCAAGAGATTGGTTTTTGGGCCGTTGGTTTTTGCAAAATAGAATATTACATTTGACTATAAAGCAAAAATAAAAACATATAAAAAAAAATACGAAATGTCCATTTCAGTCCTTGAAAGGACTTCGACCGAGCTTCCTATAATCAATTGTGTTGTGTGTGTTGTGAAATGTTTGAACACAAATGATCGAGAACTGGACCTACATGTTTTATGTCGACGCCGAACGGCTTATGTTCTCAAGAAGCTTTTTATGGCAGTTTTTACTCTCTGAGGTTTGAAATTGTCAGCAGAGAGGTGACGGCCGAACAGAAAAATTAATTCAATTGAAAAAACTTTCTGTGTTAAGTAGGATTCGAACCAGGGTTCTCTGCCGTATGGGCCACATACTTTACCCACTGCGCCACGGTTGCCACAGCTTATGACTTTCATAATATTCAAGATATCTTTATTAAATTTTTCACATATTTTTGAGATGTTTCGAAGTAACTTAAAATGAAGAAAAAATTCGATCTGGGATGCCTCTAAATGTATTGCCGGCCTTCCTGACAGAAAAAATTTAGATTTTTCATTTTTAACAAAATGGTAGTGGACTTTCAGTATGTTAATTATAGGGTGTTGCTCGGTGATGTTTATGATGATATTATATTTTTAAACATTTATAAATGAAAATGGTTGAAAATTGAAAAAAAAGATACTGAGAAAATGTGTGCGCAAATGACTTTATTCAAACTATTATTTTTAATAATCTTTAAGAAAAGGCTTAAATTTATAGAGTCAAACTTATGAAAAAAAGTTTCGCTTCAAAAAAAAAAAAAATAAATAAAATGGCCATTTCAGCCATTGAAGGGACTTTGACCGAGCTTTTCATGATCAATTGTGTTGTGTGTGTTGTGAAAATGTTGAACACAAATGATCGAGAACTGGACCTACATGTCTTATGTCGACTCCGAACTGCTTATGTTCTCAAGAAGCTTTTCATGGCAGTATTTACTCTCTGGGGCTTTCTATTGTTTGCAGTAGACATTTGCACGAATACATCCGAGCACCTCTTCAAAACATTTGATTGAAACACGTATCCCTATAGGAACAAACTAACTTGTTTTTAAAAACAACAAGTAAAAAAACTAATTTAAAATAAACTAGTATATGAAGTACTTTGAACTATATTAAGGCGGGATCCACTTCAATTCTAAATAGTTTTTATTGCATTTTATATGAAGTAATTGAAATACCACTTAAAAACAAGTGGTTGATAAACTACTTTGAATTATATTAAGGTGGAAACTACTCTGAATTGGACATGTTTTAATTGCAAATTTTTATTAGATTACAAGTTTATACATATTTAACCATGTTATTTCATCAAATATTATTAACTTGAGGCTTCACTAACATTTTGTTTTAAAAAGACATATTTTTTTATTTACGACATTAAACTGCAAGACAGAAGTGGTAAACACACTTTAAAACTAATAAACTGCCTGTAAACTCTGTGAAGCGATTAAAAATTCTTTATTATTTAAGATATTCAAATTACAGACTGCTACTGTTTAGCAAACATTGCACAATTTGGACTCTGTACGGAAATTGATGCATTGCTTAACCATTCAGCAAACACCTCATCACTTCAATAGTAAAGACGCACGCCTTGCCCTACGTAGCGTCGAGTCTGCTCCATTACTTCATTGCGATTGACACATAAAAGAAGCACTAAGCAAAATATAGGTATGCCCATCGACCATGATTGATGGTTGCAAAGCGTGGAAAATCCCGCTGACACGCTTGTTTAGCTTATATTTTGAAATGAAGCATCAAAAAGCTGGCTCGTGTTAAATAACAGGCGCAGTATTCACACAATTCCGATCAATTGGATCGGCACCTTCGCTCGTGTACCCATGCGGTGGCGTGCCCGTTTTGTAAACTGCTTCCGTGGTAGGCATGCTCACATATAAGCGCAGAGTTCCTCCAGCTTCTGGAACTATCACCTGTTGGAAGCAGAAATAGTCCAATGAAGAAAGGAATAATGAAATTATATCTACCATCGCAGCGTACTTCTGTTGCGCTCCTTGAATGTAATAACTAGTCCTTTTTTGAATTAACTGGCAATGAAGATTGGCATGAATAATTTTTGAATTATTTTAAAATCAATTAAAACACCACAAAGAACGACATTTCACAATTTTCCATTAAAAAACTCTGATCACTTTTAACTTTGTTTACATTTTGCTTTCAGATTTTATATTTCAGAATTTATTTGTGTCGACCAGGCATCCTTTTTTTTGGCATGATTTATGTATTTTTCAAAACAGTCAAATAAATGATCTCTTTGATTTATAGAAATTTAAAATTTTTATGCTTTTAAATTCATCTTCAGTAAGTGGAATATTAAATAGGTTTGAATTGGTTATTTTAAAGTAATTACAAAAATAATTTAAATTTAACTAGTTTAACAATTAGTTGAAAATATATGCAGACGAAAGTCAATTGACTTATTTAGCGGACATCACCATACAAAATATGTTAGTTCGTTCTATGGAAAAAAGTCAGAATTTCAACTAGTTGTGGTTTACAAAAAACTACTTTTTCAACTACTTTTAAATAAGTTGATTTTCCTACAGGGATACTTACACTCTATCATTGTCAACAACCAACTACGAGTGTAGTTGACCAACCAAACCGAAATGTTTTCAATATGAAATTTCCTCTCGTATTTGTGCTCGTATACCAAATACATGTATATAGCAGGTCATTCAATAAGTCCTAGTATAATATATATACTATACTATACGTACTATAAGTATATATATATATATACAATAAGTCATAAGTAAGAAAAAATTAAAATTTTGATAAAACTGGATTATATTATTCAACATAGTTGAATTCGAGAGCGATACAATGAGTATAGCGATTTTCCAACTTTTTGATACCATTGATAGTACCATTTCTTTGTCTCGTCAAAATAAGTCTCAGTTTCAGCGATTACTTCATCATTGAACTTGAATTTTTTTCCAGCAAGCATTCTCTTGAAATCTGAAAATCAAAATACAGACGCCATCACCTTACAAGTCGACTGGTGGATCTTTGCTCGCTTTTGATTCGTTCGGTTCGTTGACTGCTGTCCACTCAGCTGACTGTCTTTTGGCTTCTGGTGTGTAATAGTGAAGCCATGTTTCATCCATTGTCACATATCGACGATAGAATTCGATTTTTTGCGGTTTAACAGCGCCAAACACTCCTCTGAAGCATCAATTCATTGTTGTTTTTGGTCGACTGTGAGCTCACGCGACACCCACTTTGCACAGAGCTTTCGCATACCCAAATGTTTATGTAAAATGGTAAAAACACTACCATCTGATATCTTTACAATGTCAATTAACTCGTGCATCTTCAATTTGCGATCGTTCGTAACCAATTTGTGGACATTTTTGATGTTTTGTGGAATAAGAGTCTGATTTGGCCGTCCACTGCGCTCTGCATCATTTGTGCTTGTACGATCACGTTTAAATTCGACAATCCACCTTTCTATCATTTGTCTCGATGGAGCAGAGTCCGGATAAGGTTTATCAAGCCATAATTTGGTTTCCACTGTATTTTTTTTTATCAAAAAGCAATGCTTTATCATAACTCGAAATTCACTTTTTTCCATTTTTTTTTCAATAACAATATTTGTACACAAAACGCTATAACTCACGAATCAATCGTCAGATTGTGGCACTAAATAAAAATCATATGGAAAAAAATCTAGTAACGCCATCTATGTGTCATCCTACGGACTTTTTGAAAATACTGTTAAGTTAGATTAAATAAAATAATAAGGGTATTCACTTCAACGCTGAAATTTCAGAAATGCTGATATTTACGAAAAAGTCAGTGCAATTGTTGTTGTTTTGGTTTTCCGAAGTTTGCTTAAATTTAATCATCTATTGAGTTGATGAAAAATAATCGTCGGAAATTAGCGAGAAAAGATGTGTTCAGTAATCATAAGCGAATCTGTTTAATGAGTGTGAGTCATTGTGAATATGATAATTTCTATAAGAAGAAGAGCATTCTGTCAAATCTCGCCTACATGCTAATAAAATGTCTGCAATTTAGAACGAAATTGCAATTCAGTTAGTTTATTTTAATTGATTTAAAGTTTTGATGGACGCTTATAAAAATTATTAAAGTATAAAGTACATATATGGTATATGTTAGGGCGGGTCGATTTAAATCGCTCAATGCTCTGTGAAAATCGTATTCTAGGGATCAAAATAAGAAACTTTGCCGAAGGACTCATACCTCTAAAACGAATTCTGATGTCCCCCAATTTGGGTCGAACTTTTGGGTAGGGGCGAATTTTGAAAAATCCCACTTTGACCCATTTAGAGTGCTCCAATCGAGTCCAAATGTATGACCGACCCCCACTAACTTTGGAGGCTTGACCCACCCATGCCAGTGGCACACCCCCTGTGGGGTTCCCCATACAAACATTTCAAAAAATCACCAATTTTGGCACTTTACATGAAAAAATCAGCGAAATGGCTATGTTTTTTCTTTATTTTTATTTATTTATTTATAATAATATTTATTTTTAATAAATAATTTAATATCTATTTTTTCCCTTTTGAAATTTATTTAGTCAGAACATATGTAAATGAAAAAATTAATTTAAGTTAGATATAGAAAAGAAACTAAAAAAATTATTGTTTGAAGTCTTTTTTACTTTCAAGTCTGGGCAATTTCGCACGGCTCTCTAATGTCGTCGCCATAACAGCCTCTACATTTTCCGGTATAACCCGTTTGGAAACGCTAGCTAGCAATTGAACATGTCGTTCCGTTCCTTGTATGTGTGATGCAATTTTTGGATCATTAAACGGTGGATCATCTTGATTTAAATATTCTTTCAATGTATCGTACGGAATGCTTCGCATGAATGGTGGTTCAAATACGTTATTTATGTCATTCATATTGATCATTTCCGTGTAACTTGTGCAATTAAACTTTATATCTGATTTTTTATAAGCTCTAAGTTGCTTTGGGTCGTCAACATCTGTTCGATAGCGTAGAATTATGTTGATAGCACAGTCGCGCTTTTCTTTGCTATCATCAAACAACATTGATAACAAGATATTTTCCGAATGCGCATAATATGAATTATCTGTAATTACTTGATTGACAATTTTGCGTAAACGATGTTCTAGAAATCGTGACCAACTTATGAAGTTGAAAAATAATGCACTGCCGTACACGACAGAGCTGTACTACTTGATATTGAAGTACATTGGCACATAACATTTAATTATAAATTCAACCAGAATTCTTAAATTTGCATCTGGATTTTCCGTTGTCACATATAATCGTAATATTCTAGCGGCCTTGGTGAGCCACCGAGAATGTACAATTTTCCCTGGTTTGATGTTAGCCACATCCACCGAAACCACGCTGCTAGAAATTGCATGGGCCATGTCGTATAAGTACTTCGAATCGGTGGAAAATTCAATTTTTTCCTGGAGCGGGGGCATATTTTGCAACTCTGGAAGCCGTCCACCACCTGAAAATATATAATAATAAAATAATTAAAAAAGGTTGACAATTATAATAAATGAGTGATAGCAATAACTTACCGGAAGAGTTTCACAAGTTTCGATTTGACGTCTCAGTTTTCCGGTTGCCGATCTTGGTCCAGTGCTGGTTGATTTATCCAAAGCTTCAAACAAAAACCGAAACGGAAGTTCGTTGAAGTGTAGGAGGCAAACGAACCAATGCAATGGTCTTTTTAACAGCAGTTCGAATCGTCGTATAATTCCACCGTGTGGGCCAGTGTTTGTTGGCTCACCGTCAGTGCATATTCCAATTAATGCATCCAGTGATATATTTTTATCGTTGAAAAAATCATTTAATTTGGTTGTTTTGTATTCAGCGGTTTCATGTTCCAGACTTCTTGAACCGGTGGCGGTGCGTATGTTGAATCATCGGGATCTTGGTATGTTGGCATTGATGACATAGACGTTGCTCCTTGCTCTTCAGTTTCCATCACAACTGCATCCATTGTTAGTCTTCTCTGATTATGTTGATCGTGCATGACCTCTTTGAGGCGTTCGGGAACCCAGCCGCATGCACATGGAGCTGCCTTCAAATCGCATTTACATGTTCCAATGTAAAAAATTGTTTCCAGAGATTTTACATACTCTGTAAATTGTTGGGTTTTGTTTCTTCTCTTGATTTGCTCTGTATACTTGTCAAGCAATTTATTCAATTTATTAAATACACTTTTTTTCAGCATTATTTCCATACCAAGTTTTTCCCAAATTCCATTCAACTTATCTTGTACAATTACTTGAATAGTGAATGATTTATGGGGAAACTTTTTTTGTTCTGTTTTAGCACGTTCGCTTAAGTAAAAATAATATCTCAAGATATCCAGATGGGTTGGTAAATTAAGATCAGTCAAATCAGTAGACACACCAAAAACAGTAACATCGTGCTTGGGTATATGACTCATTGGGTTTTCGATAGTTGTTGATGCTGTTGTTGCTTCATCTTACGGTGTAGAGGATGGTGGATTCATTGTAAACTTTTTGATTTGGAATGGTCAACTTCACTTATTATTTTTTTTTTAAATATTTTTTTATCTGAAATTAGCACTTTACACTTTGAGTTCTTCACAACGACTTAATGCATTCACAAAAACTGTTGCGTTATATATGGTCTACGAGACGAGGTAATAAGAATGAAATGGTAATTTCAATTCTACCTGCTGTGTCTTGTGGTGGCTTAAAAACGCACACAAGCAATTTTAGGATCTGCAATTGTGTCACAGTGATACCTTAATTTTTTCAAAGGGTTGCGGTGCATTCCAGTGATACCTTAATTGTTAAAATGGTTGCATAAAACGGGCATTTCTTAAGAAGGTGCCATAAAATACCCACAAAAAGGGTTTTAAAAACAACCTTCATTTCTTAAGTAGGTGCTATAAAAAAACTACACAAGTAAGTATACGACATGCAGCTGTGTCTTGTGGTGCCTTAAAAAACGCACACAAGCAATTTTCCGATTTGCAATTGTGTCACAGTGATACCTTCATTTTTTAAAAGGGTTGAATAAATTTGTAAAGAGAAAAAAAACTCCAAAAAGAAAAAAACATAGGCATTTCGCTGATTTTTTCATGTAAAGTGCCAAAGCTGGCGATTTTTTGAAATGTTTGTATGGGGAACCCTCAGGGGGGTTCCAGGGGGTGTGCCACTGGCATGGGTGGGTCGGGCCTCCAAAGTTAGGGGGGTCGGTCATACATTTGGACTCGATTGGAGCACTCTAAATGGGTCAAAGTGGGATTTTTCAAAATTTGCCCCTACCCAAAAGTTCGACCCAAATTTGGGGACATCAGAATTCGTTTTAGAGGTATGGTTCCTTCGGCAAAGTTTCTTATTTTGATCCCTAGAATACGATTTTCACAGAGCAATGGGCGATTTTTTTGCCTCCCCACAAATCGACCCGGCCTAGTATATGTACATGCGACTCTTTGTCTGCTGACATGCATCGCATGACTAACGAAATGAAGCAGTGGCCAAGGTTCATTAATAAAGGTTAAGTCACTTGAGAGAAGCTCGGTCCAAAAAGGAAATCAAGAAAAAAAAAATGTAAATCTGTACAATTTTTAGCTAACAGCTACTTTGACAGTTCGAGCAAAGGCGGAAAAGAGTGCTTTTCTCTCAAGTGACTTAACCTATATTAATGAACCTTGGCAATGGCGATTTTAAGGTTGACAGATGCATGTGAAAAAAAACAAAACATTAAAAACGGTCGCTCATTTCAACTCGTCGGAAATTTCCGATTTCTGAAATTTCAGCAGTGAAGTGAATACCCTTAATGTGAAAATAATTCAAACAAACCTTAAAAAGAATAAAATGAAATTTTTTAACTTCAATACTTTTAAAAGAAAGTGAATAAAATAAACTAAGAATAATGTAGAATTTTTTAGATATGGTTTTTTAACTTGATCTTCATATCTATTTTGAGCGGTACAGCAAAATCTACTGTATAGGTGTACTCGTTATGTTTTGAAAAGACAAAGTAGTCTGCAGGAGAAATGCTGTGCAACTAACCCAAAGTTGTGTACACGCTCTGTTAAGATCCAACCGGAAGTTGTACACTACTCGCTTCAGCCTGTGTTAGATTTGAATGTACTGTACTGTACACAAGACTAGATGTCTAGTCTGCAGAAAGGTGTAGGCCGAACAGAGAAATTAATTCAATTGAAAAAACTTTCTGTGTCGGGTGGGATTCGAACCAGGGTTCTTTAGCGTATAGGCCACACACTCTACACACTGCGCCACGGCCACCACAGTTCTCTAATGAATGTTACTTTAATTTTATAAAACATATACCAGTGGTATAATGATTTACAAGGTAGAAGTGACAGTTCTTTTGGCGATTTGGAGTTGTCAAAAACACATTGAAAAAGAGAAAACGAAGAAGCAGCAAAACAGATGAAAAGTTAAACTTCTATTGATTTGACAACTCCCGATCGCCGCTCGTGCGAAAAAAGGTGGTTGTCAAGGCTACCTTGTAAATTATTGTATCATGCACCAAGTCGGCCAGTTGAAAATTTTCTGCAAAAGGGGAAAAATTGTCTGGAGAATTCTCTTTAAAATATATCCTCCTTGATTGATGTGTGTGAACAATTGGCAGCTGCCTCACATCAAAACGAGTCGGCGAAGCATGGCCAATAACATGACAGCATGTGTATTTTGTTATTGGAGGGGTCTTTTTTGTTACACTTTTGCTGTTTTTAGTAGCTCCTATTATGTAGTTTAGAAGTTAGAAGTTTAGCGAACAAACAAAGCAAACACAAAACAACAACTTTGCGATACTATTTATAGATTGAAGATACTATTGATTTGGTCATTCTCATTTCAGGCGCTTGTAGCACCCGGCGTCAGTCTCAAGAAACACAGAAACGTCGCAGGCCCAAGAAATGCATCAACTATCATCCTGAAGAAATCGAAATACAGCAATGTGGACGCGGAGCCATATTTTTCCTGACGCCGACATCTATTATTATATCCCATGTGATCATGCTGCTCGCAACATACATACTGACAAACGCGTGATACTGAATTCAGATTTGACCCCATTAACAAACTACTAAAGCAAAAGCAACCAAGTATTAAAATTTTTAAAATAGTTTAATTTCTGATACTCTTAAGTTTAAGTATATCTGATACTACTATAATTCAACTTCGTATAAGCTTTTTTAGAGAAACAAGCTTCAAAAGCTCACAAGCTTTCAAAATTTAGTTAAAAAACCCCCTAAGCCCTAGTTTTTAATGGAGTTATTATATTTTCTTAGGAAATCTCAATTAATTTGAATTATTTTGTAAAATTGAAGTTTTCAAATAAGTTTCGTAGACAATAAATATTTTACTTTACGTTCTTTTATTAGTGAAAAAAATAAATATAAATACTCCGTGAATAGGACAAAGCAAATAGAAGAATTTACTAATTTCCACTAAGGAGCATATTTAGCAAATTATAGTTGTACTTTAGTCGTTTTAGTTTTAGTCTAATTAGACATAAAATTTAAGCATGCGTTTATATATATTTATATATAAATAACTATATATAAATATGCATACATGTAAGTTTATCAAAAAAGCAATTTGACTTGCTTAATTATTTCTAAATTTTTTGTATTAATTAATGGAGGTGGAAAGGGATTAAATGAAAAAAAAAATAAGAACAACAAAATTAAAAAAAAGATTTCAACTACATAGCTAAATTATATAATTGTTATTTAAAAATAATATAAAATAAAAACGTTTTGTGTATATAACATGTAAGAAATATGCAAGGATAGATTGAAGAGATTGACAAAAATTAAGGAGTCAATTGTAAGAGTCCTTGAAGTTTTTTGTTTAGTGTGATTATGGTGTTTTAACCTTAATTTTTAATTTTTTAAATTTTAATTATTTTTAGCACTACCTTTAAGCGCACCAAAAGCATTTAATTTTAAAGTAATGACGATGTGTGGGATTTTATTTTTAAATCATGAGCTCTTGAAATCTTTTGAAAATATTTATATATTACCACAGAGAGCAATTTTTGCATGAAATAGAAGTTAATCGAGGAAAATATCAAAGAGTAGAATAATTTTGGAGGAATACAAATAAAAGACGTGCTTGCAAATATCTCTTGTACATAAAGTGAACGTCCAATAAAATGAAATTTATGTGGTATACTTACGGTGACCATATTTAGAAAATCAAAATACAGAACACAAAAAAAGGAAGAAAAAAGAATAATTTTATAAAGAATTAATAAATATGTTTAACAAAAAGATTTCAGGATCTTATAAAAAAATGTACTCAATTAGCACTCCATTCTATGATAATTACGGATAAATTTTACATTTTTTTTTCCAAACCGTGCTTTTACGTTGGCTACCGTACTATTTCTCCTAATTTGCAGATTTCAATAAACCCTTTCAAAATCATGAACGATTAGTTAAAAACAAAAAGCCATATGATTGCACTGTTCAACTTAGTATGCCTAGTATAAAAAATTTCAACATATTATACACCAAACGAAGGGTCATTGTTTGACATATGGCATTTTGTTTCCTCTTAAGGGTCTCCTAGAGTTAGTTTTTTGAAAAAGACACTTTTGAAGCGTTAGCTTCTTTAGCGAAGGTATAAACGGAGTGAATTTAAGACTTAACAAAAGCGTCAGTTGCGCTTAAACAACAAAAAATTCATGCAAACGCTATAAAAAACAACCCTCACTCGACGATGCTGATGTTAATGGACTAAAATACACTGTAGTGCTAAGTCTGCGTAACACCGGTTTTTTTTAGGCAAGAGAGGTGAGACAATCGACGTGAGTTGCGAGAAATTTAACGCACCGAAAAAGTTGTAGTGACTAACATGCTCACGTGTAAGCCAAGTCGTCATATTTTATTTAGGGGTTCGCAAAAATTATCACATTAATACAATCCAACACAGTTCATGCACACAAAACCAAAACTGGTTTCACACAAACTGACCACTACAGTGTGTTTTTGAAGAACTACTGATTTCACTAGCCTCAAAAATTATTTCTCAAAAATAAAAGTTATGCGGCAACCAAAAAAAAAAAAAATTACTTAAAAATAAAAGTTATTCATAACATATATTTTAATGGGTTAAAATTGCCCAACTTTTTCTGCTGTGAAATACAGAATAACAATTATTTTCGGTCCCTAGGGTGGTCCTAGGTTGTATGGGCACATTTTTTTGTATTGTACTGTTCACTCCGCCCCTTAAAAGTGTTAATTTTAATAATAAGAATAAAGGTAAGGCGTGTCGCATCCCCTATCTTTATAGGCACATATAAGTATAAAACAGTTTGTCCTGACTGACTGACTCACTGACTAACTGATCGACGCCCTGACCAAATTAATTTAATTTAATTTAATTTTAATTTTGATTACTCAATACATTGTACAAATAAGATTTCTCTTTTTAGAAAGTACAAACGTTAAACAAATTTATGATGGCAATAAAAGCAAAAATTATTATAATTAATTTTAAATTTAACATATGGTATAAATTAAAACTAATTTTAAAATTTTAAAAGAAATAAAAAGAATTTTTGGAAAAAGGAGAAGTAGAATTTATTGAGATAGACTAAAATGCTGAAAGAGTTTTTGTTTGAAAGTGTTTGCGTTACCTGATCTTTTTACAGTAGTGGGGAGCGCATTCCACAGATTCATCGCATGAACGAAAAAATGTCTGGAAGTTGTTAAATATTTATGGGCTGGTAATATAAGTTGCGCAGTTCTCTGTGCCCTGGCAAATCTTACTATTTCAAAAAGATACCCGGCTCCTTACTTTTAATTATATTAAATAGCAACAAAAAGGTGCGGTAATTTAAAAAACTGTTTAACGGGCAACCAGTAATTCGATTTGAGAAGGCCGAAATATGAGTTTGTCTATTGATGTTAAAAATAAATCTGGCGCAACTATTATTAGCAACAGTTAGGTTCCGGTATGACTCCTGGTCCATGTTCGAGAAGAGTTCACAACTATACATGATTATGGGTAGAATGAAAGATTTTACAAGTCTAAGCTTGACATCAGGAGTCAAATTTTTAGAGGTCGTACTTAGGCCACGCAAGGCACCATAAGTTTTTGCGACTACTCGGTTGATGTGGGTGCTCCATGTAAAATTATTATTGAGGTATGCACCGAGATTTTTAAAAGATTCAACATACTCGATAGGGCAATTATTAAGAAAGAGGACTGGGCATGCTTCATGTACTTTACGCCTATCTATAAGCATCGCTTTGGTTTTAGTTGGATTGAGACTCAGTCCATTTTCTATTGACCACTGGAAAACTCTGTTCAACACTGAATTAACTTCGCTTGCAGCGATGTTTTTAGATGACTTTGGGAATAGCTTATATAGTTGAATGTCATCGGCATAAATATGATGGTCGCACGTAGAGAAACAAGCAACAATGTCATTTATAAAAGTCGAAAATAGCAAAGGACCTAAGACCGAACTCTGAGGCACACCACATAATATCTTCAGCTCTGACGAGCATTTTTTATTTAGGTAGACGTGTTGTGTACGATTACTGAGATATGAACTCATCAGATTACACAGGGAGCGTATACGTATTGTGTACGATTACTGAGATATGAACTCATCAGATTACACAGGGAGCCATGAATGAAGAACAGAGCGCCAAGTTTATGCACGAGAAGCTTATGTTCAGTATAGTCGAAGGCTTTCGAAAAATCTAAAAACACTATCAAACACAACATATCCTAATCTAAACCAGACCTAATGTCTTCACATACTTTAAGAAGTGCTGTGGTACAACTATGTTTCGCACGGAATCCAGATTGGTGTTTTGTGATAAGCCTTTGATGATAAAAATAAATTTTTAACTGGTTGCTTATAATAATTTCAAAAGCTTTGCTTAAAAATGGAAGAATAGCTATTGGACGATAATCTGTATTATTAGAAGATATTGATTTTGGCAATGGAAGGATTTTTGAAATTTTCCATAAAGAAGGAAATTGAGACGTAGTTATTATTGTATTAAATATAAACGTAATATGACCAAGAATTGCTGGGAGAATAATTTTAATAAATTCAGGATGAATATCATCTGAGCCTATGGCCTTGGATTTAATTTTGAGAATAACTTCACCAACACTTATTGCGTCGACACACGACAGTGCAAAACCACCATCAGCAGAGCTACTGGGGCCAGAGAAACGAACACTGCTGGTTGTACTAACTGGCTGAATAAATTTCTTATTAAGATCATCCGGATTAATGCTATTTGGGATGTTTTGGGATGTTTTGGGTAGTTACAGTGTTACGTACACGTTTAAACTCGGTATAGATACTAGAACATCTATAGCGCTTCCATCTTGTCTATAAGATGTCCCGTTTTTCGATGAGACGTTTTACTTCTTGAGTGAACCATGGGTAATTGCTACATATAAATCATTTCTTTTGACTGGAACATGACGAGTGAAAAGAGTGCAGATGTTATTATTAAAGACTTCAACTTGTCTACTTGTATCGTTTGTTGTGTAAATTGATGACCAATCTAGATACTGGCATTCAAAAAAGACGTTATTTAAGTTAGTGTTTGGAAAATCGGGGTTACTGAACCCGATTTCGTTATTGGTAGCTGCAATTATGTTAAGTGAAAGAAAAATTAAGTCCTGATGTGAGAAAGCCGTTACGGGTAGTTGGTCATAGTGTAAAATTAAGTCGAAAATTAAGAAAGCCGTTACGGGTAGTTGGTCATAGTGTAAAATTAAGTTGATATTAGAAACCAAGAACAGATCTAAAAGGGAAGGTAAGCAGTTGGGTCTAAAATGCGTTGGGAATTGTTGGTTTGCAAATTTCAAGTTGAATTGTTCAACCATGTCCATAAACGGCTTATTTGCATTATTCAGTACGTTCAAATTAAAGTCTCCACATAATACAATATCAGGGAAACGGGGAGCTATGTCTTCCAACACGTCCAATAGAAGGGAAGGATTCGCAATATTAGGAGCCATATATATATACAACCAATTAACCAAGTACCTGTACCTAGTAGGATTTCAACGAAAATGAACTCAAAAAGGTAATTTTTAATGGATGATTTGACTACGCGAAACTTGTATGAACTTTTTGCATAAATACAAACGCCCCCGCCTATTTTATTGAGTCTATCTGCACGAACTAAATTAAAATAATTAACCTTAAACAGACAGGCGCTCATTTCCTTTCTTAGCCACGTTTCAGTCAAACAGATGATACCGATATAGCTATTGTTAACTAGAAGTCGCAAATCGTCGATTTTATGCTTAAGACTTTGAGCGTTTAAATGACATATGTTGAAGCCTTTATTATTTTCACAAATTAGGTTAAGTAGGGAATGCGATAAATCTATGTGGCCACCCCATGGTTGCCCTACATTAACCATTGAGATATGCCATTTAATGATACATGTAACACAAACACAAGCAAAAGGTACTCAATCAGAAGATTAAATAGAACAGAGAAAGAGAGCAAGGGTTTATAAGTAAGAGTAAAATGAATAGAGTGTAATTCGGAGACCTTAATTAATGTGTATCAGGGATGATATTGGCTTCACTGTAAAAGGGCCAAAATTCATATAAAAATAGGGCCAATTTGACATTAATAGGGCTTTAAGATTTAAAAATTGTAACTCAATATCAGAGACCGTACCAATTATGCATTTTATAATAAAAAGCAAAAAATAATAATTATATTTTGACTTTTAAAATTTTGAGCAGAAAGTAATAATTATTCCTGCATTTTATTTGTTAAGGCAAAAATAAAAAGCAAAATCTAACCGATAATTTTTTGAGCACTAAATAACTGGTAAGTTTTGATTTTTATTTTTTAAGACAAAAATTAAAAGCAAAATCTGACCGATATTTTGTTGAGAACTAAATAACTGGTAAGTTTTGATTTTTATTTTTTAAAACAAAAATAAAAAGCAAAATATGGATCTAAGGTTACGGTTGAAACAAAGTTTTACTAATTTTAAGGCATGAAATGCACGCTCCACGCATGATGACGATGATGATGATGACTCATTTAGAACTGTAATTTAAATGAAATCACTTCCATCTTAAATCAAAAATTTTGGGTGAAAGTGATATTGTTTAAGGTTATTCTTCTAAAAATATTTTATTTCACGCTTTGCTTGTAAAAGTTAAAAAGAAGCCAAAAATAATCTATAGATAGTGGTTCTACAAGAAAATTTTTAACAAAAACATTATTCTGATAAGTCAATCCTTAATTTGATAAATAAAAATAAAAATTGAAAAGCTTTTCCACAAAAACCACACACCAGATATTTCCATCTTGAAATAGTCGTAGAATGTCAGAAATGAATAAGCAATTTAATGAAGACTCTCCGTTAAGTCTTGCAAGAAGTCTAATTAATGAAGCGAGACTAGGATTCACTCTTTTTATCTAAACTCAACTTGGGAAATAAACTAAGCTTGTTGAAATTAGTAAAAAGTATGCTCTTAATGGGACAATGACTGTATTTAACAAAACTTGTTTTACTGAGAACAATTTTAAAGGCGATAGGAAATATCGCGTTTACATAAATACAAACAATAAAAAATAACATAAGAAATTAAATGAAAAATCACCCAACATTTTTCATACAAAATTGGGGTGAATAAAATAAATCATGAATAGGGAATTCAAAAGAAAAATCAACGAAAAAATTGGACAATTTTGCACATTTTTTAACGAAATTTCGCTTTTTGCTGAGGGTTTTTTTATACAAAAACCAATCAAATTAAGATCTTTTTTGCAAATACTTGAAAAGGAAGAAAGGCCCGAAAAATAAGATTGGAATTTAGGTCCGAAAATAGTCGGCATTTTTGCCAAATTAAAAATAAAAAACGCCCGAATTTTTATTTACCGAAAAGTTAAGAAATTTCAAATTCGATACTATAAAATGGTTCGCCGTTGTACGGAAGGTAAAAAACATTATTCCGTAAAAGAGCAAATCATTTTATTATAAAAAAAAAAACACCATCTGGACCTTATCCGTACATAATGTCCATGGACCCCTTGTTCATGAATTACATCAAAAAACAAATAAAATTAATGAAATCTTTGCAGATATTCTACAGGGGAATATTAATTCACTACTCAAATTTGTTCTTTTATTCTTTGATAATCTCATTTGGAAATAAAAGCCGAAAAACTGCTGAAAACTTCGGTCGTAATTTTCATTTTCTTTCGGGTCTTATTTCCAAACCATTCGCGCATTATTTCTTTCTTTCGGGCTCAATTACCATTTCAAATTCGGGCGTTTTTTTAAATTTTACGCCCCACTTCGGGCGTAAGTTCTAGAAGCCTTATAATCATTTTTTTCATCGTCGTCTATACAAGCAACACTATTTTCAATTTAGAAGCAAAACCCTTTGTGACGGCGGATATTGGTTGTTTCATTTTATTTTTGTCAAGCACTACAACGCCGCTGAATTGCATTTTGGAACATTTTTTTTCGTTTTTATTGTGTAAAAATTTTTTATTCTTTTCGTTTGGGGGATTTTTTATTTTATTTTTTCAGCGATTTTTCTTTGGCATATTGAAATCATATACATTAACCAGTAAACTTTTCTTTTAAAAAATTCCGATTTTTTCGGTAGAATTTCCAAAAGGGCCTAAAATGAATAAGAAGGGCCTCGGGGCTTTTGAAATGAAAAAGGGCCCAAAAAAGCGCTAAAAGCCCCCAAATATCAGCCCTGATGTGTATATATCACGGGCAAAATCAAGAGGAATTTAATGAAAAAATGTATAAGAATAGAGATAGAGAGAGTGGGAGTTTTAAAAGAAACAAAATAAGAGTTAACAAGCCGAAAAGTAGAAAGATTTTTAAATAATTTGAAAACACATTAAAATTTAAAGACAACAGATATACAATAAAAATGTTCTTAAAAAACAATTTATTTATCACCCAGCACATCAGCACGTAAAAAGTCAGTTGGTTGTTCATTCTTCTCCGCAATGGCATATAATTGTCTTTCGTTAATAATTTTTATTGGACTCCCATTTTTATATTCCGTCACCAAAACAGAACCGTGTCTTGAAAAAACGGAGAAGAGCTGCTTCTGGCGTTTCATACGAGCTGCTTGTTGAAAGAGGGTACGGTTTCTCAATGTAAGACTCTCGTTCATAAAGATGTATTTGTCTGAGTCTAAGCCAACATCACGAAGACAGAGTTGCCTTCTCTAGGTTTTACGCAAGGCATTCATGCATTTAAAAAACAAATTTTTATCCTACCGCGATTTAAATTTTATTATTGTTGGTGGATCTGATGATTGATTACGAGGACGAGGCCGATAAATTGAATTTAAAGCTGGTGGCTTACAATTTATGGTATTGCATAATCTGAGAAAATACATCGTAAGATTCTCTTCAGGTATGTTAGGAACACCGAAGAGTATGGCTTCCGCTGCTAGATTCCCTCTTTCCAGTTCGTCGCATCTATTAGTAACGCCCTTATTACTAACCCTAGAAACATGAAATTTGGTAGACATCTGCTGCTGATGGCGTAGACCCGCACTAAAAAGGATTTTTGGAAATTTGGTCCTAAAGGGTTAAAATTGGATATAAAGGGTTTAAAAATAGAGTCGCCCATATCTCGGTGGAACGAATTGATTTTCTGTTTCATTAATTTAGTTCCAATAAAAATTGCTTAAACCATTTACATGATTATTAAAAATGTAAAGAGTATTAGGAGCTAAAGGGTTAAAGTATTATATTTAGGTTCAGTTTGGAAGTATAATTATTCCTGACATACGCTACATATTGAGTTTTAATTTACTGCCGTAAACTTAGAGAATTATTGCCTAGAATATAAATTCTAGAATTTTAATGTCTGGTCGCTAAAAGGTTAAAAAGTTTTTTTTAAATTAACTTTTTAAATTAATTAATTAATTAATTAATTTTTTTAAATTAACAAATAAACCGCCGAATAGGGTCTTTATTCAAAAAACATAGCTCATAAACGCCTAAAAATTCATTATTGTATATTTATAAGTCTGATTGACTAAGGGTTAATAAATGTTCAAAGATATTTTTATGATTTTGACTGAAAATATTGTACAAAAAACTAATTTAACTTTATAACTCTTAACTTTATAACTTTATAACTCAGATCAATTGAGCTGAATATTTGTATTTTGAGTATAGAACGGCTTAAAGCAGATTTTGATTCGATAGGTGGCACGCTCGTGGCAAAGATGCCAATGCCGGGTAAGGCCGGGTTAACCAGCTGGCGATATATAATAAGATAGTAACGTCCGGGAAAACTTTTGTTTTTGCTTCTAAGCTTACAATTTGAAAGAATTAAAATGTTGGTACTACAAAAAGACTACTAAAGGTTGTGTTTGAAAATAGTTGTTTTACAATGACATTGTTTGACTTTAATTTTAAAAATTCATATTTGTATGCAAATGCTATTTTTTTAATAGAATTTAAAATTTTAAAGAACCCCAATCAATGGTGCTGAGTTAACTAAATGAATGTTGCTCAGAGGTAGTTTTTATAAACATTTACCATTTCGGAGATATAAACAAAGTTATGAAATTTCATGCAAAGAAAAAATTTTTTATTAAAAT
Organism: Coremacera marginata; assembly: GCA_914767935.1. Classification (NCBI taxonomy): domain Eukaryota; kingdom Metazoa; phylum Arthropoda; class Insecta; order Diptera; family Sciomyzidae; genus Coremacera; species Coremacera marginata. Next base: position 129,097,653 of record OU612045.1, read on the forward strand.
AATAAAAGACACAAAAAAATAAAAATCGTGGTCTTCATCTGGTCTTGAAAATAAAAATATGTGAATGTGGTGATCTTAAGAATTATTTAAGTTAGTCAAATTGGTAAAATAATTTTTGATACCACTTCTGATGCCCAAGTTAAAAAACCACATGTAGAGTTTTTTAAAAAAATTAAAATATTGTATTTAGTTGTCGATTTCTCGATTACCGGAAAAACCATGGTAAAAGTTTATTTGGACTAATATTTATCTAGATTTGCGCCATTCATTGACAGCATAGCCAGTAGGCTATTCAAAAAACCATAGGCTAAAATTCAAACCATATTGTTCCGCTCAAAAGCTCTTTGATATCGAGTGTGAGTTTAATTTTGAATATCCTTCAAACAGAAAAACGTAGAAAAAATTCGTAAATTCTATTGTCTCTGGCAAAGTAATGTTTGTTAAATTGCATACTTTCCCCTGTTTTAAAAAGACTTGGTTCTTATTGTAAACAGAAAAGCCTAATAAAATCGTTCTTTTTTACTGTTTTCCACAAAAAAACCACTTTGTCCTTGAGGACTGGTAGGGCATCCTTTTTTTTTTCTTACAATTTTTTGTTTTGGGAGACTTTGACAACTCGATGTAACTTTTGAGCCCTCTGCCCTTTTTGAATGTAGAATAGTCGTTATGCTATGAAAACTCCATTTATGTACTAAATATCATAACAAATTCGGAATATTAATAATATAGGGTGTGTGTCAAAAGGAAACTTTTCACTCGTGGTAGGAAAGAAAATAGCAAGTTGAATAAAATTTGTATGTGTTGAAATAAATTTTTCTTTTTTCGTGTGTCAAATGGACGATGAAATTTTGACAATTACAAATTTTGACGTTCAACATTTCGGTCGTGTTTTAGCGCAAACATTTTATTTAATTTGCAAAAATTGTGATTAGTTGCTCAGAATGAACAGAATACTTCGAAAGTATTTAGTTTTTTACCTTTATTGCACTTTTGCATCACGCTATTCAATTCTAAATTGGCCATGATGACGAGCACATGCAACGTTTTTCCATTTACTACTGACATTGGCAAGCATGTCAATACCCAAAAACAAATAAAATTTGAGAAACTATGTAATCTCATAAATCGCCAGAGTATTTTTAATGGTAATATGCAAAAAAGCCACTTTTGATTTATATTTATATGCCGCTCACCAAGTTATTCGCGTCTACGCTTCATATGCTGCTAGCTTATCTTATGCTATGCGGCTGCAGCAACCTAGTAAAGGGTATCAATAAATTAAATTATGAATCAAGGGTAATTCGAGTGCCATGACCGATTGGATTGGAAGAGACATATACGACGGCTTCAAAGGCAGCTTTGAACAATCACGTGGAAATTACGGACCGGCGGAATGTTTACCTGCTGGCGGCATTGCATTTGGCAGGGGAGCGGATGTATGCTGTAGCCGTGCATCATTGCAATAGCCTTTTCCCATTTGCATGCACCAGCAGTTCCGCGATATCCACGTGAGTGAGCCATCATTCTTTGTTATCTTCCATTTGCAATATTTTCACAGCACTCGGATTGCCCTTGGTTGGTACTCGCTTAAAACAAAAGGAAGAACACTTAAAGCACAATTTACTTTAAAATATATTCAACTGGAAATAAAAGGAACAACTAAAGCATCTCGCGTTAAAAGCCACAACTTATCATCAACTTTACCGCACAGAACTAAACACATAAAAATGCAGCTTTCACAAAAACTCACAGTTAAAAATTATATTAGTTTTTATTTATTCCGGTTTTATCTTTACGTTAAAAGAACGGTAGTTTAATTAAGAAATTCACAAATTAAAATAGCTAATCAAATCAAAATACAGCGCGGAAATGAATGTAATGTTTTTTTTCTCACTTTTTGGTTGTGTCAAAAATTGTGTCATTTTTCGATAGCCCCAGAGGCTACTACAAATTTTGACAATTATATTCACCTCACAATTGCCAAAAATTGCTCTACCAACTGTCAAAATTTCATCATCAGAGTGAAAAGTTTCCGATTGGAAAATATTGAATTCATATTTTTCTGAAATATTTATTTCGATTTATTAAACATCGAAAAACAAGAACGAAAAATTATCACCAAATATATTAAACATAAAGTTCTGCGTCTATACTTACGATACTATCGAAGCTGTGTCTTTTTTGTAGCTGATTAAATAGTCGTCAATTTTTGGTTTTGTTTTTTTTTTTTAAATAGATTTATATTTTTTTAAATAAAGAGGAGGAAGCCTCGTTTTCACTTATTCGATCACTCGAAATTTTCCAACCAGTTCCTTTTTGTCAAAAGGAACAGTTTTAGGCGGTGGAGTGCCACCTCATTTGAAATCGAAAAAAAATGGTTTTTAGTAATTTTTATTGCCACTAACTAAATTAAACAGAATACCAATTCGATCCTCCAAAATATGGACGACTCTATTTTTAAGCCTTCCCAGTAGAGAAAGTAGTCATTACAGAAGTACCTATGTATTGACTACGCAATATGAGGAAGTAGTTCTGCTATGGATTACCAGCCCTTATAAAAAGGTCATTACTTTTAGCATAGGGATGTCATAGGAAATAATAACCTTCGCTTACATCTCATATTCGCTGTAAGTGCGACCATAATGAGTTGCGGTATAATGAATTGATAAGTTGGGTTAGAACTACTAACAGGTGTCATTATTTGGTTATAACAAGTATGTATCCAACTTACAAAGGAAGACCCTGGCTGACAAACCTCATTATTTTAAGTTTTACTTGTAAGCGAAGCGACTCAAACACAATAATTTTTTAGTATTTCAGGTTCAAGAATAGTTCGTTTTTTTGTAAGTCAGCTAACATTTATGCAGTAATGCCTATTCCATATATTGCAAGTACTTATAGAGCTAATGATTTTGTAAGGCATGTGAACTTCTCTGCTGGGTTTTTATCCAATTTTAACCCTTTATGGCCACATTTCCAAAAACCCTTTCTTAGTGGGGGTCAATGCCATCAGTTTCATGCGCCAAATTTCATGTTTCTAGGGCCAGTAGTTTGGTCAGAGCGTCGATCAGTTAGTCAGTGAGTCAGTCAGTCAGGACAAACTGTTTTATATACCTACACTGAGGGAAATATGTGTTAAAATTAAATGAAATTGTGTTCATATTAAACGGATATGTTTTTGAAATAGAGCTTTAAACAATTTAATTTAAGTTAAACACAAATGTTTGTAAAGTAAAATTTAAAACAAAAGCTTTTGTTTTCACAACAATGTTTTTAAATAAACTTTTAAAGTAAACATTTTCAGTTTAAAACATTTATTTAAAAATACAATTTAAAAAAAAAATTTTATTTTGAAAGCAAATTTTTTGAACCCCCCATTTTTCGATGACATTTTTTTTAACTTTTTCGGACCCCTCGAATACTTGATGTAAAGTTCATTCGATGAAGTTTGTTTGCTTTAATGCGGCATAAAATATTGAAATATTTTATATATTGAAATAATGAATTAGTTTTTATTTCATCTTACCTTCAAATTTTGTAAGTCCAATTAAAAAATATTTTCAAACAATCAAATGATAACAATTCTACTACACATAATTTTTAAATTCAATCTCAGATAGCGACGTATTTTTATAAGCTTTTATTTAACTTGCTTCGTTCGTATGCGTGTATGTATGTATGTCCGCAAATCTTGCAAACAATTTTTCGACAGCTTGGGGGTCTCCGATTATGCCGAAATTTAGCATACATGTGTAACCCCGGTGACAATGCAATATTATGAAAAAAAAATTGCCACACCCCCTTTTACCGCCCACAAATCAATAAAAATGCAATATCTCGAAAACTACTAGGCGGATTGAGATACAATTTTGGTAGTAAATTTCCTTTAAGTAGAAAATGGGGTTTAAGAAAAAATCTCACCACACCTCCTTTTGCCGCCCACAAATTCATATATCTCCAAAACTACCGGACTGTTTCAGCTAAATTTTTGGCAGTAAATGTCCTTCAAGTATTGCATGGGTTAGAAGAAAAATGTTGCCACACCCTCTTTTACCGCCCACAAATCAATAAAAATGAAATATATCCAAAACTACTAGGCCGATTCAGCTGAAAATTTGGCAGCACATTTACATCAAGTAGGAGATAGGGGTTGAAATTTGGCCACACCTCCTATTCCCGCCCACAAATCAATAAAAATGCTATATCATCATAAAGTATATAATGCAATAAATAAAGTAAATGGTATAAATAATGTTAATATGTACTGTTTAGGTTAATGGTCTAAAAAATTAAAATGCTATATGTAAGGCTTTGAAAATAAAAGATGTTCATAATAAACCTTTAAGACTAAAAAATAAAAAATAAAAAAAATTTTTTTAAAAATAAGCTTTTATTTAAAACCAAAACGTGAACTAAAAAGAAAAAAATAAATTTCATTGACATTTGTCATATATGTATATATAGTAGGTATATTCTAGATTCAAAAGAACCTCTCCCTTGGTCACCCATCATCATAATAAAAGCGTACGTAAATAGGTAAGTTCTAGGGACGTATATAAATTCAGAAACTTTCAAAATGTAAAATACATTTAAATTTTAAAAGCTTAAGGCACTGATATTGTGAAGTAAGCCTGTATAATGGATCGCGGTTTATATACAGATAAGCCTTCTAAAAGATTCAATTCCACTGATATTTTGTAGTAAACTTGTATATTTTCCATTTTGAAAATTTCTTAATTTATATACGTCCCTAGAACTTACCTATTTACGTACGCTTTTATTATGATGATGGATAACCAAGGGAGAGGTTCTTCAGAATCTAGAATATACCTACTATATATATACCTACTATATACAAGCTTATTTTTTAATTTTTTTTTTTATATTTTTGTTATAAAAATGAAATAATAAGAGGAAAGTATGCAAAAAACAAAATGAGCTTTATATGAGAATGAGAATATGAAATGAGGATTATAAAAAAAAAAAATTAAACACGCTTGTTTTAAATTTTGTTTTGTAGAAACGCGTTAAAATTATATTTTAAAATTTTTTGTTTAATTTTAAAGTAGGTATTCTCAGTGTATATAGATAGGAGATGTGGCATGCCATCCCTTTATTCGATCAGCCTTAAACTTTGCAATTAGTTTCTTATTATTAAAGGGAACACTTTTAGGGGGCGGCGTGCCACCTTGTCGGAAATCGAAAAATTAGGACCAGCCTAATGTACACATTGTGATCAGTCTCAAATCCAGCATTTCTGAGATTCACAGCTTTCTTAAAACCTCTTCGATAATCACCAAATGCTTTTAGAACCCGATTGCGATCGTGAGGGGTTTAAAAATTGAGGGTTACTACGGGATTGTAAATTGGATTGATCGTTCTGGGTTTTATACGAAAAATATCTTTCAGTTGTGGTGGTGGAAACTCAATTGAATGACAGACAAGATTAAAGAGAGTCTTCATATTTTTATCAGCTTTGAGTGGTACTCCAAAAGAAACTTCATCTGTCGTGCAATTATTGTTTTTGTCGTTATTGTTGTTTGATGTGAGGAGCATCGTTTCAGATCTTCATCTAATACATCACAGCGCGAGGTTAGAAGCTCGATGCGATGTTCAAAAGACCTGAGTTTTAAATCATACTCATACAATTTTTCTTTTAAAGTTGCGACTTCGATTTAAAATTGGTTGCTAAATTTCTGTGGCGACAAGGAATAACGACTAAACTCAAAATAACGTAAAAAACTATATTTTAATAGCAGTAACTACGACCTTTTTTCGGAAATATGTGAACCGTTAAGCAAACGAAATAGGTGCAAACATAAGTGCTTATCTATTTTGTGCAAAAAATGGATTACTGAATCTTTTAATTGTTTGGCAAAAAACTGCTTAATTTGAAAAGAAACTGCATTTTGATCACAAAAATTATAAAAAACTATTTGTGAAGCATTTTCTTTTAATTTTTTGTTAAAAACAAAAATAATAGCAAACTCATTTGTATACAAAACTAGCTTATACCCGGTGTGCTTTGCTACACCCAGCATTTATATCGGAAATAATAAATATATTCAAAACTTTTATTTAACCCTTTGTTTGACACTACACCCATTGCCCAATGCCCGTCCCCGGTTGCAATGTTCTGTGATTTTTACTTTTAAAGCTATTCGGTATCTAAAATTTGGCTTACATGGACGGAGCCACACCCCCCTGTCCAAGGCCCGTTCAAGTTTTCTATTAGAAAGATATCGCCAAGTGGTAACTCCATTCTGAGTTTCAATGTTATGTGATTTTTACTTCTAAAGCTATTCGATATCAAAAAATTTGGCTTATATGTATCATATGGCCGAAGTTTGTGTGGGAGAAGGCCCCATGAATGTAATGAATTAAAAAATCAATTAGATAGTGAATCACATCATCTTCATTAACAATCGTATCGTTTGACTTGCACATCAACATCTGAATTTTTGGTGGAAACAATAGCTCTCCACATAACCATGCGACAGATTTTTGACGCAAATTTTCGATATCTGTATAAGCATTTGAAACCAAATTGTCTATAGTCGAAGCGCATGTACACAATGTATCTGAAACATGAAGCAATCCATTGCCAATATGTTAAGCAGACTCTCCAAGACCGTGTGCATAGGCTTTAATAAATTATTTTTCCAAGCAAAAAGAATACAAATTAATCCTTCTTTGCTTTTCATTCAATTCAACTCAAATTAGCTCTATTCGGTCGGGTACTCTGCTAGTGATTTATAATTATTAATGAATAGGCTTACTACAGCTACGCCCATTTTTATGATATTTGCTGACAGACAGCAAAATTACCAAATTTTAGTCCAATACAACCAAAACCATCTGAAAAAACCATAATTTTTATTTTTTGTGTGCGGTAAAAGGGGTGTGGCAATCCACTTTTCGTACAGGTTTGAGGGCGGTAAAAGGGGGCGTGACAAAATTGATATAGCCTATATTCAGCACAGTAATTTAAGGAACCGTTTGATATAGGTTTTATAAAAATCCGTTAAGTAGTTTAAGAGTCTATTCGGAACATACATACATACAAACAAACAAAAATATTATACAGAAGAATTGTACGGAAGGAACCTTTTAAGAACTCAAATTAGTTAATTTGATGATATTGTTAAAAGAATGTATGCTGTGAAAAAAGGTGTAATTGGCCTAAGATTTAAAATCCAAAAGTTTATTTAAAAATAAAATTAAAAATTCAAAATGAATTAAAAAAAAGAGTGGTTCAAAAAAATTAATGAAGTTTCATGTAGTTTTGATCTTGGTGATAGTTTTGAAAGTGAATATACATACTACCGGTGAATTATCTTTATTCAAATATAGTCCAATTACGTCCGTCGATGTAGAGCGATTATTTTCGCTTTGCAAAAACTTCTTGAGGGCAAATCGTTAAAATTTTAGTTTTGAAAATTTAAAGAAAAATTTTCTTGTATGGCAGATATATGACTGAATTAAGAGCATATATTTTTAATATTTTATTATAGAATTTTTATTTCTTAATTTAAAAATGTCGTTGGCACGCCGAGTTACAAATATATTTACAAATTTTTGTTACAAGAAGTAAGAGTCTTGAATTCATTGATTTATCTTTATTTCCTTTTATTTAGTGCTACAAAATTGATTTCAAAATATTCAATAAAGAAATAATTTTTTAACATAAAATGCATTTTTTCAAAAGAAGTTTATTTTTGGCATATTTTTCAATTTCTAGTGCATAATTTTATGTGTATATTTTTGATTTTTTTTTGTGTAGTTATAAATATTACTATTCAATTTTTGTATCATAGCTTTTGATACGTCAAAGCTTAAACAATCACAACTGTTTTTTAAATAATCTTTTGTCCTAAGTTTTAAACAGGAAATTTTGATTTTATTTCTTATTTTTATTTTGTTAATATTGATTTGGGAAAATATTTTTGCGACATTTGCTGTGGCATCAGGAATTTTCAATTCCTCTGAAACCAACCAAAGCTTCAAATAGGGAAATGAGGTTGTTCATGTTTAACGTTCAATGTATGAAGTTGGATGATGTTTAAAGCAGGACTGCCTTAAAAAAGTAATTGAATGAATGAATGAAAGTTTTGGTAAAAAGAATTTATGAAAACTTCATCAAATTTTATATTTTCATGAAAAACTTCATTTCACCCTGAAAATCTTCATAAATAATGGAAAACCTGAATTTTTCTTTAAAAAACTGTCAAACTGCGCAAAGTTAAAAAAACTGGCTTTTGCAGCCAAAACAGCCATTCTGGCAATACTTCTCCGTGCCCATAGCTGTTCATGAGCTTAGACTTCCCGCTTTTCGATTTGTTTTTGTGTCAGAAGTGGTTCTCTTGTTGTGGCTCAATGTGCGTTCTGAAACTCCTGCAAACGGTTTCTTGTTGTATTTATGGACACATTAATTCCTTTCTGACTTAACTTTTCTCTAGATTCCCGAAGCGATATGGTCGGGTTAGCTTCGAAAAGACGCTTAAGCTCTAAATTTCTCTTTTTTAACACTTTATCGAAACACCATGATTTGGTTAGTCATCCACATTTTTATGCTCTACATAATGCTGATTCCACTCCTTAGCAATGCTCTTAATTTTTTTTTATGTACTTTACTGCTTCCAGAAAAGACATTTTTTTTCATAATGTTTTTGGAAAAAACTATAAAAAAAGAAAACGAAATGGCCATTTCAGCCCTTGAAAGGACTTTGACCAAGCTTCTTATTATCAATTGTGTTGTGTGTGTTGTGAAATGTTTGCACACAAATGATCGAAAACTGGACCAACATATTTTACGCCGACTCCAAACGGCTTATGTTCTCAAGAAGCTTTTCATGGCAGTTTTTACTCTCTGAGGTTTGCCATTGTCTGCAAAGAGGTGACGGCCGAACAGAAAAATTAATTCAATTGGAAAAACTTTCTGTGTCGGATGGAGGATTCGAACCTGGGTTCTCTGGCGTAAGAGTCACACACTCTACCCACTACGCCACGGCCGCCACTAAAAAAAAATGTATAACTTTTAATTCAGAGTAAGTAGACTTAAACGGTTTTTGTTTTATATAATGACAATTGTAACAATCTTTTTTTTTTAAAAATTAGCCACACTTCTTTTACCGCCCACAAATCAATGAAAATATGTAAGGAGTCATATGTAAGGAGTTCTAAAGGAACCACTGAAACTAAATACAGATGCGAGTCTGATACATCTTCCTCTGTAAAACGTTGTTTATATTCTGATTGACCTAAAGATTCATCACAACCGCTCTTGCTGATTAGTTTCAAGTTATTATTGCTAATGGCATTAACATAATCAATAGATTTACTCTCCAGAATACTTTTCGTTGTATGATCTAACAAATATTGTAAATTTGCAGTCGCATTTTTTTCTGTTATTGTAATATTTTCCGGATAGCATTTTTTTCTCTCTTTGGTGATTTGATAATAAGGTGAAAGAACATTAAAACTCAATTCTTTTAATGTGTTCCTTCCAACTTCGTATTGATATATTGTTAGTTGAGCATCAACAGCTAAGACTAATGCTCGCTTAAGTGGAATATATTGTTTTGACTTTTTGTTTTCTTTTATTCCTCCAACAGCCATTCGCAACTGCTCAACTGGATATTCTTGTCTTAACTTTTCTGCTTTATAACGCTTAGCACGATTAGAACAGCAAGCAAATTCTTTTTCTGGTCTACCACCAGAATTTATTTTTGATGATCCAGCTTTGCTTATTTCAGATAAATCAACTGTTAAAGTACCTGAAGAAATTTAATTTAGAAAATATTTTTTTAATCAATATTCGCTCGGAGATATTACAAGGATAATCTATGACAGCACAACACGCAGAATACATCACATATTTCATTAACCCATTAGAGGTCAAATGAAAACTGGCCATAATTTTATAAATTCATTTTTATTTATTGATTAAAATAAGTATAAAAAAAACATAAAATGGAAAAAAATGTGTTTATATAACTCCAATAATTTTTCAATTATTAAAGGTTATATTTTATCGAGCTTAAGAAAAGTGCTTTCCGAAGAAAACAACTGAAGGAAAACAATTAACAACAACAGTACCCTATATAGAGTATCAATCACATAGCAGACTAGACAGCTGTTTCGTTGGCCGCTACACCAACTCATCAGTAGAATTTTTTCGTGATTCTTGCTGTGATCCACTAAGCTCTTAATTTTCTTCTTGTTTCACGAATGCAATTAGTAAATTACCCTGAATTGCATGTACGAGAATACAAATGATATGAAAGCAGCTTAAAGTTCTTATAATTTGTGAAGCATAATTTCAGGGAAAGGAAGTTCTTATTCGAATATAGATCAAAGCTTTCTAACTACTCAAAACTTTTGTTTTATTCGAGGATAGAACAAAGCTTTCTAACTACTCAAAGATTTTATTGTGCTAGTTGTTGTTGCTCTTCTATTTCGCAGTCGATCTTAGCTAAATAAAAAAAAAAAAAAATTAAGTTTTCAAAACAAATCTTCATGTCGTCATAGTTTAATATCAGCTAACTGCTGAAGCTAAGTTGTTTCTCCTTCAATTGTTTTCTTCGGAAAGCAGTATTGACCTTGAGCTCGATAAAATATTACCTTTAATAATTAAAAAATTATTGGAGTTATATAAACACATAACTTAAAACTTATGAAAGAAGGTCGTAATTAATTTACAAATGGAAAACAATTTTAAAAAATATTTTGTTAACCGATTTTTTAAGGTGTACTTAAATGAGTACACTCTTAAAAGACAAACAACACACCGTAGCTGGTTTTGTATTTTAGCGGGATAGTGTTCAGCTCCATCCCATCTTGAGACAAACCTTTAACCGTTGACCTGACTGTCGCGATTTTTTTTGTCCACCTTGGCGTAGATAATAACGTGCAATATGACGGCGAAACATTAGTTGACCCATGGGGTTCTCACTTCTTATCACATGCAACCGCCAAGCGTTAGACAAGAGGCAATAGACAGATCCAGCTTATTTTAATAATACCCACCACCACTTTTTACCATGAACAACAATCCTCTATAACGAGATTGAAATTGATAGGAAGAATCCTATCTTGGTAACTTATTATAGCCGGATAATATTAAAACTCCTAAGAACTTTTCAAATCAGAGATATCAAACTGCAACTCGTGCCTGTTGTTCCGTTTTGCATAGAAAATCGAATGGGAGGTTATTAGATCAAACACACTTTGATCAAAGATTTTTTCAAATATTTGCACTGGATTGAGGTTCCTCATTTCTTCACGTACACGATTTAATCTCTCACCAACTTCAGAGTTCTGCTGAGAGGTTGAGCTCGGTGATGGAAAGCATTTGTAAAGCATTTGTAAAGTCTTGCCGATTTTTCTTTGATGCCAACGGTTCATCACCACTATGGTCACTACTTTCGGTGTCAATGATTTCTCGGTTGACGAAAACTTCAATAGTACCAGCTATGTCTTTTGGTAGTGTTGATAACGTCATATCTTCCTTAACACCTTCTTGTTCAGAAGAACAGCTATCAACAGCTTCTTGAAGCCCCCAAAAGCACTGTTGGGCAGTGCGTAAAATGTTTTCCACTCAAAAAAATGTAGTTAAAATCTAGCAAAACAAAAATTATTTTCAACTTATGCATGTTGTCATTGTACTCAAACGAGTACAGTCACTTTTATACTTTTCTACTGTTATTAGTTTTTATAAAAGTAATTTTATAAATTTCATAATTTCATAAGTGGGTTATGCTAATACGTTTTTTAATAGTTATGTAAAAATATCAAAAAAAAAAGTGAAATTTTGTTTAAATATTAGCAAAATAATAAAACTTACCTACACAATGCTTTCGTGACACAAATCAAACTGATAATTTTGCACGCAAAATAAAAATCCCCCACACAAATTTCTTTTCAGAAGCATTTGGTATTGTTGTTGTGAAACTATATAACGGCACAAGGATTGCAAATTCTTTGTTTTTGCTTGGTAACTGGTAACAGATCAGCTGTACTCATTGTCAGTTGAGTGCAGTGACTTCTAATGGGTTAACCAATCCGTACAACTAAGCAAAAGAAAAACCAAACCCTTCATAAATAAGTGCATCCACAAAAAATACACACAAAAAAGTTTCTCTAAATATGAGAAACATGCCATTTTATATATAACTATTTAAACCAGTATCGGCCAAAAAACACTTGCACTGTTCTTTTACCCAGTGAACCAAAACTACCGTTTTTGAATTCATTTATTAACCTTTTCGGGTAGAAACGTTCATTTTCGGCACTCATAAATGAACCCTTTTTATATCATTCGTCGGACTAAAATGCCTCTCAAAAACGAACCTTATTTTGTTCGCAAATGAGTTAAAAAAAGAACCATAAATTATCCTTTTTTTTGTTCGGAAATGAGTTAAAAAAAGAACCATAAAAGTTATTTTTTGGCACTCGGAAATTAACCCTTTTCGAATCAGTCCTCTCAGAAACGAACTGTTTTTTCTTCGGAAATGAGTTCAAAAATGAACCATACAAAAGTTCTTTTGTAAAAAACCAAATTTTGGATTTTGTGTTGATCCAAATTATATATGAAATATCAAAATAGTTAAGTTATTAATTGGGGAATTTATTTGATTTCATTTTTGCATGGAATGTTTTCGTGGTTTTCATTCCATTTGGGCTTGATTTTAATTTTTGATAGATATGTTGAAATGTTGAAAATTAATTAAATGTTGAAATGCATACGTGTAGCAGTATATCCATCTCGCACTGGTAAAAAAGTTCATATGACGTTTGTACGAAGGTTAACATTTTCATTTTAAGTTCCTTTATTTACCTGATTTTAGAATATAAAAAGTAACATTTATGATTCATTTGTGAACTCATCTATGAACAAAAAATGGTTCGTTTATGAGAAATTGTTTCCTACTGATATGATAAAAAAAATTATTATTTTCTGAACTCATTTCAGAATACAAAACAGAAACATAAATGATTCATTTCCGAACTCATTTATGAACAAAAAATGGTTCATTTACAAGGAAGTCTTTCCTACTGAAATGATACAAAAATTATTCATTTTCTACTCAAAATAAGTTTTTAATAAATTTCGCAAAATATGCACAATTTTTCTTTATGGGAAAAGCTTTCACGAATTTAATCTTTTAAAAGCGACAAAATAAAAAAGAAAAAATTAAAAAAAAAGAATTCTAACCGAAAACGTTCGCAAAACTCTCACCTTACTCAAAACCTTCGCTTATGGTTCAGTGGGTAGTTGTGTGCTACTGTGCGCACTTGTGAGATCTGGCCTACACTGATTTAAACCAATATAAACAAACATGTGCACATAATATCTGAACACCACACAAAATTTCATAAAAATGATGCTCGCGTTTTCGAGAAGGCTGGCGACACACGAGCAGTAAACAAACTCATTTTTATATATATAGAAACCAGTGATGGCAACATTGACGACTTATCGTCATTTAAACGATTTTTGGCATCAATTATGACGTGGCGATTTTCTTTAACTTTGATGTCGAAAATGACGATTTTTTGTTGCCTCGTTTTTTTTCACTTACTTACTTACTTACTTACTTAGGTGGCCGTAACAACCCGTGTCCGGTTTTCGACCGACCTCATCAGCTCTCGCCAGGAGCCTCTGCTTTGCGCGCGCCTTCTCCAATCGGATACACCAAGTGAGGTTAGGGCTTCCTCAGCCTGGTCCATCCATCGGAGGCATGGTCTCCCTCGTCGTCGTTGACCAGCGACCCTCGCCTCGAGCACCTTTTTCGATGGAGCTTCATCGTCCATACGATGGACATGCCCCAGCCAGCGTAGTCGCTGCACAGTTATACGCCGAACTACGTCAATGTCTTCGTAGAGCTCATACAGCTCGTGGTTTATTCGGATGCGATAGTCATCGCCGACTCGAACAGGACCGAAGATTTTGCGAAGAACTTTTCTCTCGAACACCCCCAGAGCGGCTGCGTCAGTTTGCGAAACTACCCATGCCTCAGCACCAGAACCTCTCTTGGTTCTGCCAACAATATCAATCATCAACAATATCATCAGCGTACGCAAGGAGCTGGACACCTTTATAGAAAATGGTGCCATTACGATGCACACCGGCCTTTCGTACGATCCCCTCCATGATGATGTTGAAGAGATCGCAAGACAGTGGATCGCCTTGCCTGAAACCTCTTTCGGTATTGAAGGTTTCGGAGAGGTCATTTCCTACCTTGACGGAGCTGCGTGTGTTGCTCAACGTCATTCTGCAAAGTCTAATCAACTTTGCAGGTATACCGAACTCAGACATTGTTGCGTATAGGCAATCCCTTTTCGGGCTATCGAACGCAGCTTTAAAATCGACAAAGAGATGGTGTGTGTCAATCTGATTTTCTTGGGTTTTCTCCAGGATTTGTCGTAGCGTGAAAAGGTCCAATCTGATAAGGTCCAATCAGTGTTTTTGTAATCGGCTTTAATCTTTCACACAGTACGCTTGAGAGAACCTTATATGCGATGGAAATAAGACTGATACAACTATAACTTGCGCAGATTGTAGGGTCTCCTTTTTTAAGTATGGGGCACAGTACACTGAGGTTCCAATCGTCGGGCATGCTTTCTGCTAGCCATATTTTGCTGATGAGCTGATGCATGCGCCTTATCAATTCATCGCCGCCGGTTTTAAACAATTCAGCTGACAGGCCATCAGCACCCGCTGCTTTATTGTTTTTGAGTCGTTGGATAGCAACTCGAACCTCTTTATGGCTAGGGGGTGATACTTCCACTCCGTCATCGTCGATTAGTGGCACTGAACTGCGCTCTCGATGGGCGGCATTGGTGGAATCGTCGCCAGTAAGTAAATTGGAGAAGTGCTGTCTCCACAATCTAAGAACACACTGTGTATCCGTATTCAGATCTCCATTTTCGCGTCTGCAAGTGGATGCTCCGGGCTTGAAACCTTGGGTTAGACGCTTAACCTGTTGATAGAATTTTCGTGCATCCTTTTTGCCCTGGTATACCTCTAGTTCCTCACGCTCACGCTTTTCCTGCTCTCTTTTCTTGCGTCTGAAAATGCGCCTCTCTTCCTTCCTCTTTTCGCGGTAGTTTTCTCGCACGGCTCACGTTGCAGCTGACTGCAGCGTTTTTCTGTATGCGGCGTTTTTTACTGCTGTCGCTATGCTACACTCCTGATCGTACCATTGGATCCGAGGTTTCGGGCGCCGGAAACCAATGACTTCTTCAGCGGCAGCGCGCATGGAGTGGGATATATGCGCCCAAAGTCCGCCGGCGTCGTCGAGTCCAGAGGTTGGTTGGTTAAGCTTAACCGAGAGTTGAGCGGAGTAGGCTTCGGCAGTCCGTTATAATTGCAGCTTAGCGACATCTAGCTTTCGTTGCATTCCTGTGCGTATGTTCTTTTTCACTATGATTTAGAAATAAGCTCATCTTTTTAGTGATTTAGAAGATGTGGAGTTCGAATATTTCTGAAAAATAGTATTATCTATTAGAAAAAGGGACAAACCTATAGCAATCCCCCTTATGGGAAAATCCATCTTGTAATATTTTTTCCTTGCCTAATTCGTCAGCAAACGTTGAACTCACATTTTCTCAACTAATTTGAACAAAACAAAAATCAGAAACCATTTATATATTATACCATAGATATACCAAAGATTATTTGAGAATGAACAATTCGTCATGTTATAATTTAGGAATAAAAAAAAATTAATAAAAAAATGCAATTAAAAAAATGTATACAAATAGAAATTAATGTACCAATATAGTACTGTGGCTTTGATTTAAATTTTTTGATTAAAATCACTAATTGAATCTTATCATTTTTTACTTTTATTAATACATCTATTCAATTTTATATTAATTATTGCTTGTTTTCTTCGGTAACGTCACAACTTACAAAATAAAAAATATGATTTTTTAGAAGAAGCATTTTAAGTTTTGAACAGACAAAGGCTAATTTCTACTTGAAAAGTACTAAAGAATCCTTTTGAGAGTTTTTTGATAATTCTCATAAATTTTGAATTTTGCTAGTTTTTACTTGAAAAGTTTCCCAAGCAAAAGTAATTTTATGCTATTTTCCTTATTTTGAAGCCATTGCTTAAAAGCGTATGAACAAACCAAAGAATTACTTTTGCTATTTAAGGTATTGCCTTATAGCGTTTTCTTTTCTCGAAAAAATGTTACACTTATTCTGCACTAAGCTAGTCGAGATATTTTGTTCTTTTCTTAAAAGTAGGCTAAACCTTAATGGGGTATTGCGTTCTTTTGTGGAAATTGTTACACTCTGGCAGTGCAAAAGTGTTCCACTTTCTACACTCTATAAAATGACGGTGTGGCATGCCATCCTGTGAAACAGCTGATTTTAATAGCAAGAAGTTTTTACAAATTTAAACGCACGTAAAACGCACGTAGAACGCAGTGGACTGTCTTCATTTTTTATTAACAGCATCAGCTGATATACAGGGTAGCTCTTGATATTCTTTTCTAGCACAATAAATGTTGCCATTTTTTAGGGATGGGAGTAACACCATAAAAATATTACCATTCTTGAGGGTAAAATTTTTTTTTAGAAAAGAAAACTCTATTAGATTTTTCGAACTTGTCCACGATCATGATTGAAGTTGTTAAAATTAGTTTTAATTAGTCTTTCGCCGTTTTCAGAAGTGAAAATGATGGAGCTTTTTTATCTTTTAAATGAAAAGTTTTATTATGCAGAGGTTAAGATTTCTTCGTGTACAAATTCAATTCGCATGAATTTTTATGATAATAATGTTTTAAAATCTCAAAATAGCAGAAATGTTTAAAATAATACAAACAATAACAATTTGATCAGAATTTTAAACCTTTTTTATTTTGAATAAACACCGGTTGAGAGGTCAATACCAAATTTTTGATTATGTTTCATTACATATATATTATTTAAAAATCAAATTTTCTAGAAACTTAGTTCTCTGGAAGACAAAATTGAATAACGAACTTCACAGAAAATAGATAGCATTTCACAAAAACAAAGGGGTTACTGGGAGGCTTAAAAAAAAGTCAAAAGTCGAAAAAATGTAATGATTGTTTCTCTATATAAACTTTGCTAATATAAGCTAATAGTTTTAAGGAATAAAATTTAAACCCTGCACATCGTCACTGATTACGATTACTATTTTTTACATGTATTTAAATTTAAGCTTTGAAGCTATAAAAAGACTTAAGAAATTAACTGAAATTCATATCAAAGACAACAACCGAAATTATTTAAAAAAAAAGAATTAAAACAACCAAATAGCTAAAAACAAAATACAACAACAACCACTAGAACAAATCTTCAAACTTGAACGAAAAACAACCGAATATACAACAAAAAATAACAAGAAATGAAATTCGAATAGCAATATATATAAAATCAACAACAACAATGAAAAACAAACAAAATTCAAAATAAAACAAAAAAAAAAAAATACGGAAACAAAAAAAAAAGAATATATTAAATTTATTTTATATAAAATGTATTAAGTATGGAATTAATAAAAACTAAAAACACTAAATGTTTATACTATAATATATTGAGAAAAAATACTTCAAAAGGTTACTTAAGTACTACAAAAAAAAAAAAAAACATAATAGAATAAAAACAAAAAAATAATTGCTTCTTTCGTTTGAGACACTTATTGAATATCTGAGCAACTGAAAATTTTTGTAAATTTTGAAAAAATTGAAAGAAAATAAGAACTAAAACATATCCTCTGTGAATTTGTCTTGTTGCTGGTTCATTTTTAACTTTTTATTATCTTTTGTCTGTTGACTTTATTTATTTTTGAATTGTATTTTTTAAACTTAAAATATATACATATATAAATATTTTCTGTGTCTTAAACTTGTATAAAAATGTCTTCCATTAAAAAAATACTAATATTTGATTCAAAAATAAAAATATTAATTGATTATAAAAAGAAACATAAAATTAGAGTATAAGTTAAGCTTAATTAAGAATTGTTAATTATTATAGTATGTAAGAAGGAAAAAAAGAATTAATGTGGGTATGCACGATTTCGTTGCGAGGCATTTTAACACCATTTGATAAACCGATGTTCAGACTCTTAGTTGAAGGTACACTGGAGGTGGCTTAATATAGTAAAATTAAAATGAATTTCGTTAAAATCAGTATAAACAGTATGAATAATTGTTCATTCTCATTTTTTTTAAAAAGATTTTAACATTGATTGCCATGGGAACCATTGCATCTGAAAGATTTATTTTTATTATCATTTAAGATCAACTGAAACTCTAAAAACCATTTTTCGTATCCGGGTCCTTAACTGTTGCCTTAAGGGAAGTTTTAGGTAAAAGCGGTTAAATTTAAAAAAAAAAAAACGAAATGGCCATTTCAGCCCTTGAAAGGACTTTGACCGAGCTTCTTATGATCAATTGTGTTGTGTGTGATGTGAAATGTTTGCACACAAGTGATCGAGAACTGGACCTACATGTTTTACGCCGACTCCGAACGGCTTATGTTCTCAAGAAGCTTTTCATGGCAGTTTTAACTCTCTGAGGTTTGCCATTGTCTGCAAAGAGGTGACGGCCGAACAGAAAAATTAATTCAATTGAAAAAACTTTCTGTGTCGGATGGAGGATTCGAACCTGGGTTCTCTGGCATAAGAGTCACACACTCTACCCACTACGCCACGGCTGCTACTAAATTTCTCCAGTTAAATTTCAGGCTAATTTTAAAAGCTGTTTTCTAAAAAAGTTATTTACATACACAAAAAATTCTATTTCCATGTTAATTTTATAACAGTAAACAACATTTTTTTTTGTTTTTTATTATATATTTCTTCTATATAAAAATGGCGCTCTTCTGTTATATAAAAATTGCTGTTGATGTTCTTCAGAAAAGGTGAAAATCGGACCTCATCATAGCGCGGCTCCAGATTGTCTGGAAAAATATGCATTCGAAAATAGATCCCTGAATGCACATCTTTTAACAAAATTAAATAAAATTATCGAAAATTTAGAAAATTATGTACCGTAGAAAAAAAAAATCGAAATTAAAATCGGTCGATTAGTCTGTTTGCAGTAGTGTGGCCTGTTTTGAAAAAGTATGTTTGGAGAAACACGCATTTAAGGCTTCAAACTTTAAAAGCATAAAGGTGGTCAAGCTCCAAAACAAAACTGTAACAATTACATATTTTTTTTCTCTAAAAAGTATAGTTTATATAGTAGTAGTTTACATAGAAGCATTCCATACACACATACACTTTTACATACAAACATACAGCGAACATCACGCTTTTTAACAGCTTCTTTGGCTTGATCGATTGGTAGTCTGGCGCACTGGCTTTGAAGCGTGGGATTGATTTGAAATTTTTTTATATATTCTTTCAAAAAAATTGATTTTCAAAAAAATTGTTTGCCTAAGGCCTCCCTTAATTCATTCAGTCCTTCATTATTATTAAATTGATTGATATTATTAGTTTCGATATTTTGAGGTCCACACCAAAACTGTATAATTAATAAGTTTTATTTTGCATGGGGCTCAAAAAAACCTTTTGGGGTCGGCCAAAAACGCATGTTTTAAGGGCATATGTTTTCCTTTGTATCCTTTCTTATGAGGTAGGTATTGACTTAGCTTAAGGGGAGACATGACATTGGTAGTTTTTTGAAAGTAATTTTGTATTTTAGTAAATATTCTTAAGATTCTAAGAAAAAAATTTCATGGAAAAATTCCTACGGGCTCAAAAGTTATAGCCGGATTAGTGAGAGCGCATTTTTAATTTATGCGCTACCTACGTACGGCAGCTGGTATATACTTGTTTTACTTGCTACCTGACTTTTGGTGGTTGTTATTTCGTACCTACTTGAAGGGTGGGTTTTTTTTTTGTGTTTTTGAATTTCTTTATATTTCTTTATATTTATAACTCATATAGTGGAATTTCTATTTTATATGATCAGTTATTTGGCATCTTTTGCAGCATGAAGTCGGCATGAAGTCGGTGAAAAATATTGAAAAATGAAGCGTCGTTCTTTAGATCGAAAAGGCAAAAGAGGTTTTTTACACAAAATCATTACACCAAGAAAACCTATTTCAACAGAAGAAATGGAATCTGAGGCGGAGTCCACTAGTACATCTGCTAAAAAACTTCATGGAGCATCAGTGGATGTTGGTTGTGAAAAAACATTTTCCTACTGCATTGCTGATTGCCTTGTTTTTTTTTTTTTTTTTTTTTTAGACTTAACCAGCACTCAGGGGATGCCCCCTATAAATGCGAAAGCATTGTGTTGATTCGGAAGAAGGGTGATAGTTAGTTGGAGAAAGATGGAGTAGTGTCGGTGAAGATTTGATTTAAATTTACACAGATTGAAACTCCCGGGAAACACGATCGCAGGGAGATTGTTCCACAATTTTACTGAACGACCGAAGAATGAATTATCTCGGTAATGCGATGTTCTATTGGGCAAAGTTGCAATGGTAAAGGGATGGGCTTGTCGAAAATGTGGTGGAAATGTAAAATTTTAAAAGAAATCTATGCGTGGCCTTGGATTCAAACTGGTTATATTTTGTACAAAGTGCAATGACGATATCAAAACCATAAATTCATCACCATTGATAAACGGTAGAGCGTATGAATCAATAGGAGACTTGCTGCCACTATGCGCGTTCTTGGGAAAGGACTGTCGGCCATGCAACTGTTTTGTGGACTTATGGATTTACCAACATGCATCACTCAACGACCATATGATGCTATTATGGAAAATGTTGAAAAAGCCGCAACCACAGTTGCTCAATCATCAATGAAGTGTGCTGCTGAGAAAGAACTATCAGAAACTAAACAACAAGATGACTAAGAATTGGTTGATTATGGTATAATTGTGTCTGGCGATGGAACTTGGATGAAAAGAGGATTTGCGTCTTTGTTCGGAGTGGCTACACTCATTGGATACTTTACGGGGAAAGTAATTAATTTTGAAGTCAAAAGTGCCTACTGCAAAAAGTGTGAGTACCAAAAAGAAAATTTGAACAATGCAGACTTTGAAATATGGTTCTCAGAGCATCGTGCTCTATGAATCATAGCGGCAGCGCAGGAAAAATGCAACCGGATGCAATTTTGACAATGTTTCAAAGATCTGAACTACTATATGGTGTCCAATATCAGTATTACATCGGAGATGGAGACTCAAAAACATTTTCTTAAATTTCAAATGCCAAACCGTACAATGATGTTATAGTGCAACAAAAAGAATGCATTGGCCATGTACAAAAACGCATGGGTTCACGGCTACGAAAATTGATTACAGATTTTAAAGACAAATACACCAGTAAAAGAGACAGGAACATCACGAACAAGTCTCAGCGGCAAAGGAAAATTAACAGCGAAATTGATTGACAAATTGACAGTTTATTATGGATTGGCCATTAGAAACAACGTCAATTCTTTGGAAAATATGCGTAATGCCATTTGGGCAAATTTTATCACAAGATATCCACAGATGAAAATCCTCAGCATATGTTTTGCCCTACAGGTAGTGACAGTTGGTGTTATTGGCAGAGGCAAAGGCAGAAGGATCAACTGTTCTCCATAAACCACCACTTCGTGAAAAAGTGCAAACGGCAATCAAACCAGTTTACACGGCGTTGAGTAACGATGAATTGCTAAACAAGTGCTTGGGTGGATTCACGCAAAACTCCAATGAAAGTTTGAATGCAAAAATTTGGCTCAATGCACCTAAGTGTATGCCAGGCAGCAACAGAATTATTAATATTGCAAGCTGCATGGCAGTGTCTACTTACAATGACGGCGCTTATAGTTATTTGCAAATGTTTCAACTACTTGGTATCACCATAGGAGCTACAGCATTGAATTTTTCCAAAGGAAATGATGCAAATCGTTTGAAATGCGCCAGAGTGAAAGCATATAAAGCTTCAAAAGAAGCCTGAATTGCTAAACGATTGCAAAAAACTATAAGAAACAGCACAACACAAGATAACGAAGGCATACACTACGAAGCAGCCTTGGCAGATTGAAGGCAACCTTTTTTTTCTTTGTTCACAAACTTTGAACGCGTTTATCTCGAAAACCATGTTTTTCATACTGGTTGCGGCACTAGCGGGTTCATTTTTTGACGAAATTTTTTTTTTGTATTTTTTTAAACTTGATTCACTACGTATGACACGAGCTTTGTTTTAAAATTTTTTTACCGATTTTTTATGAATTTTTCAAGTCAATATTTTTTTCGAAAAAACACACTTTCAAATTTGGAACTCACCAAAAATTGAAAAAAAAATTTAAAAAAAACTCGTGTCATACCATAACCACTTTTGTTAAGATTTAAAAAAGTCATTTTTTTCCAGATCGGACAATTTTTGCAACTCCCAGCGCTGCAGCCACGAGGCCCCGTTTTTTCTCTGCCGCCAGCTTGGAGCTCTATAAAACCATGTTGGAGTGAAAAATATATTTTTTTAAAATTTTTTTTACTTGTAATTTGTTCAATTCTCTACAATAATAAAAAAGTTTTGGAAAAATGTTTGTTTTTGACTGAGTTATAAATTGTTAAAAAAGGTCTGTTTTCTCTGCCGCGAATATCATGTCCCCCCTTAAAAACATTTCAGGAGAATAAGCAGTACTATTGAATAGTTTAAATTTGACAAATTCGAAGTTGTGCAAGCACACACAATTTTCTCGATATTGATCAACCTGTATTTACCATTACGACTCTTGCCAAATTGAGTATATCTTTTTATTTTCATGTTTTATTGCTCTTTACCATTAAAACATTAAAATAACTAACTGGCTAAGAAATAAGCTTATAAGGTATGAATCTATTGAAAATGTCTTAGAGTCCCGTGACATTTTACAAATCACATATTTTTTTTAAAATTTTTTTTCCATTAATATTCAATGCACTGACAAAATTTGGGAAGTGTGTTTTGCCTTATTTGTCAACGTTCACATCTAAAAAGTGTGATTCAATGAAATTGTCAAGAATGGTATAATCTGAAGGACCCCGTATATCGGAAAGGACGCCGTCAAAGGTCTTAGAATTAAATACTAATAATAATATTAAATAATATATGACTATTTTAAACATACTAGCGTAGTTTCAAAATTGTTTTTTATAATATTATTTTTTGAAATTGTTAATCTTTTTAAAAGTGGTCGAAACTGTAGTCTACACTATCATATTATCGACACTGTATATGAAGAAATGCATCTTTAAGTTTTGAAAATCGAGATAAATGTAGATGCACCTATTTATGAAAGGTTCTATAAGTGCAAGAGAGTGTTTTTATTTGTTTTCGAAATGTTTAGAAAATGCATTTTGATCCATATCCATCAGGAAAGTGAGCGACTAGGGAAGCGAAGTGGTAATCTATAGCATGCATGGCTATACCTCCATGGTATTACCTCCATGGCATAGGAAATGTAATATATCCCTTACTGCAAAACACAGTTATTGAAGAATTTTATATTACTCGGTAATGCATCGATGTTTTTTGAAAAATGACATTTCTAGTAGATTGCACTGCCATTTCAGTTTTTCAACTGTGCAATAAAAAATAAGTACGTTTGACCAAAAAATGGGATTCAATAAAAAGTATTGATTAAATTGATGAAATTGATTAAAAAGTATGGTTTGAAAGTTTTTTGAAAAACACAGCGAAGACAATGCCCTCCGATGTATCGAAAAATACCGAATTTCGAAAGTATCGAATTTCGCAAGAATCCTCAATTCAACAGGATAGTAACGCAAGAAGAACAGAAAGAGTGGATCACACATTACCTCTTCACTTACCTTGGTATGTATGATTTCTTCTATTTTATTTTTCAATAAAGAATTCTTCGAAGAAAAAAAAGATGTATTTTCCTTCTGGGTATCTGCCACAAAAAGAGTCTCGAAAAATGAAAAAAAAAGAAAAATATTAAGATATTTTTCTCAATGCTGTGAACAAAAAATAAAATTAACAACAAAGAGATTAAGAATAAAACTAAAAAAAGAAACAGAAAGGATATGTTATATTTATTTTACGTAAAATTTATTTTTCTAAATTAATTACGACCTTTTTGCATATGTTTTAATGTTATTAGTTTTATATGTTAAAAAATTTTTCAATTATTAAGACTTATATTTTCAAGCTCTAGGTCTATGTTGCTTTCTGAAGAAAACAACCAACCACAACAACACCCTGTAAAGGGTTAGTGAAACATAAGAAAAAGTTTGTAATTAATTTACAAAAATACATATTCTGGTAAAGCCCGACCACTGAAAATGTGATTAGTTGTGTGTATACACTTGCAGCCTTATTCATAATCTCATTTTAGAGGCTCTATATCCTTAAACCAGCTTTAAAAAACACATCGGTATTCATAAAGATTTTTCCGGCTTGTTTAAGATCTGCGTAACTTACCGCATGTTTATGTATTCCGAAAAGAGAACTCTCGTTCGTGTAGGACACAAGAAGCAAAACATTTTTTTATATAAAAAAATATTGAGAGTGCTCATTTCGGATTACATAAACATGCGATTAAACGCCGAAATTTGCGTTTATAGGATGCGCTAGCTTAACATAACATTTTCTGTCGTTTTTTCAATTAAGGTTGGTGCTTATGATATTTGCTGTGAGCGTCAAAAGAAAGTGTACTGGGTTTTGTGTTTTCAATTTCATTTAAGTCTTTTTAGTACTGTTTAATTAAACTGTTTGTTTTTTTTTTAAATTATTTTCCACTGTTTCGAAATTTATAAAAAACAACAACAAAAATCTAACAATAACAAAAAATATTCAACAAAAACAAAACATACTTCATATTTGTCGCGTCAAAAGAATATGTACAGTAAGAAAGAAAAATTCTAAAAATAGGTATTTCAGTATTTTGTTTGCTTTCCTTTTGCTTTAATTACAGATTGCAACCTTTTCGGTATAGATTCCACTAAATTTGCGGTTATTCCGGACAACACTTTTTGCCATTCCTCTATTGAGACTGTTTTAAGGCCCTCCTTTGTACTGATTATTCTTTTTCTAATTTTTCGGTCGAAATACTACCACAAATGTTCGATGGGACTGAGGGAGAAATGATCAAATTGCTTAGGTGCGTGGTAGCCATTTCTTCATTATCTTGGGATCATTATCTTGTTGAAAGATCCAAGATCGAAAGACAACTTATCAACGCTGGGTCTCAAGTTTTCTTTAAGATGTTAAGGTAATCTGTAAACAAAAAAGGACGCGTTACGTGACAAGAAATAAAAGTTGTTTTTGGCTTGGTTTACAAAATTAGCAAAGCTCTGTGAATTGGCAAGAGTTTTTTCATAAAAGTTTTTTAGAAGTATTTCAAATAATATAAATTTTGTTTTCAAGTAATCAAATTTAAAAATCCTTTTTCTTTTTTTTTTTTAGGCTTGGTATCAGACGTTACGTTACATGGTGTTACGTAACTAAATTTCCTTTGTAATTCGATTGAGTAATTAAGTAATTAGGCAATTAAATAATTATGTAATTTAGTAATTTAAAAAAAAATTTATATATTTTTTCTCTCTTTGCCTCAACCATTTTTCATTATCTTTAGCCAATGTCTTCCATTTTTACTAAACCAAAAACGTTTATGAATCATTTACGAAATATTTATTAAAAAGAAAAACTACATTTGTAAAACTGCAGACGATTTGATCATCATAGATAATGAATTTATGTACAAATTGCTTGAATTAATAAAATTTAAATATTTCTCTAAGATAATATCATAAATTATAAGTTTTTAATTACTTTTAATTTTTGGGTCACGGTGGGCTTTTCTGTGAAAATGCCCATATGACATTTTGTTGAGAAAATTTTTTATTATTTTATTTATTTATTTTAATTCTTTCGAAAAACCGGCACAACAAAGTTTAAAAACCTTATAAGCAGTACCGGCAGTATATAGCATAAAGCATCGATTTGGTATATGACTTATGATAACAATTAACATTTATAATTATAATTTAAAAAAAAAAAATTTAATATAAATAAAGAAATTTAAGTAAAATAGAATTTAACATTTCAAATTTAACATTAAAAAAAATATATATATATATAGCAACCATTTAACTATTAAACTATTAAACTATTACAGCGAAGAAAAGAGTAAAGCTAATTTTGTTTTGAATTGCACAGCGTTACTACACGATCTTAAACTATTAGGAAGTGCATTCCAAAGACGAACAGAGTGTACAAAAAACTGCCTTTCCGAAGTTAAACAAGAAACTCGTATACAGTTAATCATGTTAGTTCGAGTGGACCGAGAAAATTTTATTCTAGAACACAAATATCGTGGAACAGCGTTACAGATAATCTTATGCAACAATATAAGAGTGCGATAGTTCAGCAAGTTTTCAAAAGTGAAGCCATGGTTCTTTTTTGCGTATTCTGAAACATGGTCATTTCTTTTCAACCCAAACACATAACGAGCAATATTATTAAAAAGTACGTTTAGTTTAGTTTTACTTAAACTATCACAGTTAGCAAAAATTTCACAGCCGTATAGCATTACTGGGACGAGATATGTTTTTGCAAGTAGCATACGTATATGAAGAGGTGTAAAGTATTGAGTTGTCCAAAGGACGCGAAGCATGCCGTAGACCTTCCCAGCAGTAATACTTATGTGGTTATTCCATGTCAGCGTCCTATTGAAGATTACTCCCAAATTTTTCGCTGTGTCAACATGCTGTGGAGCTGTAGAAATGTCGATAACTTTCTTTGCAATCACTAGACACTTGGACTTTTTAGGATTCAGACTCAGACCATTTTTGAGTGCCCAATCACCAATTTTAGAGAGAATACCATTTAAATAATTTGTGCAGTCATTGAAGTTCTCACGTTTACAGTTTAAATATACCTGAACATCATCTGCATACATATGGATTTTGCAATTTTCTACAACACTAGGTAGGTCGTTTATATATAAAGAGAAAAAAAGTGGACCCAAAACAGATCCTTGAGGAACACCCCTTTTAGTGCGAAGAAATGATGATGTCATATTATTTGCGAAAACGGCTTGCGATCTTTCTGATAGATATGACGCAATTAGATTAACAGCAGATGATGTGAAATTGAATATTTTAAAAAGTTTGGTCTTCAAAATATCGTGGTCGACTGTGTCGAAAGCCTTTGAGTGGTCCAAGAGAACCAAGAACCCGACTTCATTATTATCTAAACCAGCACGCAAGTCTTCAGATACATCAATGAGGGCGGTAACGCAGCTATGTTTGGCCCTGAAGCCCGATTGTCTATCAGTTATAAGGCAATTTCTGTGCAGGTGAAAGTTAATTTGCTGACTTATTAACAGTTCTAACGCTTTGGATAAAAAAGACAGGATTGCTATTGGGCGGTGCTCATTATTACTTTTAGGTACTGGTATAATTTTAGCTTTCTTCCATTCTTTCGGATAAATTGACATTGTGAGAATGGTATTAAAAATATGAGTTATGTAAGGAAGTACTTTCATCAAACCCGATCGCGTTCGATTTGATGGATGAGATACTTCTAAGAACATCCTCCTGACGGACACATGAGAAACTGAAGCTAGATTCGATGTTAAAAGAATTGTTGATGTCATTATAAACGTTATGACTAATCGAAGGCGTTGGAATATCAACAAATTGTTTATTTATATCATCAACGTCCACATTATCACAGAAGCCTATAGTTTTTTGACTCAGACCAATATTTCTTATCTCACGCCACTTCTGCTTGCTGTTGGCAATGGAGCCAAACCTATCACCATAGTAATTCCTTTTTGCAGCTTTCACTTCCTTAACTGCTCTCAAACGGAGAATTTTAAACTCTTCATACAATGCTGGCGTTTTGAAACGTTTCCATCGATTGTACGCATTATTGCGCACTAAAATAT
This sequence comes from Coremacera marginata, assembly GCA_914767935.1. Taxonomy (NCBI): domain Eukaryota; kingdom Metazoa; phylum Arthropoda; class Insecta; order Diptera; family Sciomyzidae; genus Coremacera; species Coremacera marginata. The sequence goes on from OU612045.1 coordinate 129,125,540, forward strand.
GTTTTTCAATTGTTCTGTTGAACCAAGGTCGTTTTTTATGCTTAAGTGGGACAAACTCATTATATAATTTATTGACATTGCCATGAAAAAACTCAACTTGATCATCAACTGAGTTCATATGGAAAATTAATTCCCAGTTTATATTATATATAGAATTTTCAAGTCGAGCATAGTCTATGTTTTTGAAGTCTCTGTAGCTGAACCTGTTAACAGTTTCGGTGAGTCTGAAGTCATAAGCTAAAAAAATAAGGTCGTGCTTTGAAAAATTTGACACGGATAATTGATCATAGAGAAGGATTTTAGTTCTAACACTTACAAAGAATAAATCCAGGACAGCTGTTTTTGTATAGTGAGTAGGAATTGTAGAATTTACAGGAAATAGACCTAAACTATTTAAATCTTGGAGGAGACAGTTTTCTACGAGCAGATTACTATTAAAATCGCCAGCTAAAATAATTTCATTGAAAGAAAGTGCAATGTTTTCCAGCGTGCTCAAAAATGGTAAAAAATCAACATTTCGGTTTGGACGATATACACACCCAAGAAGCAATCTTTTATCACCATTTGAAACCATAACAAAAACATATTCAATGACACTATCATGTGATGACTTGCAGAGTATCTTACACTTAACATTTTCTTTTACATAGATTGCAACACCGCCTGCATGACCAACTCTGTCTGCACGAAATATTCTATAACCATTCATACCAAACAATCCATCAGGCAAATCATTATTAAACCATGTTTCACTTACACAAACAGCATCCACGCCAGATCCCTCAAACACGTATCGCAGCTCATCTATTTTATTAACTAAGCTTTGAGCATTTAGGTGGCAAATTTTAAGTCCAGATCTTTGTTTAGAGAGTATTCTTATCATATTATAGCTGTTGTCTTTGGAATGAATAATTTCAGAACTCAACATAATTAATGAGTCTAGAAAAAAGAATAAAAAGTAACGCGTGCGTAATGACTAAAGCAGTTTTCTTCACTGCTGTAACGTATAAAGATATTAAATTAAAATTATTATAAGTTATAATATTAACTCGTGAAGTCACAAAAATAATTAGTTCTATTTGCTATACCAGGATCAACAGGATCATGGCCGGTATTGAGACTTTCAATAATTGCTTCCAATTTTGCCAGTGTCTCAACAGATGTAGCGCTATCATTACTCCGTAGTTTTATGTGCGTAATCCCTCGACGAGTAAAAGCGGCGGATAGCAATTGTTGCTTTTTGTATCGGAGTGCACGCTGTAGAATAGCAGAGTTCGCTCTCGTCAAGCCTTCATTTACATAAATGGGTTTATTAGACTGGAAACCCGCATGTTGTAAGCGAAGCAAGACATTATTTTCACGCCGAAATTTTGCAACAGAGCTTAAGACAAAGTTTCTATCAAAAGGCGTTTCGAATTTGGCTATTATAGTTGAATCTTTGTTGTTATTTTGATAGGTCGCTTTCTGATTGAGCCGGAACAAAGTCTTGACGTTAGGAAGTTTTATATTTATGGTGGCACAGATATTATTTAATATATCCATCAGGTTTTCGCCATCAGAAAATGGAACTCCATTCAGACGGAAATCACAGGCAACGGCTGTATTATCGTGTCTAGCGAGTTGAGATTTTAACTCATCCACCTCCTTTTTTAAATTTCCAACCTCACCCACTTTGTCAGGTGAAACCTCTCCAGCAGCAGCACACTGTTGTTCAACAAGCCCCCTTAATTCATTAAGCTCACTTTGGAAAGTGCTCATATCCGCTTTAAGCGTGCCTACCTCAAGAGCAATATCTTCTAGTTGTGTTACTCTACTAGCAACTGACTGTAGACCGCTATGTATTTCAGCAACGTTTTGACGTAACTCAGCCAGAACTCTCTGCTCACTCTCATGTATTGCATTGGTGAGCCCATCTTTAATTTGAGAAGTGATCTGCTCACTAAGCTTTGAAAGGCGTAGTTCAAACCTTTCGCTCTGTTTCTCAAACTTCTGTTCAATAAGAGCAAGCAGCGTCGAAGTCGTAGGTTTCTCACTGACATTTTTAGTGCATGCACTCACTACAGGCGCAGAAACATTGGCAGTCACTGTAGAGACTGTCGGAATAGAACATGAATCTAACGAGTTCGCACTTGTCTTAATTGGTGGTGAGTGGACAAGCGATTCCCGACGAGCCGATAGACATTTTGCACATTTGTAATGCTGTTTATTATTTTTCATGAACTCAAGGTCCACTTTCTGTATGCCCACACAGTGGCAGTGGAAATATTCATTACAAGTGACACATTTAACTTTTTTATCATCTTGCAAATTACGTTCAACCCTTGCTAGGCAAACACAAGGCATTTTCTCAACTGTACGACTATTAGTCGATACGTTTCGTTGTCGCAAATTAAGTACAGCGGCTGTTTTTAATTTGTACTATGTGGCAGCAACCGATTTAGAACGCATTCAAGTTCCAGCAAACCAGGAAATAAGCACGGCCTCAAGCAGATGTTTCCAGGACAAAAAGCAGTAGGCACCAGTCCAGCAAGCAGCAACAGAGACAGCACTCCACAGATTCGGGCAAAGCAGCCAGCAGCAAGCAGTCAGGGAGATTTAAGTTTTTTTATTTATATTTGTGTAAAAATCAATTGTTCAGAATTGATATTTTTATAGTTAATAATTATTGTGTTCACTTTATCATTTAACACTTTTACACATTTTACAAGTTATCTTTTAGAAGTCTTTTTTAATTTTTTATTAGGACGCAAAGATTTCGTGTCCCTCCATGCTTCACAGTCGGGCGTAAAAAAAGAAAAAATTTTTCTTCTCCAAATTTTTTTTTTTTGGTTTTTTCTTACAAAATATTTCAAATTTTCTTTCGTTGCTAAATATTATATTGTTCCAGAATGAAATAACCTTCTTTTGATATTTTCGAGCGAACTCAAGGCATTGCTTTTCATTCTTTTTCGATATGAACGGTTTTTTTTTAGCCCATCCATGTATGACATTAGCATGTAGTGCTCGACGAATTGTGCTGGCGCTTACACACCAATATGCACCAATTGCTTCTGAGATTTCCTCTGCTATTTTAACAGCGCTTTCGATTGGATTTTTTTGTATTTCCTTCTCGTTAAGTCTCTTAGGTCTTACAGATTTGACAGGATTTTCTTAAATTCTTTTCTTTTTATATTTGGCTATTATTTTTTTAACTGCATTGTGACTTCTCTCCGCGATGAAACCGATCTCGCGCAATATTTTCCAATCTTTATAAAGTTTTAGCACAAGCTCACTGATGCCAAGAGAGGTTTGTCTAAGCCAGTGGTGTCCAACCGGTAGTTCGCGGGCGCCTGGTAGCTTGCGACCGTATTTCAGGAGCCCGCCAATAATATGATGCACAGAATAATACTTAGAATTGGCACTTCTTACATGGATTCTTCTAACATGTTCAAATCAACTTGTTAAGCTTATAAAAAAGTTTTTCATTTAGCACGGTCGTTCACACTGCCTGAACTAGTTTCAAATTGACAGCGACATAGGCTTTGTAGCTGCAGAGCTATTTCTTTGCAGTCGCTGCCATTCTTTTCTGTGCCTCTCATGCCGTCAATAAATTCTTCAAATACTTGCACAATTGTGTACTGATATGGAAGAGACCAGAACATTTTGCTTTTCTATTTTTCAATGTTTATTACTTTTTATTTTGCTTCAAAATCTAATTTGTCTACATTAAAACTATCAAATTTTACAACAAAAAAGCTTTTCTGACGTTAGTTATGTCAAATTTAGAAAATTTTCAGATTTGGGAGTGTTTAACAAAAAAAAAGAAATATTTTTGTAAGGATTGGTGACCTCGAAGCATGTTCATGGTTTCAAAGTAGCCCTCAGTATAAATTCAGTCCACTGGTGTCAACTGGTCTAAACAGTTTTGGAAAAAAAAATTCGGAACAGAAAATAAGATTTGTAGCGAGCACAATTGAATCAAGGCTAAAAGCAATTAGCAAAGTAAAGCTTAAAACGCAATAATAAAACATATTTCAAAAGATAACGGTAGATTTTTTACTCTAAGCCATGGCAGAATTAAGTATAATTTTTAAGTATAATATTTTTAGCACAGGCAACTTTTTTATTTTTAAAGATATGTTTATGTTTTTGGTGTCATTGAATAGAAAATTGAATAAATTACAAAATTAATCAAAAAAACAAAGTTCATTTATTACGCAAAATTCTGAGAAATGTGCACTCAAAGTTGAAATTTGGTAGTTTCAACCGGTTGATTTCATCTTCACACGATCACAGCTCGGAAATGGTTAAATTGGTGGGGTTGTTGATATACCGTTGGAAAGGAGATTTCATTAGTATATTGTTATATACTATATTACAAATATATTGTATATTATTATACAATATTTCATGTAGGTTAGTTTTTCTGCTAGAAACAATAACGTGAATCAAAGTCGTGAAATATTAATTAACCCTGTAGCTCCTAAGCTACAGCTCCACATAACCTTTCAGCTCCGTAAATAGTTGCACTCAATTTCGAGAGCCCTGTGTAATGTTTTCAAGTTGTAAACTGTGTTTTGAGAGTGTTAAATTTGATATAATTTGAGCAAAAATACTACAAAAGCAATGTATTAAAAACTATAAAATGTGGAAGAAGTCTTAAATTAGCAAGAAAACTTGTAGCAAATTATCCTAGAATCAACTACGAAACGTGAACATAAAGAAACTCGAGATGAACAGCTGATTTTAGCAACCAGACTGCATTTTTTCTGCTTTCTACTTCATTCTTCTCATAGTCGGCCCTACCTTATAATTCTGACATGCTCCAAGCAAAACTCGAAACATCAGACGGAAAACTGTACACTTTTTTTGACACGATGAATATAATTATGTTTTGTTTTTGTTAAGTCTTCTCTGTTATTGTTAAATTTTTGTTTTTGTTGTTTTTTTATAAATTGCTAAAAAGTTAAAGACAATTTTAAAAAACATAAAAAGTTTAATCAAACAGTATTACAAAAGACTAAAATAAAATTAAAAACATAAAACCCAATCGTGTACATTTTACGCTCACAGTATATTATAGATATGCTCACGGGCGTCAGGAGAGGGAAAAGAGAGGGATAGTTGCCTCACCCTAGAACTCAGCGAAAAAAATGTATATTATTTTACTAGCTGAATACCCGACTTTACTCGGGAGTTGATATAAATAATTTTCGAATTCATTCATCGATTTGAAAAAGCTTTTTACAAACTTTTGAAGGAATTTTGTGTGCATCTTTCAAGCCGGTAACTTCGGTGAAATGAGAAAAAATTAGAGAAATCGTGATTTCTGTGTGCGTGCGATCGCTTTCAAAAATATATTTTCAAATTTTATATTCTATTCGATCGAATGAACATTTTTGAAATAATTAGAGCAAAAACGAATTTTTGGCAATCATTTATGTAAATGTTCTCATACATAAATGCTCTCTTTTGACCTCGTGTCATAATGATACTGTAGCGTCTTATGTGTTCAAGATAAACTGAAACAACTTTTGCCAATCAATGTCATGTCATATGAAAAAGCGTAAAAAATTAAATTTTGAATTTAAATTATTTTTGCAACTAAAACTTTTGCGCCATTTTTTCAGAAAAGATTAAATATTATGGACCTTTCTTGAAAAAAAAAATAAAAAAATATAAATTCTTGAAAAATAAATTGTGGCATTTTTTAATTTATATTAAGTTTTTAGCAATTCTTAAAAAAATTAATTTTTATAAATCATTACTTCATGAAATTATTTGGCATAAAGCTTTAAGTGTTATTCTTAAAAATTCATTTTTTTAAGAATTGCTTAAAACTAAATATAAATTAAAAAATTCCACAATTTATTTTTCATACATAAACTGGTACGAGCCCGACCTCAGAAAATAAGATGAGTCATCGTATTTTCAAAAAACTTCTCACGCCTTCTATGGTTTAATATCAACGAATTGTTGGTGCCAAAGAATGGAATCGTGAAAAGAAGTAAACAAAGAGCGCAACAACAAGTCTTTGCAGAATTAATGTAGTAAATTTTTTGAACCTTTGCTTTGCGCTAAGAAGTAGAAAAACATTTCTTTTTAAATTGGAAAGCACACAACTGTAATTCCGCTTAGGTTTTAGCAGAAGGTGTGCTTATAAGATTTTCAAAGTTGATGGACTGCATAACCCACTGAAGATTACTGATGAGTTGGTGTAGCGACCAACGAAACAGCTGTCTAGTCTGCTGGTGGTTGTTCTGTAAAGAACATTGTTGTTGTGGCGACCTGTTGCTTCATGAAATTACTTGGCATAAAGCTCTAAGTGTAATTCTTAAAAATTAATTTTTTTAAGAATTGCTAAAAACTAAATATAAATTCTTGTCTAACTGCTATTATTATTTTTATAAAGTACTTTTTTGACGTTTCAGGCATAAAAGAATTGAGTTAAAGTCATAACGTAAATTTATTTTTTTCTTGCTTCAGGAAAGATTGATATGTTCAAAAATTCATTTTAAAAAAATTAATTAAAAATTAATGCTATGAGTGCTATGAGTGGTTAACGGTAAAAAATTAAATGGTATAAAAATGTAAGTTGTAGGCTGTTCGTTACATATTGTCAACAATAACTTGGGTCGTATTTGCAGATATTTTAATGGCCAAGAAATCTTTCATACGTTTTTTTATGTATCTTCAATTTTTACCACGTTTTTAACAATTTTTCTTCTCAATTTTTTGCGAATAAGTATTTTTTTTTTTGTACGGGATGAAAATTAAATAAGCACTGAAAATAGAAATTGAAATGTCAAAATAACGCCAACGTACGACGCAACTGACTTGCGCATGGCTTGATGCGTACTCAAATACCAAAGAATTCAGCATCAGCTGCCCTGATATGCGAAAAAAATTGAATACGCATAAAGATGAAAAGAAGAAAAGAAGATATTTATCATCCTTCGCGCTTTGCTACGTTTTACTGTATTTTGTAGTACAGCGCTCTCTGGTGTTCAAGATATAGCAAAATACATAGCGCCAAAAGACTCATCTCACCCGAAAACCACTCATAAAAATCATTTACGGCTTATGAGTTTTTCAAGGTTTTTCAAACTATTTGTTCTACAGCGCCCTGTGGTGTTCAATAACAGGAAAAAAAACAAGTTCCTGGAATCTGATCCATCCAGGGATCCACTCAAATACACACAAAAATTTTCATCAAAATCGGTGCAGCTGTTTAGGGACAGTTTAATAACATAAACACGTACAAATTGTTCAACAGCGCCCTCTAGTTTGCGAGACAGAGCAAAACGGATAGCGCCAGAGCTCTTGCCGAACACGAAAATCCTTTTATAGAAATTTTAATTCAAATCGGATGGGTGGTTTTTGAGTTTTCCACAAATTTTTAAGGGATTTCTACTACAGCGCCCTCTGATGTTCAAGATAGTGCAAACAAAAAATAAATCCACGACACACACCGTCTCAGAAAACCCCTAGCTTAGGAGTTCTTCGACGTTTTTTGAAATATTTGTACTACAGCGTCCTCTGGTGTTCAAGAAAGAATAGAGTAGATAATTCATAAAAACTCACTATATCCGAAAACCTCTATATACCAATTTTCATGCAAATCGAATAAACGGCTTAGGAGTTTTTCGAAGTTTCTTAAAATATTTGTACTACAGCGCCCTCTGGTATTCAAGATAGAACAGAGTAGATAAGTCAAAAAATCTCACTGTATCCGAAAACCTCTATACGACCTAGATGTCCAGTTTGCTTGAAATCCACCCATTGGTTTTCGCGTAATGCTTTTAACAGACAGACAGACGGAAAGAAAGAGAGAGAAAGAATTTAAAAAAATATTTTATGTACAGATTTTTTTTAATTTTATATATACAGTGTTGAGCAAAACAAAAGCAACAAAATGATTGCGCTACTACAAAATTGTCTCTCTTTTTTAATATTGGGGACACACAAAAATTATTATAGGAACCAAAGCATATATTCATACATCACATAAAAACAAAATCATATTCAAGTTTGGCTTGGGTTTTTTTATTAAATTTAAAATTAATGTGTCTACATACAATTTGTCTGAGTGCAAAACAAAAGCAACAAAACTTCAAAAATGTAAAAAGAGAACAGAAGTCCAAAAAATTATTGGTAAAAGTTCCGTTATTGTAAAGCACTTGTTGTTTGTGAGTTTTAAACATTTCAGTTTAGTTTTGTTTTTGCGCTAGTTGCGACATTGACTGATCCCATTTATAATGGCACGTGATAAATACTGTGAAGCTCTTAAATCACAAATTCTTTCCGAATATAAAAAGGGAAATTCGCTAATATCTATCGCGAAACAGTTTGGTATTAATTTGTCAATAGCTTGTAGATTAATAAAGCAATACGTATATAACATCACAAAAGGCGTAACAACGGTACATTCAAGAGGTCGGCCGCGAAAGACATCGCTGCGTGATGACAGGAACATTTGTAGCGTGTTCAAACGAAATCCGTTTTCCACATCCAAAGAGGTTGTTCGGACACTTGGTTTAGATATCCATCACAGCACTGTTCACAGACGAGTCGTTGAGAACGATTTAAGAAGTTACCGACGGGCAAAGAAACCTTTGCTTACAGCTAAGCATAAACAAAAAAGGTAAGGTGTTATAATTCGAACAATTTCGTTTGAAATTGTGACAACGGCTTACTTTTGCAAAAGATCACCTAAATTGGACCGTTCAAAAATGGAAAACTTACATTAGAGACAATGGGATTCAAGCCCTTGATTGGCCGGCACAATTACCAGACTTGAATCCCATTGAAAATATTTTCGGAATTTTGAAGAGAAAAGTTCCTGGTCAAAGATTTTCCAATAATACTGCACTGTATGAAGCACTTAAACATAATTGGGAACAAATACCTAATACCACCATATCTAATTTAATAGAGTCGATGCCGCGCGGTAATGCGAATGTGCAGCGGTTATCAAGAATAATGACTCTTACACCAAATATTAATTTTGTTGCTTTTGTTTTGCACTCAGACAAATGGAATGTAGACACATTAATTTTAAATTTAATAAAAAAACCCAAACCAAACTTGAATATGATTTTGTTTTTATATGATACAAAATTGATATGATACAAATTTTATATTATACTTTGGTTCCTATAATAATTTTTGTGTGTCCCCATTATTAAAAAAGAGAGACAGAGGGTTTTGTAGCAGCGCAATAATTTTGTTGCTTTTCTTTTGCGCAACAATGTATAAGATACATAAGATTATATATGGGCATTTCCAAAAAATAGTCTACCGTGATCCAAAAATTTAAAGTTATTAAAATCTTATAATTAAATTACATTATCTTGGAGAAACATTTAAATTTTATTGATTTAAGCAATTTGAACATAAACTCATTTACCATGATGATTCAACCGTCTTCCCAAATGGGAAGAAGGCATTGGCTAAAAATAATAAAAAATGGTTGAGGCAAGGAGAGGCAGAATATATTAAATAACAACTCATTTACCCAATTAAATTACAATGGATATTTACTTAATATAGTACTTCTAAATTACTACGCAAATAAAAAAACCTTTTTGAAAATTTGATTTTTTCATACATTTTTTGAATTAATTTTTTAAAATGAAAACTAAATTATTTTTTAGATTTCAATATAAAAATATAACAATCAAATAACAGAGTTAAAATTTAAGCGACATTCATAAGAGAACTACTCTATAAATTTAAGCCTTTTTTTAAAGACTATAAAAAATAATAGTCTGAATAAAATCATTTGAGCACACATTTTCTCATTATCTTCTTTTTTTTCCAATTTTCAACCATTTTTATTTATAAATGTTCAAAAATATAATATCATCATAAACATTTGCATCACCGACCAACTCCCTATATTTAACTTTTTAAAAGTTAACTTCTATTTTGTTAAATAAAATATCAAATCTTTTTCTGCCAGATCAGAAAGATTTTGAAATTGCATTGTAATTTTACACTTTCTTAATGCCGACAATACATTTAGATGCATTCCAGATCGAATTTTTTTTCATTTTAAGTGAGTTAAAAACATCTCAAAAATATGTGAAAAAAATTTAATAAAGATATCTTCAATATTAAGAAAGTTATAAGCTGTGGCGGCCGTGGCGCAGTGAGTAGAGTGTGTGGCCCATACGCTAGAGAACCCTGGTTCGATTCCCACCTGAGACAGAAAGTTTTTTCAATTAAATTAATTTTTCTGTTCGGCCGTCACCTCTCTGCAGACAATGGCAAGCCTCAGAGAGTAAAAACTGCCATGAAAAGCTTCTTGAGAACATAAGCCGTTCGGAGTCGGCATAAAACTTGTAGGTCCAGTTCTCGATCATTTGTGTTCAAACATTTTACAACACGCACAACACAATTGATCATAAGAAGCTCGATCAAAGTTCTTTCAAGAGCTGAAATGCCCATTTCGTTTTTTTTTTTTATTATGCTATTTAAACTGCTGCGCAGATATTGAATATCGATCGATTGATTCGATAAATGGAATGTCGCTGTACATCACTACTCATTAGTATCACACAGATTGAAGTCACGTTTCCAGTCCTCCACTGTCCAATTCCTATAGGTTCTGCTGAACTTAAGCCGTGCCCTTACATTTTTCTCAGACAATGCTGGCTTTTCATTTTTTATTGCCGACTGATAGCCTAATTCTGTGCAAAGCCCGGCAGGCTGGTGATGCACTAACATCTTTGTTTAGAGATTTAGCCGCTAAATATGGTGTTTCGCAATCATTCTTTGAATCATTTTTCATTCTATGTGCAATATGACGTGCGTCTGAGTTCAACAGTAGTCTTGGCCGACCACCAAGGTTAAGTGTACGTATAGAAGCAATTTGCGCTCTTTTTTCACAGCAATTACAGTACTTTGACTTATTTTGAGCTCTATTCAAATTTTCTTTTTCATCGCAGCAACACTGTTTTCGATATCACTTAAAACTTTTTTAATTTATCGCAAAAATTTAGTTTACTCCTCACATAATTTTTTTACATAAATAAAAGTTGACACAATATGTTTAATACGATAACTGAATATGTTTAATAAGTTGTTTTAACTTGCTTTTAACAAGTAACGCGACAGTTTCTTGAATGTTCAAACAATCCATCATGTGCGACGATGATACAATTATCGAGATAGTAGTGATAGTTCGCTTGGCGAACATATCTTGTCCAAAATATCTAATATAAAATATAAAACGAAAAAATTTAAAAGAATAATAAAAAAGTTAAATATACATGCAAATGAAAATCTATGATCGCCGCTTATGAGAAAATAGCCTGCTGTCACTACAACCTTGATAATTTTGTAAAGTGTGCGACGACATCATTACTTCTCCGATTTCAAGCAGAATATTTATATCGACTTGATTTTAGATGAGGATGACGTTAAATGTTGATTGAATAAAAATTAAAAAAAAAAATTCAAAAGGAATAAGTGTACTTTAAAAAAAAAATTAAACATGATTATTTTTGAACACGACATTACTTATGAAGATGAGCAGGGAACGAATTTTGTGGCATTTAAAATTGAGAAAAGGCAAAAAAAATTGTAATAATGGCAAAATAATGTTGCAAAAAAAGCCAAAAAGGCATTAATTTAAATGCTAATCATTATAATGCTAATATTTGAAAAACTTAAAAACATTATCTTCAGTTCTTTAAACTTAAAACAATATCCATTTAAAATGCTTTGAGATTAGGCCTTAAGATATTTACTAACATAAATAAAAACATTTTTCGAATAATACGTGTATGTCTAGTGACTAATTTTTTGTGAACACAATGCACTAATCCGCTTGAAAGCATTGTAGTAACACATTGATACAAGATGCATTTTTAAATTTTCTTTCAACATCCTCATACGATTGTCCCGAAGCATTGTCCTTAAACTGTTAAAACTTCTTTCCACATCGGCAAAAACCAAGGGTGCCCAATGAAATGACTCTACGTCGTTAACTTCAATGCTTTTTGAAAGTTTAGCAGTTTATGATTCACTGATTACATCTGCAATGTCTTGAATAACTTTTAAGCCTCTTTTTTCAGAAAAAACTGAATTAAATTTGTCAAACACTGATACGGCAATTGGTCTTTGGCATTTTTTAAGCTGATTTCCACGCCATTCAGTATTGGTAGCACTTTGCCAATTGGCTCTCCTTATTATAGCACTACATTAATAGCAGTTAAAAAATAAAATAAATTAAAACTACCTCCCTTTTGCAAATGATCAAAAATACAGTTTTTAGGTTCTACCAGAAATCCAAAATTTGTGTGTATATATGCAAGCTGAGCTTGAATTCAGTCCTCTGCTAGAATTGATTTTGCGAAAATAATAGAAACTGCATCTTCATCCAACTCGTCGAAATGCATTTTATACGGGTAAAGTTCCTTGCATAATAATACGCTGCACTCACCCCACCCCAAGTACCCCACCGAGTCAAAACCTGTCAAAAGATATACAACACAAAAAAAAGGCATTTTCGACAGAATCCGTTCCCTGATGATGAGTTCTTTTTCATCCTCATAGGTAGAGGCAGAGGCAAATATCTATATATATATTTTGTAAAATTTAAAAAAAAAAAAAAATGTACATGGTATATTTTTGTGAAATTCCTTTTGCGATGGACATTTTGAATGACGCTGAGTCCGAAAATCGCATTTTTAAAAGTTTTGTCTGTCTGTCTGTTAAAGCATCACGCGAAAACCACTGGATGGTTTTAAATGAAACTTGACATCTAGGTTCCTTATATCCACGGTCAACATACAGGCTACTTTTTATCCAGAAAAAAAGGTTGCACCCGGTAGGGAGCGCTGCGATCGGGTTCCAGGCTTTATTTTTTCCGCTTATCTCCGAAACCGTTCAACCGATTTACATGAAAATTGATATATAGATGTTTCCGGATACGGTAAATTTTCATGACTTATCTACGCTGTTCTTTCTTGAACACCAGAGGTCGCTGTAGTACAAATATTTTAAGAAACGTCAAAAAACTCCTAAGCCGTTTATCCGATTTACATAAAAATTGGTACGTAGAGGTTTTCGGATACGGTGAGTTTTCATGACTTATCTACTCTGTTCTATCTTGAACACCAGAGGGCGCTGTAGTACAAATATTTAAAAAAACGTCAAAAAACTCTTAAGCCGTTTTTCCGATTTACATGAAAGTTGGTATATAGAAGTTTTCGGAAACGGTGAGTTTTTATGACTTATAAACTAGGTTCTATCTTGAACACCAGAGAGCGCTGCAGTACAAATATTTTAAAAAAGTCGAACAAGTCCAAAATCGTTCATCCGATTTGCATGCAATTTTGTGTGTAGAAGTTCTCGGACACGCTGAGTTTTTTTGACTTATCTTTTCTTTTCTCTCTCGAACACCAGAGGGCGCTGTAGTGCAAATATTTTGAAAAACCTCGAAAAACTCCTAAGCCATGCCTCCGAATTGCATGAAAATTGGAAAATAGGGGTTTTCGGATACGGTGAGTGTTTTGGACTTATCTTTTTTGTGCTATCTTGAAAACCAGAGGGCACTTTAGAACAAATCTTAGGAAATCGTGAAAAACTCCAAAACTGCTCATCCAATTTGGATGAAAATTTGTAAATAGCGATTTCCGAGTACGGCAAGGGTTCTGGTGCTATCTTTTTTGATCTTTCTCGAAACTAGAGGGCGCTGTTATCCAATTTGTACTTGTGTATGTTATCAAACTGTTCCTAAACGGCTGCACTGCTTTTGATGAAATTTTTTGTGTCTTTTTGAGTGGATCCCTGGATGGTTCAGATACAAAATTGGACCCGGTAGGTGGCGCTGCAATCGTGTTTAAGGCATTTTGTTTTTATAGTTTATCTCCAAAACCGTTCATCCGATTTGCATGAAAATTCGTATATAGGGGTTTTGGGATACGGTGAGTTTTTATGACTTATCTACTCTGTTTGAACACCAGAGGGCGCTGTGTACTTATATTTTAAAAAACTTCAAAGCTGTTTATCCGGTTTTGATAAAAATTGTTATATATAAGGGTTTTCTGATATGGTGACTGTTTTGGACTCATCTCTTTATGACTATATCGAACACCAGAGGGCGCTGTAGTACAAATCGCTTAAAAAATCGTGAAAAAGTAGAAAGACGCTCCTCCGATTTGTATGAAAAATTTTATTAAAGGATTTTCATGTACGGCAACTGTTTTGGCGTTATCTCTTTTGCTCTGTCTCGTAAAGTAGAGGGCGCTGTTGTACAAATTGTACTTGTGTATGTTGTTAACCCTATTCCTGTCACGCTATCTGAGTAACAGTTGATTTGTTTTTTTAATATTTTGGGTAATAAGTAAATATTATCGAAACATGAAAAAAAAATTTATTGTATATTACAGAAACAGAGTGGCCAATAATAAAATACATTTAACTTATTTTGCTTTCAAACCAGTTTTAAATCATTTATATTGGTTTGAAATTGAATAGTGACTCAAAGACACAGCGTGACGTGAATAGGGTTAAACTATTCCTAAATGGCTGCACCGATTTTGATGAAATTTTTTTGTGTGGTTAAGTGGATTCCTGGATGGCTTAGATTCTCAATTGGACCTAGTAGGTGGCGCTGCGACCGGGTTCCACAAATTTTGTTATTATAGTTTGTCTGCGGAACCATTCATCCGATTTACATGAAAATTTGTATTTAGGGGTTTTCGGGTACGGTAGTTTTTATGACTTATCTATTTTGTTCTATATTGACACCAGAGGGCACTGCAGTACAAATGTTTTAAAAACTCCTAGCTGTACATTCGATTTGCGTGAACATTTGTACATAGGAGTTTTCGGATACGGTGGGATCTTGAACTTTTTTGATTTAGATAAAAATTTGTGTATCGGATATATAGGATTTGATTATAGAGTATGGAAAGGGCTTTGGTGTTATTTTTTTATTCTATCTCGAAAACCAGAGGGCCGCTGTTGTAAAAATACCGCAAAAAAACTCAAAACAACACATCCGATAAGTATGATTTTTATAAGTGGTTTTCGGGTGCGGTGAGTCTTTTGGCGCTATGTATTTTGCTGTATATTGAACCCTAGAGGGCGCTGTACTACAAAATACAGTACGGCGTAGCAAAGCGCGAAGGGTGATAAATATCTTCTTTTCTTCTTTATGTGTATTTATATTCCACTTTCTTTTTTCGCAAATCAGGGCAGCTGATGCCGAATTCTGTGATATTTGAGTACGCATCAACACATGCGCAAGTCAGTTGGCGTTGTTTTGACATTGCAATTTCTATTTTCAATGCTTATCTAATTTTTGTGCAGTTTCCTCGCGAATTGCCAAAAATTAGTTTTTGCTCTGGTTTTCTGAACTACCAACAATCTACCAACAATCAAAATTTAAAAGAGTGTAAGAAAAGGGTAATTGATTGCCAATTAAACAATCCCGTGTGAGTTGGCCATTTGATTCTCAAACTGTCACTGAAATAGAGTTGCCATAGTACTTTTATTGCGCTTTTTATTTCACTTTAGTAAATTTTACTACTTTAATTAAAAATGTTATGCAATTTTCGCAGCTGCACTGTAAAGGGCAAATCAGACTAATTGGTTAATGCTTTTTTCACGTCAAGTGTGCAGCATTGAATGCAAGAGTTTTTGATGCACTTCATGAAAGTAAAGGACTTCGTTGGTCTTGTCCAGACTGCAGATCTGCTGATGTAGTTATTTTAAAGCTTATGAGAATCTCGAAGAGGCTTTTTTGAGGTGTCTAAGGACTAAGGGAAATCGAATCTTGAAAACAAGAATATTTCGGTTTTCTAATTCAAGTTTTCGTATGAGCGTATTGTATCTTCTTTTAAAATAAATTTGCCTGGGAATCTCTTTAATACGGTAATAGAGAAAGGTTTTTGGCCTGGAAATACGTTGATACACTGATATATTCCTAGATTACAACCCAAAACTACACTGGCTTCTTTACCTGTTCGTACTGCTAAGCAAAAAAACTAGATTGTTGCTTTGCATTCCTTATCGTATACCAAAATGTTCGAGGATTAAATACAAAGTTAAAATATTCACTGCCACCTTCAGCGTGTTTAGGGTTTTTTCTTTTTTATATGAAGTTTTTGCGCTTTATCTCTCTCCACAATCATTCAACAAAAGTAAAAAATACATGATAACACTATTGATAAAAAAAATTCTATCAATATTCTGGAATCTGCTAGTATGTATATAAAATAGACTGCCGTCTGTGTGTGCATTCATAACTCGAGAAAGGATCGTTCGATTTCCATGCTGTTGGGTTGAATGGTTTCCTATTGGGCCAAGAAAGGACACGCTGATGTTGAAGTATGCTGCTCCATCAAATCGATCAAATATGTGTGCAAATATGTGTGACTAAAGGCAGTGATATGGCTATATTCGGTGTGACTATTGACAAGCATGATGAGGTGACTCGCTATCAATTGGGACAGCACGTGAACTGCAACAAGGCTCTGTGCCGGACTTTTTCGTTTCTGATCCATCACCCAACTGTCGTCCATTTGGTAGTTCAGTTGGAAAATGGCCAACTTGTCTATTTCACAGCAGCCAATGCAGTTCAGTTAGTCGAACGACCACCTAAAACAACATTAACATATTTTTTTGACACTTGCCGAAGCGACTAGTTCGCAAGAACACTTCTTTATTCCGGAATGGTACAATATTTCACATGGAATACGTAGTCGAAGAAGTTGGAGTGGAAACAAGGTGACGTAGTTGTCGGACTATCTGGTGCTTATGCACGTGATGCACTTGGTAGAATATAAATAGTTCACCCAAAAACGATAAATTCTTCTATTTAAGGCTTTTCGCCAATGTTCGTAGCCTTTTTTCTTTCGAATCGCTGTGGACTCTTAACGGTGTGTTGTGTGCGACATATCGAGACGCCTGTCAACTAAGGCAAGTGCTTGAAAACGACAGTCATTGGGATTTGACACTGGCCGATGCCATATCACTGCGCAATATCACCACGCCTGCGGATCAACTCCATACACTCTTCAAAATCATAATTTGAACATGTTTTCCATCGAATCGTCAAGATTTTTGGAATAAATACAAATATGATATTGCCGACGATATTTTGCATCGAATTCGCTCTGCGACATCGGATAATGAACTGGAGATGTTAGATGAAACGCGCAACAAAGCTTCGATTTTGATTGAGGATATATGTCTGCTCTTATGTGCCAATTTCTTGTACAAATTGGGAATGCTACACACAAATCATTCAATGCATGACGCATTTAATCAAAAATTAGTGCGAGAAATGGGTTTCGATCGTGCCGCATTGAATCGAGCAATTAGAACAAATGTGCCAATGTTGGATTCAGCACTAAAGCAAGTGTACGATGAAATGATACAAACAATGCAACAGAAATGGCGGAATTTTCTTCCTTTATGTGCCCGATGAAATTGTAGAACATACCTGATTTCACTCATTTGCTATGATTCGCTCGAGATCTGAAATTGCTTTGGCACTCGCCTCTTCTAGCTCATTCAACATTGAAATTGCCATTGAATCTGCTAATGGATGAAGAACTTACATGCAACATTTCAAAGAACTCTGCAATGGTGAAATTATTGCAGCAATGTGAGATTATCATCTGGGACGAGTGCTCAATGGCTGACATACGTGTTTTGGAAGCCCTGAATAGCACGTTGAAAGATATACGTTGAAAGAAATTATAAACGACATTTCGGTGGCACAATGATTTTGCTGTCAGGCTATTTTCGTCAAATGCTGCTTGTCTTTCCAGATGAATTGACCTGTTGCCTGAAGGCGTCGGCTTTATGGCGATACGTGAAGAAATTGCAATTGAAAACGAAAACGAGAGTTGCTTAACGAAATAACCAGTCCGCTGCAGAGATTTCCATTGTTAGCGAAGGGCAATGGCATGATTCCAGTCGACTTAGTCACCGGCCTGATTGAATTTCCACCGCCAAAAGAGCTCATCACGAATGTTTTCCCGAATACCGCCCAGAATTCTATTGATGATGATTGGATGAGTACACGAGTGATTTTGGATGCAGAAAACAAATTTCGTCATTCAAAATAAAATTGCCGGTGAGTTACATTCATACAAATCCGTCAACTCCGCGGTGGATGAAAACGAAACCACCAACTATCCAATGGAATTTTTAAATTCTTCTGATGCTCCGGGCTTGCCGCCCTACAATTTGAAATTGAAAGTAGGCTGTTAAAATTTTGTTGCGCAACCTCAATACACCGAAATTTTGCATCGGGAAGCGTTTGATTGTGAAGAATCTCAAATCAAAAGTCATTCAAGCGTCGATTTTGGGGGAAAAGCTCAAACGCAAAAATGTTCTCATTCCGCGGACTCCGCTTATTCCTAACGATTTGCCATTCGGATTTAAGCGTCTTTAATTTTTCGTACGTTCGCTTTCGCTATGGCAATTATTAAGTCACTAGAACAGTCGGTGGATATTTGTGGTATCAATTTTGAATTCCCACGTTTCTTCCGTGGTCAATTGTAAGTGGCGTGCTGACGAGTCGGCCAACTTCCCTCTTTCTAGGTGTACGCACCCGAAAATAGAACGAAAAATGTTGTATAACATAAAGCACTCCAACGAAAAAGTGGGAAGTTGGCCGGTACGTCAATCATTACGGTTTGATTGAAACGAATTTGAGCGGATCGTAGTTCGTCGGGTCAGTTAGTTTTTCATCAATTCGAACTAACTTTAGAAGCATACCAGGAATATATGCAAACCAGGAATTATTTATACACATTTTTTAATGTTATAATGTTAAAGAGCAATAAGTAAGAAATAAGAAATAATCAATTTTTTAAGACCCTAAATCAGTGGTCCGAAAAATTAAAAGTGAGGCTGTATTGGTGAGAGAAGAGAAGCTGCAATGAAAAAAATTTTGTATTTCAAATAAGTCATTTATATCAATGCTATCGATTAAGTATATAGAAAAAAAAAAAATTGGCATTGGGTTTTTTTAATAGCAGAGTCAAGAAATAATCCCATTTCTTCAGTACGGTGACCTATGGTTCTGGGTGACAAGGTGATAGACTCCATAATTTCACTCGATTCTTCGAGTCTAGGTAAAATTTTAATTTAAAGTTATTTTATGCATATACCACCTGAAAATGGTCTCCCCTGTTTTGCTTTTTCTACCATCTATCCACCATCTATCCACAAATTTTTTTTCTCTACAAAAGCTTTTTCCTTTGTAAGACCACAATATACTCAAATTCCTTATGAAAACGTAGGAAATGCCTTTTCATAGTTTGTTCCGTTTTTATTTACAACGACATATAACACAACAAACATTCCATGCCATCAAAAGCGTTTCCATATTTTCCATATATGCTCAAAAAATAATTTCAGTGTACAGACCAATCAATTACGTATCTTCCGAAACAGTGCTGCTTCATCATTGGTTGTTTGTGGAATGAGCGAAAGTGCATAAGAATACGTGTGACTCTCAGCAAAAGATGTACTTTACAGTGTTGCGACATTTACTTTGGAATCGGAAAAGTCGGAAAGTAGGCGAGCACCTCTCTAAAGCGATCTATCCTTTCTTATTGCCTCAAGTATTGAAAAAAGCCACTAATACCTTAAGAGATGAACACGGTAGCTACAAAGCGATGTGTTGGAAATAAAATACGAAAAATGCTAAAGTAAAAACAAAAAAAAAAATTGGAAAAAATCTATATCCGTATCCTTCATTCATTGCCAAAAGAAGGTACTCGGCTTCTTGACTTATCACTTCTTACGTGCTAGAAGATGTGACGAAGGGATTACTATCCCTTACGTAGCAGCACCATACAAAAAAAGATAAGGAGTTGGAAGTGAAGGGGTATGATAGCCGAGTCTTAAGGGATGCTTCTTGGCACATTCTATGCAAAAGGTCTATGCAAGAAAAAGGCGTTTGTAATTATTTCCTTTATACGAGAACTTATATAAAGTTTGATCGAAGGTTTAAATTCAAGGCTTATTCAGGAACGCGGAAACTGAGGAAAAAATTAAAATGTTTTAGCAATCTTCTTTTCCTCGTTTCATCATTTCATTTTATTTAGCACAGAAAACGAAATGGACATTTCAGCCCTTGAAAGTACTTTGACCGAGCTTCTTATGATCAATTGTGTTGTGTGTGTTGTAAAATGTTTGAACACAGATGATCGAGAACTGGACCTACATGATTTATGCCGACTCGTAACGGCTTATATTCTCAAGAAGCTTTTCATGGCAGTTTTTACTCTCTGAGGCTTGCCATTGTCTGCAGAGAGGTGACGGCCGAACAGAAAAATTAATTCAATTGAAAAAACTTTCTGTCAGGTTGGATTCGAACCGGGGTTTTCTGGCGTAAGGGCCACACACTCTACCCACTGCCCCCCGGCCGCAGAAAATGTATACAGAAAATGGACCTACATGATTTATGCCGACTCGTAACGGCTTATATTCTCAAGAAGCTTTTCATGGCAGTTTTTACTCTCTGAGGCTTGCCATTGTCTGCAGAGAGGTGACGGCCGAACAGAAAAATTAATTCAATTGAAAAAACTTTCTGTCAGGTTGGATTCGAACCGGGGTTTTCTGGCGTAAGGGCCACACACTCTACCCACTGCCCCCCGGCCGCAGAAAATGTATACATTTTAAAAATCTTTCTATATTTACCATACCCCAACCAGCTCGGATTGAACTCGGATCCTTTGTATCGCCAGCCGCACGCTCTATCTAGTATTCTCTCTAGTATTTTCTTTGAATTCCCTTAAGAACAATTTTATAAAGCTCTTAATTGCAATCTTTTCATATACGCATTTTGTTTCAATTCAATAAATCGTCTCGGTAGCCCAGCGGTTTAAAGATACATTTTAATAGCAGGTAGGTAGGCAGGTCAAAGGTAGTAGAATGATCCAAGGTTCACAGATAAAATTGTTATCTGTGTGGTGCTTCATGGGTGCCGACCCCCGCCCTAAATGCTAAATGCAGGGAGTTTAAAATCGAAAAAATTAAATATTTTTTAAAACTTTGAGTAACTTTAATATAACTTACACATATTTTGACAGATCTAAGATTATACCATTGTAAAGTACAGTTTATTTCCAATTATTTAACCAATTATTTTTCAGAAGTCAACAACCCTTCTCAGAACTGAAGATAAAAATTAAAACGGTAACCTTTAAAAGATGCTTCTTGAACCGACCTAAATGTGTATCGAGTGGAAAATATTTTTTTGTGGTCCTTAATAAAGGGGTCACATATACATATTTGTTAACATTTTTACTAAATAGTGCTTTTTTTATGAAATCTCATGTAATGAGTTATGAACAGTGATGTGCGACGTAGACTATGTGATGTCGAGAATACTATTCTCGACGTTGTCGACAATGTCGTGTAGACAATCACTATAAACGACGTGTCAACAATAGATTTATGTGTAGATAATTAAACATTTTAATGCAACCCAGAACCTTAGCTAGTACTTAAAATTGCGCCCAACTGGAAAAACTCTCCATTTGGGCAAAAGAAACAGATATATCCAACAATTGTTTAGCAAGTCGTGCGAACATTGGATATTTCATGTTTATTTAAAAAAAAGAATAAGCTTGTATCCAAGTTCGACGTTTTCTTTCTTTTTACGCCTTGCAGCCATACTTAGCTATTGCTTAATTTTATTTTTGAACAAACCACAAATATATTATTTGACAACTGCAGATCAGTTAGTTTTTTATATTCTCGACACCAATGTTGCCATTTTTCACATTACCGATATTGTCTACACTTTTATCAACATTGTCTGCACTATTGTCGACATTGTCTAAACCATTCTCTACATTTTCGACACCAAAATGTCGACAATTAAAATTGACACATCGAGGAACATCATTGGTTATGGAGCATTTGTGGGATGAATGTAAAAATCAGATTGAGAGAACGCTTAATTTACAAGATTTATGGCTTAGCAAATATTTCGATAAGGATAAAAAAAAAATGTCATTACTATTACCACGTTCTTGCAAATCACATGTGGAAAATATCAAAAATACTCATCATTTCTTTCTTTTCTCATACTTTTCTCAACTGGCGTCAATAAACTTTTCAAAATTTGTTCACGCTTACACTCCAGATGAAAATGTTATACTGAAAAAGTCTTTTTAGATTTTAAAGTTTTTAAAAACATATTCTTTTTATGAGGAAAGAGATAAATTTACGGGAAAAGAAGAAAAAATTCATTAAAACGATTGAAAATTTTATGAAATCCATATATAGAAGAAAATCAAGACATCATCCACATTTTCTACCTCATAAGAAAAACTCATTCATCTTTTAATTCTCATTAAAAAATTTTGATGGGAATAAGTAAAAAAATGATAATTTTTCATTCATGTCTTAAAGTACTTCAACGGCTTGGTCTACCTAATGTTTTTTCTTGCCTTGGAATCCACTGCATTAGAAAGATAAACTTTGATAGGGTTGATCACAAAAATTCTCCTTCCACCCACAAAGTGGCCTAAGCCACAAACATTAAAAATTCGTTAATATTTTATCAAATCAACAAAACTTTATATATTGACAAGAACTACAACATTTAATTGCCATTTGAAAAAGAATTATATCAAAAATTGTCTTTCAGCTTCAACCATTTCAATGCTTCAAGATTTTTCCTATAATAGCAAGATATTTTTGAAAATTTTAAAATATATTTATTTCAATTATATGGGTATGGGTATGGGAGCGGACCGAACAAAGCTCCCATGTAGCGACTCAAATGCAGAATGTTTATGAGATCAGATCTTAGCAATGGGTTGACCGATTTTCAAATTTTTTTACTGAATAGTTTTTATATTTATATCTAGGTGGTGATGACGCCCGAATTCGCAGATTTTATTTAATTAACGAAATGACTCGAAAAACTCATAAAAAATGGCTCTAGGGGGTTGAATTATTTTGCAAAAATATTTATCATACAATTTTCTGTAGGGGCATATATTACCCCTAGAGTACTAACCTACGTAAAATTTACTCACTCTTTACGAGTAATATAAAGTATAGTGCACGGAAGTTTAGTGTAAATATAAAACAAATATTAGGGTCTTACGCCCTATGGAAGTGTCAACATGAAAATAATATTTAAGATTTTTTTGGATTGAGAACATAATATTTAAAAAAAAAAAACTAAATGGCCAAAATAATATTTATTTACTCAATAATTTACATTTTGCATTATAACAAAATTTTCAGAATGGCGCCAGAGGGCAGCTTATAAAAATACATCTTTTTCAAGTTGACAACTTTTCAAGTTGAGTTACGCTGTAAACTGAAACAATTTTGATTCTAATGACTCAAAATCTTAATTGTAATTTCTGCAATCGATTTTATGGAAAAAAGAATGGAATTTTTATATTTAAGAACTAAATTTAAATTTTAAACATCATTTTATTAACAACTTATAGTTTTCAATATTTTACAAAATCGGTGCGTCATTCTCCACAAAATCAATTGCAGACACTATAATTCAAATTTTAAAGTCAATGCAAAATTGAAATGAAACAGCGAAATTATGACATAGACTTTTTCTTTCATTGCTTCTTAAAGAAGTTCAACTACCCAACTAACTAAGTCAGTTATCATCATTTAAAGTTTTTTAATAAAGAGTAACATTTTAGAGAAAAATACAATATCCTCAACATACGAACATTAACAACATGTAAACAGTATTTAATTACGACAGAGGCCACATTTAAGATTAGCTTCTCTTTGTCAGAATTAGATGCTGTTAGACTTGAAAATTTTTAATAGTGGAAGATTAAGTCTAAAATGAGTATTAGCTTTACAAAGAGGATGATAGTTTTTTTCTTTAAAAAAATAAATCGATTTCACACTTGTATATTAACCCTTGCAGAGACAATTGTATATAAATGACCCACATTTTTTTAATCTAATCCTTATACTTCTTAAACTTTTCACTTTGTATGGTTAAATATTGTTGTTTGGTATTATCAAGGCGTTCCTGTAACCATTTCAACTTAGTTTTTTATCAACAGTTTCCTTAAAATTAGTTGTTAGGAAACCAGCCCTCGAATTTTGATATGCTTAAAAACTTCCAAAAATTACCTAATGCCCTAAAAACAATGAACATATTTTTAAATTGTTTTTAATTAAAATGTTTGGAACTGCATTACGTTGCAACAAATTACAAAGTACATTTTTAAATTACACTGGTTTAGAAATTAAGCAAAGCTGTTTGTACAATGAATCTATCCATTTCTCATATAAGATCGGTCGCTTATTCCGAAAATATTTTTTGTTGCTGAAACTCTAATATCAAGATATTGCCCACTGTAGATTTTCTACTAAAAAAATAAAAGTCGGTTCCACTTAATTGCATATATCTCCAAAACCAACGGCAGTAATCAAACAATTAATATAGCAATTTAAATCTCATAAAATTTTCTACAATAAAGTATCTAAAATTTAGATACTTAAATAAATTTTCTAAGAATAAAGTCAATTTTCGACTTTATTTTCTTAATTTCTTATTTTTCAGAAAAATTAAAAAAAAACACACGAATTTTGTTAAGGGACCAAATATTTATTTAAATTAGATATTTTTCGCTAACAATCTGAATTTTCCCAAAAAAGATAAGCTTCAAGAATTATAAAAATTCGCCTTATAGTATGTATATTAGGATGGTTATAATGCTTTTTTAAATTTCAATGATGGATGACAAGGCTTTCAATCACAAGGTGGACAAATGAGGAAATAGGGAGATTGTTGTAGGCTCAATATAAAAATCTGAAAAAATAAAAAGTACTTTTTAGACATTTGGAGCCCTCCAACAACCAACCATATAACGACCACCCTAATATACATACTATTTGGTGAATTTTCACGAAGTTATCAAACTTACAGCTTAAACTAATATCAAACTTAAAATTTTAACTGCAATATAATGCTATTATGTACTTTATTGTAAATAAATTTAAAATTTTTTATACTGTGCCCACCAGAGATATTTGACCCCAAAGTCAACAAAATTCAGCAAAATTCTCAATATTAGTATTTTTAAGTTGAAAGAATTTATGTTTAAATAAACAGTTAAAATGTACTCTAGAAAAAAAAAATGTATGACCGCAACTTACTGCTTTCTATAAAAAAAATTCTTGAAGTGAATATTACATTTTGTAGACAAAGATGTAATAATTTTTTTGTAATATGAATAAACTATTTCATATGCATTTTTATATGTCAGATTAAAGTATTATGGTTTTTAATCCATCATTCTGAGAAATATAAGTTAGCACATATGCATATATCGCTATAGGCAGAGTCTTGCACGAACGTTCGTTCGTAGAAAAAAATAAAAATATTTTGTTCGTTCGTTCATTCGGAGAGAAATAAAATAAATATTTTGTTCGTTCGTTCGTTCGTGGAACATAGATGTTTATTCGTTCGTTCGTAGAAAATAGATGCTCGTTCGTTCGTGGAAAATAGATGTTCGTTTGTAGAAAATGGATTTTCGTTCGTAGAAAATAGATGTTTTTTGTATGGGGCCCCAAGATAGGGGGTGGGTGTGTTCGGGAGAAATGTTGAAGGGCAAAAACTAATAGGAACAGCTTATATATTTGACCCCTCTAGGAGTTCAGCTACGGCCGATATAAACTATTTTCGACAGTTTTTGTGTTTTTCCTATGGTGGCCTAAAGAAGGTTGGTGGATAAGGGGTAGGTGTGTTGGGTAGAAATGTTAAGAGGCAAAAAATAATAGGACCAGCTCATATATTAAACCCCTCTAGGAGTCCAGCTACGGCCGATATTAAATATTTTCGACAGTTTTTATGTTTTTTGTATAGGGACCCAAAGAAGGGTGGCGGATAGGGGGTAGGTGTGTTGGGAAGAAATGTTAAGATGCAAAATATAATAGGACCAGCTCATATATCATATGAAACTCCTTTAAGAGTCCAGCTACGGCCGATATTAACTATTTTCGACAGTTTTTTTATTATGTTCGTTCGATAGTTTATTATGTTCGTTCGCAGAATTTTTTCTACGAACAAACGAACGAACAAATGAAAATATTATGTTCGTGTAAGGCTCTGGCTATAGATAGCAAAAAAATATGGCAGCGATTTTGAAAGGAGAAGAAGAAAAAATTTTTGAAATCAGTTTTGAGATTCATATATACTGGGCAACTGTATATTAAAATATTAACTTTTTTATAAATGGTCGAGCAACCAGTGTTGGATCAGTTGATTTGGACTGACTTTAAATAGACAATCACATAATTTGGGTGCTTTCGTTCAATTAAACACAATTTTCCCATTTTCTTCAGCAATAGCTTATTTTTTTTAGGAAAATACAGATTTTAGCGAAAAATATCAAATTTAAGTAAATATTTTGGTTTCTTAACAAAATTGGAATTTGTTTTATTTTTGTAAATTTTTCTGAAAAACAAGAAAAATCCTCGAAAATTGGCTTTCGACTAACAGATGAATCAAAAATATGTAGGATTTGTTTGTAGGGAATGTCAGGGAAGATCAGCTTTAATTTGATATGTCACTTGTTTGATTACTTTGTTGGTTTTGGAGATAAATGCAATTAAGTGGAACTAACTTTTCTTGTTTGGAGAAAAAACTACAGTGGGCAGTATCTCGAAAACGGAGTGACAAAAAAAAAAATATTTTCGGAATTAGCGTCCGATTTTTACGTCCGATAGTGGCATTCATTGTACATATTGGCTGTAAGCCCGTGTTATAGAAATATAACAATAGTCACAGTAAACAGTCAGTATAAACAGCCATCTATATCGAAAAACAACTTTTTACTTCAGTACAGATAAGATCGTATATTTAAAAGATGAAATATCGTTTATATCTGAATTTCCTTTGTGTTGCATATCTCCTTTTTTCCACTTAATATTTCAATCTCATAATCGAAATTTTTATTCAATACTTGATAAAACTTTCTTAATACTGTGGCTCGTGGGTATTGAATAAAAATTAATTTTTTTTTTAAATTTTGAAAAATATACCCTTTATTTCATTGTTGGAATACAATGTTTGAGCCTCTTCAACTGCTTTGGCTTGATGGCCTTCAAAAGTATCTACGAAATATTTTTATGTCCATAATAATCGCTTAAATCACTAATTGTTCATAAAAATTAGTCGAAAAAATGATCTAAAAGTATGAAAGAAGACCTCGAAACCTCGAAGGAATCGAAACGGCTAAAATGACGAAAAATGCTTTAAAAAAGTTTTGCTTCGGTACCTAGAGTGTTATGCATTCCGGTGTTTGTGCATTATCAGAAAACGTCTATATTAAAGCAGAAAAAAGTTGATTGAACGATTACTCTAATTGTAATAGGAAACTCTATTTATTACAATTACAGTAATTGTTGTTAATCAAAAATTGCAGTAAGGATTATTGTTATTGTTTTAATTATTTCAGTTTAATTTCTTACTACATAAACGATGGCGTCTCAAAACAAAAAAATCCGCTTATGACTTATACAAGCTTTTTACAATTTCTGTGATCTTAAAGAAGAATATTTTGATTACGACTACAGCAATTGTAATTGTAATTTTTTATAAAAACGATTACTGTAATTGTAATAAAAAAATATTTCGATTACGATTACAGTAATCGTGATCTATTACATCCCAGCTCTGGTTATAACCAATAAAAAATTAAAAAAATTATTTTCTTCCAAATTAATTTGCTGCTGAAGGGATTAAATCTCATAAAAAGATATACCATAAAGATATTTTTTCAGGTTAATTTCCCTGCAGTAAATGGTATTGGTGCAGAGCTACAGAAATCACTAGTCCTTAGGAAGCCAGTACTAGTTTCACTTTAATCTACTTTCTTTGGATTCAACTGGCGAATTTGACGTGTACATGTTATAAACAGGGGTCAATTGCTATGTTTAAACATGCAATTCTCTAGCCGTTTCACAGTTGCTATGGGTCCATCTCATTTCTTGGTCAGAAAGATCTAAACAAAGAAAAAAAAAACTTGGTACCTATTGTAAAAGGATTCAGTTAAAAAGTTTTTACTTTTATAATCAAAGTTTTTTTACTCGTACACTCATGTTGTTCAACGAAATTGAAAAGCCTTATATTTATATAATGTTTTCTCAAAAATATTACTTCGAACTATTCAAGTTATAATCACAAGAGCAAGACGCCGAAAACATTTTAAATTATCCTTTTATGCATTACCTAGAGCCAAAATAGTAGCTAGGTAACGAGAAAGGAGAAATTGATTACTCTCGATACTGGCGGATTGGTTTATTTACAACAAAAACTTTTTATCATACAAACTTCTAAAAAAACAGTACCGCATGCATTTTACATTTTTTAAAACTTTTTATTTTTTATTTAAAATTTCTAGTCTTGCTTCTAGTATGCGCAGCAGTTTAAGTTTAAAAATTATAAAAATTATGGCCCATAATCATAAACAAAATAAAAGTCGACTCTAAGTTTAGTGCAAGCTATTTGACAACAAATTATATTGGAAAACTGTCAAAAATGCTTATACTAAATTTAAAGACGCTGTTATTTTGTTTATGAGTATGGGCCTGTGACTTTAAAAAAAATTAATAAATTTTAGAAAATTTCAAATGGTGGGTGGTAAGCGTGGTAGAAATCAAAAATGCCGAAAAAGTGGTAGATATACCGCAGTTGTGGCAAAGTGACAGCACTGATTAGAGATATCAATTCAGTCAATTCAATCAAAAAATTAGAAGTAATCAACTCAGTAGCATGACTTTTTACTTTAGTAGTATGTTTTGACCGTTCGATATTGCTCTGCTGAATCGAAAAACAAAGACTATAAACATTCTTTTTAGGTTATGCTTACATTTGCCATTAGCGTTACATTAATTCGAATTTTAAGATATGTGAGTATTCCAGTCTGTGAGTGTTTTATTCATACTGTGTATACAAATAAAGCTACATACATAAAACAGGTTTTATAAAAAAATTACATCGAAAACAAATAAAAAAGTCAAATATTTATATCTTGACTTCTGCGTACTTCTTCCAAGTTGCTGTCTGATACTAAAGGTGACGAGTTTTTCAAACATATTAGAACTGCAGCATTCGGAATTACCCCGTGATAGTGATTCTCCTCAGTCTCCCATAACTATTAAATTTTGTATTTCAAAAAATATCAACTTCAATTCAATTATTCTAAATCAAATCTGAAAAAACGACATTAAAAAAAAATTAAAAATTTCTTTTACTAAGTCAATAATAAACATTATTCTATTGCCGTTCTATGTTAATAAATTCTTCGTATGTGCAATATAAGATTCCAGCTTAGTTGCGACTGCAGCGACCTACTATTTATATGTTAATTAAGCGCTGGTTTTTCTTCAAAATTCTATCAGATATGAAACGAAATTTATTCAATCTATTTTTAGCAACACGTATTAACTCGTTGAAAAGAAAACTTTTTTTGAATATCATTATCGAATACAACTATATAATTACCTATCAATTGAATAGCTTATTTGCAATAAATAAATTTGTCATACATTTTTTTTTTTAATCTGGATCAACTTGGAAAGTTTTTGAATCTGAATCAACATGATCAACGAATGAATTTTCGAGATGAATTTCTATAATAAAAAGGTTCAACTTCTTATTTACACATTTCTAAGGATAGACATGCTCATATTTAACCAAAGCGATTCTCATTAAATTATATGCCATTTTCGTGCTACGTAAAAAGTTTATTTTTATTCTAAAAAATCTTTATTGGTTTCTCTTGAATCTATTCATTATATTAGAATAAATTTTAAAATAGTGGAAAAAGAGTGATATTTTATCGCTCAACAAGACATCTTCCATAATGAAGCAAAGTTTTCGACGTTTCGTGAGGTTTTTTATTTATACATTGTCAATTAATTCAAGTATTTGAATTACGTTGCATTTGATTTTACTTTTTGTTCTGTACGTATTGGAGCCGAACATTTTTTGTTGTTTTCGGCTTCCATTAAAATCCGACGATCTGAATACAAACTTTAAAATTATTTAAACTTTTTAAAATTATTTTAATATTTTTTTAATACTTTTGAACTTCTAACCGATATACCCTTCAACTTTTTCTTATTTTCAATAGCACCTCTAGTTTTTCCTTGTTTAAAAAGAAATTGAAAATTATTTACTAGTAATATTGCGAACATTTTGGATTATGAAAAGTACATTTTTCGACTTTGAGATGGGTTGAAGTTGATGATAAAGAATAACACTTTTTTCAAGTCTTATGCTTTCAAAACGGAATCTTTCGACCCCAAAAATCTAGCATTTATTCATAGTTTTGCAAAACGTACAGCATAATAAACATTGGTAGACCGACCTACACATATTATATAAAAACCTACCAGCATACTTACGTACATACATATATATCATTTGAGGTTCTTAAGCTCATTCCTGATTGAAATAAATCCCTATAATCGAATACCTACACTAGCATCTATTTATAAAAAAAACCATAAATGTATATATTTAAAGACCGATTAAAAGAAAAAATATTACTCATTACCTAATTTTATACTCATCCCAAACTAAAAAATACACAATTTTAGAAAAAAATCGCAAATTAATCAATAAAAAAATCTTGTTCATTCAAAATAAAATTTAAAAAAAAAAACTAAGAAACTCTATTTATTCAAATTAAATATTTAAGAAAAATGTTAGATAGTCGATGTGTTTTAAATAAAATTTTATAAAATAACTTTAAAAAAGTGGAACTTACATGTACACATAGGTACATATTGATCGATTGACAAAATAGGTTTTGGATAAAGATTTTTTTTTAAATTATGTTATTTGGAGAGCTATGCTGCTAAACATTTTGTTT
The DNA here is from genome assembly GCA_914767935.1 of Coremacera marginata. Classification (NCBI taxonomy): domain Eukaryota; kingdom Metazoa; phylum Arthropoda; class Insecta; order Diptera; family Sciomyzidae; genus Coremacera; species Coremacera marginata. The sequence goes on from OU612045.1 coordinate 129,156,397, forward strand.
TCCTAATTTCTATCAATACATTAAAGATATATTTTAATTGGACAAAATTTACGAAAAGCACTATAATCTTTAAAATAAAGTCAAAATTGCAATTGGTAAACACTAACTTCTTTATTTATTTTTTATTTTTTTAAATAGTGTTATTGACATAAAAAAATTATAGGAAAATAAAAACAATAGCATAATTGTCCAGTCTAATTGTTAAAAAAAAAAAAAAAAAAAAAAAATGAAAGAAATATATTGAAAAACCAACAAACTGAACTAAAAACCATTACTTATGAACAAAATAAATTTGATATAAGAAACTTTTGGAAAGCCTATTTCTTCAAATTAAAATAACAATGAAAAATAAAAAGATAAAAATATTACTTACTGTTACCTATATTCAATGTCACAATACGCATGAAGAAATACACAATTTTGAAATTTTTGGTTATAATTTGAGTATTGTGAATTCAATACAATTTTGAAAAATTTAAGATATTGGAAATCTGACTAATGACCAATGAAAACACAAAATAAAAACGAATTGATACAAAGAAATAATCGAACCATCAAGTATTGAAATGAAGTCACTTACACGCCAAAAGTAAAGAAGGGATTTTGCATAACTTTATAAAGGAAAATTATATCCAAAGACCATATAATAAAAAGATGTTCCACGTGGCGCAAAATTACAATATTTTCTCGCTCTAAAAAAGCTGGTTGTCTCCCTCTCACTCATACTGATTTTGCTTTAAGTGTGGATTTAACGTAGGTTGACCTTGAATTTTTTTGTCCCCTTGGCAGTGGCGCATCTTTATATCATAAAATCTTTGTAACATCCCAGTTACAGTTGAAAAAAATGTATGAATCTCATTCAAAAAACCAAAAATATAAACAAAAAAAGTTCAACGATATTTCAACCATATGTTAATGTTTATAAATACGACTATAAAGCATTGAGTGAAATATTTTTAACATAAACATTCACATTCATTCACACTCTCATACACATATACACATTCCATATATACATATACAAAACATGAACTTCATTATATTATAGAACCTTTTATTATTCAAAAAACTAGTAAGCCTAACGAAAAAATATTTAAAACCAGTCACAAAAATATTCTTAAACTTTTGAAAGAATTTCACCTAATAGATTAAAAAATTATTTATTAAATATTAAAAACTAAGATTATGAACTAAATATTTGCTAATTATACTATTATAATAATAAAACTAATAATAAAATAATTTAATAAAATAAAAACGATTATAAGAAGAGAAAAGAAAAATAATGAAACTATAAGAAGTCGAGGTGGAAAACAGTTGAAAAAGAAAAGAATCAATAAAATATTAAATACTAAAATTAAAAGACATTGTTTTCATTTATTCTGATTTATTTCATCTATATCAGTGACTGTTAACCGGTGCTCCGTAACCGTATCCCAGGTGCTCCACGAAACGAAATATTAAACAACTTTATTTTGCATATCTATTGACTTATATGGCACTTACTTGGTTTGTTAACCCTCCGTGTGGCTAGTTAGTTAGTATAGTATTAACCCTACGCGCTGTGGCTAGCGTAACGATATCGTCAGAGCCATTTTTTAAACCCTTAAAAAATAATTTTTGGTGAAAATTTTTTTTTAAGGTCTTAGATAAATATTTTAGTTTAAGGAAAATAAAGAGTTTTCTCAGTTTTGCCAAAAACGAGCATTTTTCCAACTTTTAGCCCAAAATTCATATCTCCGGCCCTAATTGATATAAGGAAAAGATTTTCTATAGATAAAACCTTCATATATATATCTTCAAAAAAAACCTACCCAGATTTGGCTCCGTTCCAAAAACCATAATTAATTTGCAACCTGAAAATTAGCTTTTTTCGAGTAAAAAGATTTTAAAAAACTGAAGGTTTTATTGGATAAATACCCCCTAGTGGCATTTAATATTCAAAAAAGTTATTTGAAGATGAAGTTTCCTTCTTATCAATAAATAAAAAAATTTTGTAAAAAAATTAAGGTTACTAGTCGGAATAAAATTTGGGACGGTAAAAAAATGATATTCTTTTTTGTGAAAAATTTCGAAAAAAATTATTTTTGCACTGTTTTACTATTTTTTTTAATGTTTTTATTATATTTTTATTTATTATTTCAACAAAAAATATAGTTATTCAAAATAATAAATATTGTACAAAAATTAAAAATATTTTAAGTTGGTTGCATTCATTTGTACATTGAAAAAATTAAAAAATATGACAAAATTACTTCATTTGGAGCAAAAATAACAACATTTTTTGCTTACAAAAAATAGTAAAAAAAAATCACGTCCTGTGGCTACTGTAACGATTTCGTAGTCGGTCCAACTTTGCACTCACTGCACGGACAAACGGCTAAACCAAAACTCGGCTTGGCAGGTGTTCATACAAAGGTTCAAAGTTTTTTAAGGAGAGATACCAACCGTCGCTCATTGCACATGTCTGAGATACAGCTATGTATGTCGTAAAAAGCAGGGTGACGATATCGTTACACTAGCCACACGGAGGGTTAATATCAGTGGAGGCCAAAAACTGGCGGTAAAAGGCTTAATCTTCTAAATAAAATAAATCACATAATAAAAATAAATCACAAATATTGCACATTACTCACGGTGCTCCGGAGAGTATTTAAGGGGTTGGTACTGGCTTAAAGCCGAAAAAAAGGCATGTTTTCATGATTTTTTGTGGAGACATGAATAATGTTGGTGTATTTATTTCAAATAGATGTTAAGTTTGACTTCTTAAGTATATTTGGAAAAAAAAAACTAAAAATCATCGATAAATAAATCCGTGCCAGCGATTCTCCGGAGGCGCCTCGAAAAAAAGTTGTTTTGCGGTGAACACGATTACAGGTTAGCGGACCAACTGAAACAAAAATTCATAATTAGTTTAAAAGGTAATATGTTTCCCGAAGTAATACCGAAGAGTTTTTTAATAAAATGTTTTTTTTATCGTTTTGAAGTCAAAAATGCGATTTTTGCTGAAAAGTTGAGGTTATTTTATTATTTTAAAATAGGAATAAAAGCGCTTCGGCATTACCTGTTGATTTATGTGTAGAAATAGTGTAAGAAATTTTAAAACGATCGGTCAAGTGGATTTTGAGGCATCGTGTTTACCGACTTCAAAAATGTTGTTTTCCAGAAAATCGATTCAAATTCTCGATTTTAAGTAAGGTCACTTGAAACGCTGTATCTTCGTTAGTTTTAGCACGATTTACTTGAAAGTTTTACAAAATACTCTTGAAATGTTGTACATTCAGAAAAAATATAAATGGCCTCAAATAAAATGGTCTTATTACGTAAAAATGTTCATTGGTCCGTGTTTTTTTTTTTGGTTATTTTTCGAGTTTTATTTATTCGCTTTAAATTTAATTTCTGTACTCGCAAAATAACACTTATATCTTGAACACATTGAGGACAACAGCAGCATTGCAACATGAGGTGAATATTTCATATCGTTATTTAATTGCAACCAGTATTGCCAAATAGTCCGATATGTTAGTAATGCTACGATTTTTAGCATTGAATTTCATTCGAGAAATTTTTGAATTCCAGGGTGCCAACATCCTGTTTTTTCCATTCCGTTTTTTTTTTTTTTGGTTGGATTTAGCTATTTAAACGAAAAATCTCATTTTTTAACACCTATGCCCTAATTTCATTAATTTATCCCTAAAATATACGAACATTAAATTTCCTCCCATTTTGGAACGTGGCTTCTACATAACTTGTATGACCATGTTTCGATGAATGTCGGCACGGGTCGGCCCCAAATGAGCAGCAATTTAGTTGTTGTGTGTTTTATAGATAAATGAGTGAAATAATACACAAGTGTAAAAAATAAGAGCATTTTTCTACTTCTGGGGACTTTTTCGATAAAATACCTTAATCCAGCCTACCAAAAAACGGAACGGAAAAAGCAGTATGTTGGCAGCCCTGGAATCCAAAATTTTTTCGAAAGTAAATTAGGAATATTTTCCTAGAATTATTAAAGTTGATCCGAGAGTGAAATACATGTTTTTCGATTTTTATAACCCAACGCGTACTGCGTATGGGGTATATTAATTTTGTCATTCCGTTTGCAACGCCAAGAAGGAGGAGTGGCAGGTATAGAAAAATGTATATATTTTTGATCAGCATCACCTCCTGAGTCGATTTCCGTTTGTCCGTCTGTCTGTCCGTCTGTCGACACGATTACAGCCGCAATTTTAAAACTAACGCGATGAAATTCAAAATATAAATTTATTTTTAAAAAAGGAAGATCAAGTTCGAGAATGGGCCAAATCGGATGAAAACCAAGCCTAACTCCCATACAAAGGGACGTTATATTAACTGTAAAATGTCTTTAAAATCCACAAAAATTAAGGAAATGCCTTGAAATTTTGCATGTAAGCTTTACTCTTCAGTCTCAATCCTGGCTATGAAATCGGATTGAAACCACGCCTACCTCCCATACAAAGTGGCCTTGTTTTAAAAGTAAAATCTCTTAAAAATCTGCTCAAATTAAAGAAATGTCTTGAAATTTTGCATATAGGCTTGGATATATAATATAGACCATCACTAATATATTGGCGAAGTCGAATGAAAACCACTCCTACCTCCCATACAAATTGGCTTTACTTTAAACGTAAAATCTCTTAAAAGTCCACAAAAGTTAATGAAATGTCTTGATATTTTGCACTTTCTCTTTGATATATAAAATGAACCATCTCTATGATATATGGCAAAATCGGATCAAAACCACGTCTACTTCCCATACAAAGTGACGTCATCAAAATAAAAGAACTTTCGTTAGGGTTTTTTTTTTCCTTTATTTCTTAATGAAAAAGCATTTGAAGTTTTTTTTTTTATAGTAAAAATATAATGTTATTTAACGGTAAGCACGCTGACTGCCAGTCAATAAACGACATAATTAATTCAATATTAATATCCGCACATCAAAACAATACTTGGTCAGCAACCGCTTACGTATTGCATTAATACTAATTCGAAGCTATCGATGGCCAAATACCGCTCCAGTTATTTATGCTGACATTCGGCATAGCAACAACAACGCTAACATCGGAAGCGGAACAGCAGTGCAGCTTTATGTAATAAGTTAACTTAAGAATATTTTATAATTTAGTCCATGATACAATAATAAGGTAGGGTAAGGAAATTCACCACACCGACCTGGAATGTCAAAATTATGAAATACTGTGCTGCAGTATCTTATAAAATATCCAACAAAAATCCATAATTGTTCTTTGCATTTTTGATGAATTGCTTAGCTGTGGCGACATGTTATAACTTCGTTAACATTGATATTCGGCAAAAATTGGAATGTGTAACTCATTCGACAGGCGATAATTGTGATAAAATATCACTTTGTCTCCTTTTTTTCAGACAATTTTTTAATTTTTTTTTTTAACGCACTTTTTACTTTAATATTTATATTTCGCTTCGACTTTCGCTTCGAATGTGAAGTTATTAAATGTATGCACTGGCAAACGGGGATGTACATTATTTCGTTATTAGAAAAGTTCTGAAGTTTTTTTTTTGGGTTTTTCCATTCACCATTTGCCCATAGGACATTCCCTATAAAATCGTTTTCTGATACAGAAGTGCACTTCAGTTCTTGTAATTTGTGAATATATTAAGTAAATATATATTGAAAGTTAATTTAAAAATGTTTAATAGTATTAAAAATAATTTCTGCCATCTGTCATATAAAGGGAAAAGTTCCAACAGATTAAATAAAAAGACTTTAAAGATGAAATAAAAGCAATGTGTCAATTTTCTCCGCCAGTCAGTTTCTCAGTCAAACGGCAATAAAAGAATAATATATTACATTTTTATTATTTTTATTGCATTTATTACATTAGAACAAAAATTTTAAATAAGAAATAAAGAACACAAAAAGCTAAACTAAAACTAATATGCAATAGTAATTTATTGAAAACAAAGCTTTAAAATCACAAAACAGCGATTTATTTCATTGTAAATACATTTGTCAGAACTTATCCTATTTATCCTACAAATAATTTCCTTTCTTATTATTTATCCCACATTTATCAATAATACAGAAAAGTGGCAATGCTAAAACACATTTTGACATTCGAGGTCGGTGAATCTCCTTACCCTACCTTATTATTGTTTCATTATTTAGTATAAGTCTAGATCTAGAATATTCTAGAACAGGAGTGTGCAAAAGGTCGCCCATCTGTGGATATCTTTCACATGCATACGAAAGCTTCCAATTAAAAAAGCTTTTAAGTTGAGGTGAGAACTTATTGCACTGAATAAAATAATACGATCAGTCCCTGTGCGAACTTCATGTCGTGAAGTTGCGGCCGCTCTCTTCTGCGTTGCCTTATTGAACACGATAGCATATCATTAGCGCGTTTGTTCATTCCATGATACAAGAACCCAGGCAAGGTTCATTAATATAGGTTAAGTCACTTGAGTGAAGCTCGGTCGAACTGCCAAAATGGTTTAAAGGAAATCAAGAAAAAAAGCTGAATCTGTACAATTTTTAGCTAACAACTGCTTTGACATTTCGAGCAAAGGCAAAAAAAGAGTGCTTTCCTCGCAAGTAACTTAACCTAAATTAATCAACCTTGAACCCAGGTAGAAGTGACAGTTCGTTGGCATCCCACCATCTGTCAAAAAAAAAAAATGCCAAGAAAAAAAAAAAAGTGGCTGCATTCAGCATAAAATTTTCTACGTAGCTGTTGCACGACTTTCGGGCTGACAGCGCCAATCTTAACTTGTTACAAATATTTATTTGTAGCTATTTATTTATGTTTATTTAATTTGATATCATGATATAATAATTTACAAGGAAGGAGTGACAATTTTTTGTCTACAGATGAAAAATTAAACTTTGTATTTATTTTGACAACTGTTGGCTGATGTTCTGAGAAAAAAGGTAGTTGTCAAGGCTACCTTTAAATAACTATATATTGATTGATATTTTACAATTAACAAATTTATTTTTTAAGCAAACAGCAAATGACAACATAAGCAAACAACAAATGACAAATTGACATTTGCTTGTTAATCTTGATGCTTATTTTCCTTCATGCTTGTTCTTATGAAGCTGGAAAACATTTCTGCCAGCATACTTGACCTCCAACTTTCGAGCTCGAGAACAGGCTTACTTTTATTGACGTTCTATCGTCATTTCGACTTTTTTTGGCTTCAATTATGACCTGACGTTTTTCTTTCAATGTTTGGCCAAAAATTACGTGTTTTGGTTAACTCGCTTTTCCTTTATTATATAAAATTTGAGATTTAAGTTCAAATTATATTCGATAAGTCCAAAAGAGATACTAACATTTAAAAATACTTGCCGATTTGCTCAAACTATATTCTAATCTGGTTTTAGTAAACGAAAAGTCTTGATTCTGAGTTTCGGTAAGTCTTAAATTTAAATTTTGCTTATCTTCTCAGTGATTCAGAAGAAGTAAAAATTTAATTTCTGGAGAACAGTTTACTCTAGTAGAAGAGGAGACAAATCTTTGGCATTTTCTTTTATGGGAAAATTAATTTTTAATATTTTGACCTAACCTAATTCGTCTCAAACTATTATCGAATTTTTTCTCAAATAAACTTAAATAAAACAAAAATCGGAAGCATTTTGAGTACAGAATGGCTGATTTAAGAATGAAGAATTCGTCTTGTAATTTCGTATTTAAGTACTGCATAAAATTTAACATTACAGACTGAACAACTTTTCGAACAAATCACACTCGATTTTTTCTCCACTTTCATGATTTTCAATCTGTTGATTATTTAAATGCAAAATAATTTTTACTAGAGTACGCCAGTGGTCGAAATGGTATTCCACAATACCATCCCCGCATGACGCCAGGTATTCCAGTTAGCGTTTTTCTTTAAAAACTATTCGGTGCATTCCTTCTCTCTTCTCTGATTCCATGATAAGTATCAGAACCCAGGTAGGCTCATTAGAATGACAGCAAAAATTCTTATCCACATAATGTCAAAATACAGTCCTGCCATATCTCTTAACATAAACCAGTCTTAACTGAAGCTAAGTAGGATTTCTCAAAACAGTCTTCGAAAGCAAATTAGTAAACATAAACGAAAGCTCAAGTTTTGTTTTTAATAATTTAACATTAACTAAAGCTCAAGCATTTTTACATATTACACTGCGTTACACACATTCTGTCCTATGAACCAAATATACCTTTTCAGAAAGAGAAATAAAAATACACGTGTTTCGTCGTTTTTCATGTGCACGCCAATATTTTTATTTTTTTACGTATTAAGTTCTGTGGTGCCCCACGGTGCAAAATATACATTTTGCATATACAAATACATTTGTTGGAAAAAAATAGAATGAGTTGTGGAAACTTGATGAAACTTCATTTCCAAATGTATAATGGTACGCTGGCTTTAAAATTTTGTATTTTGTTACGGTTATTATGTACCGGTTTTGGTTGGTTAAGAAACCGCCATTTTTGGAACCAGCACGCCATTATACTTTTAGAAATAGAATGCAGCAACTCCAATCAAATTCCAACAACTCCTTCTATTTTTTTCCAACAAAAATGTATGGAGCCATCTCACTGCTTGACACCACAGAAATTAAGGGGTTACATGACATTGGCAGTAACCCAATGTCAATCGGGTTTTTTTAATAATTTTGTATTTTAGTAAAAAAATTTCATGGAAAAATTCCTACGGGTTCAAAAGTTACAGCCGGATTTATGAGAACGCATTTTTAATTTTTGCGCTACCTACGTACGGCAGCTGGTATATACTTGTTTTACTTGCTACCTGACTTTTGTTGGTTGTTATTTCGTACCTACTTGAAGGGTGAAGCCAGAATTGCTAAAGTATATTGCAATTGATTGATGATTGCAAAAAACTATAAGAAACAGTACAACACAAGATAACGAAGGCATACAATACGAAGCAGGCATGGCAGATTGAAGGTAACCTTTTTTTCTTTGTTCACAAACTTTGAACGCGTTTATCTCGAAACCATGTTTTTCGTACCTATTGCGGCACTAGCGGGTTCATTTTTTGAGGAATTTTTTTTTTTTGTATTTTTTTAAACTTGATTCGCTATCGTATGACACGACCTTTTTTTCGATTTTTTTCAATTTTTAAAGTCAATATTTTTTTCGAAAAAACACATTTTCAAATTTCGAACATCACCAAAAATTGAAAAAAAATTAAAAAAAAAAGCTCGTGTCATACGATAACCAATTTTGTTAAGATTTAAAAAAAGAATTTTTTTCCAGATCGGACAATTTTTGCAACTCCGAGCGCTGCAACCACGAGGCCCCGTTTTTTTCTCTGCCGCCAGTTTGGAGCTCTATAAGCTCACTCTATGTTGGAGTGAAAAATATATTTTTTTTTAATTTTAAAAAGAAATTACAAGACAATTTCTTCAATTCTCTACAATAATAAAAAAAATTTTGAATAAATTTTTGTTTTTGACTGAGTTATGAATTTTTAAAAAAGGTCTGTTTTCTCTGCCGCGAATGTCATGTCCCTCCTTAAAACATAAAAGCAAACAAACTCTGACGTGTACATGAAAAACGACGATACACATGAATTTTTATTTTTCCTCCTTTTTACGAAAAGGTATATTTGGTTCATAGGACAAAACAAAAGATAATTTTTGTAACGCAGTGTTATTTTTATTTTTATTCGACAAAAAAATCCTAACAAACTATTTTGTCCCACAAAATTTTACAAAATTCAACAGGTGGCAATATGAACTCCGAGTTTGACAGAACATGGATATCAATTTCTCGGAACTCAACTCTAATGTGTCTACCTGGGTTCTTATACCATGGGTTCTTATATCATGTGTTCATTCATTCGATACGATCAGTCGTTGTACGAACATAATGCTGTTAAGTTGCTGCCGCTCGATTCTACGTTGCCAATAGAAATTTTCGGCTTGGCAGCATTAAGGCAGCATTTTTAAAAATTTTGCGACTCATTTTGACGTTTGTTACTTTAGAGTTTCATTGTTTGTCATTTTCCTCTTTGTTTCTCTTGTGTTTTGCTCAAATAAATTTTGCTTGGTTTTTTTGTCGTTGCTGTTTTATTTTAAGCTTAGAAAGTGATGAATTTTGCGAAATTTAACAACAGAATCGATTGACTATTCTCGGACGTCAAAATAAGGCAGTCTTAAATAAGACGGTAGGAAGAACACCTGGCAGATACCTAGTGTCGAAATAACGCGATTACTCTGCCTTTTTTAAGGCTAGTGAGAACAATGTCATTCTCGTGTTATGCAGTGATCGTACGAATGAACAAAATCGTGCTTTTCGTTCAGTGCAAACTCTTAACACAAAAGCTTTGCAATACAATCACAAAAATGTGAATGTATAATTTTGCGCAACCCTGTTCTAGATCTACTAATATATACATATGTGACAAATGTAACGTTAATTCATTATTTTATTTTTAGTTCACAATTTTTTTTGAATGCTTTTTTTAATGCTTTTTTTTATACTTTTTCTTTGATAATAATAATTAAACAACAAACTTGTCTTCCCAACTATTAATATTGAACGATATTGAATCTATGATCAAACCTTACGAGTATAAATAAGATTTTTGAGCAAGAATTATTGAAATTGTTTCAAGCATAAGAACATGGTAGGATTTATAAAATTATTTATATTTACTTGTTTTTTTTATATATATTTCAAATAATATAGGAAAGAGTTTTCAATAATAAAGGTTTACACAAATTTTAAATATTACACTACTTATAACAACCTTAAAAGCTAATTTAGGAATATATTTACATAGAAAAGTTTAAAGCCGTTTGTGCAGAACTTAAATACTTAAAATGTATCGGTAAGAACAAAACTAAGACTTAGTTTAAGGCAGCGATAAGCTTAAATAGCAACAAAAACAAATATTATGTGTTAATATCAACGATGAATTCTTGATAATTGCTCGAGATACCGATGATACATTTGAGACATAGGAATGAAAAAGCTAAAATTTAAAAATTCCAATATGAGGCGTAAAATGAAAGTAAGCTTTGTTTATTTTATAAATGATCCTGAAGGGGTCATTCCGTTTACATTAATAGCTAAGTGACTTATTCGACATTACTATCTACACCCACACGATTCAACAACCATATTAGGAAAGGTCTTCAGAGTAGCTGTGTTATTGCTGTCCATGAAGACTAACTGCAGCGACGAATACTGTTTCGCCGTGCAGCAAGGAATCAATTCCAAAGGTTTTCCGTTGTACTTATTCGAAGAAATAACTTTCTGCAAAGTTAAATAAATGTTACTTTTCAATAGTTAAATATTTAGTCAAAATCAAATCTTTTTACCTGCAGGAAGGAACTATGAGGCGATGATATCTGAGTTACGCTTGCCAGTGATCCGCATTTACCTCGGCAAAAGTATGCGTCGTAGCCACGTGGCTGTATTATCCAATCACCCCAACCTATATCATCAAAAGATATGTATAATTTCTCGCGACAGCATTCCGTGATGCCATCGGTACAGTTTACACTACGTTTTTGGCGCGACACGCGTCGACGATTCTGGGTATCTATCATGATGAAAGGTCGATAATCCTTGTCCACTGAGATCATCTCATCCATGGAGCTGGCATCGCATGATTGGCATGAAATGTGGATCAAATGACTGAGATCGTGGTTGCCGAACCAGCTCTTGATTGGCCACTCAATATCGATTTTCATCCATTCTCCTAAAGATTTAAAATTTTAGAATGAAATGTTATTATTTTTAAAAACATATATCGATTTTAATATAGGTAATAATATTAGTATTAATACGTAGACTATATCTTAGAATACATAAATTAAAATAGTGTTGATGGTGCCATTCATCTTCTTCCTTCTTTATATATATAAAAGAGTAAAAATTTATTTTTTTAATAATTAGAGGATTTAATTATAGAGGTTTCTTTTTAATTAAGTAGGATTGTAATTATTTTTTTGCTAATCAACTGATATGATACTCGATAAAAAAATTGACTATACAATTCTTACCCCATCCCCTAAAAATGCTATATTTCAGACAGTTTTGGTTGTACTAGACTAAAATTTGGTAATTTAGTTCAAATAATTACTGTTGCCAACTTTACTGAAAATGGGAGTGGTCGTACAACATGTACGCCTACTTTTGAAAAATCCTTAAAACTCCAAAACTACTAGGCCGATTAGCTGAAATTTTGGCAGTAGATTGTTTCTAAGTACGAGATGGCTAACAAAAAATGTTTTTACCACACCCCCTTTTAACGCCCAAAAATAAATATAAATACGCCAACTGTGGCGGTCGTAGCGCAGTGGATGGAGTGTGTGGCCCATAAGCCAGAGAACCCTGGTTCGAATCCCACCTGACAGAAAGTTTTTCAATTGAATTAATATTTCTCATCGGCCGACACCTCTCTGCAGACAATGGCAAGCCTCAGAGAGTAAAAACTGCCATGAGAAACTTCTTGAAAACATATGCCGACCGGAGTCGCCATAAAACTAGATCTAGTTCTCAATCTAGATCTAGTTCTCAATTGATTATAAGAAGCTCGGTCAAAGTCCTTTCAAGGGCGGAAATGGCCATTTTCGTTTTCGATTGTTTAATAAATACAATATTTTTAAACTATCGAATAACTTGACATTTTGTATTCGATATTTCCCATCACAAATCTTGAGTACAGTACTTGAATGTTTTACTTTTATTTGTGGTGTACTTACTCGCAGTTGGTTGTTGACAGTGATAGAGTGTAAGTATACTTGTTTCAAGCAAATGTTTTGAAGAGGCGTTCGGGTGTATTTGTGCAGATGTCTAGTGGCTACTACAACTGTTGAAACTGCGACTCTGATCTCGATATTAGCGATGAATAAACAATTTGAATTCGATGACTTTTATTCAGTATTTTAGTTTCTTGCTGACTTAGGAGCCTGCCCGAGGCCATTAAACCGATTTATATGGTGTGAATACATGAAAACGGAGAGATGATTTTAGTGAAACGGTTCACCTAACCATTTTTCAAAAATTTAAAAACGAACATTTTGCCGAAATCGAAAATGTTCAAATCCGAGCGCATAGAAATTAAGAAAAATGTCAGTTCTTGTGATTTAAGCCAAAAACCATTAAAAAATTATAATTTTTTGGGGTGCTATGAGCCTCCAAAAAAAAAGCGAAACGCTTCACCCCACCGCACCCTACAGATAATTTGTATTCATGGGCGTCCGCAGGATTTTTCCGAGGGAGGAACAAAGGCTTGTGTGGAAAGTTCACGAATTTGGTAATTATTCAGGAATGCTCCTTGAAAAAGATGACCGTTGAAATTCTGTTTTCTGAGATGTTTGGTGGAAATTTAGTGAACATTGTCGCAATTGGCATCCGTCAGCTCGACGGCTAATTTGAGCGGTGGGTCTCCTAGCCTTAAATAGGTTGTACGTTAGGTTTGAAGCCCACCACGTAAAAAAACCATTTCAATGAAAAGTTATAAAAGAAATATGAGAAAAATTATCCCCAAATCTGATGACGACCACCGCAAAAGAAAAACTGATAATGATTTACGAATATGCACCTCGAATGTCCGAAATCTTAATTGGGAAGGTGCCTCTATCCAACTGATTGATATCTTGTAAAGATACAAAGCTGACATCACTGCAATCGAAGAAATGCGATGGAAGGGACACGGTTGCTCTCGGCAAGTTTCCTGTGATATCTACTACGGCGGCAATGCGGAGAAGCACGAGTTTGAGTGCGGATTTGTAGTTGGCAAGAGATTACGGCATCACGTCCTGCGATTCACTGCTGTGAACGAACGACTTGCCATAATCCGCACCAAGGCTAAATTCTTTCATATAAGCCTAATATGTGCGCATGCTCCGACAGAGGATAAGGACGATGAGATCAAAGATTTTTTCTACGAGCGCTGCCCCCGTCACGACATAGAAATTGTGCTTGGTGACTTCAATGCTAAGTTGGGCAAAGAGAACATCTTTGGTCCAACAGTTTGAAAATTCAGCCTCCACGACAACACATCCGATAACGGAATGAGGCTGATTGACTTCGCAGCACGAAACATGACTATAAGTAGCACTAGATTCAAGCATCTTAATATTCATAAGGCCACCTGGTTATTCCCTGACCAAAAAACGCGCAACCAAATTGATCACGTTTTGATATTAGATGCACGCACGATCCGTGGTGCTAACATAGATTTGGATCATTATCTTATCGCAACTAAGATCCGTACACGTCTGTTCGCTGCAAAGAATGCGCGCAATCCTACACAGAGAAAGCTAGACGTCGGCAAGCTGCAGTCAAAACGGACAGCCGAAGCCTTCGCCACTCGACTTTCACTCCTACTTCAAGAAAGCACTCCACCGATCGACAATATATGCGCGCAGTGGGCACACATCTCCCAATCTTTGCGTTCGGCTGCCGAAGAGTTTATTGGCTACCACCGTCCCCGCCGAAGTGGCACGACCAAGAGTGTCGCAACGCCATTGCATTGAAAAACGCCGCCTACAAAGCCACCCTGCAGTCGGCTGTAACGCGTGCTGCTATGGAGCGATGCAGAGAGAAGAAGAGGGACGAGAGACGTCTTTTCAGGCGGAAAAAAAGAGAGACAGAAAAGCGTGAGTGTGAGAAGATTGCGATGTATGGGGACCAGGGCCTCTTTCTGCAAGGCTGAAAACGGGAATCTAGTCACAAATATCCTGACGTTATGGAGGGAACACTTCACTAGTCTTCTGAATGGCGATGATGACAACAATCCCGCCAATAGAGATGATATCCCGGAAACCTCAATTATGGATGACAGCGTTGAAGTTCCGCTGCCCGACTATAATGAAGTCTTGACTGCAATAACACGGCTTAAGAACAACAAAGTCGCGGGAGCTGATGGTCTACCCGCTGAGCTGTTTAAGAACGGAGCCGAAGCTCTATTTAAATGCATTCACGAGCTTCTATGCAGAATATGGACGGAAAATGCATTCCAAACGATTGGAACCTCAGTGTAGTCTGCCTAATCCACAAAAAAGGCGATCCCACTATTAGCGCCAACTACCGTGGGATAAGCCTCCTAAATATCGCCTATGAGGTCCTGTCGAGGGTATTATGTGAAAGACTGAAGACCATCGTAAGCCAACTGATTGGGCAAAGTGATCTGACTTTGCTTATTTTGAAGTGGCGGTTCTTCCAATTTGTTTTTAATGGTGACATCGAAAAGATGTATCGCCAGATCCTAGTGAGTGAAGAGCATCAGCGATTCCAGCGAATCATTTTTCGAGACGCAACAGGGGATCAGCTGAAAGATTTTCAGCTCAAAACCGTCACTTTTGAAGTGAATTGTGCTCCATTTCTAGCAATTCGGACACTTTTGCAGCTAGCCGACGATGTAGAAGGCAGCTTACCATTGGCATCTAAAGTTCTGCGTCACCATATGTACGTAGATGACGCATTGGCGGGAGGTCATGACTTGCAGTCAGCAATTCAAGCTCGAACGGAGCTTGAAAAAGCAGCGGAATCAGCAGGTTTTGCCCTGCGAAAATGGACTTCCAACTCCGAAGAATTACTACGAGGGATTCCTAGAAGTCATCGGCTGCATGAAGATTTTCTCGAGCTGGAAGACGCGAGCAACGTTAAGACGTTAGGAATTCGGTGGAACGCCCGTTCCGACTATTTCTACTTTCACGCGCGACCACTGGACCAGGAGGGAAGTTTTTCAAAACGAGAGGTTTTGTCGGCAATCGCAAAACTGTTCGATCCAGCGGGATGGTTAGCCCCGATCGTGGTCATCCTGGCTTTAGACCAGGAAAATCTACCACCAACCAGATATTCACGATACGACAAATCTTGGAATAGACCATATAGAGGCAAATCGACACCCACCATCTTTTTGTCGACTACAAAGCCGCTTTCGACAGTCTAATAAGGAATCACCTATACTACACCATGTCTGAATTTGGTATACCTGCAAAAGTAAGCCGCCTATGCAGGATGACACTGAGTAACACTAGCAGTGCAGTTAAAATCGGAAAGGACCTCTCCCCCCCAAATTTGTTACCAAACGAGGTTTCAGACAAGGTAATTCCTTATCGTGCGACTTGTTTAACCTATTCATGGAGAAGATCATTCGAGCTGCTGATTTGAGACAAAGCAGTACAATATTCTATAAGAGTGTTATGCTGCTAGCGTATGCCGATGATATCAATATAAGACACGCGAATCCAGTGCAGCATTCTCCAAATTAGAAAAAGTCTTGCAGTAAGCGCAGATAAGACGAAATATCTGGTGTCAACAAACAAACAGTCCCAGCGTATTGGCACCCACGTCACTGTTGACAACACCTCCTTCGAGGTTGTGAAGGACTTCGTCTACCTCGGTTCCAACATTAACTCTACCAACGATATCAGTAGAGAGATAAAACAAAGGATAACGCTTGCAAACAGGTGTTACTTTGGGCTCAGTTGGCAATTGAGAAGCAGAGCCCTCTCTCGTCGAACTAAAGTCACGCTCTATAAGTCACTAATCATGCCCGTCCTGTTATATGCAGCACAAACCTTACCGTTGAGCAGCTCTGCTGAAAAGATTTTGGGAGCGCTCTGGAGAAAGATCCTTACTTACATACTTTTTCCGAAATTCAAAAAACACAATTATTCAGCTAATAATTATTAACTGTCAAAAGTGCCAACAAATAAAGTACGATAGAAATCATTTTTAACCCATTTTCAAATTAACAGAAACGCCTTCTGATAAAAATGAAATAGTTCACATAGACATATTTCATTTTAAAAAATTATCCTTTGTTACAGTTATTGATAAATTAACAAAATTTGCAGCAGCCTACACCATTACTGATTGAAAATAAAAAAAATCCCTTTATTTAACATAAGAATTAATAAAGCGATTAAAATTATTACCACCTTTTTTCAGAATAATAAGAAAAACTGAACAAATTTTATGTGTTTCTCTATGTTTTTGACATTTGATATCACGCTTTTTATGTTAGATGTTATTTTATTTTGATACTGACTCAATGCAGAATTTTTTGCTATTTAATTTATACGATATGTTTTTATACCCCAACGCGTACTGCGTAAGGGGTATATTAATTTTGTCATTCCGTTTGTAATGCCAATAAGGAGGCGTGGCAGGTATAGAAAAGTATATTTATTTTTGATCAGCATCACCTCCTGTGCCGATTTCCGTGTGTCAGTCTGTCTGTCCGTCTGTCGACACGATTACAGCCGTAATTTTAAAGCTATCGCAATGAAATTCAAAATATAAGCTTCTTTTTAAAAAGCAAAGATCAAGTTCGAGAATGAGCCAAATCGGATGAAAACCACGCCTACCTCCCATACAAAGTGACTTTATTTTAACAGTAAAATCTCTTCAAAAACCACAAACATTAATGAAATGCCTGGAAACTTGACACGCCTGCTTTGATATCGAGTATAAATCCTCACTATGAAATTTGGAAAAATCGGTTAAAAACCACGCCTACCTCCCATACAAAGAACCTTTACAGTAACCGTAAAATCCCTTAAAAATCTGCTCAAATTGCAAAAATGTGTTGGAATTTTGCACATAGGCTTTTATATATAATATAGACTATCACTATGATATTTGGCAAAATGGGATGAAAACCACGCCTACCTCCCATACAAAGTGGCTTTATTGAAAACGTTAAATCGCTTAAGAATCTGCAAAAATTATAGAAATGTCTTGAAATTTTGCATACAAACTTTGATATTTAACATAAGCCACTCCTTGATATTTGGCAAAATCGGATGAAAACCACGCCTTCATTCAATACAAAGTGACGTCATCAAAATTGGAAAACTTTCGTAAATATATAAAACTGAATGACATTGCGTTTTTATGTACCCAAGTTCCGCCCACGTCGTTTATCCAACCCATACATATATTCTTCGGTAAAATGTGGAGTCTTTTTACTAGAAAAGTGGGTGTGGCATTTTAAAATTAAATTAAGCGTATGACACAAATATTTTTGCAGATTATACATAAAAATTTTATAGAAGCCGAAAGACTTCGAATATACTTCAGTACGGACGCGGGGTGGTATTTTAGCTTCGGTACCCTGCCGAAGCTCCATTCCTTACTAGTTTTTATTTGCAAAAAAAACTTAGAATATCTGGAAATTCAAAGATTTTAAGGATTGCTTCATACTCGGCTGAATCATCCTTAAAATACTCGGCTACAATCTGCGCAAGTTATAGAGGTATCAGTCTTATTTCCATCGCATATAAGGTTCTCTCAAGCGTACTGTGTGAAAGATTAAAGCCGATTACAAAAACACTGATTGGACCTTATCAGTGTGGCTTTCGACCTGGTAAGTCCACCATAGACCAGATTTTCACGCTACGACAAATCCTGGAGAAAACCCACGAAAATCAAATTGACACACACCATCTCTTTGTCGATTTTAAAGCTGCGTTCGATAGCCCGAGAAGGGATTGCCTATACGCAACAATGTCTGAGTTCGGTTTACCTGCAAAGTTGATTAGAGTTTGCAGAATGACGTTGAGCAACACACGCAGCTCCGTCAAGGTAGGAAATGACCTCTCCGAAACCTTCAATACTGAAGAGGTTTCAGGCAAGGCGATCCACTGTCTTGCGATCTCTTTAACATCATCATGGAGGGGATCGTACGAAAGGCCGGTGTGCATCGTAATGGCACCATTTTCTACAAAGGCGTCCAGCTCCTTACGTACGCTGATGGTATTGATATTGTCAGCAGAACCAAGAGAGACGTTACCGCTGCTTTCGCCGCTATCGAAAAGGAATCAGCCAAAGTGGGTTTGACGATAAATGAGGGCAAAACAAAGTATATGCTGTCTACAAACAAGGGAGCTCGGCGTTTAGACTCCCACGTTTCATCCGGCAGCTATAACTTTGAAGTACTCAAGGAGTTCGTTTACCTTGGCACCGCCATTAATACCAAAAACGAAATCAGCCTGGAGATAAAGCGAAGAACAATAATTGCTAATAGGTGCTACTACGGGCTCAGTAAGCAACTAAGTTCCAGAGCCCTCTCTCGATCGACAAAACTAACACTCTACAAGACGCTCGTTCTACCTGTGCTGCTTTATGGCGCTGAGGCATGGGTAGTTTCGCAAACTGACGCAGCCGCTCTGGGGTTGTTCGAGAGAAAAGTTCTTCGCAAAATCTTCGGTCCTGTTCGAGTGGGCGATGACTATCGCATCCGAATGAACCACGAGCTGTATGAGCTCTACGATGACATTGACGTAGTTCGGCGTATAACTGTGCAGCGACTACACTGGCTGGGTCATGTCCATCGTATGAACGACGAAGCTCCAGCGAAAAAGGTGCTCGAGGCGAGGGTCGCTGGTGAACGACGACGAGGGAGACCATGCCTCCGATAGATGGACCAGGCTGAGGAAGCCCTAACCGCACTTGGTGTATCCGATTGGAGAAGGCGCGCGCAAAGCAGAGGCGCCTGGCGAGAGCTGATGAGGTCGGCTGAAGCCCGGACACGGGTTGTTACGACCACCTAAGTCAATTCAAGTCATACTCGGCTGTTATTAGAGCAGTTTAAAAGTTGTTGCACTTATCTAACATAAATCATTTAAGTCTCATATACAGTAGAATCTGGATATAACGACTTCGCTTATAACGACTAACCATTTTTAGCGACCATTATGTAAACTCAAGTTTAAACTCTGGTTTAAGCGACCATCTGCTTTATAGACCTGTTTATTCAAACTATCTTTGATGATGATGTTATGAAAACTAGAATGTTGAGTATTCACAATGTTGTCCGAAGTTTTTACTATCGAAAAAAAATTAATCAAAAACAAACTCGAATGACAGACTTTCTACGTTAGTAACTGCATATTTAGTTGCATAGAATGTAGGTTCATATATTGTAACTCTTTGTATATATTATTGTATGTTTTTAATGCGGAATGTTTAAGTAACATTAAAGTTATTTGTAATTGATAATTCATGTTTTAATTTCGTGAATGGAAACTTATCTAACTGTACATTTAAATACATTCATATGTACATATTAAAAAACAAGCTTAATTTATTCGTCCGTTTTGTGCGTCGTCCGGTTAGAACGACGGAGTTTCGCCGGTCCCTTCGAAGTCGTTATTTCCGGATTCTACTGTACATTTTTCTGTAGGAAAACTAAAAAAATTATAGTGGACATGGCACCGTAGCTCACTAGGTAGAATGGAACAAACTCCCTTCAAATCTCTTCATTTAAGTCTCAATAAAGCAATTATAATGATTTCCGGCAAATATTTCCGAGCACGACCCGTTTTTGGGCTAATGTTACTTGCCTATAAGACTAACCTTGAACATCTATGGACTGTATTGCAAGTGGTTTAACTTTTGGTAAATATGACGAGTCAAGTTGTTGTTGCACCTCCGAAACGACAATTGTTTGTTGCTTCTTCATAAAATTCTTGTGCAAAGTATTATTTATTTGTTTGTTTTTGAATATCCAGAGAACAGCTGTATTCACATCGAAACCATCTGCATCAGCATCATCTATTTTGAACGAGAAACATATCGAAGGATGTGGACCAAGAAGCTGGCATTCATGTGTCTCTGTAACAAAAGAAAATATAATTTAGATTAGGTAATCTCTTCTTTTTATCTGCAATAATGTGATAAAAAATAAACTCTTGGATGATGTATTCACAGCTTAAAGAAATGCATTGATATTAAAGCCCTGCGCAGATGCATCTATTTCAACTTATACACGCTGTGATCTATTGCATTGCTATCAGTTGACTGCCATCTATAAAGCACTCCATACACTTATCAATTTACCGAACAACTGAATTGGCAACTGAGTTTCTACTCGGCCACACACAATACTATCGATTAGAATGACTTTGAATTCAACTGTAATTTTAAAGTCAGATTTTGACAGTTTTCTGTTTATTGAAAATATTTTTATTAATAACGTTAATAAAAAATGTGCGAACAAGCTGAAGTCATTGCGTTAATGATTGTTGCTGTATCCAGCGACGATGAGCCAGATGTGACTTTTAATAGAAAGAAGCGTATTTGGATGAAAGAATGGTTGAAAGTAAGGGACACATTTTCAAATCAGAAGTTGATCTGAAAAATAAAAGTGACTGACCTAAATGATTTTCGCAATTTTTTAAGAATGTGTTCAGAAACATTTAATGAACTGTTGGATAAAGTAACTCCACTAATAAAAAAAGAAGATACATTTATGAGAGAAGCTATTATCCAGAAATTCGGCTTCTACTACTTTGAGATTCCTCGCAAAAGACAGCGATTTCGAAGACCTTAAGTTTTTCTATGCAGTCTCACCACAAGCTATTGGAAAAAATTGTGATAGAAACTTGTGAAGCCATAATATCGGTGCTGGCAGATGTAATAAAAGTAGAATCGTTCTCGCATGATCTAAATTTTTTTAATTCAAATTATTTTATAGATTCCTAGAACTTCTGAAGAATGGAAACTTGTAGCTAATGATTTTCAAACAGTATCTGGGTTTCACCATTGTCTTGGCGCCATTGATGGCAAACATGTAGAAATAAAGAAGGCTTTCGTAAATGCAAGGAATGAATTCCTTATGGCTGATGTGGGCAAAAATGGTCGAATCTCTGATGGTGGGGTTTTTTCTAGTAACACATTTGCTGAAATGCTATAAGCGATTCGCTTGGAATACCAAATGAAGAGGTATTGTTCATATGTGTTGAAAAATATCCATATGTGTTTGTCGCAGATGATGCTTTTGGATTGAAACCGTACATTATGAAGCCGTATTCCTGTACACCATTGAGCGCTGAGCATTTAAAATTTAAAAAAAAATTGAGTTCAGCAAGAGTACGCGTCGAAAATGCTTTTGGTATTCTGGCGAACAGGTTTCAGGTTTTACAGAAACCAATCAATTTATGTCCGGAAAAAGCCAACAAAATTGTTCTTGCTTGCTGCTATCTACACAACTATTTGAAAAAAAAGACTGCACCATATGAAATGATATCGTCTACAGATAATCCTTCCTTACCAATTGGACTTCAACCCATTCCAGCGAAAAAATTTTCAACTTTAGCTAAGGATAGCTTTAGAACAAATTTTTAGAATTTATTAATAAAACTTCTTATATAAAAAAAGAGGTTTCTTAAATGCACATTTGATTTGCTTATTGATTTTAAAAATATTCCATGTTGCAAATTTGTTGGTTTCAGTGTATTATATTGGTTGTTGCTTTTGTGGACTTTCTGTGACCATTCACTTGACCAAAATGTTGCTTAATAGAATAACTTTTTGAAGCGAAGCTTTTTACTCCTCGTTCTGTGATTTGCTTGGAGTGAAATCTGAAAAATTTTCGACAGATTTTTTCTTGGAAATTTGATGGTTTCTTTGTTGCTAGTGCTTATTACAAGAAAATTTAATACTTTAATATTAAATACTAAAAATATTTTCGGCCGGGCCGTAGGATCGAACCCACGTCCTCTTATACGAGAGTCCAACGCACAATCCACTAGGCCACAAAGACTTGTTAGAAATCGTTGTTAATTCAATGCTAATTATAACAGAAGCTTTGCTGCAGTAGATCGTCACCATCTATCAATAGATAGAGGATTGTGTATTTGCTACAACTATCAAAAATTTGCTTTTATTTGCTACAAGGTGTCTCCAGCATCGGTTTGTTTGTATTTATTGGCATAGACTATAAATTATTATCTAGAGATTGCATCAACTCTGCTAAATCTCTGGCATGTGTTAACAGAGGTTAACAGGGTTTTTTCTCTTCATGTTTTTAAGTGAAATAACTTTGTTAACACATGCCAGATAATAATTTACACTCTATGACAAGTGCGTTGACAAGTGCTTTTTTAAGTGTCAAAAAAATAGATATCAATAAATATGGAACTAACAAACGCATGCATGAGTCAGTGCAGCCAAGTTCACAACCATTTTGTGAAGAGTCAAAATGGAGAGTCGCTGGCATTATATGCCCGTATATGTAATTGGCGTGGAAATTTGACATTCAACAATAAAAAAAAAACAGTAAATATGTTTTCTGTATATATGTAATTTATTTTATGTTATTTTAAATTTTTGAATTTAAAAGTTAATTTATTAAAAAGAAAAAATTATTAAGCTATCAAATCGATGTAACTGCAAAAAAGTTTCGCTTCTCTCGTGTGTCCAACGACGCACCTGTGTTTTTTTTTATTGTGGAGTTGGAGGCGAAATCGTCATTGCACTCACATACTGTGTTGGCTGTGAAAAAGGCGTAGACGATCTTGAATAAGATGACAATGGCAAAGAGCAGTTCACATGATGTTTAGGCTGAGTAATAGGCGCAAGAGATCTTGAATAAGATGATGATGGCAAATAACATGTAACAAACTTTGTTTGCTGTGACAAAGGCGAAGAAGATCTTGAAGATGACGACGGCATGGAGCAACCCATAATCTGTGTTGACTGAAAAAGGCGAAGATCTTGAAGATGATGGCATTGAAACAGTATTCATTGTTAGCTGTTTTAGCTGGCCTTGTATTGAAATTTCTTCAATAGCTTTTTTGGCCCAAATCTGCTGATCTCCAGCTAAGTTTCGATAGGAACATGCCCAGGACATGCTATATATTTCAGTCATCTTGAACAATTTTTTTTGTGAATTGGACATATTTTCTAAATAAGAACATGCTTTTACTAAAAATATATTTCTTGCAACATTTGTTTTTGTTTTGGTGTCAGGTGCACTTCGCTTCAGGTTCACTCGCTGGAAGAGAAAGTAGCCAATTATGGCAGATTCAGAAAGTCTTAAACGGACAGACCCAAGCTGACCGACAACCAATTAACTTTTGTTAATCATTATTTTTGTGATGATTATACTAACCTCTGAATCTATACTTATAGATGAAGTACTCTCGATTACCTCCTCTTGGTCTTGAAGGAAGTGCAGGCAGTAAAAATACCACAAATTTGGTGTGTACATTCTTCTTCACCAGCACCTGACCTAGTGGAATCTTTAATTTTCTTCAGTTCGCGCCGGTAACATGTTCTAATATTAGTGAGCTTAGTCTTCAACCTCTTCGAATTAGCGTCGGGATCAAGATCTTTATATTTTATTAACAGTTGTTTTCATGCTTGGTTTCGCTTTAATTTATTTTTGTAGTCGTTGCTTTTGACTTTTCACAAAGCTGGATGCTGCTCGAAGAGCTGGAAAAATTCTTCCCAAGTCTCCCGATTTTGAAAAAGGGCCATTTGTGTTGTTTTATTTTATTTTATTTTTTTATTAAATACACACACTATTTAATTTAGTTGTAAACTTGATGAGTTGAATACAAAAAATCAAAATATTTGAAATTTTCTTCAACCAACTCGACAACTGCCACATAAATCAACTGACTGCGCCACACACAAGTTGATTTTCTGATAGTTCTGTCAAAATTGGTCGGTAAGTTGATAAGTGTATGGGGTGCTTAGCACTTAAGAGTTGTGTTTGCTTAACACCAAATGAAAACTGACAACAACAAGCAATTCCATACGTCTTCTGTCAGCAATCAATGCACGTCTTGTTCAAGGTTCATTAATATAGGTTAAGTCACTTGAGAGAAAAGCACTCTTTTCCGCCTTTGCTCGAACTGTCAAAGTAGCTGTTAGCTAAAAATTGTACAGATTCAGGTTTTTTTTTTTTTATTTTCTTTTATCCATTCTGACAGTTCGACCGAGCTTCTCTCAAGTGACTTAACCTATATTAATGAACCTTGGTATTGTTTTAATTTGGCACACTTCAAGCAATGGAATTTATTCATAACGGGAAGACAACTAAAAGCAATAGATGGCAAGAGATGAAAATAGATGGCAATAGATGGCTATATATGACAGTTAAAAATGCCATAGCTCTTTAAGCTTTCTTAGCTCACTTGCAACAACTTCAGAATTGATTTAGTATCTGATGTCAGCATTGAAAAATAATTTTTTAACCCTCCATTACTATCGCTATTCAGAGTAACGTCATTACTAACCTGGGTGTAATCTTTCCATAAATTTTTAATCACGAATTTGTAAGAGTAAACATTAAAACAGTAAAACGGTTCTGTTTTTATTGAATTCATGTCTATTCAACAAAAAATTCGTTAAATTTAATTCAAATATAATTTTAATAAAAATGAATAGAAATTACGTAAATAATTTTTTTTTATGTTTTAGAACTTATGGATGTAATCCATCCTGCGTTAATAACTAGGGTGGTCCCATAAAACTGTTTTTTGCTAATTTACAAGTTTTGTACATGTGCTGCTAGTATATGGGAGTCGCTGATTTCATATCCGATGTCAGTATTGAAAAATAATTTTTTTAGATTAGGGTGGTCCTATAAAATACAAGTTTTGTACATGTGCTGGTAGTATAAGGGAGTAAATGAAAGATAGTTTTTCTATTTTGTTAATTGTTTTTTTTTTACAATAAAGTACGCAATGATGTTGTAAACCTAATTTCAGTACCATTCTGTTTCATTTTAAATTGGTTTTTTTTAAAAAGGCGTGGCCTAAACAAATTTGTCCAATACATACATATTTCTGCAGTGATCTTGTCAGTCAGTGACTCTTTTATACTACCAGCACATGTACAAAACTTGTAAATTTACAAAAAACAGTTTTATAGGAACACCCTAGTTTAAAAAATTAAAAAGGGGCGTGGCGTTCTCATAACATATAGTTTACATGTCACGACCCCATATATTGAATTTCATTGTGCTGGCAGTCATAGTTTCCGATTTATAATAGCAGCGAGATATATATTTGCCATTAGAAATAAATAGCAGCAATAAGCTATCTCAAGCAAGATGATTCAAACCATCGCCACTTATCGTCAATTCATTGCATTGACTGCAATGCTCTCTCTGAGATCGATGTTGTAGATCAACGTCTTGGAACCAGTGTTTGAATTGATGGCTTCAAAATAGCAACAGCACAAAAATTTGTGCTTTGCTTACATATTTTTCAGCAAAATAAAAAACTTCGTTTGCAAATACTTACTCAACAAGTCGTAAGCAACCATGCAAAAGCAAAGCAAAAATACGAAAAACAAATAAAAGATAATTTTGCTTTGGCTAACTCTGCACAATGTTGTGCTTACGAAGTTAGCCGAACGAATTGCTTTGAATTGAATTTCAGCAACTGCTAGCAATTAGTAGGGTTTGTTGATATACCGTTAGAAAGGCGATTTTATTGCCTTTGCAATGAGCTATCAAAATGAGTTTTATGTAGGTTAGTTTTCCTGCTAAAAACAGTAACGTAAAATCAAAGTCGTCAAATATTAATTAACCATGTAGCTCCTAAGAACGTGAAAATAGATACCCCCCTCATACGATTTTTTGCTCAGATCGACATAACCTTTCACCTCCGTAAATAGTTGCACTCAATTGCGGGACACCTCGTATATAAGTTTTTTTCGCAAACTTAAAACATTGTTCTTTTTCTCATATTTTTTATTTAATGTTTATGAATTAAAAAATATATAAAAAAAATTGCAAATTTTTGGTGTTTTGTTTTTTTTTAATTCAGTACTTTTTAATACTTTTTGAAAGCCGCAAAATACCAAACCGAAAATTGGAATTATCATCCCCGATTTAAACATATACAACATAGAGAGCCAGAACAAATGAGCATAAAGCATAAAGAAACAACAAAAAAAACGAGCACCTAATCAAAGCAAGCATATAAAGTAAAATTGAAATGGACACTGAGTTCTTGGTTATTTTATTTTTAATTTTGAAAATGATAAGACTATAAAGAAGTAAAAAGCATAAAACGAATATAAAATTAACGAAAAACAACAACTTGCCAACAAATAATGTATAATGTTATTGTTTTGTGTTTAAAAGCTTTTATGCTTCATATCAGAGCAAAAAAAATCACATCGGGTGCAGTTATTTCTCTATAACATATTTGTTTTGCTTGGTGTGCTCGTTGTTTTTTGCATTAATTTGAATATCCTATATGATCGTATCGCATGGCAGAATTATAAGGTAAGGCCGACTCGGAGAGGAATGAAGTAGAAAGCAGAATAAGCGGGCTAGAGTTTCTTTATGCTCACGTTTCGCAGTTGTTTTTAGGTTAAAATTGTTTGTTTTTTTTGCAATTTTAAGATTTGCTTTACATTTTAAGGCTTTCAATTTACTGTTTTTACAATATTTTTATTCGAATTATCACAAATTTAACACACGCGACCGCACTGTTTGCAACCTGGAAACATAAAATATTTTCTTCATTTGCAATTTCTACGAAATTCATCGTTTTGACTACTAACCAACCTTTTCATTATTCACTCTTCGTTGACGAGTGGGGCACTAAGCGAAGCGGCCCTACCTTATAATTCTGCCATGATCGTATCGAATGTATAGAGCATTTAGAAATAATGAGCAAGTGCATATCTGGTGAGAGGCTAACAAATACTGTTGAGTGAGCACTTTTTTGTGAGAGAATGCTGTATTATGTTTGCTTCAAGGTTGATTTATAAGGTTGTCGCAAGGGAGAGAATGAGTACCCATAATTGTCAAATCGAAGTTGACAGCTCATAGAAAATCTGCAAGTGCTCTCTATTACCATCCGTTTTTCTTTCGCAGTCATTCGCAAAATTAGCTGGTTTTGACAATTATGGGTACTGAGAAGAGAGTGCGATCAGCCCTGCGACAACCTTATAAATCAACCTTAGCTTTCTTATGCTTTAAAGAATAAAGTAAATAAAGAACAAGGCAATAAAATGCTTGATGCACTTTATTGTATCAAACACATTCATGCAGCCCTTTATTAATCTGCATTTCAATAATAATTATGCTCCACCAGATAATATTCGCTAGATCAAATAGGTCATTGGTGTAATTTTCTTGATAAATAGGGGGGAAAATGTGCAGTTTGCGTGAAATGTATCCTGCATTTATGTAATTTGACGAAAAAGGAATAGGTATTTTTACGCTTTCCATAAGTATTAATAATATTAATAGTTTACCTGCTAATAATTTTTCCAAACTTTTTAATCAATAAATGGCCATTTTATTTGTTAAATACCTGTTTTATTATAGAGATTCTAAATCACTCTTTCTATTTATTTTTTGCGTTCATGTCCAAGTCCGCCTCTAGGCGGAGCCGACATTTCACCTGTAACAAATTAACGAAGTATCAAAATTAAAAAGAACTTCAGATTCGTTTTTCTTTTCCCCAAATTAGTCTTATCTGATTTTTGGTGCTCACAGAAAAAATGTGGCATGAGAGGTTAAAAATATCAAGAACACGTATCTTCGTTACCTGGCTAAGAGTATTACAAAAAGACGGAGATTATAGGTGAAATATAAGAAATAAAAAAAAAACTAACAAATTAAGCTCAAAGAAATAGTGCAAATAGTACTCAACAAATAGTGCTTTGTTAACGTGAGTTTTTCCCAAAATTTAAAATGATAAAATTGCCCTGTGTGTAAAGCATATTTTTATGTCAGAAAAGTGTACACAGTGAACGAAATTTATTCACTGAATAATTTGCAGGAAAGATTTAAATTGAATGCTGCGAAATGGCAAATAAATTAATAAAAACCAGAGAGGAGCAGAAAGAAAACACGTGTTAAGGTTTTTTTGTGTAGTAAGTGTTTTGTTCTTCAATTTTTATGTTTGAAGATTCAATGAAGTTGATGATGCTCATGGCCGATATGAAAAATGGAAGCAACTGAAAACTTTGGCCGATCACAAATATGTACTGTTTGTCTAGAAAGTGGTTTGACATATAGAAATAACTGTAATTTTTACTTTTGTTTTTATTAATTACAAAAATGTTGTGGAAAAGGAGAACAAAAAACAGCAGCTGCAAACGCAGCAACAAAAACTTCAATGACTTGGAAATTTTACTGTCAACAAAGTGTTTTTACAATTCGCTCTCTTTCTATTTTACAGCTGTTGAAAGGATTTACCGTTATTGGTTTTATTTTTTTCAAAGGTGGGCTCATGTCTTGAAACAAATATAGTTAATTATTATTTGTTTTGTCTTTAGCTGCGCTTTAGATATCGTGCTATACAGTTGGTATTAATACGAATAAAACTATATACAAACGGA
This sequence comes from Coremacera marginata, assembly GCA_914767935.1. Lineage (NCBI taxonomy): Eukaryota > Metazoa > Arthropoda > Insecta > Diptera > Sciomyzidae > Coremacera > Coremacera marginata. Next base: position 129,185,490 of record OU612045.1, read on the forward strand.
AATAAAAATGCCCAGTAAAAGGACATATTTTGATATAACTCAGTTGATTTATTATAATCATTCCATTAGGAAAAACAGTTTACCGAAATATTTTCTATAACAAGACAAACAGCTTATAGCATTATAAATCGTGCTGAGAAGTAGGAAAGAATACATCACCATCCATCAATTAACCCTAAAATATAGGCAAGAGCTGTTGCTATTATGTTTAAGGATAAATTCGGTGATATGATTTCGCATGAGTGTATGAGACAATACCTAAAAAGAAATGCATATACTACCCCTCATCAGAATAGTTCGGCCACCTTTCTTTTGAACTATTGCCTTGAACTTGCCTTTATTTGAACAAGAAGCTCCAAAAATTTGTTGAAAAAGTGTGAATTAAAAAAAACTTCTTCCACAACAACATTTCCGGACGAAACTTAACAAAATAAAAATTTGCATTTTACAAATTCTCTTTAACTACGACAAAAAACAAATATAAAACTTAATTCAGAAAAGTCCGGCCACCAGGAAACTGAGTCATAATATTTCGGCCTATTCCATAAACCATTGTGTAGTGTTCCATTTCTGACCTATGACAGCTGCGGTAAGACGAGGTATTGTATCCACAAGTTCCTGGTAATGCTCTGGAGAAATTGATCGGTAAATATCCTTTTATTTTGTCCTTAAATCTCCTATACTCTTAGCAGGATTGCATCTCCCTCTTAATGTTTAACCCCAAGGACTCTATTGGAGATGGATCTCGACTACAGGAAGATCAGGGAATACCGGGATTTTTCAACCAGTACTTGCTGTTTTCGCTGTATGACATAAGGCATTATCCTGCTGAAATTAATACTCACTTCCTGCATCTGTCATCTGTTCTGCTATAACATAGACATTTTTTGATGATTGAAAAATACCGCTCAGTATCACCATGTACCGCAGTTTTAAATTATTAGGGTATTTTTAGCTATTTCTGATTTTTAGGTAATTTCCTACGATTTAAGTTAATTTGTTAAATTCATTTTTATGGATTTAAACATATTAAAGCATTTTTCAAATCATTTTAAGAGATTCTAGGGATTTTTTCGGACAGTAAAACAGCCAAGCAGTTGAAGAGGCTCAAACACTGTTTTCAACAATGAAATAAACGGAATAATTTCCAAAATTTAAAAAAAAAAAAGGAAGTTATTTTCAATTAATGCCACAAGCAATATAAACTTTGCAGCATAAACATAGTCGAGTTTGGGAAATGGAATAACTTTGATTAAAAGTACTTAAGTACGCCAGTTCTCGAAATTCGACCTTTTCGCCATACCACCCCCGAGCAACGCCGGGTATTCCAGCTTGCAAGTTTCTTTAAAAACTATTCGGAGCACCCATTCTCTCTACTCTGATTCATTTAAAAAAAAATCACCAAAATCGGTTGAGAAACACAGGAGAAAATGGTACTGAACTGTTTTGCCTTCGCCTATCTATATCTATATACTATTAATAAATCTGTAGCCACTTTTTATGTTCACTCATCACGTTTAAACGACAACTCAGATTTTTATAAAATTTTGTACACATATTTATAGGTCAGCAGAGAGTGCAATAGGATACTTTATTTTAACCCATTAACAACCAATGTTACTATATGGAAACATATGCGTTTCGAATTTTCATTAAATACTGCATAATATTTCAAAGGTTTTAGTGCCAGTTTTTTAAAAAAAGTAAAATTAGCATGCAATAATAACTTATTTCTGCTCAATGGCATACATAGCTTTCACCAAAATGTTGCTTCAACTCTAAAAATGTCTGTTTTTTATGGTTTTCTTTCGGCCCTAATGGATTAAATTGCACTTCGGTTAAACGAGAACAAAATCAATACACGCTTTTAAATTTCCTTCAATTTGATACCAAAATCATGTATGTAGTTTGAAAACTGTGAAAAATTTTAGTACCAGATCTTTTTAGTATTAATTATAAGCTGAGAATGAGAGAAAAACGACTTGAAATTCACACTTTTAGCTTTGAAGGCAAATATTTCAGTCAGTTTGCAATGGATTTCAATAATTTTTTTTGAAAAATGTTGTTTGTTAAAATATCCTTCAAACATAAGTTGACATTTTTACTAAACCAAAGTATTAATATTTTTAAAAATTTTTTTAAAAAATGTTCAAAAATTTTTAGTTTAAGCCAAAAAATTGGATAAAAGTTGGTTTTGTTGTAAAAAAAATTAAATCCAAAATTTAGGTTTTCGATTTCCTATCAGATGATATAACAATCTTAAGGTTAATAATTTGTAGTATTACTTAAACAATAAAAAATCGTTTTGGTAGCGAAAAATCAAGCCTACCTACCCACTATCAATTTTTGAATGAAAACTTTTTGAAAACCCGGCGAAGCGGCGGGCTTAAGCTAGTTTATATATAAACAAAAGAAAAGCTCAGCGTTGTGCTCAATGCAGTTGAGAATATATTAAGAAAGATTTATCGAATATTGAATAAAGAAAGAAGTTTTTCGATATACAGGGTGTCCCGCAATTGAGTGCAACTATTTACGGAGCTGAAAGGTTATGTCGAGCTGAGCAAAAAATCGTACGGGAGAGGGGGTCTATTTTCACATTCTTAGGAGCTACAGGGTTAATTAATATTTCACGACTTTGATTCACGTTATTGTTTCTAGAAGAAAAACTAACTAACATACAACTTATTTTGATAGCTCATTTTAAAGGCAATGAAATCACCTTTCTAACGGTATATCAACAATCCCCACCAACTTAACCGTTACCGAGCTGTTCTTGTGAACATGAAATCAATCGATTGAAACTACCAAATTTCAATTTTGAGTGCAAATTTCTCAGAATTTCGCGTATTAAATGAAATTTTTTTTTAGGATCAGTTTTGTAATTTATAAAATTTTCTTTTCAATGGCACCATAAACATGAACACATACATAAACACAAACATAAACACATATTAAAAAAAAGGCTGTGCTAAAAAAATTATACTTATTAGAAAATAATGATATTATCGACTGCATAACTAATTGTAATATCATTATTTATCATTCTTTTCTAATAAGGTGATTTCACTGCCTTTAAAATGAGCTATCAAAATAAGTTTTATGTAAGTTAGTTTTTCTGCTAGAAACAATAACGTGAATTAAAGACGAACATAAGCTAAAAATAGGTCGCTTAATCCGAATACGTAGTCAGAACTTAGAGGTAAAGTATTTTTTTCCATAGAGCTGCCATCTAAAATGGTTTTCTTTTTATGAACTCGATGCTAAGGCAAACTATAGGTAAAAATGGGTCACTGAATCCGAATCCGTAATCAGAATTTCACAATGATGCAATTTTCTTACAAGAGGGCTGCCATTTAAATTTTTTTCATTTTACTAATTTGGTGTGGCGGCCGTGGCGTAGTGGGTAGAGTGTGTGACTCTTATGCCAGAGAACCCAGGTTCAAATCCTCCATCTGACACAGAAAGTTTTTTCAATTGAATTAATTTTTCAGTTCATCTCGTCACCTCTCTGCAGACAATGGCAAACCTCAGAGAGTAAAAACTGCCATGAAAAGCTTCTTGAGAACATAAGCCGTTCGGAGTCGGCATAAAACCTGTAGGTCCAGTTCTCGGTCATTTTTGTTCAAACATTTCACAACACGCACAAACACAATTGATCATAAGAGGCTCGGTCAAAGTCCTTTCAAGGGCTGAAATGTCCACTTCGTTATTTTCTTCCAGTGGACTATCTTTTTAATTTATTACTAGCTGAATACCCGGCTTTACTCGGGGGTTGATATAAATAATTTTTGAATTCATTCGTCGATTTGCAAAAACTTTTCACAAACTATTGAAGGAATTTTGTGTGAATCTTTCAAACCGGTAACTTCAGCGAAATAAGCAAAATGTAGATTCAACACCTTAAAATGATCATAAAAAGTTAGGAAAATCGTGATGTGTGTGATCGTGATTACTTGCAAAAATATATTTTCAAATTTTACATATTATTCGATTGATTGGACACTTTTGAAAACATAAGATCAAAAACGAATTTTTGGAAATCATTTATGTAAATTTTTTCATACACAAATGCTCTCTTTTGACCTCGTGTCGTAATGTTACTGTAACGTTTAATGTGTCAATGAAAGTGAGTCAAAAATGCAATTTTGAATGTAAATTATTTTTGCAACATAAACTTTTGCGCCATTTTTTAAGAAAACATTAAATATTATGGACCTTTCTTGAACAAAAATTGAAAAAATTTAAATGCTTTACTAACTGCTATTACTATTTTTATAAAGTACTTTTATTCACCTTTCAGACAAAAAAGAATTGATTTAAATGTATTCAAAAACTTGCATCGACAGTCAAAACTTTAAATTTCTGACCATTTTTTCTTGCAGCAGGTAACATTGATAAGATAAAAAATGTATTTTACTAAGAATTTCTATTGTTTGAAATTAATGATATGAGTGTTTAACGGTAAGTTTTTCAAATTAATTATACCTCAGAAATTTTGAAAATAAATATGTACTAAAGTAAATATGTGCTAAATATTTACATACGTTAAATAGAAAATGCAAGTTGTAGCCAGTTCGTTAGAGAATAGTTTAACCAGTGTTAGCTTAGGTCATATTTGCAGATATTTTTATGATCAAGAATTCTTTCATACGTTATTTTTATGTACTTTTAATTTTTACCACGTGTTTGGCAATTAATTTTCTTCATTTTTTGCGAATAGCCATTATTTTGTAAGTCTTTTTTTTAATGGAAAACAATTAAATAAGCACTGGAAATTGAAATGTCAAAACAACGCCAACGTACGACGCAACAAACTTGCGCATGTGTTGATGCGAACTCAAATACAACAGAATTTGGCATCAGCTGTCCTCATATGCGAAAATAAGAATGTTGAATATAAATACACATAAAGAAGAAAGAAGATATATATTACCCATCGCGCTTTGCTACGCCTTACTGTATTTTGTAGTACAGCGCCCTCTGATGTTCAATATATAGCAAAATACATAACGCAAAAATCTTACCGCACCCGAAAACCTCTTATAAAAAAAATCATACTTATCGGATGAGTGGTTTGGAGCTTTTTTGCAGTATTTGTACAATAGCGCCCTCTGGTTTGCGAACAAAAAAAAAGAATAGCGCCAAAGCCCTTTATATACTCGAAAATCCTATAAACAAAATTTTCATCCTAATCGGATGAGCGGGTTTGAAGTGTTTTACCATTTCTTAAGAGATTTGTACTGCAGGGCCCTCTAGTGCTCAAGGAAGCACATAAAAAAAATAAGAGTGTGCTTTAGACCACACGACTGAACTAAAACTTCTTTAGCTGCATCTATATGCATATATATATATATACATATATGTATAGTATAAACTTGTATACACATATACATATCAGGTCATCCTCCGTCTTAGTAAAGACGGAGAAGACGTCGTCCTGATCCAGGAGCCGTGGGTAGTCTGCGGCCTGGTTTGCGGACTCAGGACTCCAAATTACACGCTATTGTACACCAAATTTCAAGGTAAACCAAGAGCATGTATTCTAATTTCAGCAACAAGGACACCGTGGCCATAAGCGTCGAGATAGCGAAAAGCAGTTTTTGGCTTACCTCAGCTTACCTGGCTCATGGCCATGGAGTCCTTCCTGAGGAAAACGTAAGACAACTGGTCTCCATAGCGGCATCGCAATCGAAGGGCCTGATCATTGGATGCGATGCAAATGCTCACAATGTGATCTGGGGTAGCTCAGACACCAACGAACGAGATGAGTCACTTTTCGATTACATACTCTCTACCAATCTTATTTTAAGTAATGTAGGCAATGAACCCACCTTCATTATATGTAATAGGCAGGAAGTCTTAGATATTACACTGGCCTCTCACCATATATCGGACAGGATTAGAAACTGGAGAGTTTCAAAAGAACACTACTTTTCCGATCATAGGTATATTCTCTTTGACATCGATGACTTTGCCCCGAGATCACGTAGCTTTCGTAATCTGAAACAAGTCAATTGGGGTCTCTACATAGATACACTCGAAACTACACTACACTTTTACACTACCTGTAAAAAATCCCTGGACAACCTGGTTGTTAATCTAACTGAGTCCATGAACAAAGCTATAGATATCGCATGTCCGCTCAAAACACCAAAGGGGAAACAAAAGCCACCTTGGTGGAAGACCGGACTTGAAGAGCTCCGAAATAAGAGCAGAAAACTCTTCAACAAAGCTAAAGACACTGGATCTATCGATGCATGGACAAACTACAAAATGGCTCTTCAAGAATATAAGAAAGAATTACGGAAAGCACAAAGGCAGTCCTGGAGAACCTTCTGTGAAAATATAGCACAAACCTCCGAGACGTCAAGGCTTAGAAAAATTCTAACTATTAGTCCTTCCAACCAAAGCTTCTTGAAGAAAGAAGACGGAACATGGACCACCAACAGTGAAGAATCTCTTAAAATTTTAGTAGAAACTCACTTCCTTGGTTGTTCCGAAATAGTTAATACTCCAACCCAGGAGGAATACGCACCCACTGTCAACAACTCCCTCGATCTTATCTCACAACCAAAGCTCAAATGGGCAATTGAAACCTTCAAACCGTTTAAGTCACCAGGACCAGACGGCATAGCCCCCATAGAATTACAAAAAGCTTACGATATCATAAAGCAATGGCTTACGATGATCTTCCAAGGCTGCCTAGACCTGAATCACATCCCCACACCTTGGCGGCATGTGAGGGTAGTTTTCATACCGAAGGCGGGCAAAAGTTCACACGTAAACCCAAAAGACCTTCGACCAATTAGTCTCTCATCCTTTCTGCTAAAAACTCTCGAGAGATTAATAGAAATCCACTTGAGACAAAAGATAGTAGAAAAACCTCTATCATCGGCACAACACGCTTACACCAAAGGTAAATACATGGAAACAGCTCTCCACTCCATAGTCCCCATCATTGAAAAGTCTCTTCTTCAAAAGGAATATACAATGATAGCTTTTATTGATATAGAAGGTCCCTTCAACAACGTCAAAGCAGAGGCTATCACAAATGCACTAACGGAACTTGGGGTGGATGCCACGCTGGGAGCACTTATAAATCAAATGCTAGTAGGCAGGATTATAAGTGCAAATCTCGGTGTGGCATCCACGCTAAGATCTGTACCAAGGGGAACTCCTCAAGGAGGGGTTCTCTCGCTTCTACTCTGGAACCTAGCAGTTAATAAACTGCTGGAGAAACTGGAACATGAGGGGTGCAAGGTGATAGCTTACGCAGACGACATTGCTATTGTCACTTCTGGAAAATATATATCCACACTTCGAGATATTATGCAAAACGGCCTTAATACTCTCATACAATGGGTTAATAGCTGTGGACTCAGCGTCAACCCTGAAAAAACAGATTTAGTGATTTTCACAAGAAAACACAATCTACCAACTATCATTCCCCCAAAACTGGGAAACATAAGACTTAGCTTCTCAGATCAAGCGAAATATCTGGGCCTTATCCTGGATAGAAAATTAAACTGGAAACCCAATCTGCTCGAGAGAGCCAAAAAAGCTTATATAGCCCTCTACTCATGCAAAAGGGCAGTGGGTAACAATCGGGGTTTACAGCCAAGTGTTACTCACTGGCTTTACACGGCAGTAGTAAGGCCAATATTGCTATATGGTGCAATTGTCTGGTGGCAAGCACTGGACAAACAAACACACCTCAACATACTCCGCAAAGTTCAAAGATCAGCTGAGCTCTGCATCAGTGGAGCACTAAAAACCACTCCTACAGATGCATTAGATACTATGCTCCACCTTATACCACTTGATATCCTAGCAAAACAGATGGCTACCAATACATCCATCCGTCTAATGGCCACCTCTCAATGGAGAGAGGGCAAATCAGGACACTCTAGCATTAGGAAGTTCCTTCCTCCGATACCCAAATCCGTAGACTACATCACACAAAAACTTTTCTTTGACAGGAAATTTATGTATCCATCCCTTCCCGCGATGAGTGGGCGGTTGGAAACCTTCCACCAAACAATGTCATCAGAATCTACACAGATGAATCAAAACTAGATGGCAGGGTGGGAGGAGGAGTCTACTCTGATACATTGAACATTAATCTAGCCTTCAGGCTCCCCGACCATTGCAGTGTCTTCCAAGCGGAAGTAGTCGCAATACATGAAGCAGTAACTTGGCTTCAGATGAATTTAATATCCTCCAAGGATATCTACATACTATCTGACAGTCAAGCCGCCTTGAAAGCCCTAGAATCTGTTGAAACAACATCTAAAACAGTAATTCGCTGCCGCAGATCCCTAAATGAGATGGCACAGCAGCTCAAAATACACCTATGCTGGATTCCCGGACATAGAGACTTTCTAGGAAACTGCAAAGCAGATGAACTCGCTCGCACCGGAACAACCAAACAACTCTCGATGAGAGAAGAAAATATTGGTATATCCCTCACCACATGTAAACTACTCACAAATGAGCTATCCCTAAACAAAGCCAACGATAGATGGTCAACGGGTAGCACTTGTCATACAGCGCGTCAGGTTTGGCCAAAAATCACCCTAAAACGCTCAAAAGAACTGATCGCTCTGAGAAGGCATCAAATCAGTACTACGATAGGTGTCTTAACAGGACACTTCTTAATAGGTAATCATGCACGAAGATTGAACATCCTCCACAACGACTTCTGTAGAAGCTGCAGAAATGAGGAGGAGATGGAATCTACAAAACATCTTCTCTGTACTTGCCCAGCGCTAGCTAAAAATCGCCACCTTCACTTAGGTAAATGGTTCTATAGAGATCTCGATGATCTCTCAGAAACTTCGGTCTACCGAATCCTTGGCTTTGTCAACAACTCAAACTGGTTTAAATAGAGAGGGAAATTAACCCATGGTATCACAATGGGCCTTATTGGCCTAAGTGTGTCTCAGGGGAGACAGCCGCTTCAACCTAACCTAACCTATACATATCAGGGGGCAACTACCCTCTCCTGCCCTACCGTCACTACGCCCATGCATATGTATATATGTTTATATGGTAGTGGGTAGATCGTGTGTCTCATACGCCAGAGAACCCAGGTTCGAATCCTTCATCTGGCACAGAAAATTTTTTCAATTGAATTAATTTTTCTGTTCGGCCGTAACCTCTCTGCAGACAATGGCAAACCTCAGAGAGTAAAAACTGCCATGAAAGCTTCTTGTGAACATACGCCGTTCGGAGTAGGCATAAAACATGTAGGTCCAGTTCTCGATTATTTGTATTCAAAAATTTTCACAACACACACAACACAATTGATCATAAAAAGCTCAGTCAAAGTCCTTTCAAGGACTGAAATGGCCATTTCGTTTTTTTTTTATATATGCATATACATATTAAGGGGGCCATCTGCCCTACCCTCGCTACGCCCATGTATGTGTATATATGTTTATGTATGTATATATGTATATATTTAAACATATACATATTAGGGGACAACTGCCCTCCTCTGCCCTACCTTCGCTACGCCCATGTATATTAATAAATGTTCATATATTTTATTTTTTTATTTAGCCAAACAAGGCAATATACATATTCCAACTTATTTTTCTAACATGTTGTTTTATTTATTTTTTGTTTTTCTCTCCTCTTTCCTTGTTTTAGGTGTAGAAGATATGCAATTCTCAGTGGGCGTAGTCCACCCACATGAATCTACACATTTTCAAAAACACGTCAATAAAAAAAGACAAGAGAAGAACTAAGCTTACATGCTAACAGAATTTATACACATAGTAAAAATATGTACTCATTTTCAATACTATGCTAAAATGTTATTGAGATGGAAAGCTAAATGGGAGAACAACTCAATTTTGTTTAGGTATGGGTGGTAGACGGTAATGCAAAAAGAGGCATTTGGATATGGGAGAATGAAGTTAATATTACAGTGCCGTGTTTTACTTATTTAACATTAAAATTTTTCATTTACAATTTTTCTACAAATGCTAGATCAAGGAAATAGAAGAGGGATCAGAATGGTGAAAAGGAATTGGAGAAGATTCGCTTATATGTACCATTAGGCATAGGACATGAATTGGTGTTTAATAAGGGGATAGTTATGTAACACATATATGTATATTATGTATGTTTAATATAAACATGCATATACATATACATATCAGGGGGAAAAACTGTCATTTCCTCGCTATGCCCATGTATAATATATATTAAGAATAAATAAAATTTAAAAAATTTTGTTTTTTACTTTATAAAGGAAAAAGGGTTTTTAAATGTTTTAATTGCATTTATTTCAGCAAATATTTATTTTTAAAAATCTTGAAATCAGCTTTTTACAAGTAAGCAAAGAAAGAAGAAAAATTTTAATAAACTATCCGGCCATAGAGCACTCTATAGTACGCATACATAATAAAAATATTGCATATTAACATTAAGAGTAATATCAGTTTATGTGTTGAATAACTCGTAAATTGATAATATCTATTTAAAAATACTATTAAGCAAAAATGCCAACGTAGACCTTCCAATAAGAATAACTTCAAAACGTCGAAAATTTCTAGCTAACTATACCAACAAATGTAAACAATCTTAACAGCTGACTACAATAACAACAACACATGGTAGAGTTCATTCACACTCATGCTTGTTAGCGGGGAGAAGGGAAAGGGGTAGATCATGTCGACAGCAAAAAACAAAAAGAATATTGCTTGCTTTGTTTTCTGATTGCCTGGTAGCAAGATCAGAAATACAAGCACTTTGCATTGGTTGTCTCTGCCAACAAGCATAAACCAAACGAAAAATGAAAAATCCAAAATTTATTTCATTTCAGCTTCCAAACATACATTGAAATCAGTGTATTCCCAATAGGCAATGAAGCTAGGCCTCTTCTAACGAAGGCGTGCATTTACTGCTACTTTTGGCGGTAAGGCATATGACTTCGTCGCTGCGTCTGCGAGCGCTTCTATGAGGCCTACTTTTTCCCTACTCAGAACAGTACAATAATTATATTTTTCCTACAAAAACTAGTTCTGCTTATATTTCAGGGTTACGTTTTCGTTAACAGTAGAAATATATATTAGTTCAAAAATACTGACTAATAATCAACGTCATGACTTGGAAATATTCTTATCTGTCAAAAATATGTAAAATAAAATAAAATCACAGAATAAATAGGTAAGTTAAAAAAATATTTTTTTAATTGTTTTGGTTAACCTCTTCTTTAAGCCATTCTAAAGGAGTGCTTGTAGCAGGCCTCTTTAAAGCAGGGAGAGCAGAAGGAAGAGGAAGGCCTGAAAAATTTTCTCGTTTCATATAAAAAAGAAAATATGCTTGGATATGAGTGCGGAATCACTTCGAAATCCATATGAAGGCCTGCTAGTAGCTTTTTCAACTACTGCCATTGCCGACTGGGTTAGCTTATACACATACCTTTAAATTTGTATCGACCTAAAAAACACTTAGACCCCTTTTACATTGATCAAGACTTGAAGTCAAGTTTCAGAGCTTGTAGGCAATTCGCCGCACATCGGAAGCGACGGAAGGGGGAAAAAAACTTGAAGCTGTTTCTAAATGGTTAAAAGCTAAATGGTTCATATGACTACATGGCTTGTTTGCTTATTTTGATTTATTTTAATAGTTTCTCTCATAGAATGTTTATGTTTTTGGTATCAGAATTAAAGGAATTTAATATAAAATACGATGGACTTACATTTTTATTGAAAAATGGATTTAAATATAAAAATTATTTAAGTAAAAAATAATGTTTAATATACACGTTTAGTTTTAAAATGAACTTGAAAGTATAAAACAATTTCTCCTTGAGTGGGGCTTTTAGTTCTCCTAAGAGGGCTCAGCTATAGGGAATAGTAAGGAGTGTTGTTAACAATTGTTGTGAGTTAGTGAACAAATGATTTCTTAACAAAGATCCCTTGACTGCCAGGATAAAAGTTCTTCCATGGATTATAAAGCAATCGTCTCACGTTTTTTGGAGAACTAAAAGCCTAACTCCAGGAGAAATTATTTAATACTTTTTGGTTCGTTTTAAAAACGTGTAATATTACATTTTTTTTTTTACTTAAATAATTATTTTCTTATTTTTAGCCTTTGTCAAATTTTACAATATATTTTGAAGGTTTTATATTATTATCAGTAGAATTGCAATGAAACTGGGAATCAAGTAACCCAATTCTCGAAAATGTATCGATAATTTCCTGATACGTCAGGATAGAAGTCCTCTAAATGTTGATGCATTGGTACAAATCCTTCTGTGAAAAATACATTGATGTCATTAATTGAAAATTGTGTGCTAGTGTAGAATCACAGTCCGGCGGATAATACGAAGGAATTCGTCAATAGTATCACATTCGGTGACACAGGCTTTTACATTTTGTGCTCCACTCTTTCCCCTTGGTCGGCATGAATGGGTATCGGTAATGTAAAACTTGTTATCATAATGCATGCGACCATATGCACTTACAACAACAATCATAATTCCAACATTATGTTCGGCAAACAAGAAGTTTACCGAGCCCCGAAGAGTTAGGAAGCTAATTCCATCGTTTTCCCTGTCACATAAAGGCGGCATTTAAACTATCGTAATCAATTTCAAATGCATTGATTGTTAAACATTAGAATGTCGTGTTTAACAACATCAAGATTTTTTGTTACTAAATACCCGCGATCATCAACTGCAAAAGCACCTGGTTGTTTCCTAGTGTCCAAATCAATCTATTCGTATAATCCATCATTGGTTCGGTGGCAAGATAGCAGCACAAATTAAATTTGCCACGACCATGGTGAAACATTGGTGTCCAGCATATCCTGATTGAAATATTTCTTCATTTCCGTGATGCCGTGAGGCACGTAGAATTAACGTTAAATCATTAATACGAATGTAGTCACTGAAAGTTGGAGCTACAGCAGCTTGGCCATTAGACTCGTTTGATCGTTCCGTCTGAGCTGGGGCGATGCGGATGATATCCTGCGTATTTAATCGAGCAAATCGATTTATTTTAACATCCTTGTAAAGGGGGTTATTTACAATAAGCCAATCAAGTGCATTGTAGACACGATCTGGTAAAATGTTATAATCTCTGGATTTATTCAAGTTCTCCAGAGTTTCAGTGACTACAATTATTCCCACATCTGCACTCGATCGAGGAAGTATGGTATTTCAGGTAGTTTTTTGCTGACTTCAAAGATATCAAGAACAAATAATGTTGCATGTCCTTTGAAACCATATTGGCCAAACTTGCCAGGAAATTTTACCACTTCGACATACGGAATGATGCGATGAAGCAAAGCCTTTCTGGTTCAAAATGTGCTGCAATCTCTTCCGGAATATCAGCAGCATGACTCTTTGAGCGCTTTAAATGCGTTTTGCATTGATTGCAAAGAAATTAATTAATTTTTAAAGAAATTAAATAATTTTTAAAGAAATTACAAATAATTTTTAGCGACAAGCTCCGGTGGTATTTATAGCTTTGGCGAAATCAAACGGTATTTAACTACCTGATTAAGGTAGCTTGTTTTATGCCAGGTATCACAGCACTTGTTGCTAGACATGCTTATGGTTGAGTGAAAATGTGGCTTATCAGCTATGCGTTGATCATAAGTCTCACGCTGGCTTGGTAGTCGAGAGCTAAGCGCTTTGGACTCAATCGCTCTTGTTTGAGCATGACGAAGTGCGTCACTGGCAAAGCGGGAGATGTGCTCCTCTGTTGTTTGATTTGCTCTTGCTTCAGCATGTCGTTGCGCGCATGGTTGAATTATAAGGTTGTCGCACTCTCTTCGCAGTACCCATAATTATCAAAATCAGCCAATTGTGCGCATGAATACAAAAGAAGAAAGGGTGAAAAAAGATAGCGTTTGCAGATTTTCTATGAGCTGTCAACTTCGATTTGACATTTATAGACACTTGCTCTCTCCCTTGCGACAACCTTATAATTCAGCCATGGTTGCGCGTTCAACATTCAGCTGCTCTTCTGCAACTTCTTGCAGACTTACCTACTTCCGATTCCTATTGGAGCTTCTCTTGTCGTATTTGCTTCTCCTTCTCTAGGCGTCGCTTGCGTTGTGTGGTTGTCTCTTTAACCATTGCAATTTTTTCTTTATTTTTTAATTTTTGTATTTGTGTTTTCTTTTTTTCATCCTTTTTCTAACACGCACAACACTTTTTACACCTACGCACAGTTGTAAGCTGTGTTTTCATAAAAACAACTCATTTATTAATCAAAATTTATAAAAAAATGGAAATTTGAAAATGTCAATTAGCTTTTCAGTATTTTTGTTTGATTGCTAATATGTATGTATGTATGTATTTTGTATGTATGTATGTATCAAATAAGATTTAGACATAGACCAGATTTTCACGCTACGACAAATCCTGGAGAAAACCCACGAAAATCAAATTGACACACACCATCTCTTTGTCGATTTTAAAGCTGCGTTCGATAGCCCGAGAAGGGATTGCCTATACGCAACAATGTCTGAGTTCGGTATACCTGCAAAGTTGATTAGACTTTGCAGAATGACGTTGAGCAACACACGCAGCTCCGTCAAGGTAGGAAATGACCTCTCCGAAACCTTCAATACCGAAAGAGGTTTCAGGCAAGGCGATCCACTGTCTTGCGATCTCTTTAACATCATCATGGAGGGGATCGTACGAAAGGCCGGTGTGCATCGTAATGGCACCATTTTCTACAAAGGCGTCCAGCTCCTTGCGTACGCTGATGATATTGATATTGTCGGCAGAACCAAGAGAGATGTTACCGCTGCTTTCGCCGCTATCGAAAAGGAATCAGCCAAAGTGGGTTTGACGATAAATGAGGGCAAAACAAAATATATGCTGTCTACAAACAAGGGAGCTCGGCGTTTAGACTCCCACGTTTCATCCGGCAGCTATAACTTTGAAGTAGTCAAGGAGTTCGTTTACCTTGGCACCGCCATTAATACCAAAAACGAAATCAGCCTGGAGATAAAGCGAAGAACAATAATTGCTAATAGGTGCTACTACGGGCTCAGTAAGCAACTAAGTTCCAGAGCCCTCTCTCGATCGACAAAACTAACACTCTACAAGACGCTCGTTCTACCTGTGCTGCTTTATGGCGCTGAGGCATGGGTAGTTTCGCAAACTGACGCAGCCGCTCTGGGGGTGTTCGAGAGAAAAGTTCTTCGCAAAATCTTCGGTCCTGTTCGAGTCGGCGATGACTATCGCATCCGAATGAACCACGAGCTGTATGAGCTCTACGATGACATTGACGTAGTTCGGCGTATAACTTTGCAGCGACTACGCTGGCTGGGTCATGTCCATCGTATGAACGACGAAGCTCCAGCGAAAAAGGTGCTCGAGGCGAGGGTCGCTGGTCAACGACGACGAGGGAGACCATGCCTCCGATGGATGGACCAGGCTGAGGAAGCCCTAACCGCACTTGGTGTATCCGATTGGAGAAGGCGCGCGCAAAGCAGAGGCGCCTGGCGAGAGCTGATGAGGTCGGTTGAAACCCGGACACGGGTTGTTACGACCAACTAAGTAAGTAAGTAAGTAATGTATCAAATAATTTCGCATTTTAGCCAACAAGAAAATAAGTGATTATTGCGCTGTCATCCAGTTCTAAGATATATTTTAAGTTTCAAGACTCTAGCTCACTGGAAAGTTGAGCTAGAAAAATGGATTCCAAGATTTGTACGGGACAGATATGAAGTGAAGCTAATAAAACCGTGTTAAAAAATACTTGCAAAAGTCAAAAATTTTAACAAAATAATCAAAAATTTTATATTGAACCTGAATATCTCTCAGACATGGTAGAAAAAGAAAGCTTAAATAGTATTAGCTATTAAAGTTCGTGTGACATAACCATTGCTGGCTATGAATTCGTTGGTTAATACTCATTTGTCCACATAATATTATGGTTGTTAGAACAGAATCAACTTGTTTTTAAAGTAGACCTTGCAAATACCAAAAAAACATGACCAAATAATTAATTCTCTCAATCGAATAATAAATTTTATAACCGAATAACCTCTCTCACAATTAAATGTCATTTCCAACAACCAATGTGATTAACATTAAATATGCTCTCATCTTCATGCAATTCTCGTTCAAAACAAATTATTCCGTTTAAAAATTTGAGTTAAGTTCAAATTAAATTAATTTATTTGTATTTTAATATAGGTATATATTGATTTTTTTTTGAAGCGAAGCTTTTTACTCCTCGTTCTGTGATTTGCTTAGAGTGAAATATGAAAAATTTTCGACAGATTTTTTCTTAGAATTTTATAAGATTTTTTTTGTTTCTGCGTTTTTTACAACAAGACAATTTAATATTATACCAAATAAAAAAAACATTTCTCCGCCTGCCGTGGGGATTCGAACCCGTCAACCTCAGACTGGAGTTCTATAACCTATCCACTTAGCCAATCACCCTATTTATGCAAAAGCTTTTATTCAGTATTAAGTGCAATTGAAGCTATGTTGCTGCACATCCAATAATATATTAATGCATTTGTGTAGTTTGGGTAGCTGCTAAGTCACTTGCTACAAGAGTTGATTAAATGAATCATCAGTATTGCCACTTTTCCACAATTGTGTAAATTTACCACATTTTTGGTTTCCACCACTATTTCAATTTTTTTAAAATCTATCACTTTTTAATATATTTATATAAAAATTACTGCATTATAATTAAAATTTTAGAAATTTTATTTCATATAAAATTTAATTTATTATTGCATATAATATTTTATATATTAGTGCTGTTTTAAGGACATTACAAGAGAATTATTTGCAGTACAACTAATTCAGCGTGAAAAAACTTGCTTTATGGTATACTTCTTATGATTTGTTTTGCTGTAGGATTTCAGTCGAATTTTTCCTTAAGAAGAAAAATATATTCCAACGTTTTTTAAAATTCACCACTCATTTTAGACTCAACCTACCACTATCTAAAATTTGTGAGTGACAACAGTGGTCATCATTCTCAATTTGGTAATGCCATCTGTTAACAACTGTTAACATAGCTGCAGTTATATAGTTAATATTAAATTAACACCAAAGTTTAACAGAGTTGCTTGGCTCGGCGGAAAGAGAGTAGGTTTTGTAATCAGATGGTCATGAGATCGATCCTCGCGAAGGGCGAAGTAGTATGTTTTTTTTTATGTAAATGCGCTTGTGCTGTTTGAATTTAAGTTCTTTAAAAAAAAAAACATGAAATTATAGAATCTACACACAGAAAAATACCTACGGCGTTTTGCCTAAAACAACTTGGGTAACTTTTTTTGTATGCAGCCTAAGAAATTTGTGCAAATTTCATAAGTTTTTTGTCAACTTGGGCATGCCAACATTGTATTAAATGCCAAAATGTAATAAATGGGCAAAAGCAAATTGGGGATCTTACAATCTTTTCTCTCATTGCTACTCTTTCTGTCATACGTGCATGTATTTCGCAGCAATTAATTCCTTACACTGACGAAGGAAGTAGAACATAAAGCTGAATAGTGTACCACAGCGGGAATCACGCAAGACTAGTGATGAGTTAATATGAAGTAACAATTAAGTTGATTAAAAAATGAAAAATAAAAACTGAAAAAGATGTTAAACAAAGCTGAAAAGATGAAAAAACAAACAAATCCTAAGAGAACAACGCAAGCGCTTGTTGCAAAGGGCTTAGGAAATGTTCACTAGTAGTATTAGTATAAGTATAACATACCCAAGCTTCTTTTTTAATATTGCCTTAAATCTACAGCAACCCATTTTAGCAGAAGGCTTTCGTAATGGCAAAATAATGCGATTGCCTAAATTCCCTTTGTTGTATTAAAAAAATACTTAGATAACCCATTCTGGCCGAAGGTCTTAGGCAAATTATACCCGAAAATTTTATAATTTCAAATGTTTCCTCTGTGTGTATGAAACTGTGAAAAAGCTTCGCTTCTCTCGTGTGTCCAACGAAGCACCTGTATTTTTTTTTTCTTAGTATTTTTGATGTTTTATTAAAACCAATATAAAAAACATACAATTATGGCAGTTTTCATATTCTAACGAAGCCATCTAACGTGTGTAACGTTGCCAGTGTTTTCACAAACCTTTTTTAATCAATAGGTGAAATGAACCAAGGCTCAACAAAATAAAAGGTACATGGACAAACTGAAAACGACGCCAAAATATGAAGATTACAAGAAAAAAGGCGGCTGTGATGAAAAAATGTCGAAAAAATAAGAAGAGCGAGGAAAACATTTCGCAACAAGCGCTTGCCGAAATTGTACAGAATCGCCGCGAAGCAACTCGCGAACGTGTCCAAGAGTGCAGAGAACGGAAGCGATTGGCAAAATTGAACAAAATGAATATTTCTAACAAGGAAAGTACTGTCTTAAGTGATATGGATTCAAGCGGGTACAGTTCTACAAAATCGCTTGGAAAAGCAGTTTGCAAGGCAACCCGTGCCTTGCCAGTATCGCCATCCAAAAAGAAAACTGTATTCTCACGAATCATGTAAAAAATGAATGATGAAGATAAGCAAGAGTTGGTTTTTGCAAGAGTATTTGCAAGAAAGAAAAAGTATGTTCCAAATAAAATTTTGATCGATGCGATCCGAAAATTTTATGAAAGGGATGATGTTTCACGAGTCTCGTCAAAAATACGTGATGTTAAAGAATATTTGTGCCCAACAACTGAAGACAAAATTTTGTTGTCAAAAAGACACATGATATTGACTGTGAAGGAAGCCTTTGCCATATTCGACGAACAGCAGGGAGCGCTGGAAGAGGTATTTGAAATTGAATTTCTTTTTTCAAATTTCATCATTTTATTCCTCTGCTTTGCATATCTATGCTTATGATTAAATTTTGGTTTCACTTTCAGATACCTGTAACGTGTCTCATTTTTACCTTCAACGACCGAAGCATATAAAATGATTAACGATTTGCCACACAACATGTGTATGTGTTCATACCATGCTAATTTCATTGAAGCTGTAACTGCTCTGAATAAGAAAATTCCTAGCATACCGAGCTATGACAATGGTTTTGTTCAAAAGTTTTTGTGTCCAGTTTCATCGATTGACTGCTGGTATGGAAGTTGCAACAATTGTACCGGTATTTCTGTTTCCAAAATAAACGATCTAGCACAAGATGCTCCTCTCGATTCGAAAGTTTCATGGAAGATATGGAAGAAAAGCGTTGAAGCTAAACGAGTTCAGAAGCAAGAAGAAACGGGAACATTGGCTGAGCTAATCACGTACACGGCTTCTTTGTCTTCACAATTTTTGCGGCACAGTTTTAATAAGCAAGAACAATCTGAAGTGTTTAATATACACGATCGAGCATTGAATGTAGAATTTCCTGAAGAAGGTCTTCTTCAAGTTGACTTTGCTGAAAATTTCAAGTACAAAATGCGCATTGGAATCAGCGGCAGCTTTTTTTGTTTACGACTGGCTTTTACCACAATGACGCTTTTCAGGCAAAAGTATTCGTATCTAACAATTTGATACACACAAAAGACACAATAGTTCCATATCTTTTGAAATTGCTCTCAAATTTAAAGGCATCTCTCAAAATTTTAAAAATTTGGAGTGATGGACATTCATCTCAATTTAAAAACAAGTTTATTGCTTCCTTGATTCCTCAGTTGGAAGCCGAGTTTGGTCTAAAAATCATCTGGAATTTCTTTGCAACATCACATGGCAAAGGATGTGTTGATGGAATAGGTGCAACCGTGAAAATAATCGTGCGAAAACACATTAGAGCTCGGAATATCATCGTAAATAGTGCTTCGGATTTTGTTAGCGCATTCAAACTGACGCAATCAAAAATTGAAGTTGCTGAATTTGACAAGATCAATCAAGACATGAAAGTGGCTGACCTGTTCTCCGGCGCTCAAAATACTCACAACATTTCCAATTCGCACCAAATTCAAGTCATTGATGGCAAATCTGTTATCTTCTGCACACCCAAAGTAGGATATAACAAAATATCTCTTTAATTTGTGATTGTTTTACTAAAAAATATTTAATAAATTAAGAATGTTTTTTCAAAAACTTTAAAAACGAATGATATTTCCATAACAGACTCTTCTAAATGAATCTTAGATTGAATACCAAATAAATTTTTCACTTTTTTCGTTTTACTACAAACATTGGAGTTTCATTTGCATGGTTTTGAACCGAGTTTTCTTACAAGTTAAGACGGGTAACATTGCCAGTGTTTTGTGTAACGTTGCCAGTATCCAAATTCTTGGGGGAAAAACAGCAAAAAGTAAAAATTTGGGAGAAGATACTTATTTCTATCTCTTCAATAGTCCTTGGGACTTAACATATTGGAATATGAAGGAGTTTGCTTTGACAGATTAACAGATTTTTTATGAAATGTAAAACAACTTCAAAACTCACTTCTCCAACCTGTAACGTTGCCAGTGCTCTTTACACGCTTCTAACTCCGCCGTCTTAGAATTTATCAAAAAAAGTAAAAGCTTAAATTATAGGTAGAGTTACCGTTTGCGATGAGCATATAGAGAAATAGAAAAATTCGTTGTTTTCTGTGAAGTTATGAGCATGAAGAAAACAAAAAGTAGTAAAAATGTAACGTTGCCAGTAAAGTAATTAACCATATGCGTACTCACTCAAACCAATTGAATCCATGCATTCGTGCTATTTGAACTGCTCTAGTTATAATTTTGAATGATCAATTTAATGAAGTAGCATACAGGCTTAAGCATTAAAAAGATGCTTTTTAAATGTAATGTATATTTTATTGGAAAATAAAAACAAAAAATTCTTTAAAACTATTGACTTATTTTTAGTCGAGAAAAGAAAAGAAAAAATTAAAAATTTAATGTAAATAAAATGTAAATGTCAGTTATAATAAATTATCTATAATGCTGAAGCCTGTATGATACTTAATTAAATTGATCATTGATAATTATAACTAGAGCAGTTCAAATAGCACGAATGCATGGACTCAATTGGTGTGAGTGAGTACGCATATGGTACGAATTGGAGAAAAATTTGTAGGACGGATTGTATTTTCTTTGCATTTTTTTGCCGTTTCTTTCAATTCGTTCTTCGTTAAGTTTCGATCAAATATTTCCTGTGCTGTTAACTAAGTTGACATTTTTAGAGTAAACAAAACTATTTAATATAAATGTATGCTGAATTGGAAGTGATGTGTGTAGCTAATATTAATTTATTTAATGCAGCTGCTCTTAAAAACACCAGATAAAAAAAAGTAACAACGTTTATCCTTTTCTTACAAAATATGTCTGTCCCACCCACGCGCCACTTGTTTTCAGATTTTATAATTGGACAAAAAAAATTAAGTATCATACGGACATAAAGCCCGTAAGAAAAGGATAATTTTCTATCCATAAAATAGTTTTTGAGTAAAGTGGACCATAAGAACCAAAAGAAAAAATAGTCGCATTATATGTACAAGGATTTTTTTTAACCATTGTAATTAATGAATTCGCCACATAAGCGAGTAAGTAATGAATGAATTCGCAATGTTTTTTTTTATTTTTTTTTTTCGTTTTTATGAGTTTTATGGGCATATTTTGTAAAACGCAAGTGATCACCTTACTTGGAGTTTTTATCTGGCAACAAATTTCATTAGAAAATTTCAGGTAGAGAAAGAGAGTTTATTTTACTTCATATGAAAACGAAACTGCCAGACAAAAAGACAAAAAAATCCCAAGTGATGTGATGGCTTGAGTTTTACAAAATACGACAACAAAACTCATAAAAACGAAAGAAATAAAAAAAACACAGGTGCATCGTTGGACACACGAGAGAAGCGAAGCTTTTTTGCAGTTACATAGATTTGATAGCTTAATAATAATAATAAATTAACTTTTAAATTCAAAAAGTTAAAATAACATAAAATAAATTACATATATACAGAAAACATATTTACTGCTTATTTTTTTATTGTTGAATGCCAAATTTCCACGCCAATTACATATACGGGCATATAATGCCAGCGACTCTCCATTTTAACTTTCCATATATGGTTGTGAACTTGGCTGCACTGACTCATGTATGCGTTTGTTAATTGCATATTTATTGAAATCTATTTTTTTGACACTTAAAAACGCACTTGTCAACGCACTTTTCATAGAGTGTAAATTATTATCTAGAGATTGCAGCAACTCTGCTAAATCTCTGGCATGTGTTAACAGAGTTATTTCACTTAAAAACATGAAGACAAAAAACTCTCTTAACCTCTGTTAACACATGCCAGAGCTTTAGCAGAGTTGATGCAATCTCTAGATAATAATTTATACTCTATGCCAACAGCACCACAAACGCATTCACAATACAAGCAAACCGATGCTGGAGACACCTTGTGGCAAATAAAAGCAAATTTTGATAGTTGTAGCATAGAAAATACACAATCCTCTACCTATTGATAGATGGTGACGATCTACTGCAGCATAGCTTCTGTTATAATTAGTATTGAATTAACAACTGTTTCTAACAACTCTTTGTGGCATAGTGGATTGTGCATTGGACTCTAGTTTAAGAGGACGTGGGTTCGATTCCCACGGGTAGGTCAGAAAATATTTTTAGTATTTAATATTAAAGTATTAAATTTTCTTGTTGTAATAAGCACTAGCACAAAAAAACCATCAAATTTCCAAGAAAAAATCTGTCGAAAATTTTTCAGATTTCACTCAAAGCAAATCACAGAACGAGGAGTAAAAAGCTTCGCTTCAAGAATAAATACATTGCGAATTCATTAATTATGCTGGTTAAGCCTGTATGATACTTAATTAAATTGATCATTGAAAATTATAACTAGAGCAGTTCAAATAGCACGAATGCATGGATTCAATTGGTGTGAGTGAGTACGCATATGGTACGAATTGGAGAAACATTTGTAGGACGGACTGTATTTTCTTTGCATTTTTTTTGCTGTTTCTTTCAATTCGTTCTTCGTTAAGTTTCGATCAAATATTTACTTTGCTTTTAATAATTAATTTGACTTTTTTAGAGTAAACAAAACTATTTAATATAAATGTATGCTGAATTGGAAGTGATGTGTGTAGCTAATATTAATTTATTTAATGCAGCTGCTCTTAAAAACACCAGATATAAAAAAGTAACAACGTTTATCCTTTTCTTACAAAATATGCCTATCCTGCCCACGCGCCACTTGTTTTCAGATTTTAAAATTGGACAAAAAAATTAAGTATCATACGGGCATTAGAATGAACACTGCATGTTGTAAAATAAATTTATAAATAATGCACCTTACAACTAAAAAACATGTTGAATTAATGAATTTGAAAACAAGCCCTTTTTTTTAGCTCCAACATTTTTTATTTAGCCCTTTCTAGCCTTTTTTTCAAGAGATTCTAGCCCTAAATGGATATTTTTTTCTGGCAATACTCGTAACAATACGCACAACACAACTGATCACAAGAAGGTCGGTCCTTTCTAGGGCTGAAATGGCCAGTCCGTTTCCTTTTTATTTCGGTCTAATTATTTAAGTTACATTTTGTAACTTATTGTTAGTTATATTTTGACACTGACTAGATGCAGAATTTTATGCTCTTAAATTTATTCAAAAATATTATTTTTTTTTCAGAATGAACGGCTTTGTGCTTTTTGCAACCAAGAACAAAAATAGCCAGAAAATTTGGAAGTTTTTAGGGATTGTTACCAATAGTAGCTCGGTTATTATTCGAGAAATTAACTGTCGTCTTAATTCACTAATATTTTAACATAAATAAAAATTGATCATGCTTACCTCGTTCTAAAAATATGAACTTTTTGCTAGTTCGCGCATAATAGTCATCAAGATCTTTCGTTTTTGTCTGATCGTCCTCATGCTGAATCGTTGTGCCTTCGTATATGGGCTTTGGTAATCCAATTGCCGATACATTTGGTCGTTCCTTAAGGCGTAACTTTTCCAAAATCTGTTGCTTAACGAACTCAATTCTCAAACGTGTTAGTTCCTCTTCTGTGATGTGTTCAACCTTACGCTGACTCTCGCACTTGGGACAACGAAGTGTAGGTTGATCCCGTTTATGGCCCCGTTCTGTGCTCTCGTTCTCACTACTGCTACTGTCAAGAGAGTCTACATAATTAGAGCTGAATTCGATATTAGACCCTTCTATTGCGACCAAGGGTGGCACATTTTCCAAAAAGGTCCTCGAACTAAACTCGTTGTTTTCTGAAGCATCGCTTAACATAGGTTCGTCAGCGTTTTCTAGATGTTGCCATATTCGAGGCATGGCACCAAAATTTTGCTGACCGTTGGCTGATGGTTGATGTGACTTTTGATAGTGTTGCTGATGGTGTTGCGTGTGTTCACGCTGACGTGATAGATGTCTTTGCAGTAGCTCATAGCGTTGTTGCGCGAATTCTACATCCTCATCCTCGCCACTGTCAACATTTTGCTCGTGATGTACATGCTGATGCGAATGTCTGTGATGATGTTGCTGGTGTTGTTGTGTTCGATGCTGCATAAGTTGCCGCTGTTGGCGCATATAATAGGCTAGGTCGGCCTCATCACTGGCGCTGGTGCAGATTAATGTTCGGCTGTACATGTTGTTGTTCTCCATTGCCAATAAGGCTAGTAAGACACACGTTAGGAAATATTTTGGCATTTTGATTGTCTCTTAAATGATTTCTTATTTAAATTTTGATTCGATATTTAATGTTGATGAATGAAGGGATCAACCCGAGAAAACCAAGTATTCAAAATATTGATTTACAATTTATAAGCAACTAAATAAAACACTTTTATAGTAAATTATCGTTAATTATGTTCACTATCGATTTGGAAGCAACAAACATTTAGTCGTTGTATAAGTTTGGAACTTCATAAATTTTTTGGTTAAACACTTCACGAAATGATATCGATGAACCGATGTGAGCTGATCTTTCTTCACGGTGTGACTGGACCAGGTGTATATATCAAATCTTTTATGATTTTCGGATTGCAACAGCTATTCTAAAAGGAAAAATAGCATTTAGTTTTATGCATTTGATATTTGAAATGTTTTGAGTGATCTAACAAAAGTATATAAACACCAAACACACACACACACACAAAAAACATTTTCTCTATCATCCTTAGCAGCCACGAGATTAACATTTTTCTAATTGTGGCTTACAATTAGTAGGGATCGATAACTTTTAATTATTTCAATTTTTAGCGCAACGCCGACTTATAACCACTTCAACCAGCTCAAGCTTGTTATGAATGAGTGATAATTTAATTGGTATCAACTGTTTTATTCACACTATTTTAAGTGGCAGTAGTCAGCATAAAAGTACGCCGAATGCACTAAAAAGCATGCGATTAACGACTGCTGCCTGCTTCTAGCCGCAACGAAATAGATACTAAAATTGCATCAGCTTAACAACACCAATAACAATTGTACATTTACACTTCTAGCAAATTGAGCAGTATAATAACCCAATACGAACTAATAAAAAAAAAAATGTCAAACTTATTCCCAGTATGCACATCGAGAGGTAATTTCAATCATGTTGGAATTTTAAAAAAAAATAAGCATGGATACGTGTAGTTGGTCTCTAGAGTATAATAATAAATTAAAAAAGTTTTCCTCGTTGACTAATTAATGGATTTTATTTAATTTTCTCCTTAGCCTATGAATAAATTTTATCAGGGCCGTATCCAAGAATTTTTTCGGGAGGGTTCGGGGAAGTGGGAGGGAGGGAGTTTGCTTAAAAAAATGCACCTTGAAACCAATAAAAATAAATTTTTTATTTCATTTCTCACAAAAACAAAAAAAGTATATATATACGGTTTATTTTTAATGCATAAGGCTCAAAATCAAGACCTATACAAATAAAACGTTAAAATGGAAATAAAACCGTCGAAATAGAATGAAAATAAAAAATATTTTTTTAAAAACAATATTTAGATAAAAGAAAAAAAACAAAAAACATAAAACTTAAAAAGCAGATATATCAAAAAATTAATAACATAGGTACATAAAAGCAAGAATAACATGCAAAGGAAAGTAAGTAGTTAAGTATGGAAAAAATTAATTTGAAGCTTATTATAAAAAAATTCAACCGCCCAGCTTTTTTGCTGCAAAATCGTTGATAGCTTCTTCACATAGCTGTTAGAGTGCGATTACGATTACGATTAGTAATCAATTAGATCATTTTTAAAAAGAATTGTAATCATTAGGGTGCGGATTTTTATGCACAAATACATCAAAAATGTGCACATAAAATATGCACTTAAAATTTAAAACAATGCATTAGAAATTGCAACATATGCAAAAAAAATAAACCTCTTTTGAAAAAAATGCATTTTATGGTAAGAAATTATTTCTTTATTAAATGTTTCAAAATCAATTTTGTAGCATTAAATAAAAATTTAAGACTCTTGCTTTTAGTAACAAAAATTTGTAAATGTATTTGATACTCGGCCTGCCAACAACATTTTTAAATCAAAAATAAAAATTCCATAATAAAGTATTAAATTTATATGCCCTTAATTCAGTCATATATCTGTACAGGTTGCATTGTTAGCGTATACAAGAACATTTTTCTTTAAATTTTCAAAACTAAAATTTTAACGATAGGGCCTCGATTTGGACGTAATTGGACTACATTTGAAAAAATATAATCCACCGGTAGTATACTCACTTTCGAAATTCTCACAGAGAACAAAACTATATAAAATTTAATTTCTTTTTGAATTTTTAAATTTTATTTTTAGATAAATTTTTTGATTTTATTTCTTTGGCCAATTACATCTTTTTTCACAGCATATATTATTTTAACAATATCATCAAATTAACAAATTTGCGTTCTTCAAAGTTTCCTTCCTTCTTATTTAGGATAATATATTTTTACTTTGTTAATATAAGCTAGTTGAATTTTAAGAGAATTTAAGTTTAATAATTCTTTAGTATTTTTAATAGAAAATGCATCTGACTCATCAAAATCGTTGACTACATCTTTGAAAAAATAGGGACATCTTAAAAAAATTAATGAAAATTGGCAAAATATACGGAAAAAGTATGCAAATAACTGAAAATATGCAAATATTGTCGAAAACGCAATATTCAAACTCAAAAAAAACAAATTCAACGATTCGTAAAAGTATTTAGTTAATTTTATTCTAGAGATACCCACTAAAAGTATGCATTTGCATAAGAATCCGCACCCTAGTAATCATTATATATTCCTTCTGAGAGAAATTTTTTATTAGTAATTGATTACGATTACAAAAAGTCAAACTATGATCACGATTACTTGAGATTACGAAAATAGTCAAAAGGAATCAAAAGTTATCAAAGAATAATAACTGGACTACTTTTAGAGATTCGTTTTGATTATTTTAAGAAATTTTTCCTGAAGTACCAAAAAACTTTTAAAAAAAAAAAAAACCCGACTACAAAATCACTACAAAGTAAAAAATAATTTTAAAATTTTTCTTTTACTTTCTTGGTCATATTTGACAATTTATTTAAGCATATTAATACATTGGACAACTTGTTATTTGAATTTTTTTCTAATTTGGCTTACTATCATAAAAATATTAACTTCTTTATGAAAAGAAACGCTTTTAAGGTCGGCGCTAATATAATCAGACTTTTAATCAGAAGCGCCAACTTCAAAGCCCGTAGTCGGCTTTTTTTTAAAGTTTTTATTTCTTCCTTTTTAGAGAATATGATAAATTTTCGAAAAAGTGTATAAACTACATAAATACAATTGTTCTTAAAAAATTGTTCTATTACATTCTGAAAGTTTGTTGGTTGTTTTAAATATCTGTCCCTTAAATTTCAGTCAGATGTCACGTGTTTTTTGTCAACACGTATAGTGTTTTTCTAATATTGCCATGCCCTATAGTTAAATAAGCGCCCACTTTCTTGATCGTTATTTGTAATAATTGTGCCTATCCATTTACATCATTTCAGTACCCCAGCGTCAATTATTATTAATCAGTGCCCTAGTGTCAATATTGTTGGCAATACACTGTTTTTCTAATATTTCTACGCCCAGTAGTCGAATTCCGCCCACTTTATTATCCGTAATTTGTTCTAATAATGCCCACCCCTATACCAAATTGCAGTACCATAGTATGAATATTATTCGAGATACACTCTTTTTCTAATATTGCCACGCCCATTTGTCAAACAACGCCCATTTTCTTGACCGTAATTTTTATTAACTGTGTCTACCCCTACATAAAATTGCAGTACACTAGTGTCAATATTATTCGAGATACAGTGTTTTTTAATATTGCCATGCCCATCTGTCGAATAACGCCCACTTTATTGACCATAATTTGTAATTATAATGCCTACCCCTATACTAAATTGCAGTACTCTAGTCTCAAAATTATTCAAGATACACTGTTTTTCTAATATTGCCACGCCCATTTGTTGATTAACACCCATTTTCTTGCCCGTAATTTGAAATAATTGTGCCTACCCCTACACTAAATTGCAGTACCCCAGTGTCAATATTATTCGAGATACAGTAGTATCTAATATTGCGAGATCTAGTATTGCCACGCCCAGTTCTCGAATACCGCCCACTTTTTTACGGTCACCTCCATGCTTATGATATCTATCTGTTCACCAAAAGTTATGGCAATCAGGCATATGGTTTAGGAGTTATCGATGTACATACATTTAAACAAAAAAACAGAGAAACCGACGAACTTGAGAACCTCCTCCTTTTTGAAGTCGGTTAAAAAGTGAAGTAAGGTTGATCGACTATTTTCTTTTACCGGCATAGTAAACAGTCCAAGACGACAATCATTGCCTGATTTTTCTTTTGAAAAATTAGTTCTAATGAAGACAAAAAGTCGTTTGTAATGCATTTTTCTCCATCTTGTTTTTTGACAATCCTTGTATATACGTAATAATTAAATGCATATCTATTCGATTAGTTCTCTTTTGTACTGAAATGAAAAAGTTCTTATGATCCGTGCACTAGGGGGTAAATATGAAGAAGGATACTAATAGAATCAGAAATGTGAAATTTTGAGTTCAATATTTCTGAAGCCGAGTGCGCTTAAAGCAAAAAACCTTTTTTACTGTATCTCTTAAAGAATTTTTCAAATTATTTTTAATTATTTTTAAGGTATTAAATTAATAACTATACCTACCGATTCCAAAATAAACTTAATTGCATAACCCAATGCCATTGGCAATCTTTGCAAAAATTTAGTTCTTTAATTCCCTGCACTCCGCCAAAGTTAAAAATGTTAATGTTTTCTTTAATTTTTGGTTTTAACCGATGCAACGAACTTGACGGAACTTGTTAATGTGAAAATAAATAGCATAAGCTGATGCACAATTTTATGAAGATAATCCGCAAAAGTTTATTTTTTATCGAAACATACAAAATAATTTTAATTTTATAGAAACGCAAACTAAACAAAATTCATAAAAAACAGATTTTAAGAAAATTTTATTATCAAAAAACACTATTAAAAATGGATTTCTTTGTGGTTGCTAGATAAGGAAACATTTTTTGATGTTGTTTAGCAACTTTTTATACTATTTGCTTTTCTTTTTCCTTATTTGTAATTTTCCATTAAATAGAGGCAGACCAATTTAAAAAACAGACCATTAAAGCGAGACAGACCAATTACTCTCTCACTCTCTCTGCAACGTCATTAAAAATTTTCGTATTGCTGAATAACTCTTCAGCGCACAAATAATTCGCGTTGTTGAGCCAACGTCTCGGACCGATTTTATGAAAATCCATCTAAACGATCTCGTGTGATATTGGTAAAAGTAATGCTTAAAAAAACTTTTTGGTTTTGAAGTTATAAATTCTCAATTTTCAAATCCCCAATATCTACATATGTCTATATTAATATGCGCTTGTTTCTCTCTTCTCTTGACACTAATTTTATGTAAGGCAGCAATCATTAACTGCTTAATGATGACTGCATAATGATGCGAGTTAACTGATCTGTCGAAGAATGCTAAGCCAACCAGTGTTTCCGACAAATACCACTGGTGCCGTCCAAATACATGTAGAACTCATTTGCCATATTTCCTTATCTAACAACCACAAAGAAATCCTTTTAATAGTGTTATTTGATAATAAAATTTTCTTAAAATCTGTGATTTTATGAATTTTGTTTAGTTCGTGTTTCTATAAAATTAAAATTATTTTATCAAAAACGTATGTTTCAATAAAAAATAAACTATGCAGATTATCTCCACAGAATTGTGCATCAGCCTATGGTATTTATTTTTACATTAACAAGTTCTAATAAGTTTGTTGCATCGGTTAAAACCAAAAACTAAAAAAGAAATACAAATTTTTTAATTTGGCGCAGTGCAGGGTATTAAAGAACTAAATTTTTGCAAAGATTGATAATTGCATTCGATTATGCAATTAATTTTATTTTGGAATGGTTGGTTTAGTTATTTTTTTTTTTTGGAAATTTAATACCTTAAAAAAAAAATGACGAAAACTCTATAAAAAGATACAGTAAAAATGGTTTTTAGCTTTAAGCGCACTCGGTTTAATAGATATTGAACTCAAAATTTCACATTTCTGATCCTATTAGTATCCTTCTCCATATTTACTCCCTAGTGCACGAATCAGAAACAAAATTGCAAAAAAACTCATCTAATGTCTATGTGTTTAAAAAAAGACAGTTGACAATTTTTTTTGTATTTTAGACTAAAACTATCAAAATAATCAAATTGAATCTAAAAGAATCTCTAAAAGTAGTCGAATTTTTTTTTTTTTATTACTTGTGATTCTTTTTGATTTATTTCGTAATCTTAAGTAATCGTGATTCGCCTTTTTAAAAACAGATAGTAAAAAATTGTTTAGTTTTACAAAAATCGTTTTATGTTCAATAAATTTTGTTGTAGTTGATTTAAAATATCATCGAGAAATGGGATGGTAATTCCGACTCTAAAGCAAGGAACGAAAATAAACGAATCTTTATTTTATTGGTCCGTACAAAGCATGACCCATCATTCTTTTGCGTATATGTTTTACGATGTACGATGCAGAGATCTGCAACGAGTCACAGTTTTGCATCAATGCGCCACTTACATACTCGTGATTGATTCAAATCAAAGTGAATCAAGCTATTGAATAATGAGCCACTTACTCAAAACTGAGTATGAATGAGTATAAGTAGTTTCCAAAGCATTATTCGGATGTGATTGATTTAAAACAAAGTAAATCAAATTTTTGAATCATGAGCCACTTACTCAAAAATGAGTATGAAAAAGTATAAGTAGTTTCGAAAGTAGTATTCATATTTGTTTCATTCAAAACAGCTCAAAGCTCATTAATATTAGTTTTTTTTATGTTTTGATTTAGAGTATTCGTAATATATTGAAGTTTTTAGAGTATTAGAATCACCGTTGATACTAATTCGAGTACTCGAGTACTACTTTATTTTTATTCATTGCAGTTCTCTGGTACGATGGCAAAAAAAATTAATACAAACATTATCATTCTGCACCGTTTGACAGGAACACATACGGTACTGTGCTTGCGTGTTAATTACTTAACACAAACGACATTCGGTAACTTTTACTAGGGCAGATACGGGGTGTGCTCTGAAGAAATGTTGAATATAATTGCTCAAATATTTTATACCTCTAGGAGTCCAGTTACGAGCGAAATAAACTATTTTCGACAGTTTTTTCTTTTTTGTGTGGGTACCCAAAGAAGGGTAGCAAATAGGGGGTGGGTTCTTTTAGTGTAGCTACACAACGGAATGATAATAATTATGCTCATTGTTTATGCAATCGTAGTGTATTGTTTGTGTTTGCGTTCAAGCACACTAACTAGAACGCTACAGAATAATGAGTGAAGTCACCAACTCTACACAGCGTTAACGTACTGTTCTCTAAGTGAACGCTACTGTACCCTAACATACGCTACGTTTCGAGCCTGATTTTGTTCCCTAGTCTAAAGTATGTTTCCTGATCGTTTGTGTTAATATAAACACTGTTTTTTTTTTTTGATTTGGACACTAGGAATCAAGCAGGTGCTTTTGCAGTTGATGATCGCGGGTATTTAGTTACAAAAAATCTTGATGTTCTTAAACACGACATTCTAATGTTTAACAATCAATGCATTTGAAATTGATTACGATAATTTAAATGCCGCCTTCAACGGCTGTTTATGTGACAGGGAAAACGATGGAATTAGCTTCCTAACTCTTAGGGGCTCGGTAAACTTCTTGTTTGCCGAACATAATGTTGGAATTGTGATTGTTGTTGTAAGTGCATATGGTCGCATGCATTATGATAACAAGTTTTACATTACCGATACCCATTCATGAAAGAGTAGAGCACAAAATGTAAAAGCCTGTGTCACCGAATGTGATACTATTGACGAATTGCTTCGTATTATCCGCCAGACTGTGATTCTATACTAGTACACAATTTTCAATTAATGACATCAATGTATTTTTCACAGAAGGATTTGTACCAATGCATCAACATTTAGAGGACTTCTATCCTGACGTATCAGGAAATTATCGATTAATTTTCGAGAATTGGTTTACTTGATTCCCAGTATCATTGCAATTGTACAGATAATAATATAAAACCTTCAAAATATATTGTAAAATTTGACAAAGGCTAAAAATAAGAAATAATTATTTGAGTAAAAAAAATATTTACATTACACGTTTTAAAACGAACTAAAAAGTATAAAATAATTTCTCCTGGAGTGGGGCTTTTAGGTCTCCAAAAAACGTAAGACGCTTGCTTTATAATCCATGGAAGAACTTCTATCCTGACAGTCAAGGGACCTGGGTTAAGAAATTATTTGTTCACTAACGTACTATAATTGTTAACAACACTTCTTACTATTCCCTATAGCATGAGCCCCACGTTTTTAGGAGAACTAAAAGCCCTACTCAAGGAGAAATTATTTTATTCTTCTTAGCGCGTTTTAATATCGTGTTATATAAAATTTTTTTCTTTAATTGAATAATATTTTGATAACAAGCTACACGTGAAGTTCTTATCTCCCCATTTACAGACAATATCAGCCGACTTGGAGAATGAAATGTTTCCTTAAATTGTCTATCAATTCTAAATTGCTATTCTTAATTGCTTATGCTCACTTATGCGCAGTCGCGTATACATGATATAGTTTTTAATGTGTGGGGTAATGATGAAAAATAAATAAATCAAATAATCACAAGCCAAACGAATGAAAATAAAAAGCTTCCGAAAGCTGCCGAAATGAAACGAAACGCATGAACACACATAATAAAGGAAAAATCAAAATAAGAAAACAAATAAAATAATTTCTTTCACTAAGTATTTTAAATATTTCAAATTCCTGTAAGTGCTGTTTTGCTTTACCTTTCCAATATTTACAAAATAAAGCCAAATGAGCAGCATAACCTTGTTTTGAAAAACTTGCGGTAGCACTTGTAGCGAAATATTTGTTGCTTTTGCTGTTCTGCTGAAAGCAATTTAGTCCCGCGAAAAATGCCCCCGACATTATCATCGTTTCCTCAACTCCTAGGGCCTTAACAACCCCCTTCCATCTCGCTCTGTTTTGAGCCAGCTGTTTGAGTTGGCCCCAGGAATATCCCGACTCGGTAACCTCTTTTGCTAGGCATATCGCCTCCATGTCAGTTTAGGGCGTCCCCTTCTTCGGTTTCCTTGCGGGTTCCAGTCGAGAGATTGGCGGCATACTTCGATGGGTGATTTACGCAAAGTGTGGCCTATCCAGGTCCATTTCCTCAGTTTGATCGTTTGCCTTATCGGAAGCATGTCACATTTTCTAAGCAAGCTGTCAATGCTTATACTGTTGGGCCACCAAATTTTTAAAATGCGGCGAAGACAACGGTTGACGAAGCTCAGTATTTTGCTGTTTAACGCCTCGGCCGTGAGCCAAGTCTCGCAACTATATAAAAGAACTGACAGCACATTGGACTTAAAAATACGGAGCTTGGTATGGATAGAGAGTAGAGACGAGTTCCAAATACTTCCCAGTTGAGCGAAAGCACTTTTAGCTTTTCCTATCCTCGCTTGTATGTCTTTAAACACGCTGTTGCTAGGGGATAGGATGCTGCCGAGATATTGGAAGCCTTCTACGTACTCAATTGCTTCCGTGCCGATGTTGAGGCCTGAGTTAATGTTTGTGGGGTTGACGCACATCGATTTTGTCTTGTTGGAAATGCTTGGTTGACGCACGTCGATTTTGTCTTGAGGGAAAAACCCATGAAATCCCCACTGAATACGGCCTTGGATTTTATAGTAAAAGTTGCTTGGTTTGGAGTAATGTAAGGCTTGAAAAAGTGTTTAAGCTAACTTGTTTGTCCATTCCAATCCAAAAGAAATTTGTCAATTAACCAACAGGAAGGTAAAACATTATTTTTGTTGTAGTTGAAAAAGAAATTCTCTTACCGAATTAAATTAATTATTATTTTTTGTTAGTTCAAAGTGACAGATAGAAGAATAATATTTTATATAATCAGCAATATATGTTTATAATATATATACATAAACAACTTTATTATGATTTCGCACTTGTATATTCATAAATGTTTTGGAACTGATTGATAGTCTGGGTGAAGAAGATCACTCAGTTTTTTAATTTGCTTAGTTTTCTTTATGATCTAGGAATTATGTTGGTATTATGTCTTACATAAGTTAAGCTCTGTTACCCCATTAAATCAAGCTTCTTGCTAAATTCCTACTTAAACAAATTTAGATTTGCGAATTCCCAAGATTTTCTTATCATTAATAATCAAATTAATTGCTGTTGCACAGCTTGGACTCGTGCTTTAATATGTTAAGTCTTATCAGTATAGAGGGTTTAATCGGCAGCAACATTTGAGCCGCTCACTACAAGATTAGGAAGAGGTCGAGTGCAATATAGTGACCACATCGGACTGCGTCTCACTTAAGTTTCGCTCGTTATCATTCTCTGACAAATGAAATTATGTAGTATTTGTTTTAACCTAATGATTTTGAATGATCAAGGAAGTTGGTGAAAGTTGTCAAAAAATAAATGATTTCTAAATATATTACGTAAATATTAATAATATAAAAAAATCATTGCATTTAAAATAATGAGTTTAATCATTATTTTGCGTTTTGGATTTTTAAAATTAGATATTGCTGATTCATCTAAATATTTGATGCATATGTATATTGATATCAATTACTAGTAGGGATGGCAATCTCAGAATCCCAATCTTATTAAGTGGCGAAAATCCCGAAATAAGTCGAAGTGAGTCCCGGGATTAAAAAGAAAAATTTTGTTTGCAAAACACCGACATTTTTAAATAAACGCTTTTTGAAGTGTGCAAAAGATTTTTTTGTTCAACGTCAGCACGGGGATTCAATGCGGTCCCCTTTCTTGGCACTAGGCGCAGCAAACGCTGCTTAATACTAATGAGCCAGCAACTATAGCAAAGGGGACCGCGCGTTACATTGAGCAAACCAACGAATGCTTATACTTCGTATATTGTTCATACATAAGTATGAACAAATAATAAGCACAATGTCACCATAGTCAATCAAATGGTTGACCAAAAATTAACAGTTGGTTATAAAAAAATTTTAAAAAATAAAAAATAGATTTTGTGATCGCTCTGAGCTGAAACCTTCGGGCTTAGTGAGAGAGTATGCCTCCAAGGCCAACCTGACAAATTCTGCGATTAACAAAACTATTTATTGTTTTTTTTTTTTCTTGAAACTGTTTTTGCGCAAGGGTTGCGAGATCCGTTGAACGAACCCTGGAGTGGTTGAGCTACCCTAGACCAAGAAAAAAGCACGTTACAAAGGACAATGTAATTAACAATAAGAACAAACCAAATTTTAAAATTCAATTTTATTTTAAAAAAAAAAAGTAATATTTTACAAAAGTTCCATTTGATTCGATCGATCAAGATTCTATCACTTTTTGTTTTTTTTTCTTAAGCTCATTAAAAAATTCCGAATTGACCAAAAATTTTAAAGTATTTTTAATATACCTTTTCATAAGGGAGTGAAAAATTATTTGACAAGATTGTGATTTCAAGTTGACTTGTTTCTAGAAGACTTCGTTTGTTATAAACGATTTTTATTTTAATGAAAAAAACTGCTATTGTACAAAATTCATTAATTATAGCAAAATAAGACATCAATCTTTGAATCGAGTTTTTAAGTTTATTTCCAAAATGGTTTTATTTTTTGATAATTATATGTAATACAAGAACAATTTTATTTCATAACCAAAAATTTAAATGTAGCGTAGACTTTGAGAATAGTTCATTAACGTTATTTAGAGGAGATGACTTCACACATTCTTTTAACGTTTGTGTGCTTGAACGCAGATACAAGTAATACACTACGATATCTTAATAATGAGCACAAGCAATATTATTCCGCAACGTAAGCTTCACTAAAATAACTTTTTTTTCTGTTTTTGAGAGAAAAAAAAGAAGAGTGTTAAAGCATGAATCATTTTAATCATCGAGAATTATAATTTTTTGGTACTTTTATTTTTTAATTATCTATAAATTATTGTCTCCGACGCCATTGTTCGCCGACGCCATTCCTTGGAATACAAAAAGCTGGTAAGATCGCCCCCCAAAGAAATATATATATTCAAATAAACATATTTTATTAATTGAATTTACTTTTGTATGCCTTCTTATTCCCGAGCCTCTAATCAATTTGGAATTTTTATCGTTTGAGAAGCAAAGACCTCAACCCGACGACGAGATATTTATTGGTCCTTCGAGCCGGATAACCATCACAGCTAATAAGAAGACAATAATTGGAAAATTAAAAGCGATCTTCAGCAAAATTTATTGAAAAAACAACAACAAAAAAAGGTACGTTACATTTGCTATATATTTGGTGATCCTCAA
Source organism: Coremacera marginata (assembly GCA_914767935.1). Classification (NCBI taxonomy): domain Eukaryota; kingdom Metazoa; phylum Arthropoda; class Insecta; order Diptera; family Sciomyzidae; genus Coremacera; species Coremacera marginata. The sequence continues at coordinate 129,222,306 of OU612045.1, forward strand.
TTTGCGGTGAAATTTATTTATGGTTGACAGATTTAATGAAGTTAATCTCGCGTTAATTAAAAGCACCCCACTCATTAGAAAAAAAACAAAATTTCATGGTACTTCTTTGCAGTGCTTAGTTTAATTTCTTGTAAAAAAAAACAACAAGCGCTCTCTGTCCGTCTGTGTTTTTTTTTGCTGCTATTAACTTTGCAACGAACAGACATTTTAATTTGTTTAGAAACCTTAAATTAAATTAAATAATAGTGGAAATAAAAGTTCGTAAAATTGTGGCATTTAAGATTAACCATAAATAATAAATAGTTCAATTAATAGTGAACAAGCAGCGATGGCCTAAAATCCGTCGGCAAGCAGTGCATGCAAAAGGTGGTGGTTTTTCGTTTTCGTTGTTGTTGTTGTTTTGAGCACACATACTGTTGCCTCTCACTGCACTCTTGTACTAGGGTGCGCGTGGTACAATTTTGTTACTTTTTCATAAAGAGAGTTTGCGTGCAACTATTTTCGTACTTTTTCAACACTACCTTTCACTACTATTTTTTATTGTTCACAATTTGAAAATCCACATTTTTAATACATTTTTTATAGGAATTTTAAACAAGAATAAAGAAAATTTATAAGAAGATCCATACAAAAAATACTACTTTTTTTGCAATTTCTGCTTTTTTCATCATTCTAGCCGATTTCTTCCAGTAGTGAGTTTTATAAAACACACTGATCGTCAAAAAAAAACGGACAATTTTTAAAGTTTTTTTTTGAGATATGATAGAATTTTCCAGTTCACGGTTTGCCTTTCATTGTTCTTAATTTATTACAATGTCGTTAAAGGCGTTTACCCGGGCAGCGGATGAGTTGTTGGAGTTCGAGGAGCAATTCAATGAAATTGCCGATTCCGAACACTCAAAATTCACTTTGGAAGTTCGCAAGGAGGAACTTAACGCACAGTGGGTTGTTGTCTAAGGAAGCTATGGTACCTGCATGCAAAAGTTATGTAGTACAAGCACTGAGGCAAATGATGCCGACATTTCAAGTGTCAAAGTGAAGTACCGCTTTTGCTATGACGCGTATGTCAGATGTGCAGGAAAATTAGGCGAATTAATTGAAAAACTAACCAAAGTCAATTCGGCCGAAAAGCCACCTATTAGTGACAAGTTGACAGATATGCCCACGAGTAGACATAATATCCATCTGCCTCCTTGTGACACAGAAATATTTTATGGCGATTATGTGTCTTGGCCCTCATTTCGAGATATGTTTTCCGCGATATACATATCCAATACACGCTTAACTCCTGAGGAGAAATTGTACCATCTTAATCAAAAGACGAGAGGAGAAGCAAAAGAGATTGTAAAGAAATCTCCTCTCACTCATGATGGGTTCACTCAAGCGTGGAAAAAATTTAAGTGATCGCTACGAAAATAAGCGAATCCTCGTTAATAGTAAGTTGAAAGTTTTATTCAACCTCCCTTCCATATCTTCAGAGTCCGGGAGCGCTATTAAAAAACTGCAGCGTGACATTAACAACTATATTTCCGCTTTAGAGCTCCATAGCATCGATATTAGCAACTGGGATGCTATTTTTACTTACTTATGCTCTCCTCGTTTACCAGAAACCACGTTATCGCTATGGGAACAAGGCATAGTTAACAAATCTGAAATTCCAAAGTGGAAAGATTTAGACAACTTCTTAACAAACCGGTTTCAAACGTTAAAAACAGTTTCTGATATTCGGAGTTGCAATAATGCAAAGCCCTCCATTAGTAAGAATTGTTCACAATATCACCAAAATAGTACAGTGGAAAAAGTGAATTCTAATCACGCAAACGTAAATACTAGTTCGCAATGCAACCTTTGCCCCAATCAACCTCATGTTTTAAGAGGTGGCCCCAAATTTTTAGCCATGAGTGTAAGTGATAGATTAGCCACCGTGAGGAGACTTCACCTGTGCTTGAACTGTTTGGCTTATTCTCATGAAGTCAAAGACTGTAAAAGTCTATTTAATTGTGCGGCTTGTAAAAGGCGCCACAATTCTCTGCTCCATGAAGTGCTACACCCAGAAGCTCAGGCCGGGCTGTCCGGTGGCTCTCAATCTTCTACCACAAATGCACACTCAATATAAATACAGTCCACCCCTGGGGGAGAAATTGTTCTTTCCTGTTTCTCAACTAGTAGAAAGAGTGTACTTCTGGGCACTGCTACGGTGACCATATGTCACTTAGGCTCTGTTTACACTGCTAGAGCGCTCATTGATTCAGGTTCAGAAGGAACATTTGTCTCAGAACGCCTACAAAACATTCTGAAACTACCCACTAAACCAATAAACGCAAAAGTAGCTGGCTTAAATAATGTTGTGTCAGCAAGAGTCTCTCGAATATGTAAATTTGACATAGATTCCCCTCATAACCCAAGTCTGAGAATTGAAGCGAGTGGCTTAATTCTCCCCCAACTGACAGGGAATCTCCCAACAAGCTCGATTGACATTTCGCTCATTCAATCTCTTCCTGATTTAGACCTTGCTGATGTAAATTTTTATAAAGGTAACCAAGTAGATGTGGTTATAGGAGGCGATATATACCCGAGCAGTCTCTTGGACGGCATTCGCCGTAATATATTAGGTTCTTTGATTGATCAAGAAACCGTTTTTGGTTGGATTATTACGGGTCCAGTTCCATCTGAAGACGTTTCTTCTTTCACGACCTGCCTTAATTTCTTTGCTGAGGTTTCACTCGATCAGCAGATAGCACGGTTTTGGGAGTTGGAAGAAATTCCAAAAAGAAAGTTGTTAGCTCGTGAAGAGCAACTGTGTGAAGAACATTTTCGCTACACAACCCGCCGTAGCAATGATGGTCGATACATTGTAACTTTGCCCTTTAAGATAGGTTTTACTCAGAATCTCCAACTAGGTCATTCTCGTTCGAACGCTTTTAAACAATTCTTGCGAACAGAATCTTCACTTAGTAAGAAGCCCGACTTCAAAGTTCAATATGATAAAGTGATCAAAAAATATTCCGATTTGAGCCATATGCATCAAGTTGAGCCCCGTAAATTTGAATATGCGCCTTCTCATTACTATCTGCCTCATCATTCGGTCATAAAACCCGATAGTACATCAACTAAGATTAGAGTGGTTTTCAATGCATCATCTTCAAGCTCCAATGGAGTCAGTTTAAATGATGTTCTCTACCCTGGACCTGTTCTTCAAACGGACCTTACTCTTTTAATTTTGAAATGGAGGTTTTTCAAGTATGTTCTCAACGGTGACATTGAGAAAATGTACCGTCAAATTTGGGTTGACCCCAAGCATACACCATATCAACGCATTTTGCACAGAGATGAGCCAAATAGTGAAGTTCATGATTACGAGTTAGATACCGTTACCTTTGGTTTAAATTGCGCTCCTTTTCTGGCAATTACAACTCTTCTGCAACTCGCAGAAGATGTTCACAAGACATATCCCTTAGCCTCGTTAGTATTGAGAGAGTATATGTACTTAGATGATGCGTTGACTGGAGCTCATGATGTAGAGACCGCTAGAAAAACATGAAACGAGCTTATTTCAGCTCTACAATCCGCTGGGTTTTTGATGCGAAAATGGACCTCGAATTGCAAAGAATTACTCGAAGATTTGCCAAAGGATCACCTGCTCCATGAAGATTTTTTGAAGTTTGAAGATTCGAGTGTTGCAAAAATATTAGGAGTTCGTTGGAATGCTAGATTTGATTACTTTTATTTTGTCACTAGACCATTCGAAATAAAAGGTAGCTTTACCAAACGAGAATTTTTGTCTACTATTGCACAGCTTTTCGACCCGGCAAGATGGTTAGGCCCGATTATAGTTGTAGCGAAAATTATTATGCAACAAATCTGGTTAGATAAAATCGATTGGGATGAGAATCTAACCGGTCAGAGTCTTTATTCGTGGAAGCAGTTTACCATCTGCTATATAATATATATATAAATACTAAAAAATTACCATCATATCGATTCAATTAGAATGCCAAGATGGATAAGCTTTTGCCCTTGGAGCAAAGTGGAATTCCATGGCTTTTGCGATGCATCCGAGAAATCTTACGCAGCGGCACTCTATATTTGGGTAGAAACTCAAAATTCTGCTGTCTTCACTCGTCTACTAACCTTGAAAACAAAAGTTGCTCCCGTAAAAACTGTTTCTTTACCTAGATTGGAATTGGCCGAAATGGCTGATTCGTTGCTGCCGCAGTTAGATCTTGAGCAATTTAGCGTGCAGTTTTGGACTGATTCAACTATTGTTCTTGCTTGACTAAGCTTGAATAGCGAAAATAATTGAAAAGGTTGATGAACGCAATTGGCTCCATGTTGAATCACACGACAATCCAGCTGATTTGGGAAGTCGTGGAGTCATGCCGCAGGATCTGGTCAATAATAGGTTATGGTGGGAAGGTCCCTCATGGCTAAATAAAGACCGCTCAGAATGGCCCCCTCAATTGAAAAACTTAGAGCTTGAGACATCTCTCGAAAGCAAGCACATAAAGTCCTTTTTTTTCCTACTTTGATAAGTATGAGGACATCCTTGATAGGTTTTCATCACTTTCTCGAGCCTTACGAGTTGTGGCGTGTGTGTTCGGTTTTATAAGCGAACGCATCCCAAACTCAAAAGAGAATTTAGTTATAAAACCACCCAAGTGTCAAGAGATGAAATTAATTTTGTTAAAACGCGTTTAATTGTTCTCTGTCAAAAGGTTCACTTTTCTTATGATTATCGTGACATTGAAAACAAGCACCCTATAAGTTCTAAGAGTTCCATATTGACTCTGAACCCTTTTATGGACCCCTCAGGTATACTGAGAGTAGGTGGGCGGTTAGCCTCCTTGACTTCACTCTCATACAATAAAAAATACCCCATTATATTGCCATATAATTGTCAAACCTCAAAACTTTTAGTTTTATTCACACATTGGATTTCCTTCCAAGGTGGAAACCAATTAGTATTGCGATTGATCAGGATGGAGTTTTGGATTTTAAAAGTGAAGATCCTGATCAAAACTTCTATTCATAATTGCAAAGTGTGTGTAATTCATAGAAAGAAAGAACGTACGCAGATTATGGCAGCATTGCCCTCTTCTCGAACGACAATTTCACGACCATTTGCCACAACTGGGGTTGACTTTGCCGGTCCGTATGAAATAAAAAATTATACGGGTCGAGCATGCCTCATAACCAAAGGCTATGTATGTGTTTTTGTGTGTTTTGCCACAAAAGCTATACATCTCGAAGTGAGAAGTGATTTGTCCACAGCGACTTTTCTGGCAGCCTTTGCACGTTTCGTGGCCCGTCGAGGATGTCCTGGAGACATTTACTCTGACAATGGTACAAATTTTGTTGGAGCCTCGAAAGTGTTTAAACGAGAGTTGAGAGAGTTTGTTGAAGCAGCCCGAGGTGCTGTCACTGCAACGCATGCACACCAAGGAGTTTTATGGCATTTTAATCCTGCAGGAGCCCCTCATATGGGTGGCTTATGGTAAGCCGGGGTCAAGAGTTTTAAGACACATTTGCGAAAAATTGATTCACGTTTGAAAAATTTTCGACTTTATTGTCACGCATTGAAGCCTGCTTAAATTCAAGACCAATAAGTCCAATGTCCGATAACCCAGATATTCTTACAGCTTTAACCCCTGGTCACTTTTTAGTTGGTGGACCACTGTTAAGCAGACCTAAGCCAAACATATCTGAAAACCCCATATCCATCATCAATAGATGGAAAAAACTCCAAGCTCTACATCAGCAATTCTGCTCCCGATAGAAAGATGAATATATAATGGAATTGCACAAAAGGTTTAAATGGAAAAATCCCCAAAAGGACGTCGATAGTCAAACTCGTTGTCTTTCCGTGTTAAATTGGAAGTGAAAATATTCTCCCTACTTTGCTGTTTTCAGATAATTTGTCAACATGCCACGCTTTTACCGCAACCGTCGCCAAACACAGAAGGCTGTCAAGTCCGCTGCATGTCGCCTGTGTGAAGGAGCGCACCCTCTCCGATTCTGTAAGCAGTTCCGCCCAAACAGCCTCGAAGAAAAGCTGCGTTTGGTGTTGCTCATGCGATATTGCTCTAATTGTCTGTCTCCTCAGCATACTCTGAACCGATGTGTCAGTGAGATGCGCTGCAAACATTGCCACGAGAAGCATCACAGTTTGCTCCACGGAAACTCCCGTGACCGAGCTTGATCAAGCCCGTCTACGCCGCTTACGGAGAGTGTTGGTTCCGATCGATCTGAGCCCAGACCACGCCCGTCTAGGCCACGTCGTTTCGTGGACCACCCCAGTTCCGATGATGATGCAACAGGAGAAGAAAGCGATGAGCCCAGACCTCTTACGTCTACGCCATCGCCCCCTGCAGAAGCTTTGGAGACGGACCCAGTGGATGAGCTCAGACCTCGTCCGTCTACGCCAACAACTGGAATTGAGCGTTCGCTGGATCATCCTTTCCGCCCACCACTGAATTCTGAGCCCAGACCACGCCCGTCTATGCCAGAACGGCGTCGACGTCACCGAAGGCAGCGATCTAAGTCGGAGAAGAGAGTGGAGCGATATGCGCAATCGACGAATACCCGAAGAGTTGACGCGCGCATGCAAATAGCCAGAAGGGCTCCTCCGATGCTGAGTCAGCAGTTGGTGCCGCTTAACCCCACAGCGATGGTTAAGATTTTGGCAACTGGTGGAATGCGTTTGGTGCGGACGCTTATTGATCCGTGTTGTGATATGTCGGTGATATGTAGGTCATTGGGGCATCGCCTTGGATTGGTGACTGCTCGCACTAACTCGCAGGAAACTTGTTTCCTCACCATCCGTGGCAGGTTTGAGCGCAGTGAACGCATCACAGTAAATGCCCGAGTGCAAAAGGGTTTCTCGCGCGTCACTCCGAGTCGAACGTTAGATGCCAGAATCCAAGAGGCATATTCCAATATGTTGCTGGCAGATGAGAAGTTTTACCAGTCCCGGCCGGTGCATCTAATCTTAGGTGTCGACGTTCATGCGCGCATAATGATAGCTGGACTCCTTCCAAGTGCAGCCGGACAGCCTATAGCGCAGAACACCATGTTTGGTTGGGTGGTGTCGGGAGCGTGCCCATTTTGAATATTAGCTCTTCGTTAATGCGATTTCCCTCTACATTTTATGAATTAAGAATGAATTATACAGATTGAATTTCATGAATTTATTTATAACAAAATCCGTCTTTGTTTTCAATTAAATGCACCCTGGATCACCAAAGCATATGTAACGTGTTTTTATTTAACTCATAGCTTTCTACAATTTGTATTGATTTTGCCAGCTTAGCTTTCATGCAGTGATTCTGCAAGGCGGGCGGCAATGTTTACGCCGAACCCGGTTAGGCACCTTGTTTTTTTTATTGTAAACTAAATTGATAGTCAGATGGCGCTCGAGTTTTCGCAATTCCACGAAAACCCGAAGGTTTTGTTGTAAAAGCGAACATCAATGATGTTGATGTTCGCCGACGCCATTCCTTGGAATACGAAAAGCTGGTAAGATCGCCCCCCAACGAAATATATATATATAAAATAAACATATTTTATTAATTGAATTTACTTTTTCATTCCTTCTTATTCCCGAGCCTCTAATCAATTTGGAATTTTTATTTTTGAGACGCAAAGTCCTCAACCCGACGACGAGATATTTAAAATGAAAGATGAGTCATGTTATCAACGGTACACTAAAATACCGTACCGTTTATTTCCGTTCACTAGTTTAAATAATAAAACTCAAGCCTTTTTAAAAATCGTATATCTTTGGGGCATCTAATACTATATAATGTAAATTTTTTACATTGTACTTATACTAATTTAAGAATTAAGAAAATTCCGGGATCGCATTGTTAAGTCTCGAAAAACCGTGGATTGGAAAAAAACCAATATTGCCACACTTATTAAATGAAATCAATGGTATGACATTTCATGTAATCTGGATGTTTTTTTATTTTGTGAAAGCACTACAGATTTTTTTTAATTTATGGTATTTTCTGAGAATGCCAAAAGGTTAACCCTCTACCTACTAATTTTTCCTTTCCAATAATAAATTTTTCACATGCAAATCACAATCAAATTTTGAGACGTTTTGGCAATTCTGGGATTTTCGGGATAAGTCCCTGTATTAAATCAGTTATAAAATGAATAAATAATTTTTGTCAGTCTTTTTTGCCAGATATATATGTTATTCTTTTGCAGCTAAAACAACCCTGCAAGTGTAAGACTAATCATGAGTAGTTTTAATACTAGTTCAATACAAACTAGTTCATATTTTATCACAATTTACTAGCTGTAAAATAGTTGAAACTTAACTAGTTAATTGCAAGTCACAATAATCCAGTTGCAAAACTTACTAACAAATAGTTTTTAAATAGTGGACATTTTTTCAGATGGTGTCAAAAGATGCGGCCAATCATAAAAAAGTTAAAATTTGCCAATTTTAAATGTTAGTTGCGTTGACATTTAAGTACAACTATACATTTTTAGCCTCTGGATATCTTTCACCAGTGACTGCTAGATCACACTTGAAAATTTAGTACTTCATTTACTGATTTAAATATTCAGACGTGTACAATTTGGTCCTTAGTTTCAGTTTCGCACCCTCAGTCTTAAAATACATCTAATCAGAATTTAAACACTTTACTCTCCAATATTAATGCACTTTTATGCTGAATATACTACAGACTTGCGTCTGTCAAATTATCGGGAATTAACTCTTTAGAAATAGAAAATTGTCACTAATTAAAACATGACTATTTGTCAACCACTCAGAAAAGGTTGAACTATAAACTAGTTTAAATTTGGCAACGCAGGATTTGTTTGCAACTATAATTAACAAACATAATATAGTTGCTGTAAGGTAGTTTTCAACTGTTAAGAACAGGACAATTGATATTTCCTATGACATCGTCATGTTAAAAATATCAGTTGGGTTTATGAAAAAAGACCAACTTCAACTATTACTGCTCAGTTTTCAACTAGTATGCAGACTGGTTTGTGACTAGTTAGTTACACTGCAGGGAAAGCACAAAGAAGCATAGCTTTAAATACTATATTGAAAAGTGTACAAGAAAAATTTCAAGGCTTTAAACAAGTCTCGAGACTGAATCACTTTCCTTCAAACACGAAAATCTCGGGATTTTTTAATTTAAATATTTTAAATCCCGGGCATATTTTAAGTCCCGAGACTGTCGTAACTGCAAAAATCGAAGGATTGGATCCCCAAGTTGTGTTGCTGAGAGTGATGCTGAACATGGATCAGATACTTATTTTATGATTTTTTTGCCATACAAATCCTCTGGAAATAAAAAGAATAACCTACCTCTATGCCATTATCGGTAAGTGGTTAATAAATTTTACTAAAGAAAAATTATGTTGCATTGTTTTTTATTTGCCTAGATATTGTTTATTTTATTATGTTTTAATGAGTTAAAGGAGTTTTTTGTTAAATTATTTAATGAAGAATTTTTTTTAAGGGTGGGTAAGGTTTTTTTCCTTTTCTTTTTATCATATCTTTTTACTTTTTTATATGAATGCACAACACCTCAAGAATATTGTGTCCAAATTTGAAGTCGATCCGAGTAAAACTAAAGGAGATATGAATTTTTGAAACTTTTTAACGCGTTTTTCTCAAAACTACTTTTTCAAAGTCCGTCTTCCCTGTAATTAAAAAATTACCTGACCGATTCATTTCAAACTTGGTACACCTCCCCCCAACGTTGAGTAATTGTGGGAATCGTGTATCGCTGGGCAAAAGGATTAACTTAATTTAAAACCAAATTAAATGCCGCCTTAATAAGACGATATTGTGCAATAAATTTAAAAGAAACATCATCAAATGGTCTTAAATAAACCTTACAAGTTGCTACTTACGTTGAATCAGATAAATATAAAGAATTGCTGTGGTCGCAGCGAATCCTCTGCTTAACTTTTTAGTGCACGTGGTTCTCATACTCAAATAAAACTGCTAATTTTGACATGTTCGAATCCATTTCTAATTTGTTTTGAAGATCCCATTCCGATCGAAATGCAGACCACTGTTTTGAATCCGAACGGATTCGAATTCCGACTTTTACGCAATTCCGACTGGGAATTCAGAACAGGGCAGTTATATATCAAATCGTTGGATACTCATGTTGCTTAAGGTCTCACGATCGGTAGCATCTAACGCCACCAAATTTTGGATATATGTTATTAAGCTTAATATGTACACTGAGAAAACAAAACTAGCCGCACGGAGCATGTAAAAATCTAATCTTACATGACACGTGTAGAAAAAGTCTATGTAGAAATATAAAATTTAATATATTTGTAAAAAACCCACTCAATCATGTTGGAAATAAGAAGTCGCATGCAGTGTTGAAGCTCATACCTGACTCTCATATCTCGTGTATTGAAATCCCCAACCTCGACGAAATTTTAGGTTTTCTGCACGAAATTTTAGAAAATCATAAGCTACATGCCCGTAGAGAAAAGTTGCATGAAATGTGCAGTTTTCATCTGGTGTTAAAATAGTACGATGTTCACATCTTGAATAATGGAATCACAAAGCTACACGAAATCTGAAAGTTTTCTGCACGAAATTTTAAAAAATCATAAACTGCATGCCCGTGTTGAAAACTTGCACGAAATATGAAGTTTTATGTTGTATACAAATTTAGCTGATTGACTGTATATGTGTATGTGTGCCTGCCAAGTACTACTGTTCACATTGGCTGCATTCATCCGAAAAGAGCGCTCAGGTAGCGAAGTAGCATAAAGTGATACTTTCTGCTGAATGGGTTATTTTTCCGAAACGTCAATCGGCAAACGGCTGTTCGTCAATAAACGCTTCCTGTCTTAAATTTTTATTTTTTATTATGCTCTGTGTGCACGCGTTTCAAACAAATAGTTGAAATTAAAAACAGTATTAAGCAGTTAAATAATTTAATAATTAATAAATTTAATATTTGGTATTGTGATCCGTCAAAATAAGGTGAGCAAACCGCTCAACTGAAGTAGCATAAAATATTTTCGCTACCTAAGATGGCGACCGCTCAGGCAACATGTTGTGAGAGCGCTTTATGCTGCATACCATTCAGCACGAAAGTTGTGCAGCAGCTACGTAGCAAATTTTCGGCTGAATGCAGCCATAGTTTCAATTCAAAACTATAATTGACATATGGTTTCCCATCAATTTATCGGTTAATATTCTGTTCTCTTTCCCTTTCAATCCAAGACCAAGCATTGGTTGTATGAGGCGCAGATGGTTCATGGATATATTCATAGATTTATTTGATAATCGTACAGGACAATGAATTTTCATTAACTTTTTATGTCTTTTTGATCCGGTATAGAACTAAAACGCATGTGTAGAAAAGCTAAATGTAGATGTGTAATCCTAATTCTACATCCGCATATAAGAAACCTAAATGCAGCGTCTCGAACTACACTTTCTAAACGTACGTGAAGAGAAGGCGCACAAACGTGGTGGATGCAAAATCCCAATCAAAACGTGTAGAAAAGCTATTCTCTGAGCAGGTTTATGAAAAAGCATGTTGGTACACACACTTTTGACGCCAACAGATCAATAAAAATGCAATCAAAGACGGTTTTGATCCTATAAGACTAAAATTTGGTTATTTAGTTTATATGGTTACTGTCGGTAACTTTACAAAAAAAAAAGCGTGCCTCACTATAGTTACGCCCACAATTCAGGGGATAAACACGGAGCGAAGCGAAGCGCGCCGGGTATAAGCTAGTCAAAAATAAAAAATACTCCGAAGTAGATTGTGCAAAACCTAAGCAACTTTTACTACAACTTCAAATAATATTTTTCATTAATAATTACTCTAGCATTACTGAGAGGATCTGATTCTCTCAGATTTTAAATAATGTTTTTAAATGTTTTTTATCATGCTCGCTATAAATAGTCACGAATTTATTATTATTTTTAAAGAGTATGATATTCAATAGCAGTTTGATTATCCTGGTTTATATTTTAGATGAGATTCACAAAGTCACAAAATAGTATTAATCATTTAAAAACTGTTAGTTGTAATGTTGTTAATCTCCTTTTTAAACTGAAACTTTCACAAATGTGAATTGTGCTTTCTCATCATAATGAACAATCTGAATTTCTAAAATGTTTTTATGTATGATATTATCTTTTAAATGTGCAGTTTGGTGGTTGAAGCCACGGTAAAAATTAGAAAAGTAAGTTTAACTCCATTTCATTTCCCGTTCGTTTTTAAGAGAACCATTAAAATGTGGATTCAGTATTCTACTGCTATATACAAGTATTGAACACTTTTTGATAAGTTGATGACAACCATTCAACATTGAAAAAAGCAGTTTTCCATAAATTTACTGATCAGTTGCATTATATGTTAATACACCATATAACAACTCTTTATTAGACAAATCTTTTGAGGCAGTCTTTTCTTGAAAGAAATAATTGCATCAAGCTGTTTAACCTTACATTAATTTTTTAAAAATCAAAATAACGTGTGGTGCTGGAGTCTTTATCTAAATATCGTCCCCTATGCGCCCAATTATCGTTAGAGCCAATTTTTCGAAAAAATATTTTCTTTTTTTTTCATTTATTAATTTATCATCAAATACAACTTCGTCACAACTCAAAATTTTTAAATTTCTAGGTGAAGCAAAAAACAATTTTATTGTTGAAGGAACTCCATAAAAAGTAATGAGAAAAAACTTTTTTGTAAACTATAGAGAAAGAAGATGTGTACAAAATCTATTTGATGTGTTACAGTCAAAGTATATGATCACTACGAATTGTTTTAGATAAAAAAGTACAAATTTGTAAATTTTGAGTTGTGACTGTTTTGTATTTAGTGTGCGATTTAGTCATTAGTGCGATTTTATCGTAACCCTGCAGTGTAGCAAACTAGTACTAGTACAAATGTACTAGGTCAAAAAATACCAGCACTAGTTCAGCCCAAATGATTTTTACATTGCGCAAACTGGTTATTTTCCTGTGTTGATGTCATAGGAAAAGATAATTGTCCTATTCTCGATATGTTTTGAGGTAGTATTTTTACTGGCATTTTTTGAGCTAGTTGTGATAATAGTATTTTTTAAGCCAATAGAATTCTAGAATAATTTAAGTAGGATTTTTACTGGTATGATTTTGACCACTTGTGTACTGGAATATAGTATATAAAGGGCTTATTGCAATAACACATCATGCCAATTGATTTAAGAATCAGTATTTTTAGTTCATTGCAGTAAAACCCGCTTAAGTGTCTTCCCTTTTAAGTACCTCTTAAAAATCTGTCCTGAAATCTCGAACAAAATTCCTTATAAACTTATTACTGTTTATGTGCTCAGATGTAAATTTTATTTTTAAAAAAGCCGTTTTGCAATACGCAAAGAAGTATTTACCGAATTTTAACATAAGTATATAGGACCATAAGTTCCTTTTTAAAATTATTCAGTTCTTAAATAAAATTACATCATATTTCCCCATTTACAAAATGTATTCTTTTGAATAATGTTTTTTTTTTTATTTGTTGAATTCTGCGGGCTCAAGGTTCAAAATATTAAAAATGAAAAACTTTTGTAGCTTTAATATTTAATTTCCTATATTTCGATCGCCGTCGGCAATCGTCTTCAGGGAAAACTGGAAAAACCTTTTACAATATTTTTAACAATACTTTTCACTTGAACAATTGAACTTACAATTTAAACAATTTAAAAATTTTAAGAATTAAAACATTTAGTTTTTGAGAACGACATTTAATATTTATATTACAGATTTTTATAATGACAAATAGGACTTTAATAACAAATTTACAAAAACAGCTTTTTTATGTTAAAACAATAATTTAACACACACAAGTTTTTCGTTTAACACATTCTAAACAAAAATATGTATGTAATAGTATATGTTAAGTACCCGGAGTTACTCAATCGGGTTCGATTAAGTACCCAGCTCGAGGTACTTAAGCGGGTTTTTTTAAATACCCAGCTCAAGGTACTTAAGCGGGATTTTTTTAAGTACCCAACCCGCTTAAGTACCTTAAAATGTTGACATTTTTGGGAGAGGTACTTAAGCGGGTTTTGCTTTATACGTTTTACCTATTACCTGATCGTGAGAGTTTTATTGTTAAACCTCTAATGCTCAAGTCCGACTCTAGGCGGGTTTCATGTCGATCGATATAAGACCGTAATCTGTGGAAATTGCTTTCTTCGGAGTGTTAACGAATTTTCAAATCACATTTCAGTTTTTATCCCTTAGCGCTTGCATGCTCCGTTTGACAACTACTCATTTTGAAATGAAATGTCATCATATTTTAACAAATTAAATTAATTTTTAAAAAAACTTGATTTTCAGTGAATTAAAAAACACATTAATTGAAGTGAGATTGGAGTGAAAAAATACTGGTGAATAGAAAATTGTATGTTACATAAATAACTGTTTTACTATTAAAAATCTACATCGCACCTTTCTACTTATTTTTTGTATTAATGCCCAAGCCCGCCTCTAAGAGGAGTCGAATTTTTCAACTGTAACAAACGAACGAAGTATAAAAATGAAAAACGAACTTCGGATTGGTTTTTCATCTCAACAAATTAGTCTAATCTGATTTTTGGAGCGCAAGCAAAAAAAGTGGCATTAGAGGGGTAATTTCTTTTATTGCATATATATTTACCGCATTTTTAAAACTAATTTTTTTTTATGTTTGGAAATCTGTGTAAGATAAGCAACTAGCAAAGCACTAGTACAATTATGATTACTTAGTTATGAGCTAGAAAAACAGCTGGTATTTTTTTAAGTAGTTCAAAAGGGACTGGCTAGTTAACTATCTTTATACTAACAAAGCACCTGGTATTTTTGAAGTAGCTACATTACAGATAGTAGCTCTCGCCAGGCGCCTCTGCTTTGCGTGCGTCTTCTCCAATCGGATACACCAAGTGCGGTTAGGGCTTCCTCAGCCTGGTCCATCCATCGGAGGCATGGTCTCCCTCGTCGTCGTTGACCAGCGACCCTCGCCTCGAGCACCTTTTTTGCTGGAGCTTCGTTGTCCATACGATTAACATGACCCAGCCAGCGTAATCGCTGCACAGTTATACGCCGAACTACGTCAATGTCTTCGTAGAGCTCATAAAGCTCGTGGTTCATTCGGATGCGAAAGTCATCGCCGACTCTAACAGGACCGAAGATTTTGCGAAGAACTTTTCTCTCGAACACCCCCAGAGCGGCTGCGTCAGTTTGCGAAACTACCCATGCCTCAGCGCCAAAGCGCAGCACAGGTAGAACGAGCGTCTTGTAGAGTGTTAGTTTTGTCGATCGAGAGAGGGCTCTGGAACTTAGTTGCTTACTGAGCCCGTAGTAGCACCTATTAGCAATTATTGTTCTTCGCTTTATCTCCAGGCTGATTTCGTTTTTGGTATTAATGGCGGTGCCAAGGTAAACGAACTCCTTGAGTACTTCAAAGTTATAGCTGCCGGATGAAACGTGGGAGTCTAAACGCCGAGCTCCCTTGTTTGTAGACAGCATATACTTTGTTTTGCCCTCATTTATCGTCAAACCCACTTTGGCTGATTCCTTTTCGATAGCGGCGAAAGCAGCGGTAACGTCCCTCTTGGTTCTGCCGACAATATCAATATCATCAGCGTACGTAAGGAGCTGGACGCCTTTGTAGAAAATGGTGCCATTACGATGCACACCGGCCTTTCGTACGATCCCCTCCATGATGATGTTAAAGAGATCGCAAGACAGTGGATCGCATTGCCTGAAACCTCTTTCGGTATTGAAGGTTTCGGAGAGGTCATTTCCTACCTTGAGGGAGCTGCGTGTGTTGCTCAACGGCATTCTGCAAAGTCTAATCAACTTTGCAGGTATACCGAACTCAGACATTTGTAATAGGCTTTAATCTTTCAAACAGAACGCTTGAGAGAACCTTATATGCGATGGAAATAAGACTGATACCTCTATAGCTGGCGCAGATTGTTGGGTCTCCTTTCTTAAGTATAGGGCACAGTAGCTGAGGTTCCAATCGTCGGGCATGTTTTCTGCTAGCCATATTTTTTTGCTGATGAGCTGATGCATGCACCTTATCAATTCATTGCCGCTGGTTTTAAACAATTCAGCTGAGCCGTTATTGTTTTTGAGTCGTTGGATAGCAACTCGAACCTCTTCATGGCTAGGTGGTGGTACTTCCACTCCGTCATCGTTGATTGGTGGCTTTGAACTGCGCTCTCCATGGGCGGCATTGGTGGAATCGTCGTCAGTAAGTAAATTGGAGAAGTGCCGTCTCCACAATCTCAGCACACACTGTGTATCCGAATTCAGATCTCCATTTTCGTCTCTACAAGTGGATGCTCCGGGCTTGAAACCTTGGGTTAGACGCTTAACCTGTTGATAGAATTTTCGTGCATCCTTCTTGCCCTGGTATACCTCTAGTTCCTCACGCTTTTCCTCCTCTCTTTTCTTGCGTCTGAAAAGGCGCCTCTCTTCCTTTCTCTTTTCGCGGTAGTTTTCTCGCACGGCTCGCGTTGCAACTGACTGCAGCGTTTTTTTATATGCGACGTTTTTTACTGCTGTCGCGATGCGACACTCCTGATCATACCATTGGTTCCGAGGTTGCGGGCGCCGGAAACCAATTACTTCTTCAGCGGCAGCGCGCATGGAGTGGGATATATGCGCCCAAAGTCCGCCGGCGTCGTCGGGTCCAGAGGTTGGTTTGTTGAGCTTAACCGAGAGTTGAGCGGAGTAGGCTTCAATGCATTCCTGTGCGTATGTTCTTCGCATTGCATAATCGCATGAGGATCTTGGCTGCAACAATATAATGGTCGGAGTCAATGTTGACCCCCCGAAATGTACATCAAATGCACATCTAGAACACTAGAGGCCTTCCGTCGATTACAACATGATCAATTTGGTTTCGTGTTTTTTGATCCGGAGACAGCCAGGTGCCCTTGTGGATGTCGAGGTGCTTAAATCTGGTGCTACTAACTACCATGTTTCATGCCGCGGCGAAGTCGATCAGTCTTAGACCGTTGTTCGTGAAGGTCTCATGAAGACTGCACTGACCGACAGTGGGGCCAAAGATGCCTTTCCTTCCGACTTTCGCATCAAAATCGCCGAGGACTATTTTCCCGTCATGGACCGGAAGGTGGTCGTATACGTCCTCAAGATTAGCGTAGAAAGTGTCTTTGATGGCTTCGTCCTTTTCCTCCGTCGGTAGTTGCTGTCGACGCGTCGACAATCGCGCAGGCGACTCCATGTAGTCTACGTGGCACATCCAAAAAGGAACGGTTTATGTTTCCATATGTCCAATTGTTTATTTACATTACGAATTGTGCAAAAGTTTTAAAAATTGAAGATTATCAATTTATAATAATAATATTATTCATGGTATCGACCTTGAAAATGATATGATTTGTTTGTTTATTTATTTAAAAGACGGATTTAATTAGTAAAAAAATATTTTTTCTAAGGGATTTGTCAAAATTGTGGACTACAGTGGATCTGACTCTAATCAATCAAATATTGATCGATTGCTATTGATCGATTAATTTAATGACAAAAACTGCGTGGGAAAACGAGGTAGGAAAAAACGAAAACATTTGTTAAAAACAATAAACCAAATAGTGGCTCTAGTGCAAATAAATTAATTAAGCTTAATCCTTGCCAAGCAAAAAGTGTCCAAATATTTGTTCTTAAAATTTTGCGGAAGAAGATCGTGTTAAAATTAATGAGCTCTATTGGGGAATGGCTAGCAGAAAGATTGGCTTATGTCTCGCATTGAAAGCAAGAGCGTTGTAAGAAAAAGAACATCAAGTGACAAAAGAAAAGTGACTTATGATTACCCAAAATCGAACCAAAGTTTGCCAAACATTTTTGTTAAATACAATTTGTATTTCTGAGATGACTTTGCGTTAGGCAATAGCCAATTCAAATATACTAAATAATAGTGCCGAGGACCGAAGTAACCAAAAGAAGCCTCACAACAAATCTGATAAGACTAAGGTGAAAATGATACAAAATTTTATTGAAAATTTGTCAGCTGGCCAATCGCACAATTGTCGCAATAAAATCAACAAACTTTATTTACCACAAGAATTTCGTGACATACCCACTTTATACAAGCGCTACAAACAGTATTTAAAAATTAATAATCAGGAATCACTAATTTTTTCTTTATATAACATATATTTCAAAAAATTTTTAACAAAGAAAATCACTTGGTCTTTCATCTGCCGAAAATTTAAGAATACAAACCGAGAGCAACAAGTCAGATTTGAACAAACTGAAATATATAAAAATCATATATTGGATAAAGATAAGTCAAAGGAACTGTTTTTGGCTGATGAAGCAAGCTTTGATTTGCAATTACTTAGTGCTTAGTAGACATGACAGTGCATATCGTTTCAACGAGTTCAAATCGTTTCAAGGTAAGGATAGGTATTTTCATACTATTTTTTTTATGCTTCCCCATTAGGTCGATCCTGATAAATTTTCAAAAACTTTTTATGCTATATGAAAGTCCATTTTGTGTACAGAGCAACTAATATAAAAAGTTTTTGAAAAATCATCAGGATCGACTTAATGAGTATGCATTAAAAAAAATAGTATGAAAATAATAGAAAAATCTCAATTTTGAAGTGAGTTTGGTGGCACTGGAACAAAGTATTCGGTAATTACAAGTCCAGAATCAGATTCTTCACCAAAATTATAATCGAAATAGATGGATTGTATTTTTTCCGCAAATCTCATATGCATAATTTCTTACTTTAAGAAAACCATAGAAAAAATCCCAAAATAAAACAGATTTTCGAGCAGAGCCGGGTCGGTTTCTACAATTTTTGAACTTTTAATAGCTCAAATTAATTCATTCGCAATCATCGTTAACAATTGCGGGGGGCAAGCAGGATCCCAAAAATTTAAGCATTTTATATACAAATCTGCAGTCTAATACAATATTTAAATTTAAAATATAAAAAAAAAATTTATTTTATTTGGAATACACTTTGCGGTGCTCCACTTTGGCGGTACACCAAAACTAATGATTTTACGAAAAAAGTTTATTATTTAAGAATTGTAGGGAATTTCTCTAGTTTCATTTGGTACATATATGTTTTTATCGTAAAATGAGTTGGGAAGGAGATACTAGCAAAAAACTGTTTTTAGCTGCCATTTTGCCAATATGGCAAATGTACCATTAAAAAATATATAAAATGTACCCATTTTCAAAACTCCAGGAAAAATTTTCAGGTAAAACTACCAAATGACCTTAATATAAGTACAATTTTTTATTGTTCAATTTTACGAATTAATCGATTTACTTTTTGCCATAATTAGTTTATGTTTTGGAAAAATTTTAGACGGAAATTCTAAAGACATCGAACCTTGAGGTTCATTCCGATTCACATGCAGTGGCTATTCTGGCTCTTAATGAGATTTCCAACGTTAATGATGCTTTTTTTAATATTATAATTTATTAATAATTCCATAACATTCGCCTATACTTTTAAATATTCTTTTAATTTTGCAGATAACTTTATGGCTTAATGCATTCGATGTTGTTTTTTGTGTCTGATAATCAATTGTTTTCTTACGAATTGTTTGAAAACGTTCATTAAAGAATTTTGTTCCACCTACAGAACAAACTTATCTGTTGAAACTGTTGCTTAATTTGCTGTTTTTGGTTTTAATTAAAAAACAAAAATGTATAAAGTTTAAAAAGTAAACTTAATGCTGTCAATTCAATTTCAAGCCACTCGATCAATGAAAATGAGCTAAGAAACTTCAGCACACAGCAACGATCTTTGGACTTGCGATACACAGTATACGTAGTCCCCAAAGAGGTCGTCTGTCTGCTCAAAAGTCTGATGAGAATCACGCACAGAATGCGTGCAATACCAGCAGGCAAAAAATAAAACTTCAACAATCAGTAATGAATAAAAAGAGTAAAATAAAAATATTGCGAAATGAGAGTTATAAAAAATTTTAGCACTAATGCACATTAGGTACAATTAATCTTTTTAATCTTTTAAATTAAATGAGTTAGATGAAGAAAGCGAAAGTACTTCAAAAGATCTTTAACTGATTTTTCGAACATTTTAAAAGTTTTTATACACAAAGAAATTTTTAATTTTGTTTAAACGTTTCAATCATGCTTACAACTTAACAAACTGCGATGGGACACGAATCAATTTAATTATTTATTTATTTTCTTGACTCTTTTGCCGTATTGGAAATTTATTTATTGTTTACTCCTTTTCACTCCTTCTTAATATTTTCCGATTATATTAATCACAAAAAAGAGAGCTCTATAATAACTGCGCGCACTTAAAAAGTATATTCTTTTTTAATTAAATTATGTTTTTTATTAAGAGTTTGTGAACCTCCAGAACTCGGCGGTTTTCTAATAATTTTATTTGGTTATTTTCAACACGATTTTCAATTGATTAATACTTTTTGAAATCTGTTTGTTTTTTCAATATATATTGATCTCTTCTCGATTCAATGGCTTGTTGTGACCAAACTAAGGGATCTCTTGCAAGTGAATAAATTTCCATCGCATCAGTACGCTCGACATCGACTGTGTTCGACGACTTTCGGCTCTTCTATTTCTAATAATTTAGAAACGATCGTTGAAAGAATCATTTAGTAAAACAAGATCAACTCGTCAGCTCTGCGAGAGTTTGAATAAACACTAAGAGAGCGTTCCCAAGGCAAGATGTTTTCTATAAATCTAGTTCCTGGCAGTTCTTAAGAATTAGCATTGGTACGAAATCTATCTTGCACTCAGTTGTTGATATTGGCCACCAACTTTTGCTTTTTCTCGACGAAGTGACTCTCTCTGTTTACATTGGTAGCCCTTATAAAATTTTTCTACATTCATGGTCAGTTTATTCTCTGATAAGAATTAGCTTAATTTTGATTGGAAGGCTTAGATGCACAGTGTTTGTTAGTAGTCGTGGTTAAACATAAAATTGAAGCATTAAGGTGAAGGTGATTTTGTGACCAATTTGAACAGAGGTGATTGATATTGAGAAAAGGCGGATATTCAGACAATCTAGGCGATAACTGAGCTCTCGCAATGTGCCTGATATACACTCATGAACTCGAGTGATTATAAATAGTGAAAAATTCACATACTTTAAACATAGATTTTTATTCCAAAGTCGAATTAATACGAATTCGGACTCTGGTTCAGACAAATTCGGTTGTTCAGATTGTCTACAATCTAATCACTGATTTTCATTGGCTATCAGCTTAAATGGATTAGTCATAATCAGTACGATTTAATTTGATATCTTTAGGTAACTTTGAATGTGCGTTTTACTATAAATTCACCCTTGGAACCACATCTAGATTGGACCACATGATTTGACTGTAATAATTTAAAATACTTAAAAAAATCATTGACCTTTCTTACTACCTGCTGTATTATCTTAATAGGCTTATTAGTTTTTTCATTCTAGACATACTTTTTCTCGAAGTCGATTTCCATCATAGATCCACATTTATAACATAAGTTAATGAGCATTAAAATGTAAACCAAAGGTAAGATTCCGCAGAACAAAAGATTGTGTGTTTTTAAGCATTTTGCATAGATACTAGAGCCCCGCATGAATATATTCACTAAGCGAATATACACTGCTTCTCTGGTGTAGTAGTAGACTCCGAGCGGTTCCCTGTAGGAAAATCAACTAATTTAAAAGTAGTTGATAAAGTAGTTTTTTGTCAACCACAACTAGTTGAAATTCTGACTTTTTTCCATAGAACGAACTAACTTATTTTGTATGGTGATGTCCGCTAAATAAGTCAATTGACTGTCGTCTGCATATATTTTCAACTACTTGTTAAATTAGTTACATTTAAATTATTTTTTTAATTGCTTTAAAATAACCAATTGAAAACTATTACTGGCCATCAGTAAAGTAAAGTAAAGTAAAGTAAAGTAAAGTAAAGTAAAGTAAAGTAAAGTAAAGTAAAGTAAAGTAAAGTAAAGTAAAGTAAAGTAAAGTAAAGTAAAGTAAAGTAAAGTAAAGTAAAGTAAAGTAAAGTAAAGTAAAGTAAAGTAAAGTAAAGTAAAGTAAAGTAAAGTAAAGTAAAGTAAAGTAAAGTAAAGTAAAGTAAAGTAAAGTAAAGTAAAGTAAAGTAAAGTAAAGTAAAGTAAAGTAAAGTAAAGTAAAGTAAAGTAAAGTAAAGTAAAGTAAAGTAAAGTAAAGTAAAGTAAAGTAAAGTAAAGTAAAGTAAAGTAAAGTAAAGTAAAG
Source organism: Coremacera marginata (assembly GCA_914767935.1). Classification (NCBI taxonomy): domain Eukaryota; kingdom Metazoa; phylum Arthropoda; class Insecta; order Diptera; family Sciomyzidae; genus Coremacera; species Coremacera marginata. Next base: position 129,244,557 of record OU612045.1, read on the forward strand.
TAAAGTAAAGTAAAGTAAAGTAAAGTAAAGTAAAGTAAAGTAAAGTAAAGTAAAGTAAAGTAAAGTAAAGTAAAGTAAAGTAAAGTAAAGTAAAGTAAAGTAAAGTAAAGTAAAGTAAAGTAAAGTAAAGTAAAGTAAAGTAAAGTAAAGTAAAGTAAAGTAAAGTAAAGTAAAGTAAAGTAAAGTAAAGTAAAGTAAAGTAAAGTAAAGTAAAGTAAAGTAAAGTAAAGTAAAGTAAAGTAAAGTAAAGTAAAGTAAAGTAAAGTAAAGTAAAGTAAAGTAAAGTAAAGTAAAGTAAAGTAAAGTAAAGTAAAGTAAAGTAAAGTAAAGTAAAGTAAAGTAAAGTAAAGTAAAGTAAAGTAAAGTAAAGTAAAGTAAAGTAAAGTAAAGTAAAGTAAAGTAAAGTAAAGTAAAGTAAAGTAAAGTAAAGTAAAGTAAAGTAAAGTAAAGTAAAGTAAAGTAAAGTAAAGTAAAGTAAAGTAAAGTAAAGTAAAGTAAAGTAAAGTAAAGTAAAGTAAAGTAAAGTAAAGTAAAGTAAAGTAAAGTAAAGTAAAGTAAAGTAAAGTAAAGTAAAGTAAAGTAAAGTAAAGTAAAATAAAGTAAAATAAAGTAAAGTAAAGTAAAGTAAAGTAAAGTAAAGTAAAGTAAAGTAAAGTAAAGTAAAGTAAAGTAAAGTAAAGTAAAGTAAAGTAAAGTAAAGTAAAGTAAAGTAAAGTAAAGTAAAGTTAAAAGTTAATAATATTTGATAAAATAACATGGTTAAAAATATATAAGCTTGTAATCTAATAAAAATTTTCAATTAAAACATGCCAACATCAGAGTAGTTGCCGCCTTAATATAATTCAAAGTAGTTTATCAATCACTGGTTTTTAAGTAGTATTTCAATTACTTCATATATAATGCAATAAAAACTATTTAGAATTGAAGTGGATGCCGCCTTAATATAATTGAAAGTACTTCATATACTAGTTTATTTTAAATTAGTGTTTTAATTAGTTGTTTTTAAAAACAAGTTAGTTTGTTCCTGCATCTTGAATGAATAATTGAATGAATTGGGCTTCGAATTGCTTACCCACCCACAGTATTCTCCAGTTTTAGCCCCCAGCGAATTTTTTCTGTTTTCAGATCTTAAGAGAATGCTTGCTGGAAAGAAATTCAATTCAAATGAAGAATCGCTGAAACTCTGCGGAATTATCTAATAGAATAGAGACTATTTACATATATTGTAATATTTTTGCCTTTACACTGAAACTTCATTGCGTTGTTTACGAAATTACAAGATTTTATATAAAATTTTCGAATTTAAGGTTTTTCGATGGAATTTTTACTAAAAAAGATACTCCAAAGAATATTTTGGCATCTTTACATTATCGATAGCTCGGGGAACTTCGGGGAGCTTTGGGGAACTTTTTAATCAAAATAATAATTTATCAAAAAAACTAAGAATTTTTTATGGAGTAATTTTTTTCATCACAAAAACAAAATATTTTCAAAGCTTCAATTTTTTTTTTGCTTGCATGTATCTATGGTTAAAATAAAGAAACTGAAGGATTGAAAATGTTCCTTCATAGTTACAATAAAATTATTTTATTGTATTATTTTATTCAAGGTATGTGACATTTTTATTAATATTTTCGATAATTTTTCGCATAAGGGCCACATTTGCCCCCACATAATTTCACAATTTACAGTAATACTGGCTCAGTAAATTCTTTCTTAGATCTTTAAACCCCAACGCGTAATGCGTAAGGGGTATATTAACTTTGTCATTCCGTTTGTAACGCCAAGAAGGAGACGTGGCAGGTATAGAAAATATATACATTTTTAAATATTTAAAAACGTCTTCTCTTACGTGGAGAGTAAAGAATATATCTTTACCAAAATGAATAAAATACCAAAATTTTATTTATGAAGTATTTGAAGAAAAGAAGCAATTTCTATTCATTAGCAGTAAGTTTTATTGTATACAAATGAGTTCTAGTTGAATTCTGTGTTGTACTTTTGTTATTAAATGTTTCGCATTAATAACAAATTTTAAGAGTGTAAACTGAAATTTTCGTGCAAAGAAATTATAAGATATTTGCATTTAAAATATAGGCATTTCCAATCTGGCGTTGCGTACGATTTGTACGAAATAATATTAAAAAAAAAGATTGAAAAAGTCAAATTTTTAATAAGGGTTTTTTATATTTGCGTAGTAATTAAGTACTATATAAAGTAAAAGAATTATAACAATCGACTCCAAGGATTTAAAGATATAAGCAAAACTATGCTCTGGCGTGACGTTACAAAAAACGGAAGTAGTTTTCGACTTGGAAGCTTTCGAGTTAGACAAGACTTTTTGTATAATACCTTTTTTAAGAAGAATTGGAAATAATATGAGTTTATTTTCGAAGTCATCATATTTAAAAATCTTTTCCTGTTTTTTTGTAATTAGGCTTAGTCGTCTGACGTGACGTTACTGGCGTTACGTTACTTAAATTTCCACTGTGATTTAATTGGGTAATTAAGTAATTAAATAACTAAGTAATTAAGTAATTGAGTCTCCTTGCCTCAATCATTTCATTATTATCTTAAGCCAATACCTTCAATTTTTACTAAAATAAAAACGCTTACGAAATATTTACTAAACATTTACGAAAGAGATAAACTGCATTTGTTAAACAATGCAGACGATTTGATCATAATTGTAAATGAATCTATACAAATTGCTTAAATTAATAAAATTAAAATGTTTTTCTAAGATAATATCATAAAATAATAACAGCCGTATTCATAAAAAGTTACAGACCTCTTGTTAACCCTTTATAAGACACATGCCTAAAAACGTTATTCATAAACGTTCAGTAACGAAAAAAACCTCTTGTAAAAGCTTCACAAATGAGAGAATTTTAAAATAGAAACAAACCGTCTGTAAACCTCTTACAAAGCTATTTTAAATTTTAATGTTCTCAATTGAGAACAATCTTCTCATTTTGTGTCAAACAAAAATCAAAACAAATAAATAAACAAAAATAATTGTGTTTGTTTGGCAGTTGTATTTTTTAAGGGTAAACAAAATTTTAAGGCCCAGTTTCAAAATTTTTAGAACAATTTCCTTTTTTTTTTATTTTATGGTATTAAAAAACATTTTAAGAATGTGTAAAAATTTCAGAATAAATTTCGAAGCCGTTTAAGACTTATATGCGTTTTTATGAGTAGTAAACACTCATAAAGTAAGGTAAACAAAAACTTTAAGCGCGGTTTTTTCGATATGACATTTCTTGAAACGGTTGGCACTTTAATTCGAAAAGTTTTCATCCGACTAACTCAGATCTGGTTTTATTATTTTTAAAAATTAAATACGCTTTGAGTGAACCGACAAAATCAAATAAAACATATTTTTTTTTTAGTATTTAATTTATAGGTCCGATTTCGTCCACGAAAAATTGGGGTTTTAATTTATGCGGCATTTTTTTATTTGTTTTAATTTTAAACTTTTTGTCGGTTCACTCAGAAGGCAGAACTGTTCTAAAAACAACCTCTTCTGTTTCTTTTTTTTTCGCTCCCTGAAGAGGAAATATCCGCAAGAAACCTTTCGGTCGCGACCCCAACTTTTACACGCAAAAAAACAAAAAAAAATTGTTTATTTAAGACTTAACTAAAAATTAAAAAATTGTTTTGATATTTAATAAAATAAAAAAAATACAGTCATTCAAAAAAGTCCGCTTTTGTTCCTATTACAACTGTTCCTATTTTAAAGCATCAATATTCTCACTTTAGCTATAAGACTCTTAAAACTCGTTTATGAATACAACGCTTTTAAAGAGTATTTTTACTTAAAAAAGCATTTTAACTAACGAACGTTTGAAAGCTGTTTTAAAATATTTTTATGAATACGGCTGCAAGTTTTTAATAACTTTTAATTTTCGTGTTATGGTGGACTTTTTTTTGAAAATGCCCGTATACATATTTAGAGAATTTTGTTTTAAAAATACTGAGAAAAAGAAAGCTGATAAAAAGCATTGGCTATATATATAAATGCATATCCATTTATTTGAACAAAAAAGTTTGTAATTTTTCAACCGACTTCCTTTTTGAAGTTCTCAAGTTCGTCGGTTTCTGTTTTTTTTTTTTATTTAAATATATCATATGTACATCGATAACTCCGAAGCCATATGCCTGATTGCCATAAAAACACTGTATCTAGAATAATATTGACACTAGGGTACTGCAATTTAGTGTAAGGGTAAGGGTAAGGGTAATTTTGAGGCTAGAGTACTGCAATTTAGTATAGGGGTAGACACATTTAATACAAATTACGGTGAAAAAATGGGCGTTTTTCGACAAATGGGCATGGCAACATTAGAAAAAGAGTGCATCTCGAATAATATTGACACTATGGTACTGCAATTTAGTATAGGGGTAGGAATGATTATTATTATAGATTGCATTCAATAAAGTGGGCGGTATTCGACAATTGGGCTTGGCAATATTAGAAAAACAGTGTATCTCGAATAAAACTGAAACTAGGGCACTGAAATTTATTGTAGTAGAGGGGTAGGCAGAATTATTAAAAATTACGGCAATAAAGTAGGCGTTATTCTACAAATGGGAGTGGCAATACTAGAAAAACACTATCTCAGTTAATATTGACGCTGGGGTACTGAAATGAAGAACAGGGGTAGGCACAATTATTACAAATAACTGTCAAGGATGTGGGTGCTTTTTCAACAAAGGGGCGTGGCAATATTAGAAAAACACTATATCTCAAATAAAATTGGCACGAGGGTAGTAAAAATCGTTACAAGAATGGCTATAGTTATTTCAAAACACGTGACATCCAATTTAAATTTAAGAGACAGATATTTGAAATAACCAACGAACTTTCAGAATTTAATGCAACAAATTTTTTAAGAATAATTGCAACAGGTCATTCAATAAGTCCGTAGGATAAGTAAGAAAAAAACAAAATTTTGGTAAAACTCGATTATATTATTCAACATAGTTGCCTTCGAGAGCGATATAACGGGTATAGCGAATTTCCAACTTTTCGATACCACTTTTATAGTACGATTTCTCATTCTCGTCAAAATAGGCCTTAGTTTCAGCGATTATTTCATTACTAACCACGGTGGGTGTGTAAGCAATTCGAAGCCCAATTCATTCAATTTTGCCATCGTTTTCATCGATTTGTGACACGGTGCATTGTCTTGGTGAAACAAAACATTTTTCTTTTGCAAATGTGGCCGTTTCTTGGCGATTTCAGCCTTCAACCGATCTAAAAGTGCACAGTAATATCCGCTGTTGATAGTGGTTCCTTTTTGGAGATAGTCGATGAATATTATTCCCTTAGCATCCCAAAATACAGACGCCATCACCTTACAAGCCGACTGTTGGGTCTTTGCTCGCTTTGGATTCGGTTCGTCGACTGCTGTCCACTCAGCTGAATGTCTGTCTTTTGGATTCTGGTGTGTAATAGTGAAGCCATGTTTCATCCATTGTCACATATCGACGATAGAATTCGGTTTTATTGCGGCTTAACAGCGCCAACACTCCTCTGAAGCATCAATTCGTTGTTGTTTTTGGTCGACTGTAAGCTCACGCGGCACCCACTTTGCACAGAGCTTTCGTATACCCAAATGTTCGTGTAAAATGGTAAAAACACTACCATCTGATATCTTTACAAAGTCAGCTAGCTCATCCACCTTCAATTTGCGATCGTTCATAACCAATTTGTGGATTTTTTTGATGTTTTGTGGAATAACAGTCTGATTTGGGCATCCACAGCGCTCTGCGTCATTTGTGCTGGTACGATCACGTTTAAATTCAGCAATCTACATTTCTACCATTTGTCTCGGTGGAGCAGAGTCCGAATAATGTTTATCAAGCCATTGTTTGGTTTCCACTGTATTTTTTTTTCAACAAAAAGCAATGCTTTATAAAAACTGGAAATTTACTTTTTTCCATTTTTTTTTTTCAATAACAATAGTTGCACACAAAATGCTATCGAATCAATTGTCAGATTGTTGTCAAATTTTTATACGTATCGTTTGAAGGTTGGTACTAAAAATAAAAATTATATGGAAAAAAAATGTAGTAACTTCATCTATGTGTCATCCTATGGACTTTTTGAACATACTGTTATTTATGTAGTTTATACACATTTGTCGAAAATTTATCAAATTCCCTAAAAAGATAGAAATAAAAACTTTTTAAAAAATTAACCGACTACAAAATCACTCAAAGTAAAATATAATTTTAAAATAACTTTTCTTTTTTAATTTCTTGGCCATATTTGATCATTTATTTAAACATATTATTACAATGGAAAACTTTTTATTTTAACTTATTATTTTTTCTTATTTGTTTTATTATCATAAATACATTAATTTTTTTATGAATACAAAAGCTTTGAAGTTGACGCTTCTGATTGGAAGTCTGATTATATTAGCGCTGACCTTATATATATTTATTTTTTTTATATATTTATGATAATAAAATAAATTAGAAAAATATTAAAATAATAAGTTTTCCAATGTAATATTATGTTTAAATAAATTATCAAATATGACCAAGAAATTAAAAGAAAAAATTATTTTAAAATTATTTTTTACTATTTCGATTTCGTAGTCGGTTTTTTTAAAAAAAGTTTTTTATCCATACCATGCACAGTGTGAGAATTCACGAATCTAGCTGGACAAAATTAATAACTCCAGTACTAGAGAATCAAATTTTCTGAAATTTGGTATATGGATACGTAGGATATTTCATAAGTAGTATGTAAACAGTGGGCGGGATACGACAAAGGGGCGTGGGTGCATTAATATAATACTATATATCTTTGAGCAGTTTTGAGCGAAAATATTATTTTATTAAGTACTAGCTGAATACCCGATTTAACTCGGGAGTTGGTATATATAATTTTCGATTTCATTCATCAATTAGAAAAAACTTTTTACAAACTTTAGAAGGAATTTTGTGTTCATCTTTCGAACCGGTAACTTCGCCGAAATGAACAAAATGTAGCTTCAACATCTGAAAATTATGAGAAAAAGTTGGGGAAATCGTGATTTGTGTGTGTGTGCCGCCGATCGCTTTCGGCGATATAAAACTATTCGATGTAAAACTTGAAATATATTTTTCAACATAAAACGTGACAAATATATTTTCAAGTTTTATATATTATTCGATAGGTTGCACATTTTTGAAAAAAATTAGAGCAAAAACGAATTTTTGGGAATTCGCGAGGAAACTGGACAAAAATTAAATAAGCATTGAAAATAGAAATTTACATGTCAAAACAACGCCAACTTACGACGCAACTGACTTGCGCATGTGTTGATGCGTACTCAAATACCACAGAATTCGGCATCAGCTGCCCTGATTTGCGAAAAAAGAAAGTGGAATATAAATACACATAAAGAAGAATAGAATATATATCTGCCTTCGCGCTTTGCTACGCCTTACTGTATTTTGTAGTACAGCGCCCTCTGGGGTATAAAAATCATACTTATCGGATGAGTTGTTTTGAGTTTTTTTCGGTATTTGTACAATAGCGCCCTCTGGTTTTAGGGATAGAATAAAAAAATAACGCCAAAACCCTTTCCATACTCGATAATTAAATCCTATATATCCGATATAAAAATTTTTATCTAAGTCGGATGAGCGGTTTTTGAGTGTTTCCCGATTTCTTAAGGGATTTGTAATACGGCACCATCTGGTGTTGAAGATAGCGCAGAAAAAAGTCTAAGGTACCCACCGTATCCGAAAACTCATATGTAAAAATTTCACGCAAGTCGGATGTACAGCTAGGAGTTTTTCGAGATTTGTAAAACATTTGTACTGCAGTGCCCTCTGATGTTCTATATAGAAAAAATAGATAAGTCATAAAAACTACCGTACCCGAAAACCCCTAAATACAAATTTTCATGTAAATCGAATGAATGGTTTCGGAGATAAGCTATAATAACAAAATTCGTGGAATCCGATTACAGCGCCACCTACCGGGTCCAATTGTGAATCTGAACCATCCAGGGATCCACTCAAACACACACAAAAAATTTCATCAAAATCAGTGTAGCCGTTAAGGAACAGTTTAATGACATACACACGTACAAATTGGACAACAAGCAAAAAAGAACCAGAACCCTTGCCGTACTCGAAAATCGCTATTTACAGTTTTTCATCCAAATCGGATGAGCAGTTTTGGAGTTTTTCACGATTTCCTAATATTTGTACAAAAGAGCCCTCTGGATTTCAAGACAGCACAAAAAAGATAAGACCAAAAAACTCACCGTATCAGAAAACCTCTACATGAAAAATTTCAGGCAAATCGGATGAACGGTTTTACACTTTTTGAAAATATTTGTACTGCAGCGCCCTCTGGTGTTCAAGATAGAACCTAGTTTATAAGTCATGAAAACTCACCGTTTCCGAAAACCTCTTTATACCAATTTTCATGCAAATCGTATAAGAGACTTAGGAGTTTTTTGACTTTTTTAAAATATTTGTACTACAGCGCCCTCTGGTGTTCAGGATAGAACTCACCGTATCCGAAAACCTCTACATACCAATTTTCATTTAAATCGGATAAACGGTGTTCGCTCAACAAATCGAATAAACAAAACAATTAAAAAAATTACAAACTTTATTCAAACTATTACAAACTTTATTCAAACTATTATAAACTTTATTCAAACTATTATTTAAATTCAAGACACAACCACGACCATCAAATCAAACGATTAAAAAGCGACAGACTCAACAGCGGAGCAGAGTCCACTGTTTCACCGTCTTGTACATGCAGTACAAACAAAACAACGAAAACAACGCGATACAAAAAATCTTAGCGTACATTGTAGCTATGTAAATAAAAAACTGTCTGCTGCTAAGCGAGCAGTTGGAATATATAGCAAACAAAAAAATCCAAGTTTGCAGTTTTGGTGTGCCGTGTCTTGAATATGACTGGACAGCCATCTGAAACGAACGTTTCAAATAACTGACCAGTGTATAAAGAATTTAACTTAACTATTACGATATATTTTAGGGTTTATAAATTTATAAAGAATTTAACTTAAATATTACGATATATTTTAGGGTTCTCCTCGAACATTCCGCCCCCCAAGGAAAATAGTTCTTCAAATAGGAGAGTAGACCGAAAAGGTATCAATGAGTAGAAGTAAGGCCGATGGAGGTTATTGTTTTGTCGCCTGGTTGACTGTCTGCGCCTCGACTCGCAGCCGAAGTGCCATTACTTCCTTCATTAGCAACGTGCGGATCTAAATTCGGAAGAAAACCAATTTTTCTGATTGGTCGTTTAATAAATTTACCATTGCATTTTAGTGTGACCACGCGAACTAAGTCGTCCTTGCCGGGGTGAACTTCTGAAATTCGTGCTAAAGGCCATTTTCCAGGTGGGCATCTCTCATCATAAAGTAAGACCAGATCACCAATCTTTGCATTCGTGCGAGTAGTTGCCCATTTTGGTCTTGATTGTAGTCGGCTTAGGTATTCCGAATGCCATCTCGACCAAAAATGTTGTTTTATCTGTTCCAGCATTCGCCAGCGGTTGTTTCCGGTTGTTTTAAAATCTATTAGATTCTCATCTGGTATATTAATGGTAGGTTCACCAATTAGAAAATGAGCAGGTGTGAGTGCATCACAGTTTTCAACATCTTCGTTAAGTGGACTTAGTGGTCGTGAATTAAGGCAGGCTTCAATTTCAGCTAGCAGCGTAGCTAGTTCCTCATAATTTAGTACACGGTCTTCCATTATTCTTTTCAAATGATAATTGGTAGATTTCACTCCTGCCTCCACAAACCAGCAAATGCGGAGATGCGGGAGAAATAAAATTCCAGGTTGTACCTTCTTCCGCTAAAAGTGCTGTCAGATCCTTCGTGATTGACGAAGTATTTCGAGAATGCATTTTTTGCAATGCAGTATCAGCACCTACAAAGTTTGTACCGCAATCTGAATATATTTGAGTACATTTACCTCTTCTTGAGACAAATCCTCGAAAGGCAGCAAGGAAAGCTCCAGTTGAAAGACTTGATACGGCTTCTAAGTATATAGCTTTAGTTACCATACACAAGAATAAGCAGATGTATCCTTTTGAACTTTCCGAGTTTCAAAGTGATGACTGTCGAACATCAATGGGTCCAGCATCCACACCGCTATGGAGAAAGGGTCTAGCTGGCTTAAGTCGAATTGAAGGCAAATTTCCCATGAGCTGCTCAGCGGTTTTAGCGGTATACTTAAAACAGACCAAACAACGTTTCAAAATGTTTTGTGCGATGTGTCGAGCATTTGGTATCCAATATTTACAACGAACTAAATTCAACATCAATTGAATGCCTCCGTGTAATGTTCTAACATGAGCATCTGAAAAGATTAAGACAGTAAGTGGATTTTTATTAGATAAAAGAATAGGATGCTTCATAGTTGCCGGAATGTCTGCATATTTAAGTCTGCCACCAACTCGTAAAAGTCCGTTTTTGTCCAGGAAGGGGCATAGATTAGCAATAGCATGCCCTTTTGGCAGGCAGCCATTGGATATCTGCTCGATTTCTCTAGAAAAATCTATGCGTTAAAATATCAGAATAAGGCGATGTGTTGCCAATTGTATCTCTTGAAATAAGATATGTCCCGTACGGCGGTCACTCTTGTTTCTAGAGTTATGACAAAATTGAAGTAAATAACTTGTTATTAGAAGCGTTTTTCTTAATGTGGAATAGTTTATTAATATATCTTGATACGACTCCGAAACCAAATTTGATGCTTGAACGAATCGTCGCTCCTCTAAAGATGTTTTGCTGCTGGATCAATATCGAACGGCCAAGAGGCAGGAAGATCTCTCAGCCAAAGAGGGCCACCATAGTTCATGGTTAACTAGATCTTGTGGCATAACACCTTTTGTTGCGCAGTCAGCAGGATTGTCCTTTGTAGGTACGTAACGCCACTGACTTATGGATGTCAAACGTTGAATTTCAGCTACACTATTAGCCACATAAACGGTCCAGCGTATTGGTTGTGATCTAATCCAAGCTAATACAATTGTACTGTCACTCCATAGAACTACCTCATCTATGGATCCCTCGAGTGATTCCGATACTCTGTTAATTAGTTTTGCTAAGAGTTGCTGCACATAATTCAAGTTTTGGTATTGATAGTGTTTTAAGTGGAGCAACCTTGGTTTTTGCTTGTAATAACTGTATAATGATGTCTCCATTCTCAATGATAGTTCTTGAATAAACTACTGCAGCAAATCCTAATTGTGAAGCATCACCAAATCCATGTAATGAACATTTTCTCCATTTTGAAATACCAATATATCTATGAATCTGCACCTCTTCCAAGCACTTTAGTGTATTTCGATATTCAAGCCACTCCAACCGTATATCGTCTGGAAGCAAATCGTCCCACTTGATACCAGCAAGCCATAATTTCTGGAATAACAATTTAGCAAGAATTGTTGTTGGTGCTAGCCATCCTAACGGATCAAAGAGTTTCGATGCATCCGATAACAGGCTTCTCTTAGTAGGAGTAGATGATGTATCAAAGTTAACTATAAATGAAAAACAATCAGTATATGGTTTCCAATATAAGCCTAATGGTTTTATAATATTGTCTTGATTAAGATCAACAGAATCTGATGATTCTCTTAGTTCATGCGGAATTAATTGAAGCAAATCCATTGAATTTGAAGACCATTTACGCAAATTGAATCTGCCAGTGTTCAGTAACTGGGATAGTTCCTGTTGTAAAGCGAGGGCTGCTGGAACATCGTCAGTTCCAGTCATGATATCATCTACATATATATCAGTCAAGAGCTTGTCCGCTGCATCCGGATATCGAAGGTATTCGTCTTTGGCAAGCTGCTGAAGAGTTCGAAGTGATAGAAATGGTGCAGAAGTAGTTCCATAGGTCACAGTGTTCAATTTATAAATTTTAACTGGTTAATTTGTAGATTTTCTCCACAGAGTTTGCTGGTACCATTGATGTTCTGGTTTTAAAATGATCTGTCTGAACATTTTCTCAATGTCAGAATTAAAGCTATTTTGTGTCTGCGCCAACGCAGAATTATTTGCGATAAATCACATTGAAGAGCAGGACCAACTGCTAATTCTTCATTCAATGACCTCTGATTACAAAATTTACTTGAGCCGTCAAATACTACCCGAAGTTTTGTTGTTGTGCTACTTTATTTTACCACTCCGTGATGAGGAAGATAATATGCTTTCTTTTTTACGTCATGTGGGTACTCGCCCACTAGTTGCATGTGTCCAAGATGAAGGTAGTCATCCATAAATTTGCTATATTGCTCATAAAATTCGGGTTTTTTTTCAAAAGATTTTTAAATATTACGTAGCCTTATGCTAGCTCCAATATGAGAATATTCAAAGTCTGGAATTGATTTCCCTTCAATTTCAGCTTTAAATGGCAAAGAGACTATATAACGACCTGTATCATCTCTTTCATGATTTAAAACAAAGTATTTCTCGCAGGCTTAGCTTTAATTGCTCATCTATTTGGCAAAAGTGAGTGGTTATAGTAAACTCTTGATTTACAGTACTTTTTGGTCCTGATAATACCCAACCATAATGAGTTTCTTGGAAAAGTAATCCATTCTGATTTTTGTTTTGACCCTTTTTCAAGATTGAACAATATACATCAGCGCCCAATATAATATCGATTGGTCGTGATTTAAAATAATGAGGATCAGCAAGATTAAATGGTAAGCATCGTGGTATCGTTAATGGCGAAACGCTTTGATTTGTTAAATATGTTGATAAATTAGGCAAAACGAATGCTTCAACAGCGACAGAGAAGGCATCGTAGTTTGAATATAATCGCATGTAAGTGGACTTCCGTGCATAATTGATTTGGTTAGGATTAACCCCATGAATTTTGAGGTGAGTTGAATGACAGGGAAGTTTGTATGTTTGGACAAACTGTTCAGTAATAAATGATCCTTGAGAACCCTGGTCTAAAAGTGCTCTTGCAGATATTCTACCATTTGGGGTTTCAATTTCAAGCAAAATAGTTGCAAGTAAGATATTTGTTGAGTATTGCGGCTAATGCGCATCGAGAGTTGAAACATGATAATTTGGCAAACGACTGGGACTAGGCTTGGCTATGACATTTTTTGTGGTATCACTTGGAAAGTTATTGTGTAAGAGCGTGTGATGCTTCTGATGACACACTTGGCAAGTATAGCTTGATTTGCAATCACAAGCCTTATGTCCGCTACTTAAGCAATTAATGAAAATTGATAGGCTTTTCACGAACTTAATCTTATCTTCTGGTGAAGTTTTTTAAAATCGCTAGCTAAGCCGCTCCAGCGAAGAAAACATTAGATTCGGTACCCAGCGACGGTCAACGCAGAAGAGAACGACCGCATCTCCGTTGGAAGGAGCAAGTAGAGGACAACCTGACGAAACTTGGAGCTTTCAACTGGCGCCAGCAAGCGCAAAACAGAACTTTGATGAGCTTACCAACACTGCTAATGAAAGCTTATTTTAACACAGATGTCAGAACATATGCTATTGTTTGGACAACACTGCTTGACTTATGATTTTTTTTCTTGCTATTTAATGCATTTATATCAGAGTTGAAAACAGCAACAGCATTTGTCTCGTTTACTATTTAGTGTTTTCGTATAAAGAAGAAGTGTTGTTTACCTTGCGAGGGTTATACGTGATCGACACGGATTTATATATTTTAACATTGCTTGTGTTTAAATATTAATTTATTTTTACCATTTTACTGTAAGGAGTTTCATCAAAAACGATATATATTCTGTCTATTTTACAATTTTCATTGTTGTTGCTTTATTAGCTTAGTTTTTCCGATCATGCCTATAAGCAAAGCATTATCAAAAAAGCTTTTACAGGAACGTAAAACGAACGAACGAAAAATAAAGAAAAAGCTTTGTACTGCTTAATGCAGCGTGCATGAATAATTTTTTTGCAATTTTGTTAAATGATATTGAATCTAAAATTTTAATAATTTTTAAGGGTAGGTATTAAAAAATGAAGTATGCAATAGCTTAAATTAAAAATGAACCTTTGAATTAGTGAAAGAATTATTTAAATCAATCCAGTAGGACTCTCACTTCAAAATACATGATAAGCCTTTTATATAATCAGCCATATTATGAATAAAATTTCTCCCGGAATTGAAAATGGCAACTTTAATTTTTTAAAAAGGGACAATGCTTTTAAATGTTTTTTTTTCTTGTTTTTTTTAAATTTTCCAAAAATTCAGTGAACATTTCTATAAATACGGAAATTCCCTTTTTTAATTTCTGGCGAAATTTTATTGACAATGCTGCCGTCATAAGGAAGAGTCTAGCATGAAAATCAAAACTGATTTTATTGTAATTACTATATTTTTTATCCAACCTCTTTAGAATTTTAAAATAAAAGTCGTGAATTTCTGGCCTCAAGTCACAGACTAATATTTAACAGACATTGCTTCCAGCTGTGACTTTCCAATTTCCAGAGTCTCGGTGATTTGACGATAAAGACCAAAGCAGCGGACTGCAGAGCAGCGAAAAACTGCGAGGTTATGTTGCTAGAGTGCTACAAATTGTTGATAGAGCACAAGCTATCAATATCAATACTCTCAGCAATGTTGACGAGAAGCATTTTACAGATTTTTTTTCTTTAGAATTCTGAGCTGACGGCTGCCTTGCTTGTTTACTTTTTTTTGGCTGATTTTTGTTTCTGTTGTCGGCTAGGTTTTTTTTTGCTGCTGTTTGTTTGCCATTTTTTTGGGTGGATTTTGTCAATCGTCAAAAATGATATTTTTGCGATTTTGTCTATTTTGAGGATTGAAGTTATAGAAAAATGGCTGTAACTTCTTTATTTCTAGATAGATTCAAGTGCACCCAAGGACAAAATGTTGGCAAATTTTACCATCTTTAAAATGAATAAATTTTTAAATTTGTATTTTTTTTTTTTTACTAAATTTATTTATTTATTTCTATTTCAATGTTCAAACTATGCTAACTAAACTAAGAAAACTATCTAATAAATTGAATTTATTTTTTATGTTACAACTATGCTTACTAAACTAAGAAATCTATGCAAAAAAAGGGCACTTAAGGATTTTTGGAAAAAAAAGCAAGTTGCAACAGCTATAACTATTTTATCCGATTTTCGGTTTTTTTAATTTTTTGCACAAAATAGCTCGAAACTGTTCTTAGTGCATTTCTTGTTTGCATTTTAAAAAATTTTAATTTTTCGATTTTTGGGAATTTTTTTCGTAAAAATATTCAAACTCGAAATTTACAAAAAGGCTTGCTTCTAGCAAACAATTTCGTAGCGACCAAATTATTAAACGTAATCGCACCATTTTTTGTGTCTGTATTAGGTATAGTTTTAGAAAATATTTTCATTACATTTCATTCAATTTTTTTTTTTAGGTTGTATTTTTGCGATTTTTCTAATAGAACAAAAAATTTGGATTTTTCTAATAATCTAAAGAAATTTAATTGTTTTATGTTAAAACTATTTTGATTCTACATACATATATTTTATTTACATTCTAACAAAAGTATCTAATAAATTCAATTGGTCTAGTTGCCACCCAGGACATCGGCAGCTAGACCAACTACATTTTATTGTTATTGCTGTACACATCATAAGTTGAGATCGTTGCTGATCTAATTGGGTACAGTTAGCATTTTATGCATTTCTAAGTTTGTAGTTTCTGCAAACTGCAAATAGATTCTGCTTAGAATTTCCTTGGACTGTTGCTTTATATGCACCTGCGAAGCGATATTTCTTTCTCTTTATGTCTTAGTGCGATCGAGAAAGCGTCTTTTTGTGACTTCCGTGTTTTTTAGTGTTTTGCGAAATTTTTAAAAAATTATATTGCCGTTTTCAACGCGTGTGTTTTTAAAAATTACTTTGTGTTTTTTCCAATTTTAATAAATTGTACCAATCTGTTTTTTTCAAAACAACTCCAAACTTTGTAAAAAAATTAAAAAACAATATGTCACAGTAAGAGTGCTATGCAAAAAATTGCGACAATGTTCCAGACATTTTTTCTAGCCACATCCGAATGTTTCAGTTCCCATCGGATCCATTATTGCTGAAAAAATGGTGCGCAAATTTAAAAATCATGCATGTAGGGTATATAAATGCAAAAAGTAGAGTATGCAGTCGGCATTTCGACTCCTCTTGCATTGGAAGCAAAAAATTAAAAGAAGGTTCGATTCCCACCTTGAATCTTGGTAAGTAAAAAATACCTTTATGTTTTAAAAATACGCACACTTTTTTATTATAGACTATTTAAACTACATATTATGTCCTATTTCTTGAACTATTTTAAAATACTTTTTGGTGTATTGACACTTTAAAGTTAATTACAAGATTTCATTTTTAATAATTAAACTCATTTTCTAATTGGTTCTTTGAGCAAGCGAAGCATGGGGCATCTTTTTTGAAAAATTTTATCACGATCATAATTGTCGCGCGCTAATTGTTGTTATCTTAAACAGATCTCGTTGCAAACCAATATTCCAGATTCTCTTTTCTTTTGTGCTGATGTCGCCCTCACCTATGTTAACGCGTCAACAGCGAGAGCAGCTTGCTCCCCGAGGAACAACAAAATCTGAAGGCACTCCAAATTCTGCTAGCGGCAGCGTTGATCTGCTTGGTGTGCAACTCAGAGCCTTGGAAGAACGTTTGAAGGCAAACACAAGAGATGAACTGAGGCTCTCCGAGGAACGTCTACAACAGCACACCGATAAGCTCTTCAAATCACTCTTGACCGATTTTTCCACCAAATTCAGTAGCTTAGAAAGAGAGGTTGCGGCCACCAACGCTAAATTCTTTGAGAGTGACAATAAAATATCAGCGCTCCAAAACGACCTTAGTGCTCTTACAATTCGCTGCGACGAGCTTGCGGACCTTTTAAATAAAACTATCCACAACAACAACAACAACAACAACAACAACAACAACAACAACAACAACATCAACAATACCATAGATTACAGCTCAGACGCTGTTTTGTTTGGACTGCCGTTTTCTCAGGGAGAACATCTTAAGAGCAGTTTTAATCTTATTTGCCGATCTATTGATTTTCAATCACCGCAAATAAAAGATATTTTCCGGGTGAAGGCTAAGGCAAATATCTCGAACCCTTTGGTGATTGTGAAGTTCTACACCAACTCCGATCGGAATCGAACTCTAAAGGCTTTTGGGGAGTATCGCAGGCGTACAAAAAAAGCAGTTAATATTCGTAATGCTGGACTTGAATCGGATGGCAATGTATTTCTGCATGAAAGCCTTCCTGTCGAAGCCCGCAACATTCTTCAAGCAGCGATTGCCTGCAAACGGGCAAAAATCATCTACAACGCCTTTTCTTTTCGTGGTTCAATCTTCATCAGACTGCAGAAGGATGGTGAGAGAATCAAAATTAATTCCATCGATGAACTGCACAGCCACGCAAGTGATGCCGAAGGTGGCGATATTTTATTATAATAGTATTATATATGCTCTTTTTTCTATTTCTTTATGCTCTGTCTATATAACCTATTACTTTAATAAATTTCTCAATCCTTCTTTCTCTTCACTTCTAACCTTTTGTTTTTTCTCTTCTAACTTAAATGCTTGTTGTGCCTTTATATGTTTAGTTTTTCATGTCAGTATTAAATAACACTCTTTTTAGCACTGAAGAAAATCATAAAGCTATGATTGGTGTTCTTTGCAAGCAACGCTCTGGCCTAAAGATCGTACACTTTAACGCAAGAAGTCTTAATGATTTTAAGATGGACTGCGCTAAATATGTTTTTGAAAACTCTTCCGTTGACATTATTTGCGTGTCAGAAACCTGGTTTCACGAAGATATAAGCGATTCTTTGTTGAATATAAAAAATTTTAATCTATTTCGACACGACAGAACTAATAAAAAAGGCGGTGGCGTTGCAATCTATTGCAAAAAACATCTCAACGTAAAAGTGATAGGTAAATCAAGTGGTTCAGATATTGAATATCTGAATGTTGAAATTTTTAATAATAATACGAAAGTTTTTCTCTCGTGTGTGTACAACCCTAACCGTAACTGCAGCTTAGAACCTCTTCTCTCCGCTATATCTTCCCTTGCCATAGATTTCCAGCATTTCATCTTGTGTGGGGATTTTAACTTAAATATTCTTGTAAATGATAATCTTTGTTTGAATTTTATAGATAATTTGGCTCAAGTAGGTCTTCATGTTGTTAACAACACTACTCCTACGAGATTTGTCAATAATGCATGTCCAAGTTTACTTGATGTTTTTGTTGTCTCAGATATATCATTAGTATTGCTTTTCGACCAACTATCATTTGTGTCAGACCATGATCTTATTTTCTGTACATTTGACATTAATCTCTCAGTAGAAGCTATTGATGCCACTTTTTCCTATCGAAATTTCAAGTCTATTGATTATGAATCCCTTTATATTGATTTGTGTCATATTAATTGGAGTGATTGTTGGTATCTTAGCTCGGTAGACGACAAGTTAGAATTTTTTATAAATAAAATATCCGATCTCTTTGAAAAGCATGTTCCTCTTTCCACTTGCCGTATCAAAAACATTTCTTGCCCCTGGTTCACGTCCTCTGTTCGAATGGCATTAAAAAAGCGCAGCAAAACCTACAGCAGATGGAAGCGAAATCCTTCTGCACTGAACTGGGAGGTATATAAAATAGCAAGAAATGAAGCCACTTCAGCCGTCAGACTATCAAAAAAAACTTTTTATCTGTCCAAGCTAAGTTCCTCACTACCTTCGAAACAGTTGTGGAATAATCTAAAAAGCATCGGTATTTCCAATAAAGTGATTGATTCTACCCAAATAGATCCCAATATTCTAAACGATTTCTTTATCTCAAGCTCGGAGCCCAATGAATCCTTCAACGCGGCCAATTACGCAAGATCTGCTTCTGACTTCCCGACAGAGTTCAATTTTATGGCGGTAAGTGAACCAGATGTGGAGCGCTCTATAGCTAAAATAAAGTCAAATGCTACAGGTGAAGATGAAATCTCCATTAAGTTTCTGAAACTCTTACTTCCACATGTGCTCAGCCCGCTAGCACACACAATAAACCACAGCTTTACAACCTCGTGTTACCCTTCAATCTGGAAGGTAGCAACTATTATTCCAATTGCTAAAAAACCCAATGCTAGCGAGCCAGCTGACTTTAGACCCATAAGTATGCTGTCATCAATCTCAAAGGTTTGTGAATCTATAATGGCGGAGCAGATTTCGAACCACATATATTCATTCGATCTTATGTCAGATCATCAGTCGGGTTTTCGACCTGGCCACAGCTGTTCTACTGCTATCGTAAAAATATTGGATGATGTTAGAATATCATACGATAAGGGACATGTCACTCTGCTCTGCCTTCTAGACTTCTCCAAAGCCTTCGATACCGTGAACCATAATATACTTTGTACTAAACTCAAGTATAACTTTGGATTTTCTAATAATTCAGTTCGACTTTTATATAGTTATCTAAGCGGCAGAAGACAGAGAGTGAAAGTAGGCAATAATTTTTCATCGTATATGAATATATCTAATGGAGTTCCTCAGGGCTCGGTTCTTGGCCCTCTTCTTTTTACTATGTTCCTGAATGACATTTTCGACAAGTGCAACAACGTCACAATGCATGCATATGCTGACGATCTTCAGCTGTATTTGTCCAGACCTGTTGGGTTAATAGAAGACTTATGTGTTAGATTAAATGAAGACTTGAACATTGTAACGGAATGGGCTTGTACTAATCAACTCAAACTAAACCCCCTTAAGTCGTACGTCTTACCGATCTCTAAAACTGCCTTATCAAATCTCGATCTTCCCCCAATTTTTCTCAGCGACAGTGACTTAAAAGTTGTAACAAAGGCAACCAATCTTGGTTTCCGGATAAATTCTTCTCTTTCTTGTGAAGATCACATTAATTCTTGTGTGAGTAAGATCTATTTCGTCTTAAGAAACCTGAGAAAGACTGCGGCATTTATTCCCACCGAAACGAGACGCAAACTATTCTTGCAGTTACTGTTGCCCATTATAACTTACTCGGAAGTTGTTTATAGCAATCTTGATTCACGATCATCTCACAAGCTCCTAGTTGCTCTTAATAATGCCGCCCGTTATGTCTATGGATTAAAGAAGTTTAGCCATGTGTCTCTTTTCAGGACAAAATTACTTGGTTGTTGCCCATTTCGCTGCCTTGAAGCGAGAAATTGTTTATTTTTGCATAAGATTTTATACTCGCGCTGCCCACACTATCTTTTTGAAAAAATTCAGTTCTGCAGGTCAAGCCGCAGTATGAACCTCTTGATCCCAAATTACTGTTACACAAACTCAAGCAGGCTTTTCTTCGTCAGTGCAATAAGACTGTGGAATTCTTTGCCGAACAGCATTAAAGCTGTTTCCAACCATAGTGCCTTCAAGCGTTTAATTTTTGAACATTTCTCCTAACTCTTTTCTGTATCTTTTCGCTCCCTACTTTCTCCTATTTTCGCTTCTATATAACTTATTTTAAATATGTTAAGTCCTCCTTCAAATTCATTCTACATCATTTGTTGTTATTTCCTCTTATTATTTTTATCTGATTTTTTATAATTTAAACTCACTTTATTTACTTATTTTTATTGATTTATATAATTTATAAAATAAGATAGTTGATCATTATTAAATCTAATTGTTATTTATCTTTTTTTGCGGCATTCAAAAGAAATAATTCTTATATGCCAACATATTTTGAACAATAAATCTAAATCTAATCTAATCTAATCTAAATCAGATTTCAACAATGGGTTGACCGATTTTAAAATTTTTTTCATGAACAGTTTTTTGCTTCTTAAACTAAAGTAGGACGAAGCACAAATTTTATTAACTCAGAAAATTTGACTGAAATCAAATTCATATATATATAATTAAATAAATGAAAGTATTAAATTCAAAATGTGATTTTTTTAAGATAAAAAGAGAAAATGATTTTATTCTACTTGAAGATGGAAAAGTTCCAACATTTTCAAGCTAATTTAAAAAAGTTTGCTTAACCGTTGTGTCGATCGTAGAGCCCACGGGTACATTTGCAACTTTAATTTTCCTGTATCTTCCAAACGGTTAGTCCGATTGACCTGAAATTTCATGATATCCTCAACCATACACTTTTGCATCATGTGGAAAAGTTTCATCAAGATTGGAGCAGCAGTTCAGTCGATACAGCCCAAATTCAAGTTAGTGGAATGGCGTCGACTGCTGATGTACCCGGGTACTTGTATGAAAATTCATACAAATATATAGAAATAAATGGCAAAGTTCACTTTATATTGCTATATCTTCCAAGCGGCTGGTCCAATCTTGATGAAACTTCGTATCATAGCTTGGAAATATGTAATTGATATTGGTGTGAAATTTCAGGTCAATTGGACCAACCGTTTGGAAAATATAACCCAGTTACTAGAAAATGACCTAGCGTCAACAGCTGATGTTCTATGAAAATTCATACAAATATATAGAAATAAATGGAAATATTTAGTTTATTTTATGGAAATTTGTTTATTTATTTATAGAAAATCATTCTAATGAAAGTAAAAAATATATTTTATGAATTTTAGCAGCATCTGAGGCATTGTGGATGATCCTTCGAGTGCTCTGCGCACACAGGCTTATTACAAATTGCACCATCCATTTTATTTTCACTTTTTATATATTTGCCGCACAAAATAAATTTTTAGGTCTTTACACTTCAAAAATCGCACATAAACTGACTTATGCATACAAAACTACTCAAAACGAAACCTGCGCAAAAAATCATGTTTCTGCCTGCAAAACTGGTTGTGCAAGGGTAGGTAGGCAAGATATTCCCAAATACCCTTTTGTTCCTGTTAGTAGACATGTTTTCCTACACATTCCAAAAAAAAAATGTTTACATTGAACAAATATTTTATGAGTTATAATTATTCTGCGCAGGTACTAAAAATAGCACTATGAGCAAGAGGGGTTGATTTTCAGTTCAAATATAACGGAATTTTGCGAATGAAAATTCAATGTTAATTATTTTTCTTGGTAAAAAGGGATCAAATTACAAGGATTAAAAAAGAATTTGGAAATTGTTAAATTTTTATGGATTTTGGCAATTCCCATTTTTGGTAAAAATGGATTATTTAGGTACCAAATTTTTTTTTTCCCAAATTATGATAAAAGTTTTGTTAACTAGACAATATTTCCAATAAATAAAAAAAAAAAAACCAGAAAATTACAAGAATCCAGGTAGTAGTTAATATTTGTATATCAAAAGCAACTATCTGCCATACAAAACGTATGAAGTACCCGGGTACATCTACTGTCGATGTGGATAAAACCCAACAGCTGTTGACACAACGGTTAGTTAATGAAAAATTTTTGTAACCAAATAAAAGTTTAATTTTGCTTATAAAAGTCATAATCATTATATTGAAATTTAACTGCAAGAAGTTTGTATGTTTGGTATATTAAGGAAGTATTTTCAATTGTGGATTTCAATGCTGAAAAAGTTCCTGATATCCGGAAAAATATGCATTTTTTGATATAATACCTAGAACGAATTTAATAAAAAAATGTAGAAAATTAGGTTGAGGTTTTTTATGCAATATCTAAGCTTATTGTACCCAAAACATTTGAGAAAGCATTCGTTTGAATAGATTTTTGTAAAAATTAACTTCTAAAGTCAATAGAAATTATTGAAAAAACTTTTAATCTTTCATACCTATTTTACCTTTCAAACTAATATTGTTGTATTAGTCAAAATTAATTTGATACAAAAATTCAATAAATTTTTGGTTATGGTGAATTAAAAACATGCATATTCACAAATAGTCTTAAAAACGAGGTTGTTTAAAAAATGTCCATATCCTTGCTTGCAGTTTTTTACTGGTATTTACTTATATATTTTTTATCAAAAGCCCCTCGCCTCCCCTAAGATAAATCCTGAATACGGGCCTGCCTCATGTCATAGTGTTGCAGTAGCGTCTCATGTATTCATAGAATAGGGTAGGCGGAGACTCAAGAGAATTTTAAACAGGAAATGAGTGTTATTAATGTAGATAATAAAAAAAAAATTTTTTTTTGTAATTACACGAAGTACATATCTAAATTTTTGTATGCAACTATTTCACGGTACTCTTTCTGCTTCTATGTTCTCTGCTACTGTAATTTTAAGGTCACGACGATGACAATATATATTTGCCGCAATTGAAGTGCGAGCTGCAGGAGTCCATTAGAAGGTGCGATATTGCTGGATGCGACAACGACTCACGAGTTGGGAAAATATACTCGTTCCCAAACTGCCCAATTCGGCTCCAAGCTTGGGTCGAGGCTTGTGGCTTGCAAAATAGCCTGAAAAAAAAATTGCACATATGTGGTAGCCATTTCAAGCCGGCGGATATCCAACAAAATAGGCTTAAGGGCACTGCTTTTCCAATTTACGGAATATCCGAAAACTCCGAGCCCTTAAGCATTGAAAATGTAAATATTTTTGAAGAAGTGCTACAAGAGCGTGAAGAAAATGTGTGCGCCAATTGTTTTAAATTCTGCAAGCTTGCCGACTATCACCGCAAGAACTACGTGGCACTGCAGAAAGAGCTGAAGGAAAAGGACGCTTCACATTTGAAAGCACAAGAAGATCTTGTGAGCAAAATAAAGGCGCTTGAGCTGAATATACAAAAGCTAGAAGAGTCTGCGATACAAAACGCAGTTACTTCCGGTTCAACTAATCGGAAAATATTTGCGAACATGATTTCTAAGGATGGTAAAATCAGGCAATATTCAAGCGAGGAACGCGAAATGGCGCAATCCTTGAATTACTATTCATCCAGAGCCTATCGTTTTTTGAAGTTCAACCTTGAATTTAATCTCCCGAACATCAGCACCCTTTGGAAATGGCGGCCAATAAAAATCGTTATGCCAGGTATAGTGTAATGAAATGGATATGGAGAAACATTTCACGAAATTAGCTGCCAGCATGAGCGAGCAGTCCCGAAATTGTGTGCTACTGTTTGACGAAGTTCTGCTCAGGAAAGAGCTGGAATATAATGCGACTGCGGATCACATCGATGGATTCGTTGACATGGGTGAGAGTGGCCGCAAGAAGGAACTTGCCAGTTCACTGCAGGCATTTATGGTGAGGGGGTTGATGGACAACTGGAAGTACGTCCATAGCTTTTATTGCTCAGAGCATGGAATGGATGGTACGTTGTTTACTATTATATTGATTTGTTAATCTTCCCCAAATCCTTATCTTTATGTACCAAATAATTTTTTTTACGATTTCTTTGTTTTGTTTAATTTTCTTCATTTTAGGTGCCACCTTGCATACTACCTTGTTGGAGGTAATACTATCTATTTTGAATTGTGGCTTTAACTTAAAAGCCATTATAGCTGACCAAGGTTCAGCAAATGTGTTGTGTGTCAACATGCTAACAAGGGATTTAAAAGACCAATATTTTGAATTTCTAGGACATAAGATTTATGTTCTGTATGACTATTGTCATTTGTTTAAAAGCATTAGGAACACATTGCTCGCAAATAATATAATGACTGAAAAAGGGGTGGCTAGTTGGGACGTACTGAGAGAGGTTTACAAAATCGATCAGTCAAGTACCCTCCGAATGTTGCCGAAAATTTCGGATAGACACATTTATCCGAAATTATTCGACAAAATGAGGGTAGGACTTGCAACTCAGGTACTTAGCAATGCAGTTGCTGCAGCTATTCGACAATGCATCGACAGAAATCTTTTTTCAAATGATGTCAATAGGGCGAATGCTGAAGCAACTATGCATTTTATTCTGAGATGCAATGATGGATTCGATTATTGCGATAGCAAAAATCTTTCCGATAAAAACCCAAATAGGCGTCCAGTCACTAGAGACTGCAATAAGATCTTGCAAATGAAGGAATTCATTTCTTATCTGGATACATTGAAGCTTCCAAGTAAGAGCAAAGGCAAAAACAAATGCATCGCAGGTCTTGCTCATACCTTAAAGGCTATGATTTCATTGGTTAATGATCTCTTCCAAGATCCAAATGTTAAATTTGTGATGCTTGGAAGATTGAATCAAGACAGTATTGAAAATTTTTTTGCCGTGCTTAGATCGCAACTAGGCAACAACAACGAGCCATCCGTGAGAGAAGTGCAATACCTCTCTGCAAGAATTTTGTCAATGAAGCTCATGACACATAAGTTTCATTCTCCCAATTCGAATTGTGAGAACGATAATGATCTTATGCTGGAATGGAACTTCACTCCGTCCGATGAAGGTTCACCTTCAATCCAATGGGGTCCGTCCGTGCAAATAGAAGAAATAACAGAAGAATTAGAGGAAACTTCTGAGCCCACTTCCTTAAGCCCGTTGGAAACAGCAGTGGGTCGATATTTTGTTGGGTACGGTTTAAGGGCAAAATTTGAAAAAAAGGTTAGGTGCGAAAGCTGCCATGAAGATCTTCTGAAGTTCGAAAAGTTTTCTTTTGACTCAGAATCTTTCATTGGCAGCAAAAATTTTAGTGACAGTCGGCTTCTTTTGAAAAATCCGTCCGATGACTTTTTCGAAATTTGCACACAACATTTTTCGATATACAAGGGTATATTCGATACAAGTTGTCACGAGTCCGGTTTGAAGAAGCACATCATCAAGTCCTGTATTGCACACTCAAATCGTTCAACTCCAGCGTGGTTCGACGAAAATGGTAGTTGTTTTGAGCACAGGCAAATCATGCTAGATTTTTTAATAACCGTTTTGATTCGAAAGAACTCAAAATGGTTAAAAGAAAAACTAGTGTCGGAAGAATTGAAAAAGAAGAAAATCCGATCGAATGAAAAACAAGGAAAAGCCAATGCAAAGATGCAAAGGCTTACCAAACCATAAACAGTACGTTTGTCCGTCTGAAAGTCTGTCTGCTGGTCTGTCTGTCAATTCTTCCTTCAAATTTTTTAAAGAAGCCGTCTGTCACTTTGTCCGTTTGTCCTTGCCTCTTTTTGTCTGCTAGCTTGTTACAATGCCAGTCCGAATAAATCTCTTGCCGGAAATCTGAGTTGTTGCCTAAGTTCATCTGTCCGAAGTCCATAGTCCGTATGATTTGTTGTTTTGAAGAATATTTCTGATATCACCGTAATTAAATCCATTGGTCGACCTCTCAGTACTGTACAATTTGCCACTGAATGGACCGAATATTTTCAGAAACAATGTGTTCCTCATGCTTTTTTTCACGCTAAACCAAACATAAACATGCACACAAAACCTGCAGTTTTATAATTTTTTTTTATTTCTTTGTCTCAACAAAGAAATTAATTTTGATGAAGTAATTATTATATAATTAATGGAATTTCATATAATGAATTTAATATTATATGACTAATTTATTCTTATATAATAATTGTAACACCGCCATTGCCGGTCCCAAGCCCGGATGTGAAAGTGTGGAGGGTTGCGTGAGGTTGGTAGCCTCACCGTAAAATAACCGTAAAACGGAAATCTCCGCTCTATTCTCTGATTAAGGGAGATATTTATTCCTCAAAATTATTTTCGTTATTTGTATCAAGGAATAAAAAATATTATATAATCATATCTACGTTTACCTGCAGTGCACAGTGTTTGTGTTTGTTTTTTAAAACATTGGCCCGCGTTTAAAGTTTCTTGGGCACCGCTGATGTACATTCATGTGGATGGCACGTTTGTTTTTTTAAATAAATCACACTCTCAGAAAAAAAATCTTTATTTTAACGAAAATTGTTGATTTTTTAAAATATCACAAAATTAATGTCAAAACCCGTTTAATATAAAATGTATTTTAAGTATGCATTCAACAAACAAATTCATTGTCAAAATGTAAAATTTAATGTTATCAATTGAAATACAAATTCAAAATTTTAATAAAAAAAATTATTGTTGTGTATATAAAATCACAGAAGAAAAAGAAAAAAATTAATTCCTAAAATATAAAATTCACTCACTGTATATAAACTCACTATATAAATTAAATGAGTTAACATAAAATCTCAATGTCCAAAAAGACAAAACAAATTTTTAAATAATAAACTTTAATTTCTCCATTTGAAGTAGGAATTAAAAAATTTTAATATAAAAACTGTCATATATTTAAGCTAAGTACCTGTCGAACAGGAAAACAAAATCAATTGTACGAAAAATCTCATTTCACCATTTGAAATAGAAATTTAAAAATTTTCATATAAAAAATAATGTCATATTTATAAAGTTACTGGCAAAAACAAAAAAAATAATCGTCAAAAAATTTAATATTTCCATTTCAATAAAATAAAACTTTATAAATAGAAATTCAATCTTTTTCTTCTGTTTTTGCAATAATGTTTTAGAATGGAAGAAAGTCTTGTACTGTTGGCATGTATATTTTAGAGGCAACAAAGTAAGTATGTACAGTAGAGTGGTCAAATGACAGAGGTCAGATGTGAATGAAAAAATAGTTTTAACATAAAACAATTAAATTTCTTTAGATTATTAGAAAAATCCAAATTTTTTGTTCTATTAGAAAAATCGCAAAAATACAACCTCAAAAAAAAATTGAATGAAATGTAATGAAAATATTTTCTAAAACTATACCTAATACAGACACAAAAAATGGTGCGATTACGTTTAATAATTTGGTCGCTACGAAATTGTTTGCTAGAAGCAAGCCTTTTTGTAAATTTCGAGTTTGAATATTTTTACGAAAAAAATTCCCAAAAATCGAAAAATTAAAATTTTTTAAAATGCAAACAAGAAATGCACTAAGAACAGTTTCGAGCTATTTTGTGCAAAAAATTAAAAAAACCGAAAATCGGATAAAATAGTTATAGCTGCTGCAACTTGCTTTTTTTTCCAAAATTCCTTAAGTGCCCTTTTTTTGCATAGATTTCTTAGTTTAGTAAGCATAGTTGTAACATAAAAAATAAATTCAATTTATTAGATAGTTTTCTTAGTTTAGTTAGCATAGTTTGAACATTGAAATAGAAATAAATAAATAAATTTAGTAAAAAAAAAAAATACAAATTTAAAAATTTATTCATTTTAAAGATGGTAAAATTTGCCAACATTTTGTCCTTGGGTGCACTTGAATCTATCTAGAAATAAAGAAGTTACAGCCATTTTTCTATAACTTCAATCCTCAAAATAGACAAAATCGCAAAAATATCATTTTTGACGATTGACAAAATCCACCCAAAAAAATGGCAAACAAACAGCAGCAAAAAAAAAAACCTAGCCGACAGCAGAAACAAAAATCAGCCAAAAAAAGTAAACAAGCAAGGCAGCCGTCAGCTCAGAATTCTAAAGAAAAAAATCTGTAAAATGCTTCTCGTCAACATTGCTGAGAGTATTGATATTGATAGCTTGTGCTCTATCAACAATTTGTAGCACTCTATCAACAAACTCTAGCAACATAACCTCGCAGTTTTTCGCTGCTCTGCAGTCCGCTGCTTTGGTCTTTATCGTCAAATCACCGAGACTCTGGAAATTGGAAAGTCACAGCTGGAAGCAATGTCTGTTAAATATTAGTCTGTGCTCAAGTCTAAATATTTTTACCTTAATTCTACACAAATTTTAGGTATCATTCCAGGATAAAATGCAGTATCTACAGAAGCAGAGTCAAAAATGCCGTATCTACATGTAGATGCCGCACTTTGACTCTGTTTTTTATTGTTTTTCATAAACAACATTTTTTTTTGAGTCATACAAAATAAAGTTTGCGTCAAAGAAATTTTTTTCATTAATTGATTGTAAATAAATATTATACATTCGGTTTTCCCCTTATAATATGGATCCTTTATATTAGTTAAATGGGTTTGATGACATTTTAAATAAAAATAAGCAAACTGTTTTCTTTATAGATGCAAAAAGTAATGTAGGTACGGCTTTTTAAAATTTTTCAATTACCTGAATTTAAAGAAGAAGCAAGCCAAAAGCGGCAACTACAGTATCTTATGCCACAGTTTTTGCATTATTGGTAAGTTCATTAAAAAACCTTTATAATTAATACTGTGCGGGGTTTAACTATCCTGACAAACTAAATTTCTATAATTATTTCTCCCTTGCTCATGATATATTCATTTTTTATTTTTAGGCATATTCGTGAGAAATTTGAAAAGTGTAGATGCAGCTCTCTTCCTTATGACGGCAGAATAGGGCTGAATAGTATAGTGTATAGATCAGCTACGAACATAATTAGCTCGCGAGCTAAAAACTTTTTCAAAAATGTATACGTATATAAACTCTTTCGTTGCAAGAAAGCTTTCAGTCTGCAGGCAGACTCGAAGCATGACCCTACCTATTTGTTCGCTTTATTTCAATATTATAATGTAGTGTTTGTACACCGTAAAGAATGAAATAAAGAAGCGATTCTTAGTTCTGTTATATATGTTTACATTTGATACTTAGTATTATGCGGATGTGAGTATACAAGTTTACATGAGATTTGTACTACAGCGCCCTTTTTGGTTAAAGATGGATCAAAATAAGAAGCACAAAGGACACTCACCGTATGCAAAAACTTCTATATACAAATTTTTATGTTAATCGAATGAGTAGTTTAGGTAGTTTTTCGCAGTTTTGTAAAATATTTTACCGCAGCGCCCTCTGGTGTTAAACCCATTTTCTTATCGTAAAAAGTTTTCTTGGGCAGAGACGAACACAGCAAATAAAAGACTGCTCAAATCAGATGATCCGTTCTCGAGTTATGCGCAGTCTCACTTATGCCACTCTGTTTTATATGTATACATAATAGCTGCGTTTTTTTCTAAGCAAGTTGTAAAAAACGACCTCTTAAATAATAAACAAAATAAATAATAAATCGAAATTGTAATTGGATGGAAAATTTTAAAACAACTGCCAATATCATGTATTGTTTAAGCGAGTATAAAGCGACTTTCATACAATAAGCGGTCTCTTTTTCAACTCGCTTAAAAAAACACAGCTAATATATGTAGATAATAATATATATAATAATATATGCAAAAAAATTATAATAATATATATTTATTCTATTTATTATATTTCTTATTATTTTTGTCTTATTTTTTTTGCGTCTATTTCTTATTATTTTTGTACATAAAGTTTTCAGAAAGCTTTCAAAATGCTTCAACGTGCCATTTCTTTCAGTGAGATGCTTTAAACGTTACACATACAAGCAAGTTTAAGTTGTGCGCTTGTGGTCATCACTGGTATAGATATAGATGTTATTTAAACTGTTAAGACCATCTTTTTGTTGTTTCAAAAAGAGATCTCTAGTATTCGATGTTAATAAAACTAACGTATAGTTTTGTCATAAGTATTTTTGTCTGGTTTGAGATTTCTTATCAGCTGTTATTATGACAGTTCTCATTAAATCAACTCACAACTAAGACTTGTCCAAAAAGCGAAACTATCTTTTTTTTAGCGAAATTTATTTATTAGTACCCGTAATAAGAGAAAAATAAATCACGTGTCTACGATTTATTGTCGGTTGTTTTTAAATGAGCCAACATGCCGTTTTAACGTGTTTCTTCCAATAACCGAAATATAATAAAATAGGCAATCTTATCAGTTATCGAAGCACTTCAAAGAAACACAATGGATGCCTGAGCCATATCGGTCCATCGATCATGTGTTACATAAATGATCGGTCCGTGTATTAATTGTTAAAAAATGTTTGCTCCTCTAAAGCCATCATCATGAAATCATGAAATGTGTTGGCTTGCCTTAGCCTCAATCTTTTACAATTAAGAAGTACTAAACAATTTTCCTAGAAAATTGGGATTGCATTCAGTTCATTTATTTCTTTAAAATCATACGTTTATATTGTACGGCTGCAACACGTGTACGACTTGTGTTCTTACCTCTGAAAACTCTTTTAAAAATTATATTGTGAACGAAGTAGGAGTCATATCCATAAAACTATTTTATAAGTGGCTGTTGTTAGCAACTCAAATACAGTGGCTCAAAAACAAGTTGGACACACGAATTATAAAAATATAAAGTTAAAATTTTATCGGCTAGCCTTTGTTATTCTTTACTTTCATTCGTTTTAGCATTGACTACGCTAATTTCCTGCAGACCAGGTAATCGAAAGGGTTAAAAAGGACGAGCACGAGTTGAGGTCTTTACATCACTAACTTGCCTGAAACGTTCCAATTTATCGATTAGATCCACTATAGCTGTGCGAGAAAGCGTTTGATGATTGCCAAAAACAGTACAAACTTTACGAATCGTGTTTACGATATTTTCGACGTTTTTGTAGAAAATTTTCAATGTTTAAATGTATTGTGCGAGTGCAGATCCATATCTGAAAATCTCCAAGTATGACAGTTGTATGTTATCATGTTAAAAAATATGGGAAATTTAAAATGACAACTCTTGTTGAAAGATCCTATATTTTAGACCAATCTTTCTTACGCATAGTTTTCAAATCCTTTTTGTTACTAATGGTACAAGTTTTAAACTGATTTCCCAAGTAAGCCCATAAATGTTCAATTACGTTAAAATCGGTTCATTTTGGAGGAGGTTCAAGCACTTATGGGCAATAATATAAAAGCTATAAGTGCACATAAAGTGTCTTGTGCTTAGGGTCGTTATCTTGATAAAAATGAAAACTGCCTTTTATCCCACAGTTTCCAGCACTTTGCAAGTTTTCTTTTAAATGTTTATGTGTTGTTTATGATTCATAATGCCATCTACGAAGCACAAGTTTCCGGGTTCAGCGGCGCATATGCAGCCTCAGAATATTTCAGATCCGTCACCATTTTTAAAAGTTTGGCGCAAGTCCTTCTCCTTCAGCTATTCATTAGGCTTTCTCCGTACATAAGATTGCCCATACAGTCGAAATATATAATATTTTCTCTTATCCGAAAATTCAACAAGCCTCCAATACTCAAAATCTTTATCTTCATAGGTTTTTTGCAAAATGTATTCTCTTGTTCACCTTATTAATGAAAAGCTATTGCCTTACAACTCTTCCACTAAAATTGTTCTTTTGAAGTACATGTCTTATAGTTTCTTGATTTATAGTTTCTTGATTGCACATTCAGCTGTCATATACTATGAAAAACAGTTTTGGTCTTCAGGATTTATTTCTATTTACAACCGATTTGGCTTGTTTGAAGCGCTTGATGACATCGTGGACAGTAGGACAATATTTCACTGATCTTCCGAATAGGTTTTCCTTATTCATGGTAGTTAATAATAATATTTCTTACTTCGGTTGAGCTTTGTCCGTGTTGTCCACAAGCTTGTATTTAAAGTTGCTTAAACATAAATTTGCTTCGATCCTTGATTTCTGGGACGATCAAATTTTCATTCAGCCCAAGCTCCACAAATATAAAATTTTCAGCCGATAATGGTAAGGTCTGCCCCATTTGCTGTTGTTTAATGAAAACTCACTTCACATGGGAAAATATGGGTTTTTGAATCAAGTTTTGTAATTTTAAGCAAATTTAAATTACAATCGTTAGCATATAGAATTTTCTTGCCAGCTAGCCTTCAATTGTCGAAATTGGTTGAAAATGACAAAAGTTACAACTGTTTTAATTTGAAAAACTGCATTGACAGCTGACCGGCACCATTTTTTCAAATAATTTGATTTGTGTAGATAACTGTTATCTAAATTTTCATTGATTATTTCTCCTTTGACGCGTGCAATTCAATTGTGCAATTAGTATATGTGCAATTAGTCGGCCGTGGCGCAGAGGGTAGAGAGCAAGGCCCATGCGCCAGAGAACCCTGGTTCAGTTCCCACCTGACACAGACATTTTTTTCAATTGAATTAATTTTTCTGTTCGTCCGTCACCTCTCTGCAGACAATGGAAAACCTCAGAGAGTAAATACTGCCATGAAAAGCTTCTTGAGCACATAAGCCGTTCGGAGTCGGCATAAATCTTGTAAGCCTAGTTCTCGATAATTTGTGTTCAAACATTTCACAACACGCACAACACATTTGATCACAAGAAGCTCGTTCAAAGTCCTTTCAAGAGCTGAAATGATTACTTCATTTGTTTTTTTTATTTTTTGCGCAATTGCAAGCAATAAGTTGGCAAAGTTTTGTCGCAATCGGATGAACAGTACTGCAGCGGTGCAGTAAGCAATAAACATGAAAATTATACAAGAAATAATTTGGATATGGGTTCAAACTTTTTGTTTCAGCAGCTTTCCGTGTAACTAAATTCAATATTATGCATCTCAGTCATTTAAAAGTTCATCTATAGAGAATTCGTGTCATTGTCAGTCTGCATATTAACATCAATTCCCAGAATTTGTTGATTAAAATATCGTGCAGGACTTTGATATCCAAAGAAGAAAGGGGCAACATTTTAGAATATAATGGCAAGGAGTTACATTTTTCACAAATTAAAAAAAAAATTGGTCGTACACGTTGTGTAATTGTCTCCTTTTTAAAAAACCCGAAAATTTGCGACAAAAAATGCAAAACAGGTCGTACAGCTAAGCTCTCGGAGCGTGATAAGCGAATGATTATTAAGAAATTCAGAAATTCAACCATATCTTGTGCCCAACTTGCTAGCAATCAGTTTCGAAAATGACGATGTGGCTAGTCTTAAACAGTTCCGAAGCAATTGTTAGATCCATAATGAAGAAAGCTTCCTTTTTACTTACCCACCATAAGACGGCACGGCTTCAATTTGCATCAAATAATTTGGATACCAATTGAGACAATTGAGCTGCCGACTGAGAAAATGTGAGTGTGTTAGTAAAAAATGTGTGAGTGTATTGGGATTGTTAAGACAAATTGCCTGGTGTAGACGCTGGGTAAAGATACTTTGTTTAAAGTAGTACAGTTTGTTCTCTCATTCTGAGTTTGAGCTTTCTTCTGACTGTAATCAACATAGATTTTGCGAGAGTGCACAGTAGACATGGGTAACGCAGCGCCGCGTTGCGTTAATGAGTTGAAGCACTTCAATGCATTACTGCGTTGATACACTTGTTTTAATAAAACTAACGCAATAGCGCAGTAATGCAAATGACGCGCTCAAAGCAAAAGTAAAAAATAGTTATACAGCGAGCAAAAATTGCACATGTTGTACGGCGCATCGAGGATAGAAACAGAAAGTTGAAAGCGAACATTATTACTCTGTATAAATAAGGACAAGGGGTTGCAGGGAATATGCTTGGAGTGCATTTGACTGTTATTAATGTTTTGCCAATAATCTGTTGGATGTGTTCGTGTTCGAAGCAGAAGTAAATTTGGATCCAACTTTGAACTTGTTTTGCATACCAGGTACGCGTATGTATCTATTTAATGGCTCGCATCAGATTTTAAACGAAATACAGTTTGGCTGCATGCTTGAATTTAATATATCTTCAGTTAGGTGGATGCTTTAATCTGACCTTCCTTTAGTTATATTTCATATTTATTACTTATGGATTTAATAATCTTTAATGAATCTATTAGCAGTAAGATTTTTTTAGATCAGATATATTGATTAAAGATTTTTATTTGATTTCATTTATTTTTTCTAAGTGAACCCAATTTTCGCATAGCATTCCACCACAAAATTCACCACATTCAAAAAATTAATCACATAACGCGTTGGTCCTCACTGCGATTTTTGCTGCGTTACCCATGTCTAGTGGATAGTAAAATTTGTTTGGTGTCGTATAGTTTTGATAAGCACCTTTGTAGTGAAGTTACATTTTAATGTTCCGATAAAATTATTTGGGGCTGAATATTCACTGTTAAAGTGCAAATATAAGAAAAAAAGTAATATGCAATTTTGTAGGTAAAAATTTTTTGAGCGTAGGGAATGATAGGGATCTTTTTCGGCTGCGTAGGGACTTTATAAAAAAGTATGCACCAACACTGCGTTAACCACATTTTTAATTTTTATAAGGAAATTAAATTTAATAAAATGTTTGTTATTATTATTTTTAAAAATAAACTTAAATTCGTAAAAACAAAAAATAAGACAAAATAAGATTGGTTTTTAATAACATTATTTGCTCACTACAAAATTGATTGTATTTGTGTTCGACTTCTTTTTTGAGCTACCCTATAGGAACAAACTAACTTGTTTTTAAAAACAACTAATTAAAAAACTAATTTAACATAAACCAGTATATGAACTTTGAATTATATTAAGGCGGCATCCACTTCAATTGTAAATAGTTTTTATTGCATTATATATGAAGTAATTGAAATACTACTTAAAAACAAGTGGTAAACTACTTTAAATTATATTAAGGCGGCCACTACTCTGATTTTGACATGTTTTAATTGCAAATTTTTATTAGATTACAAGTTTATACGTATATATATTTAACCATGTTATTTCATCAAATATTATTAACTTTTGGCCATCAGTAATAGTTTTCAATTGGTTATTTTAAAGCAATTAAAAAAATAATTTAAATTTAACTAATTTAACAAGTAGTTGAAAATATATGCAGACGACAGTCAATTGACTTATTTAGCGGACATCACCATACAAAATAAGTTATTTCTTTCTATGGAAAAAAGTAAGAATTTCAACTAGTTGTGGTTGACAAAAAACTACTTTATCAACTACTTTTAAATTAGTTGATTTTCCTACAGGGTACTGTAATTCTCACGCTCTCACACAACGCACTTGACTTTATTTTGTTTACACCGATTTTTATGATAGAAATATAAAATTTGTTGTTATCTTAGAACTTGAGATTAATTGATAACTGGACCTATAAAACTGGTAAAAGATTTCTATGGCTCATGTGATGTTGATCTTTTGTATTAAAAGTTGATTACATTTGTAGTTTTTTTGCTCATAAAGGGTCGCTCATAAACTTTGTTACCAATTTAAGGGGGAAGGGGAAAGGAAAGGTGTGGGTGTACCAGATATTGTGGCGTTACCAAAAATTTAAAAAAGTAAAAAAAAAAAATCTTCTTTAAAATACCTCATTATTTGAAAAAATTGTTATCCGTAAATCTTCAGGTTTGACCGTCAAAATTTATGGTTAAATATTGACTAGTGTAAACGCGTTGTTTTTCGTATGCTAAGTTACTTTATAGGGAGGGAGGGAAGGCGGTGGTTTTGAAATGTACTACGACAAGTAACGGTGGGGAAGGGGGCAGGGCGTAAAAAATCAAAAAAAATTGATAACGTAGTTTATGAACGACCCCTAAGTCAGTTTTAGCTTCAATATATACACTTATATTATTTTTTTTGAGATGGCACTAGATCAGTGGTTCTTAACCATTTAAGCTATCGGTGCCCCAAAAATTTTCAAATAATATTTTCGCACCCCTTACACAAAATTCTTATATTATTTTAATGAAAAGCAAAAATTATGTATAATATATTTTTTATTTGTGTTCATAAATAATTTTTTTTTTAATTTGAATTTTGTTGTTTATATTACGCTGCAGCCACACGTGATAGTACGCAAGAATGAAAGAATTTATAGATTACGACATCCGCATATTTTACCTTTAGATGACGTAATTGGAGCCAAATGTTCCTATTGGCTGAAAATTTCAAGTTGTCAAACTCTTTAATTGAATGTAAACAAGACAATGGGACATTTTAATTTTTTACATCATATAATTTGATACTGCTAAAATAAAAATATTTATTCAAGAAAATGTAAATAAAACAGTTTTTTAAATTATGTTAATATTTTACTAAATTTTCTTTTCTTAGCATCAGTATTTTTTGAAATTTCAGCATTTAGTATTTTCATACGCAAATACATACGGTATTTAAAAAACAGTTTTTTAACGTTTTCATTGCCATCAATTTGCTTTGCTTCAAGTAGATGTTTTTTAAATATCCTCTTGTAATGCCCGTATAATACTTCATTTTTTTTGTCCAATTGTAAAATCTGAAAACAAGTGGCGCGTGGTCAGGACAGACATATTTTGCAAGAAAAGGATAAACGTTGTTACTTTTTTATATCTGGTGTTTTTAAGAGCAGATACATTTAATGAATTAATATAAGCTACACACATCACATTCAATTCAGCATACATTTATCTTAAATAGTTTTATTTACTCTAAAAATGTTAAATTAATTATTAACAGCACAGTAAAAATT
This sequence comes from Coremacera marginata, assembly GCA_914767935.1. NCBI lineage: Eukaryota > Metazoa > Arthropoda > Insecta > Diptera > Sciomyzidae > Coremacera > Coremacera marginata. The sequence continues at coordinate 129,281,586 of OU612045.1, forward strand.
TTATCGAAACTTAACGAAGAACGAATTGAAAGAAATGGCAAAAAAAAATGCAAAGAAAATACAGTCCGTCCTACAAATTTTTCTCCAATTCGTACCATATGCGTACTCACTCACACTAATTGAATCCATGCAGTCGTGCTATTTGAACTACTCTAGTTATAATTTTCAATGGTCAGTTTAATTGAGTATCATAGAGGCTTAAGCAATATTTCCTCCCCATTTAATGCATTGAAAATTGCATCACATGATTTAAGCGTCTTCATCAAAGCTTGTGAAGGCTTGCTAAGACCGCCTTCACTAAGCGATTACCAACTGATTACCGAACCAATTACCGATTACCGAAGCAATTACCGAAGCGATTACCAACCGATTACCGATTACCAAAGCGATTAAAAACCGATTACCGAAGTGATAACCAACCGATTACCAATTATCGAAGCAATTACCAACCGATTACCAATTACTGAAGCGATTATCAACCGATTACCCATTACCGGAGCGATTACCAACCGATTACCGAAGCAATAACTAACCGATTGCAGATTACAGAAGCGATTACCAACCAATTACCGAGTCAATTGCCGATTACCCAAACAAAGTGATTGTGTTAATAATATATTATATATACATATTCAAAAATAGCAGTTTATCATTGAATAACGCATAAATTGATAAAAAAAGAGATAAAAAAGTAGAACGCGTCTGATATGCCGACTCTAGCTACTTCGGAAATGCATAACAGCTATGTTATTTTATTGCTTTAAGTTTTCACTTCGGTCGGCAGTCCGCTTTTTTTTATATACATACATTTTTGCTCTAATGTGTGCTTCTAATTCTAATGTTTTTGCTTCTAATGGATGACAATAACGATTGGATTGCTTTTGTCGGTACTTGTATGCATTTCAATTTCTTTTGCAACTGCATTTTTCACAGAAATGATTTGAAAATTTTTGTAATGTAGTTTTCTCTGAAAACGGGAAAAGTGTACACTCTTCTCACTTTCTATATTAATTATATAAATTCATCTCATTCCAACATAAAAATTTTTGTTGCTCGAAAAATTTCTACTTAATTTTTTATCGTTTCTTTGCTTACATTTGCCCACTGCACACCTCATGTTTAAGTTTTGTTTTGTTTTGTTTTGTTTTGTTTTGTTTTGTTTTGTTTTGTTTTGTTTTGTTTTGTTTTGTATTGTTTTGTTTTGTTTTGTTTTGTTTTGTTTTGTTTTGTTTTGTTTTGTTTTGTTTTGTTTTGTTTTGTTTTGTTTTGTTTTGTTTTGTTTTGTTTTGTTTTGTTTTGTTTTGTTTTGTTTTGTTTTGTTTTGTTTTGTTTTGTTTTGTTTTGTTTTGTTTTGTTTTGTTTTGTTTTGTTTTGTTTTGTTTTGTTTTGTTTTGTTTTGTTTTGTTTTGTTTTGTTTTGTTTTGTTTTGTTTTGTTTTGTTTTGTTTTGTTTTGTTTTGTTTTGTTTTGTTTTGTTTTGTTTTGTTTTGTTTTGTTTTGTTTTGTTTTGTTTTGTTTTGTTTTGTTTTGTTTTGTTTTGTTTTGTTTTGTTTTGTTTTGTTTTGTTTTGTTTTGTTTTGTTTTGTTTTGTTTTGTTTTGTTTTGTTTTGTTTTGTTTTGTTTTGTTTTGTTTTGTTTTGTTTTGTTTTGTTTTGTTTTGTTTTGTTTTGTTTTGTTTTGTTTTGTTTTGTTTTGTTTTGTTTTGTTTTGTTTTGTTTTGTTTTGTTTTGTTTTGTTTTGTTTTGTTTTGTTTTGTTTTGTTTTGTTTTGTTTTGTTTTGTTTTGTTTTGTTTTGTTTTGTTTTGTTTTGTTTTGTTTTGTTTTGTTTTGTTTTGTTTTGTTTTGTTTTGTTTTGTTTTGTTTTGTTTTGTTTTGTTTTGTTTTGTTTTGTTTTGTTTTGTTTTGTTTTGTTTTGTTTTGTTTTGTTTTGTTTTGTTTTGTTTTGTTTTGTTTTGTTTTGTTTTGTTTTGTTTTGTTTTGTTTTGTTTTGTTTTGTTTTGTTTTGTTTTGTTTTGTTTTGTTTTGTTTTGTTTTGTTTTGTTTTGTTTTGTTTTGTTTTGTTTTGTTTTGTTTTGTTTTGTTTTGTTTTGTTTTGTTTTGTTTTGTTTTGTTTTGTTTTGTTTTGTTTTGTTTTGTTTTGTTTTGTTTTGTTTTGTTTTGTTTTGTTTTGTTTTGTTTTGTTTTGTTTTGTTTTGTTTTGTTTTGTTTTGTTTTGTTTTGTTTTGTTTTGTTTTGTTTTGTTTTGTTTTGTTTTGTTTTGTTTTGTTTTGTTTTGTTTTGTTTTGTTTTGTTTTGTTTTGTTTTGTTTTGTTTTGTTTTGTTTTGTTTTGTTTTGTTTTGTTTTGTTTTGTTTTGTTTTGTTTTGTTTTGTTTTGTTTTGTTTTGTTTTGTTTTGTTTTGTTTTGTTTTGTTTTATTTATTGTTTTGGCTTTTATTTGTGCCGAAAGTTCACTTAAAACACTTCACTCTAAAAACTTTTAGTTTTAATTAATTTTATAGTATTTAATACACAATATTAAAAGAAACAGCGAAATAAGTTTGTACAATCAGCTGCTGCGAAAATATTATTTATCGAACTGTCAAAAAAAGGGTTTCCATCTCTTAGTAAATTTTTCAATATATTTGACGAAAAAATAATTTCAACATATTTAGACATTTCTTTTTATAAAAAGATAAAGTAAATAGTCAACTTGGTACCACAACTATAAAAAGGGATTCGTAATTCACCTATAGCCCCCCGCGGAAGCGCCGGTAACGGTGCACGACCCTTCATACCTAACCTAACCTAACCTTAATAGTCAAAAAATAAAGTTCTGACATATATTCCGCAATAAAATCATTTTAAATTCAACAGATATGTTAAGTGAAAATACATCTCAATAATTTATGTATTTACACATGGAGATGGCAACTTGCAATTGGCTCCATTGACGTCGATGTCGTAATCTATTCTCTATCATTCTTGATAGTACGCATGCCAATAAAGAATATGTATTTACTTCGAAAATATTCCGTTTGCTTTTATTCAGTGATGCTTTACATGCCAACACAGCACGAAACTTAAATGGGATAAATATGGGGAACTAATTATTTTGTAAAATCTGTTTATCAATATTTTCCAAAATGAAATGCGACTATGATATTTTATGTGTCAAATAAGGGCAATTAAAATAATTGCATATATTTCACTACAAGACATGAAAGAAAAGTTTAATCTTCGAATATTTTAGGGAGAAAAGACAACACTGTTTCCTTACTTCGATTTCGCACGGCTGTATTTGTCAAAATTCACTGGCTCAGTAAAAATTGTTGCCAGTGGACTGCCAGTGATGTCAAGGTGTGAGTGTATTAGTGAAAAATGAGAGTGTATTAAGTTTTTCGAACTGTTAGTGTTAGTGACACCGAGGCCCCACTTCTTTGGGGGCCCGTAAAAAAAAACCTGGAGGACTTTGGGCAAAACTGCGAGACAGGGGTCTTTTTGAAGCGAAGCTTTTTACTCCTCGTTCTGTGATTTGCTTGGAGTGAAATCTGAAAAATTTTCGACAGATGTTTTCTTGGAAATTTGATGGTTTTTTTGTTATTAGTTCTTATTACAACAAGAAAATTTTATGCTTTAATATTAAATACTAAAAATATTGTGTTGCCGTGGGGATCGAACCCACGTCCTCTTACACGAGAGTCCAACGCTCTATCCACGAGGCCATAAAGCCATGTTAAAAACCTTTGTTAATTCAATCCTGATTATAACAGAACCTATGCTGCAGTATATCGTCACTATCTATCAATAGGTAGAGGATTGTGTATTTGCTATGCTACAACTATCAAAAATTTACTTTTATTTGCCACAAGGTGTCTCCAGCATCGGTTTGTTTGTATTGTGAATGCGTTTGTGGTGCTGTAGGCATAGAGTGTAAATTATGATCTAGAGATTGCATCAACTCTGCTAAATCTCTGGCATGTGTTTACAGAGTTATTTCACTTAAAAACATGAAGAAAAAAACTCTGTTAACCTCTGTTAACACATGCCAGAGATTTAGCCGAGTTGATGCAATCTCTAGATAATAATTTATACTCTATGACAATTGCGTTGACAAGTGCGTTTTTAAGTGTCAAAAAAATAGATGATATCAATACATATGGAATTAACAACATAGAGTGTAAGTTATTATCTAGAGATTGTATCAACTCTGCTAAATCTCTGGCATGTGTTAACAAAGTAATTTTACTTAAAAACGTGAAGGAAAAAAACTCTGTTACCCTATGTTAACACATGCCAGAGATTTAGCAGAGTTGATGCAATCTCTAGATAATAATTTACACTCTATGTTAACAAACGCATGCAAGAGTCAGTGCAGCTTAGTTCACAACCATGTGTGGAGAGTTAAAATGGAGAGTCGCTGGCATTATATGCCCGTATATGTAATTCGCGTGGAAATTTGGCATTCAACAATAAAAAATAAGCAGTAAATATGTTTTCTGTATATATGTAATTTATTTTGTGTTATTTTAAATTTTTGAATTTAAAAGTTAATTTATTTAAAAAAAAAAATTATTAAGCTATCAAATCTATGTAACTGCGAAAAAGCTTCGCTTCTCTCGTGTGTCCAACGACGCACCTGTGTTTTTTTTTTTGGTCTTTTATCACGTATTGGTGTCCGTATATGGTTATTTTGCCATGACTTAAAAAATTACACACTGTGTATGCTGAAAATCGGCATTTGACTGCAAAGTTCCAAGGTCGATAAAAAAAAAATTCGAACTAACATAAACAAACATAAACGAGCCGCGATACGGGTCTTCTAATTTAGCCTCTATTTTCACCCCTCACTCTCAGAATCGACCTAACTTATGCTAACATGAATTTGTTGCACAGTGTAATTCATAAGATGCTTGTAACAAGAAAAAATTCAGAAAAAAAAGAATCAGACAATCAACAAGCAGAATATAAAAAATGCTTGCAAATTTCTTTCTTCCATTTCAGGTACCCACACACATGCATGCAAACAAAAATAATAAACTTTATCAATGAATTTGTCTTTTTTTGTTTGCATCATCGTAGAAAAAATACTAGTCGCGCCACACTTTCGCTAATGCCGCTTGGTTGTTTACTCGTTGTTTACTCGCCCGTGCTCTCGTTTCTTCAAGAACTTCGAATTTACTCTACACCTCCCTGAAGCGAGGTCTTTATACATATGTCTTTGGTTGAATCTCTTTTGTAGATAGTGTGCGATATGTCTTTGAGGATCACCAAAAAAAAAAAAAACACCCACAAAGCAATTACAAAAAAGTCGCTCCCTTTTCACTGCTGCGCTTTGCTTCATACCTGTAGCAAATGAGCCGAGTGATTCGGCTGCTTATGTCAATTATGAGTATTTTGGTATGCAGCATAATTATCAGCAAGACAACAACCATAAGTATATATGAACCGAAAAAACCCGATCTCTCCCGATCCGACTCATGATTTAGGATACTCATATTTATTTCAGGCGCCGCATTGTAGCTACGTAGAAGAGAGTATGAGTCGAGTTGCGTGCGCTAAGGGTTGAATCAGTTTTAATACTTATTTTTTTCGGATATACTCAGAGTCGCAAAAAAGCTATTCGCTGCAGATCACTGGTACACAAACATCAGTACCAAGTTTCATACAATTGTCTATACTCCTTCTCCTGCTAATGTACCCTGACTTGTTTAGGTAAAGGGTCTAAAAAGTGTCGATATTTAAAACTTATTTAGATGTCAACTTTTAAAACGCCGATACACGTGTAATTTTTTTTTGTCTCTTCTACCTTCTACAATATCTCATAATTTTGAAAAAATTGTAAAATTGTCATACCTTGTTTCTTGGTTGTATAGGCGAGTAGAAAAAGTCCTCCATGTTGTTCACAACAAAAATTCTAGAAATGTATAAGTTCACAAATTTGTGTATCACTTTTTTATTAAAACACAAGCTGAATGTAATTTCGATATCTTTATTTATTTTGGACTTATAATTTAATACCGCGAAACTAGCTGTTTCGCCCACTGTGCGTCGCCGGGTATTTAGCTAGTTTTATAATAAAATTTAATATTTTGCTCATGATACAATAATAAGGTAGGGTAAGGAAATTCACCACACCGACCTGGAATGTCAAAATTAAAAAATATTGTGCTGCCGTATCTTATAAAATATCCACGAAAAATCCATGTTTGTTTTTTGTATTTTTGATGAATTGATTAGCTGTGTTTGTATTTTTGATGAATTGATTTTTGATTGACACATTCGACAGGCAATAATTTTGATAAAATATCGCTTTGCTTCCTTTTTTCAGACAATTTTTTTATTTTTTTTTTTTATATACTTTAATATTGATATTTCGCTTCGACGTTCGCTTCGAAACTGAAGTTATTAAATGTAGCCTCTGGCAAACGGGGATGTATATTATTTATTATAAGAAAAGTTTTGAAGTTTTTTTGGGGTTTTCCATTCGCCATTTGCCCATTGCCCATTCGCTATAAAATCGTTCTCTGATACAAAAGTGCATTTCAGTTCTTGTAATTTGTGAATATATTAAATAAATATATATTTATAGTTAATTTAAATATTTTTAATAATGTGCTTATGGGTTGTCTTCGGGCTCAAGGTCAATTTTTAATAAAAAACAATCTTTTGTTTGTTTTTATTATTAGTTTTATTTAGTCCAATATTTCGAACTCCACCGGAGTTCATCATCAGGGACACTGTTTCAAATTAAAATATTACAATTACAATTTCATTTTATGAACGACACAAAAACTTACATATTAAACATTAAACATAAAGTTTAACAATTAACAAATTCGGTAGACGTCACAGAACTAAAAAACATAGCAGGTTTTGAGTGTTGTCAGGAACCAGTGTCTTCGCCGTTACGTTGTCTACTGATTTTTGTGTTGTGATTTGTCTTTGTGATCAGGTGTCGGTAGCTTTGAGCGCATCTTTCTGTGTCCGTTTTGAAATTAATTCGCTGTTTTGGTGGAATGTTTATAATGTGTAGCATTTCCAACATGTATCGTCTTGAGTAATTCGTCTCTTGTTGCAAAATTTTTACATTCTCAAAGTCTGGATAGTGGTTAAGTGTTGAACAGTGGGCCGCCAATGCTGTTTTTTGTTCCAGTGGTTTTGTGCTTGATTTGTGTTCTGATTTGTGTGCAGATATTCTTGTTCGTAATTTTGTCTTTGTAGTACCTACATAAACCTTGTTGCATATTCCTGCTCTGTCTCCTTTACACGTTATTTTATATATTAAATTTGATTTGTCATTTTTGTCCATTTTACTTTTTGTATTACTGTATAATTGTCCAAGATTATTCTCTGTGCGTGTGGCGATGTTAAATTTATTCTTGTCATAGCAATTAGATCCAATCAATCTCTCCGAAAGTCCTGGTACATACGTCATTGATTTGTATATTTTTGGAGGTTCAGCCTCCCGTGGCCTGTTGCTTTGTTTTTGGTGTTTTTTTATTAAATCCATCGTAGTTTTTTTGGGGAATCCATTTTTACTGAGGGTTTTCAGTATTTTCCCAATGTTGTCATAATGAAATTCGCTGTCGCTGATTGTCAATACTTTTCTTATGAAATTGTTCGCCGTGTTCATTATCGTTCTTTTTGGATGTTTTGATGTGTAGTTAATAAGACGTCCTGAGGCTGTTGGTTTTTGATACCAGTCAAGTTTTAATTTGTTGTTTATATTTATAACTAAGGTATATAAGTAGGGTAGTTTTCCTTCTTTCTCTTCTTCTTTCGTAAATTTTATATTTCTATGGAATTTGTTTAATATATTTAAGGTTTCGTCAATTTTGTCCACTTTTATAATTCCAAATAGGTCGTCTACATATTTCGTCATCAATCTTGGTTTCTCATTTAGTTGTTCTAGGCAGGTGTCTAAAAGTTCTTCCATGATGATGTCTGCAATAACTGGCGATAAAGGGGATCCCATTGGCATTCCTCGTAATTGTTCGTAAACTTTTTCGTCGTACTTAAAATATCTGTTATCTTTAATGCAGAATTTTAAGATATCCACAAATAATTCTTTTTTAATGTTTATATTGTCTTTAATGAAGTCCCATTTCTTCTCGATTACGCTGATGGCGAAGTCAACCGGGATGCTAGGAAATAACGCAACTACGTCGAACGATATAATTCTTTCGTTGTCATATATATATGTGTCATTAACTCGGTTTTTAAATTCTACTGCGTCCTTTACATTATATTTAGAGTCTATTGTCAAGTTTTTCAAAATGTTGGAAAGATATTTGCATAGCCCATATGCTGGCGAGTTTACCGATGAGCAAATAGGTCTTAGTGGCATGTCATCTTTATGTATTTTAGGAAGTCCGTATATCCTCGGTGCTGTAGAAGTTTTCGTCAATAATTTATTTCTGTCTTGATTAGTTATTATGTTATTTTTTGTTAATTTTTCTATGAAATCATTGTTTTTTTGTTGTAGCGTCGAAGTAGGATCTCTTTTTAGTATTTTATGTATGGGCTATGCAAATATCTTTCCAACATTTTGAAAAACTTGACAATAGACTCTAAATATAATGTAAAGGACGCAGTAGAATTTAAAAACCGAGTTAATGACACATATATATATGACAACGAAAGAATTATATCGTTCGACGTAGTTGCGTTATTTCCTAGCATCCCGGTTGACTTCGCCATCAGCGTAATCGAGAAGAAATGGGACTTCATTAAAGACAATATAAACATTAAAAAAGAATTATTTGTGGATATCTTAAAATTCTGCATTAAAGATAACAGATATTTTAAGTACGACGAAAAAGTTTACGAACAATTACGAGGAATGCCAATGGGATCCCCTTTATCGCCAGTTATTGCAGACATCATCATGGAAGAACTTTTAGACACCTGCCTAGAACAACTAAATGAGAAACCAAGATTGATGACGAAATATGTAGACGACCTATTTGGAATTATAAAAGTGGACAAAATTGACGAAACCTTAAATATATTAAACAAATTCCATAGAAATATAAAATTTACGAAAGAAGAAGAGAAAGAAGGAAAACTACCCTACTTATATACCTTAGTTATAAATATAAACAACAAATTAAAACTTGACTGGTATCAAAAACCAACAGCCTCAGGACGTCTTATTAACTACACATCAAAACATCCAAAAAGAACGATAATGAACACGGCGAACAATTTCATAAGAAAAGTATTGACAATCAGCGACAGCGAATTTCATTATGACAACATTGGGAAAATACTGAAAACCCTCAGTAAAAATGGATTCCCCAAAAAAACTACGATGGATTTAATAAAAAAACACCAAAAACAAAGCAACAGGCCACGGGAGGCTGAACCTCCAAAAATATACAAATCAATGACGTATGTACCAGGACTTTCGGAGAGATTGATTGGATCTAATTGCTATGACAAGAATAAATTTAACATCGCCACACGCACAGAGAATAATCTTGGACAATTATACAGTAATACAAAAAGTAAAATGGACAAAAATGACAAATCAAATTTAATATATAAAATAACGTGTAAAGGAGACAGAGCAGGAATATGCAACAAGGTTTATGTAGGTACTACAAAGACAAAATTACGAACAAGAATATCTGCACACAAATCAGAACACAAATCAAGCACAAAACCACTGGAACAAAAAACAGCATTGGCGGCCCACTGTTCAACACTTAACCACTATCCAGACTTTGAGAATGTAAAAATTTTGCAACAAGAGACGAATTACTCAAGACGATACATGTTGGAAATGCTACACATTATAAACATTCCACCAAAACAGCGAATTAATTTCAAAACGGACACAGAAAGATGCGCTCAAAGCTACCGACACCTGATCACAAAGACAAATCACAACACAAAAATCAGTAGACAACGTAACGGCGAAGACACTGGTTCCTGACAACACTCAAAACCTGCTATGTTTTTTAGTTCTGTGACGTCTACCGAATTTGTTAATTGTTAAACTTTATGTTTAATGTTTAATATGTAAGTTTTTGTGTCGTTCATAAAATGAAATTGTAATTGTAATATTTTAATTTGAAACAGTGTCCCTGATGATGAACTCCGGTGGAGTTCGAAATATTGGACTAAATAAAACTAATAATAAAAACAAACAAAAGATTGTTTTTTATTAAAAATTGACCTTGAGCCCGAAGACAACCCATAAGCACATCATAAAGAGGTCGACAAAATATTATATTATTATTTTTAATAATGTAAAAAAGAAGTTCTGCCATATGTCATATAACGCGAAACAAAGAGAACTTAAGTTTTATATAGTTGCAAAAAATTAAATAAAAAGATGATATAAAAGCGATGTGTCAATTCTCAAGAACTAATTTTTGATTTATGTTCAACAGTTTCTCCATCAAAAGGCAATAAAAAAATTATGCATATCATGTGTAGTGGACATTAGAATAAAAATTTTAACTAAGAAATAAAGAACCCAAATAGCTAAACTAAAACTAAGTAATATGCAATAATAATTTACTGAAAACAAAGCTTTAAAGTAAGAAAAAACAGCGATTTATTTCATTGTTAATAAATTTGTCCGGATTTATCCCATTTGTCCTGCAAATAATTTCCATTCTTATTATTTGTCCCACATTTATCAATAATACAGAAAAGTGGCAGTGATAAAACACATTTTGACATTCGAGGTCTGTGTGGTGAATCTCCTTACCCTACCTTATTATTGTATCATGAATTTGCTAAGCCAAGTATGAGGTCATGGTTTATTGGTTACTTGGTTTATTCAAGATCTGACCACGATACCCAGAAATAAAAGACTCATATTATTTTTATGGTTGAATAAGCAACTTCGAAAATATAGGCAATTTCATGAATTGACCACAACGATACTTAAGGTATAAAATACGTGTAACAACCAAAAAAAGCAGTTTTTTCAAAACTTTTTTTTTTTAGATACAATGAGTAGTTATTTTTTTGAAATTTATACAGCTAATTGTAAATAAAAATTACTTTATAAAAATAATTTTTATAAATAATTTTCAGGCTTTTATATAGAGGGCGCTGAAAATGGGATTAAAAAAAGACATCCAAAACGGTTCGATGGATATGGCTTTCCCATGTATCTGGGACAACAAAAATCAAATTTCAATTTAAAGTACAGTGGTGCGTTTATGTAACTATTCTCTACTAGTTTTTTCTCAACTGTTTGAGATTATGACGCCACAGTGACAACATTCTCAACTAGAGCGTTTATAGAACTGTGGTGAGTTGAGTATTGTATTTTCTACTATTTCTTTTAAATTTATTAAAATTTTTTTATTAATTTCGGGTGACTAAAATCCAAAAATAAAAATTAAAAAACTCTCTCAAGGTTATTGTTGAAATTCAACAATAACGATTGCTAATAAATTCAACTGCTTGCTAAAATTTTGTAGTAATTTTAAGAATTTATTTTTCTCCTATTTGATTTCTATCATATTTTGATATTAATTTTAATTTTTAGACTTGAATTTTATTAAAATATTTTGACATATTTTTTTTAATTTTTTGACATTTATAAATAACAACTTCTTTATGTAACCAACAAAACTATATTACGAAAAATTAACAATTTCAATTGTTATTTCTAACTAGAAATTAACAATTGCCTATTGTTTGCATTTTCAATAGCACCAGCACACTCCCTTCGTAGCTAGGGGCAAACAAAATACTACGTTCGCATGCTCAGTGTTAAATTATTTTTGCCCCGACACAATTTGCTATCGCGAGCAGGGTTGCCACTCTCGAAATTTTTTTTTACCAAATTACATCTAAAAATTTACCAAAATGAAAAAAATTACCAAACACCTGAAATTTTTCAATCATTTTTCAGTAATATCACTTCATTTATAAAAACAAAAAATTTAAAACAAAACAAAAATCGCAAAATTATACAGTACTATAAAAGACATCGAAATATAAAAAAATAACATTTTATTAAAACATATTAGGTTAATATGACTTTGATTTTCAAATATATCTTTCCGGAAAAGGGGAGAAAATGAAAATACGAGGGTATCGTTGTTTTTCATGTAAGCGTCAGAATTGGAATTTTTTTTACTTTTAAAGTTCTGTGATGCCCACAGTGAGCTGGTTATATACATTTGTAGAAAAATAAAGGAGTTGTTGGAATTTGATGAAACTTCATTTCTAAAAGTATAATGCTGGTTCAATCGTTATTTTTTTTTTCGGTTTCGGTTGGTTAAAAACTTGATTTTTTTTTTTATTGATTAGTTTTGTCAATATCTAAATACTTTACGCTGTGATTTCAGATATGCATTTGGTATTTTTTTGCACCGGTTACATTTTATTTTTATACCCCAACGCGTACTGCGTAAGGGGTATATTAACTTTGCCATTCAGTTTGTAACGCCAATAAGGAGGCGTGGCAGGTATAGAAAAGTATATATATTTTTGATCAGCATCACCTCCTGAGTCGATTTCCGTATGTCCGTCTGCCCGTCTGTCGACACGATTACAGCCGTAATTTTAAGGCTATCGCAATGAAATTCAAAATATAAGCTTTTTTTTAAAAAGGAAGATCAAGTTCGAGAATGAGCCAAATCGGATGAAAACCACGCCTACCTCCCATACAAAGTGACTTTATTTTAACAGTAAAATCTCTTCAAAATCAACAAAAATTAATGAAATGCCTTGAAATTTTGTATGTAAAGTTTGATTTTTAATACAAATCATACCAATAAAATTTTGAAAAATCGGTTGAAAACCATGCCTACCTCCCATACGAAGTCACTTTATTTTAACCGTAACATCTCTTCAAAATCCACAAACATTAATGAAATGCCTTGAAATTTTGCATATAAGCTTTGGTCTTCAATATAAATCCTGACAATGAAATTTGGAATAATCGGATAAAAACCACGCCTACCTCCCATGCAAAGAAACTTTACATTAACCGTAAAATCCCTTAAAAATCTGCTCAAATTGCAGAAATGTCTTGGAATTTTGCACATAAGCTTTTATATATAACACAGTCCAACATTTTTGAACACATAATTTTAGGACTCAATTCTGACAATTGCACGTGAAAGTAGGCCCAAAATGAAGAACTTGTGCATCATTCGTTTTGTCTTCTTGCCTGCCAAAATATTTTTAATATCGATTTGAAGTTAGTAACTATCGTATAGGGGAAATTTTCACGTTTTAGGCACTCTTGTTTGACATAACTCGAGAACCACTAGTCCGATTTAGCTGAAACAAATTTAAAAAAATTAAGAATTACAATTCCTCTAATCTGTTCTTATACCGTTTTCCCATGTGTGCAACACTTTCTAAGTTAAAAATGAATGTACGAAGAGAAAGAAGTATTTTTTGCCTTAAAATTTAAATTTTTTTTCTTAAAAATTCAAAAAAAAATCCAAAATGGAAAAAAGTGTCAAATCTAATTACTTTCGCGTAAAATCACATAACCTATGAGCAAAATAAGGCATAGATCATGAAAATCGATGCACGCGTTTCTCATTTATTCACAATTAAGTAAATGTATAAATAAAGCCACGTAACCTGTGAGTAAAGTGAGACATTTTGAGAAAATCGATGAATAAATTTATTTCAATTCCAATAATGTTATGAATGAATATACACAAAACTTAAAATAAAAATTCCGATTTGTATTGCAGCTATTCTTACACAGAAAATATGGAATTTATGGAATCTATGCATAAAAACAAAATTTAGAACATTTTCAATTATAATTATAATTATTGTCAATATCCATTCTCGTTGAAGTTGACGCTTGTGGTTCTGATGATCTTCTTTTCTTCATAGGTTGTTGATATTTGTGGTCTGAGTTCGCGTCGTCATCCGAGGAATCCATAATATTCAAGGGCTTGTTTTTCCCCCATGGGTCCACCAATTTCAGTGTCATCTTCTTCTTCGGTGCTTTCATCTTCATACTGCATAATTTTCGAACTCCACCAACAAACCTCCGCCAGCATCGCATCTAATTTTTTGCCTTTGAATCGCTCTTCCTTTGGCATGGTCACCTGGTGGAACCTCTCGCCTTGTTCGTCTGATTCCTGAGATAATTGAGCCAAAAAGGTATCAAGGTGGAAATGCCGGAAATGCAATTTTAATGTCATGGATGCATTGATTTTTTCAAAATAATACAGCAACTTGTCCACTCGTTTCTGTATGTCATCTCGCTGTACTCGGTTCTTTCCTAAAACGCCTTCGATGACATCTTTCAGTGCGTTCCATGCCTGTAGGTGGTTACTATAGATCGGAAGCAAATTTGTGAAAGATTCGCTTTTCATTAAATTCCTTATATCTGGTCCATTGAGAATACCTGTTTTAAATAAAAAAAAAAACAAAAAAATTATTGGTAATGCGAATACATCGAAATGAAAAAATTTATATATGACAATATTTAAATACAGACAAAGATACTTACCTTTTTTAATTTTAGCGTCACTGAGTTTTGGAAAGATGGATTTTAAGCAGGCATAGGCGTCCACAATATCCTTGACTACCACTGCAACGAATTTGCCAGCTATTCCTAATTTTATGTGGATCGGTGGCAACAAAATATCATCCAGGTCCTTCATCATAGATTCATTGAGTAATTGTAATTGTTTGTTGAGCTCGGGAGTTCTTGCTTCCAATCTTTACGTTGATATTGATTCCCTGTGTATCGTGAATTCCAATTACAAAGGAAGCAGAAGTATTTTGGATAGCCGCCCTTTTCTATAATGCCTTGTAGTATGTTGACCACCTTCAGATCGCAACAAATCGTCCATTTGTGTTCATCGTATTTGATTTCCTTCAAAATGTTGGCCAATGATTTATACGTATCCTCCTTGTTTGTGCTGAATCCCAATGGAATGGACGGTTTTTTGTTTGTTTTGTGTAACAGCACAGAATTCAAACTGGAAACTGAACCATCGATGAATAAACGCCAGTCGCCAGCGATATAATCACTTCCCAATTTTTTTACTAAACCTGGGATATCATGGCAGTACGTGAACGTATTTGCTTCGTCAACGGAATAGATTTCTGAAAATCAGCTTGGCGTTGTCTGTATGATGTTGCGCTGACATTTTGCTGTGTGAGTTTTCTGCTCTTCAAAAATGATGTTTGAACCATTCGGAGTTTTGTTGTGATAGTCCCAGCTTGGCCACAACGTAATCCATTTCGTTTTCTGTTATCGGTTGTGGTGCATTATTTTCAATATTGGGTGTCCAATCTGCATCATTCACATTGGTCGGATTGGTGAAAACGGTTTCGGCTTGCAGGGACACAGTATCCATATTCGGAGGTTTAGGTGCATCGATATCAGCAGGGCGGTTAACTGAAAGTGTTGTCTGTTTAATCCAGGACCTGAACCAGCACCTGGATTCATCATGTCCAGTTGTGTCTTCCACCCAAATTACTGGCTTCATAAAAGACAACGTTGCACCTCTTCCATGTATCCAATTTACAAGGGTATTATAACACATTTTGCACACAGTGCTCGGCGTAAAATTTTGAACCACTTAAATCTGCTTCATCAAAAAAATCACAATACGCTTTATTGAGTTCCTCAGTAAACAAATTTTTCCGATAGTGTTTGTTTTTTTTTAGGACGATATGACCACAAACGTAACGAAAATTATCCAATTTTGGGCACTTGTTACTCTCCATATTTATATATTTTGTTTTGTTGTTATTCACTTTTAAAAACCTGGAGAAAAATCACTTTTACTGTTCGCGTTCGTCGGCACTGGCTGAAGGACAAAAAATCGATCAATGCACACATATAAATACTACGAATTTTTCAATATTTTACTGGCAGGTACTTATAAATGGGCGCATATTTGAAGGGTGCCTGGCTATATACCTGATTCACCACTTGTACGATTCAAATTGTGCAAAACTTTCCAAATAATGAGCACCCTTAAATGTGGGTGCAATTCTGTAAAACAATCATACAGGTAGTTATCATACGATAATTAGCGTTTATTTCTTCGCAATCATAAAAATCAAATAACCTTTTGTTTATTCCTTTTTTTTAATTCTCAGAATCATTAGCGTTTATTGCTTCGCCATCATAAAAATCAAATAACCTTTTGTTTATTCTTTTTTTTTTTTTAATTCTCACAATCATAAAAAAGGTGTCAATGTTTTCTCCAAATAATGTTGTGCATATCTCGAGCAAATTTTTGAAATTCATACATTTACTTAATTGTGAATAAATGAGAAACGCGTGCATCGATTTTCATGATCTATGCCTTATTTTGCTCATAGGTTATGTGACCTTACGTGAAAGTAATTAGATTTACACTTTTTCCCATTTTGGATTTTTTATGAATTTTTAAGAAAAAAATATTTAAATTATTAGGCAAAAAATACTTTTATCCCTTCATACATTGATTTTTAACTTCGAAAGTGTTGCACACATGGGAAAACAGAACAGTATAAGAACAGATTAGAGGAATTGTAATTCATAATTTTTCTAAATTTGTTTCAGCTAAATCGGACTAGTGGTTCTCGAGTTATGTCAAACAAAAGAGCCTAAAACGTGAAAAATTCCCCTGTACGATAGTTACTAACTTCAAATCGATATTAAAAATATTTTGGCAGGCAAGAAGACAAAACGAATGATGCACAAGTTTTTCATTCTGGGCCTACTTTCACGTGCAATTGTCAGAATTGAGTCCTAAAATTATGTGTTGTACTGTGTAATATAGACTATCGCTATAATATTTGGCAAAATCGGATGAAAACCACGCCTACTTCCCATACAAAGTGGCTTTATTGAAAACGTTAAATCGCTTAAAAATCTGCAAAAATTACAGAAATGTTTTGAAATTTTGCATACAAACTTTGATATTTAACATAAGCCACTCTTTGATATTTGTCAAAATCGTATGAAAACCACGCCTACCTTCAATATAAAGTGACGTCATCAAAATTGGAATTCTTTCGTAAAACTAAAACTGAATGAATGAATGATAAAACTGAATGACATCGCGTCTTTATGTACCCAAGTTCCGCCCACGTCTTTTATCCAACCCACGAATATATTCTTCGGTAAAATGTAGAGTCTTTACACTAGAAAAGTGGGTGTGGCATTTTACTTTGTTTACAAATTACTCTATGTGGCAGCTAAGGGTAAAATTAAATTAAGCGTATGACGCAAATATTTTTGCAGATTATATATATTTTTTTATTAAAGATTAATAGGAATTAAAAAAAGTGAACGTAATAATTATTCTTACTTTCAATCAGTGTCAATTGTCTAAAATCGCAGTAAATCCAAATCATTTGCATAAACTTTTTAAAACTTTCCAATTATTTGAAAGAGTGTTTACAATGATAAAGGTGATACAGAAATTAAGACATGACTGCTCTTATTTGAAAACAATTTTTTTTCTATGTTTTGAGGTTTTTAGTTTTTTTTAAGCTTTTAAAAATTACCATAATTATAAAAAATTAACCATTTAACCAAGTCAAAAACTTTCTACCAAATTTGGTAATATTTTACCAAAACGGCAACGCTGATCGCGAGCACGGTGCCGGAGCTGAAGTCGGAGCACAGCGCAGAGCAGCCTGTGTGCTTACCGGGACAAACTTATATGATTGCCGGTGCAGTGTGGGCGCTCATATTGAGGATTAGAGTTGCCATTTAAAAATACGTTTTAAATGGACAGACAGTACTTATAAGTGGTCCGCCGTTTTCGTATCGGGCATTAGGAAATACTCGACACAGGGTACATTTTGTTTTTTTTTTTTAATTTAAAGTGACAAACATTCAAAGCATGATGAATGTTTTCTTCTCTCTTCTTCGAGGTATGGCGCTTTTTCTATTTTTTCGAGAATTTTCGATGTTTATCGATAAAAAGTTCGAAAAATCTTCGAAAAAATATAAAAAGCTACATTTCTCGAAGGGGATATTGAGATATGAAGTAATTTCTTAATTATTTTGTGTGGGGAGCCTTAAGAGTGTGGCAAATAGGCGTCAGATAGACTCCTCTATTTGTGCGTCTCGAAAATGCTTCCCCCTTAGAAACCCACAAAAAATGGTTAATTATTAGCTATTTTGCTTCCTCTTTGAGATATATCACTTTAATACTTAAACTTCAGTCGATAATAAGTTCGAAAAATCTTCGAAAAAAATAGAAAAAGCGTGATATCTCGAAGAAGAGAGAATGTTCATCTTGCTTGAATGGTTGTCACTTTAAATTTAAGAAAAAAACAGTAAAATTTTCCCTGTAGCGGCTATATCCTTACGTCGTCTGATCCCGGTGAACGTGCTTTTTTAGGTCTGTTCACGTACTTGAAAATTCGTACGCTTTTATGTCATTTCCTGCTTTTTCCTGTTCCCGTACCAAAAAAATTCGCAAAAGAGAGCGAAAATGAGAAATCCAGTCCTTTTCAAATGTTGCTATTTTCTGCTACACAAATTTGGCGAAGCAAAATTCGCAATAATTAGCAAGTTGCCATATTCTTTACAGCTAATGCTAAAATACCGCATCCCCAATACCAGCTGATGATAAAATTTAATAAAAGAAATAATTAAATGTAAAAAGTGTTCGCCAAGCACATTTAAAAGGATGCAAAGTGGAAAGCAGTGTTTTATAATGAAAATAACTTATTTTCTTTTACAATTTTCTTTACTTGTTGCGAAAACCTGTTCCCGTACTTTTTGCATTTTTTCACACAATGAGCGCAACTCTGCAAATTTTACAACTTGCGAATTTCTGCAAAAAAGTATGGGAGAACACCTTTTATTTTTCCCCAGCTCCGACTGCAGTGTGCTGGTGCTCGGTGCTAGCATGTAGGTGCTCGGGGATTTCGTTTGAACGTTTTGCATGTGTTTGCTGTTGAGTGCGCAGCACACTGCATAGAGCTCCGATGCTGGGGCTTTTGGGTGCGCATCATTCCGAACCCTGCTGGACAGCATCAACTAAGCGACAGTACAGCGCGATCAAGCATTTCAATATAAAATATGAAAAATTGCCAAGTTTTCAATGCTGAAATTCACGCAAAATAAACAATCATTACAAACAATTTTCAAATTAAAATTATACAGTTTTTACCTTATATATTGATATAGATGCAATTGAGAATAAAAAATTTTTTCATATACTTGATTAGCACAAAGTTTTCTCAAACAACAATAATATTCTCAATCACAAATCTCAAATTGTCAACCCACTACGAATATCTCAACCGATGAGTTTCATGACATACATAAACACTTGTTTTCTATCGATAGAATTTAGCAGAGTGATTGAGCATGACGTCACTACCAGTAGAGAATTTCTCAACTGAGTTACATGAACGGACCACAGACCATTAATTCGGCATCCCCCCTACGCATGACTCCAGGGGATTTTATTAAAATTATGGCGAAAGTTAGAGTAAAAAGTTAAAAAAGTGATAGAGATTTTCACGCGCTTTTTTGTCTATAAAAAATATGTAGTAGGTACTTGAATTTAAGGGGGATGCTTATAGGACAAAATTACGAACAAAATGCGCTAAGATTCATTGAAATTGACCCAATAGATTTCAAGTTGTCTATCGAACCGTTTTAAAAAAAAACTAGTTTCGAGGAAATCGCGTGTAAAGCTTTCGATAAAACCATAGATCTTGAGAGTGCAAAAATTCTGCATTTTTTACACTTTTCAGGTCAAAATTTTCGAGAAAAGAACACGATTTAAATATAGAGGTCAAAATTTTTTTTGAGAAAAAAACACAAAAAGTGCAGAATTCTCAAAGAAACAAAAAAAAATGCAGAATTTTTTTGAGAAAACAAAACACCATTGCAGTCGCCGACAAAGCTTTTGAGTACCGCTTGAATCACGCCATGACCATAAACTTATGAAAGTATAGAAGCTTGGCCGTGATTGGCTGGGAAATACATATATTGGGGCATTTTGTTTTAGAATTTAAGCCAAGATTAACTCAAAGGTAAAACGGTGAAAAATATTCGCCGAAGCTTTTCGCAGGCATATACTCTAAAATGACGACTAGTAACTCATTCCCGTATCAAAATCGGTAAGTTACCGATTTGTGTGACGTCATGCGCTATCGATCCCTAGTTACCGATTTCGTGACAACCAATAGGTGTGTTGCCGTAATCTATACTGAGTAACAGTCAAACCTAAATCAGCGCGGAAGCGTTTTTTATCTGTCAAAAATTTCTCATGCCCATACGATTTATATGAAGCAAATCATAATAACGCGGTGGCAAGGTTGAGCGGTTGGCAAATCCAATTTTGACAGAGCGTTAGGAATTAAAGTTGGTTGCAGAAGAAAAAAAATTTTGATGTAGCAATTCTGAAAACTATTTTTTTTGCATTTT
Source organism: Coremacera marginata (assembly GCA_914767935.1). Taxonomy (NCBI): domain Eukaryota; kingdom Metazoa; phylum Arthropoda; class Insecta; order Diptera; family Sciomyzidae; genus Coremacera; species Coremacera marginata. The sequence goes on from OU612045.1 coordinate 129,301,924, forward strand.
CTTGAATTAACAATATGGAGGTAAGAATTTTGTTAATATTATAGTTCAGGCCCGTAGACAAGGGGAGATTTTAGGTGTTCAAACCCCCCTCCCCCCCTTAGGGTCCAGAAAGTATAAAGAATTAACACAAATGAGACTTTAATTCAAAATGTATTATTTTTTTTAGATTAACTGTGATAATAATGTTAATTTTCTTGAAAACTTCACTTAATTATTGAAAAATTTGTTTGGCTAAGTGAAAGATTAATTTTGTTTATAAGAGTCATAATCATTATATTGGAATTCATCTCCAAGGAGTTGGTATATTAGAAATCAGTTTCAATGCTCAAAAAGTCCCTGATATCCAGTAAAATAGATATATGAAAGTTATACCTAGAACGAAAACAATTTTGTAAATTGAAGAAAATTAACTTGACATTTTTTATGCCATATCTACCCAGCAAACCATAGTTGACGACTATGTCGAAATTCCGACTAATTCGTCACTATTTTGAGCTGTATTAAAGAAATTATTAGAATTTCGTTACGTAAATATCGGAACAGTATCACTTTTTACGAATTTATATAAAATTTTGTTATGCGACAGCTTGTACGACATATTAAAATGCTAACAGAGTAAAATTTCCTTTCTTTCGAACTGTCTGAACGAAGTCGTAACTTTTTCGTAATATTTTTGTTAGGACTCGTTACAAAACCATTACGATACTTTGTTACGAAGTCGTGTCAAACCCTTCATACGATTTTCCTTACGATTTCGCAACGAAATCGGATTTCGAAATCGGAAAGATTTCGAAATATTCTTAACGAAATCGTAACAAACATTTCACAATCTTTCCGATTTCGGAATCCGGTTTTGTTACGAAATCGTAAAGAATATCGTATGAAGCGGTTGACACGACTTCGTAACGATTTCGTAATGAGTCTTAACGAAAATGTTACGAAAAGGTTACGATTTCCTTCAGCCAGTTCGAAAGAAAGGAAAGTTTACTCTGTTTGCATTTCAATATGTTTTACAAACAGTCGCATAACGTAACTCTTTATAAATTCGTATAAAAAGTGAAACTGTTCCGATATTTGCGTAACGAAATTGTAACGATTTCTTTAAGACAGCTCGAAATTGTTATGAATTTGTCGGAATTTCGACAAAGTCGTCAACTATGGTTTGCTGGGTAAGCTTATTAGATCCAAAACTTTCGAAAAAGCATACATTTGAGTGGGTTTTTATATCATTTTTAAAAGTGTAAAAAATATATGAACCACGAAATTTAACACATTGTGGGGTATTCCACGTAAAGCGAATGACTAAAAATTTTGAAATCTAAAATTTCCAACTTGGCACAAAAATTTAGCCCTGTGCGAAGCCTTTTCCAAATAACAGGTTTCGAAAAATTTTTGTAAAACATTGTATACAGTCCAAATTTATGGTGATTTCATGATTTTTTAATCATGTTACCAAATTTTCATAAATAAAATGAACAATTACAGTTCTTTAAGCTTCAGCATTTTAAAAATATTTATTTTTATTATATTAAAAAATTAAAAAACAATTTAGAAGTTCAAAAAATTTTGTTTTAAGTGTTTGTAATATGCAAATTTAAATATAAATCCACAACCGATTAAATTCTTAAATATTCAAAAAAAGTTACTGTTTCTTTTTATAAAAATTTATCTAGCAGAGTAATTATTTTAATATTAACATGAACTTATTTTCATGTGATATCTTATATAATAAATTGGGTATAAGATACTGGTGCTGTGCAAAAACCAGTATTCGAATTACGGTTTTGAAAAATAGTCTGAAATTTAAATGTGACTTTATCGGAGTCGATTCCTCTAATCAAAAAATTTTAATAAAAAAAAAAATTATATAAATAAAATATATAATATAAAAAAAATATATATAGCAATTGTTATTGGAATTGAATCATGAGAAAATAAAACTGTTAAATTTTTAAAGATCTTCAAATATATTCTTTTGAATTTATTTAAATTGTCGAAATCATTTTCGAGAACAGTAATATTTTAGCCCTTAACAATAACTCGAACTAGGGTTCACACAGGTTCAAAAAGTTTTACACAAGCTGGGGATCAACGAAAGCGTAAGATAGCCAAAAAGAAACCAAATCTAAATACTAAACTTTTTCTTTCTCCCGTTTATATGGAATAAAAGTTGTGAGTACAGCTTCACCAGCTTTTGCATTTTTCATAGCTGATTTTAAATTTGATGCAAGGAATCTAACCCATTTTTACCGTTCACATTAATATTGTTGAATTAGTCAAATTTTGTCACAGACATTTTTACTGTTTGTGTTAATTTACGGAATAATACTTTTTAAAAGAAATTAAAAATTCTCAATTTGGACCATTTTTCAACAAACTATATGGAAAAATGAAAAAAGTTAGTACTCAAAATTGATTTGTAAAAAAAAATCTCATCTCTCTTATGGTCATTTAAAAACAGGCACAAGGCTGATTAATATAGGTTAAGACACTTGAGAGAAGCTCGGTCGAACTGTCAGAATGGATGTGAGGAAATCAATAAAAAAAACACCTGAATCTGTACAATTTTTAGCTAACAGCTACTTTGACAGTTCGAGCAAAGGCGGAAAAAGAGTGCTATTCTCTCAAGTGACTTAACCTGTATGAGTATTAATGAACCTTGAACAGGCATATTCACAAATAGACTTAAAAGAAAACAGATTTGCTTAAATATTTTCATATCCTTTCTTTCAGTTACGTAGGGTGCCTTTTATATTTCGGGACTTGGCAACCCTGGTGTTGCAATCTGTCAACTGAAAGCTCTATCGCAAAGTTTGACATTTGTTGGCTTATACGTACTCAGAACGTTATGACATACGAGCGCTATTTGTGTTGTTTATAGTAACTTAAAAGATTCATCTCGGTCTAAAAATGGAACTAAATCGTGAACATTTTCGTGCGATTATTTTTTACAACTTTCGACGTGAATTAACACAGCAACAGTGCATGGATGAACTTAATTCAATTTTTGGCGATGAAGCTCCATCAAGGACCAGTGTTTATCGATGGTATGGTGAATTCAATCGTGGTCGTAGTTCACTCCAAGACGAATTTCGTGAAGGTCGTCCGAAATCAGCTGTTGTTCCGAAAACCATTGATGCTGTGCGCGAACTGATATTGCAAGATCGTCATGTTACCTATCGTGAGATTGAGGCAACCTTAGGCATAAGTGGGACCAGCATACATTCAATATTGCATAAACATTTGACTGTCAAAAAAATTTGTTCGCGTTGGATCCCACACAATTTGTCAATCGCTCAAAAAAAGGCTCGTGTCGATTGGTCGAAGGAAATGCTCAAAAAATACGATCGCGGTGATTCGAAACACGTCTATGACATCGTGACAGGTGATGAATCGTGGATTTACGCGTATGAGCTCGAAAGTAAACAGCAGTCGACTGTATGGGTGTTTCAAGACGAGCCAAATCCAACAAAAGTTGTTCGCGCTCGAAGCACTTCCAAGCAAATGGTCGCCTGTTTTTTCGGAAAATATGGACATGTCGCAACCGTACCACTAGAACAACGCAGAACAGTCAACTCTGAGTGGTACACAACCATTTGTTTGCCAGTTGTCTTCCAAGAAATCAGGAAAACCAACCGCCGAAGACGGATCACTCTTCACCACGACAATGCGAGCTCTCACACATCGGCTCAAACAACTGATTTTTGAGCACCCAAAACATCGATTTGATGGGTCATCCGCCGTATAGTCCTGACTTGGCACCGAATGACTACTTTTTATTCCCAACCGTGAAGAATAAACTGCGTGGACAACGATTTTCGACGCCCGAAGAAGCGGTTGCGGCATTCAGAATGCATGTTTTGGAGATACCTCAATCAGAGTGGCAAAAGTGCTTCGACAATTGGTTCAAACGCATGCAAAAGTGTATAGATCTTAATGGAGAATATTTTGAAAAACAATAAAGTGATTTTCGATGATTAATATTTGTTTTTGTTCTCTAATCCCGAAATATAAAAGGCACCCCTCGTATTACTGGTATCTACTTATAGATTTTTTATCAAAACCCCCTCCCCCCCTAAGGTAAATCCTGGCTACGGGACTGTTATAGTTTAAGAATAGTTTTAACTGCGGTGGTCACTGAAATTTGATTTAAAAATAAAATATGCTCTAGTACATCTAATTCGTTCATGTTCAAGCATTTTTGACATTTGCTTGCCGCTAACCGCTTTCATTTAGGGATGGTACTTCGGCGTTAAAGCTCAGCGTAAAAATGCTACGCTCAATACGCGCTGATTTAGGTTTGACTGTAAGATTTGTTCAAGTTTAAACTGAGAGAGTAAAAATGAAATGTGAGAATAGTTGCAAAAGTACGGAAACAGCTTCTAGTAAGTTTCAAGCTCAAAACAGATAATTTTGACTGCAGACATGTCAAACGCAAATTGCTCCAATTAACTCCAATTAGCTCCACTATGTGTGCTCGAGAGAGCGGTTTATGCTTGTTCTTCTTCTCCCATTTTAAGCACAGAAAGTACGGAAACAGAAAATAGTGCCACAATAAAAGAACACAAATCGAGAAGAAACGCTGAGAAATTGAGTTAAATGACAAGCAGCTGTTTAAGGGTATTTATTTTATTTTATGTGCGCTATAGTTTTATAGTAAATAGGTAATTAAAAGTGTTTTTGTGAACAGTAAAGTGAGTTAGAAGTATTAGGAAATCAATTATTTAATGGATTATTGTTTCAGTAACATTCAAATGCATCCAAAAATTTACCCTTTCCGACGTGCCGGTGCTGCTTCATTAAGTTCAACAGCCTACCTCGCTGCATTTTCTAAACTCGCCCGATTTAATTTGCTCTTCAAATAAATTTTATTAGTTATATATATATACAAATTAGTAATATATACAAATATAAAAAATTTAACTTAAATGAAAGCAACAATTTTCAAAGGTATATTTCGAGTATTTATAACTTTATAATACACAATATTACTGACATTAGATAAATCGGTAGATTCTCACTTGCCGCAAAGCCAGTGAGAAAAGTAACACATTTTTATTGATTCACTTTTTGTACAGAAACACTTTTTTAAAAGGTTCCATCGAAATGAAACCGGAACAGGTGACAGCATATCGATTTGAAACGATCGAATTGAACAGAAATCGTGAGAGTGAGATATACGTGAGAGTGACGTCAGAGTGACGTCAAATCGGTAATATGAGTCGGTAACTCTGATCGGTATGAGTTACAGGAACGAGCTACAGATGACGCTAATCGCAAACGCCACTCAAGCCGTGTGGATTGAATTAAACTAAAAAAAGGAAACAATAAATTTTGCCGCGCGTGAAATGAAATAATTAAAAAAAATTAGAATAAAATAATAAATTAAAATAAAATAAAGTTGAAATACCATGAGAACGGAATGTCAAAATTCATATGCAAAGACGAACTATGAAATAAAATGTCAGACTCAATATTTTGTAAGCAAAATGGAACAAAAAAATATTACCGAGAAACGTAAAATTAATATGAAGGCCAACTACATGGACCATCACTCAAGAATTTGTTCCTATGAAAAGATATTTGACATTTGACGTTTGACTACAAAGTTATGTCTAAATATAACCGCGTCAAAGCGGTCAAACACATTCGCGTAGAAATTACGAACAAGCCCGCAGAAGGATTATGCTATACATTTTAAAGTGTTTTATTTTAATATTTGTATTTAGTCAACAGGTGGCGCTGTAAGCGGTCATTCCGTTTGACAATTCAGCATATTTTTGTGGTCACGGTTGAATGATTTTTCGGTTTTTTATCATTTTGCATTTGATTTTTCGATTAAAATAGTTTACATTTACGAAAATGTTGAATTTTATAGGGAGTGCCACGCCCCCTTGTCCAATGCTCGCTCAATTTTTGCAATCGAAGAACACGACCAAATGGTAAGTTAGTACCGAGTTTCATTGATGTGTGACTTATGGTTCGAAGTTATACCAAAGATTATGGCTGCTGGAAAAGTGACACGCCCCTCGTCCAACGCCCATAAAATGTTACCAGTGAAACGGCATGTGTAAATTGAGATCGAATACCGAGGCTGTGTGACCTATAATTCTAAAAACATTCGATATCGCAAATTTGGTTTGCATGGAAGGCGCCACGCCCACGTAATGTTAAGTTAATTGTACTATGCCTATCAGAGAACTGCACAAGCCTACTTGACATCGATTTCAAGTACTTGCTTAAAATACAAGTTCAAGCTAGCTTGAGCTTGATAGTTTTCAATCAAGTCTGACTTGTGATTGAAAATAAATAAGCCCATGACAGCTTGCGACTTGCAAGTATGCTAGCTTACAAGCGAACGGCACGAAGTCCCAAGTAAAGGAAAAATTGATGACTTCGGCAAAAAGCTTGAAAAGCTTGAAATTGGAGGCAAGTATCCAATATAAAAACAAGTATCCAAAAAATGCAATGAGCTTGTGTAGGAAAAGCTTAAGCGTATTTGGACTTCTAAGAGTTCTGTGTACTCCGTGGTTGGCAGTTTTAGGGGGTAGCTGATTTTGAAATTGATGTAAAAATTTAAATTCAAGATGGCGAATAGAGTTGCCACCTGGATTTTTTTTTGTATTTTTGCGAATTCTTGTTATTTTGAATTTCTGACAACGGATTTGATTTCGAATCTAATATCACAGTTTTAAAATTTAAGATGGAGGATAGGCTTGCCACCTAAATTTTCACCATAGTCATGCCACCTAGTAAAATGAATTTTTAAGAGTTTTAAACACCATTTAACAGTGTTAAGGGGTCGCTGACTTCGAATCTGATGTCAGAATTTTAAAACTCAAGATGATTATTAGTGTTGCCACCTACAATTTTTTTACTGTCACGAATTCGGTGCTTGAGCAAACACTAGTTAAAAATGTGTCCCTGAGTCCGAATCCGTTGCCAGAATTTCAAAATTGTGTAATTTTTTTATAACAGCATTGCCACCTACCAAAATGTATTTTTAAGAGTTTTAAATATAATTTAATATTGTTAAGGGGTCGCTGACTTTGAATCTGATGTCAGAATTTTAAAATTTAAGATGGTTAAAAGTGTTGCCACCTAAAATTTTTTATTTTGACGAATTTGGTGCTGGAGCGAACAATAGGTAAAAATAGGTACCCCATTCGCTATATGTTTAAGGGGGTCCCGAAACACGTGTTTGACTTACAATTTGACTTGCAGTGGACAGTTAAACACGTGTTTCGACGTTTCCCCCCTAAAAATGTAGCAAATGGGGGGATGATAGACCCCTCTATTTGTGCGTCTCAGAAATGCTACCCCCCTTACAATCTCCCAAAAAATGGTTATTTTTTACCTATCTTGCTTCCCCTTCGAGATATGGCACTTTTTCTACTCTTTCGAAGATATTTCGATATATTTAAATTTTTTGTTGTTCCATATCTCGGGAGGGTAGCAAAGTGGGTAAAAAGTAACCATTTCTTCTGGGTTGATAATGGAGGAAGCATTCTTGAGATACACGAATAGGGGGGTCTATGTGCCCCCATTCACCATATTTTTAGGGAGGGGCCTTGACGTACACCCCTAAAATTATGGTGAATGGGGGCACATTGACCCCCCTATTCGTGTATCTCAAGAATGCTTCCTCCATTATCAACCCCGAAAAAATGGTTACTTTTTACCTATTTTGCTACCCTCCCGAGATATGGAACAACAAAAAATTTAAATATATCGAAAAAATCCTCGAAAAATCCTCGAAAAAGTAGAAAAAGTGCCATATCTCGAAGGGGAGCCAAGATAGGTAAAAAATAACCATTTTTTCGGGCTTTATAAGGGGGGTAGCATTTCTGAGACGCACAAATAGAGGGGTCTATCAGCCCCCCATTTGCTACATTTTTAGGGGGGAAACGTCGAAACACGTGTTTAACTGTCCACTGCAAGTCAAATTGTAAGTCAAACACGTGTTTCGGGACCCCTTAAACATAAAGCAAATGGGGTACCTATTTTTACCTATTGTTCTCTCCAGCACCAAATTCGTCAAAATAAAAAATTTTAGGTGGCAATACTTTTAACCATATTAAATTTTAAAATTCTGACATTAGATTCGAAGTCAGCGACCCCTTAACACTATTTAATTATATTTAAGAGTCTTAAAAATACGTTTTGGTAGGTGGCAACACAGTTATAAAAAAATTACACAATTTTGAAATTCTGGCAACGGATTCGGACTCAGGGACACATTTTTAACTAGTGTTTGCTCAAGCACCGAATTCGTGACAATAAAAAAATTGTAGGTGGCAACACTAATAATCATCTTGAATTTTAAAATTCTGACATCAGATTCGAAGTCAGCGACCCCTTAACACTGTTAAATGGTGTTTAAAACTCTTAAAAATGCATTTTACTAGGTGGCAACACTATGGAGAAAATTGAGGTGGCAAGCCTATCCTCCATCTTAAATTTTAAAACTGTGATATTAGATTCGAAATCAAATCCGTTGTCAGAAATTCAAAATAACAAGAATTCGCAAAAATAAAAAAAAATCAAGGTGGCATCTCTACTCGCCATCTTGAATTTTAAATTTTTACATCAATTTCAAAATCAGCTACCCCCTAAAACTGCCAACCACGGAGTCCACAGAACCCTTAAAAGTCTTAATACGCTTAAGATTTTCCTAAACAAGCTAATTGAATTTTTTCGGATACTTGCTTTAAATTCAATTAATTGGATACTTGCGAGCTTACAAAATTTTGCCGAACGTTTCAAGCTTTTCAACTTTCTTACCCGACATAGTAAGCCTCAACAAGCAAGCCATCGAAAAAGCTTGGATATGACTTGTAATTGTTTGCTATTTTTATAAGCGGGCCAAAGCTTGCTTTTTCAAGTTTGGATACATACTTGAATTCAAGTACTTGAAAAAGCTTGAATTTCAAGTAGGCTTGTGCAGTTCTCTGATGCCTATAACCTTCGCTTCAGTGCAAGTTTTTCTAAAATAATATCGTACTCGAATAAGCTCTTCACCCAAAGTTTAAGGTCAATCGGCACAGCAGTCAATTTTAATGATTTTTGAAAAAGTCAGCGTAGTTAAAGTTCGACCACGTCCATTTTTTGTTTGAAACCATTTGAACTAAATTACCAAACTAAAATCTAATACGTCAAAAATCGTCTGAAATATTATATTTTCATTAATCTGGGGGCGGCAAAAAAGGGGGTGTGGCAACTCATTTTTAGTACAGCTGCTGACAATAAGCATACAAACTAAATTTAAAAATGTTATCCTAATACGACAAAAACCATCTGTAAAATATAATTTTTATTGATTTGTGGACGGGAAAAGGGGGTGTGGCAAACTTTTTTGTTTCCTAAACTTTTGCTGATCAATTACGAATAAACCCGCAGAAGGAAGTATTCAATTTGGTCGCCCTTTTTAAGTTTTAAGCATCCGAACAAACTAAGATCCATTTTTATATATATAGAATGGAAAAATAGTAGAATAGGGGTCGGTAGACATTAAATTGCTGAAATGTGTACGACGTATAACAACCGCAACATAGAATGAGCCGTTAATAAATTATTTTGTTTATCCGGTTATTCCCATGCTTTCTTATCGTATAAGTTTAGGTTTTTGTCCACACAAAAACAAAGGTTTATCATTATATATATTGCGTAAACTTATATTCTTCGACAATAAAAACACTTTAAATTTGTACAGCGAATTCATTAACCCATTATGGACAGACCCATGTTCCCCTTGAGCTAGAATGATGAAACTTTCCAAAAATATTTAGTTTGGTCTAACTTAGAAAAAAAAAAACAAAAATTTTAAAAAAAAATTTAAAGATCGAGATTTTTCATTTTCAATTTGAACGATATTCTACAAGCAAAATCGAGCGTTTTGCGCCAATATTGATCACAAAAATTTCCACAAAACAACAAAAAATATACAAAAACGTATTTCGTTGAAGACCAGCTCTGTGTCAACCCGGGGGAGCCACGTTTGTCAGTCAAACTTCATAAAAATTCACAAAAGTTAAACATACTTAGAAAGACGGTCGTATAAGAATTATATTTTACTTAATTTTTTTTTTTGTTTTTTAAAAGTTTAAAATTAGAGATAAAAAAAATGGAAAATTCCCAAATTCCCCTAGCTTGGAAATATAACTAAACGTAACTTTTCAGCCATGTGAGAAAACAGGTCGATTAGATCAATTCTTAAAATTTTATATTATTTTTGGAGATCATAAAAATCGATCACTATATGGCCTCCAGGTTAAGAAAAGTATACAGTTACGTTAATGCAACGCTGGATAAAAATGGGTTAAAAGGCGAATTTTTATAACTAAACATTATTTCCTTCTTTATTAACTTCTTAAAATGATAGCATTTTTTATGTTTATAAGGTTTCTTCTTGCATACGATGTCTTTTGATTTTCTGCTGCTGTGATCCGTTCATGTTCCAGTTTCGTATTTTTCGTTGCTTCAATCGGTCTTCGAACTGAAACTTAAGTCGTTCATACTGAGTATATAGTGAAAAGTTTATGTCCGGCATTCCGTATGAGGCCAATAAAAAATTAATACGCACTCGTTCTTCAGCTATTTGGCGCATTGCAAAGTTAATCTCTTCGGTCGCAAGGAATTCGTCACAAGCCGATTGCAGTAACTCTTCAGAAATTGGAGGTTTTGCAGCGAGTATTTTCGGTTGTGTTTTAAAGGGTTTATTTTTTGAAAAAAATTGTTTTTGTTGACACGGAATTCCACTGGAAGCAGCCTGTATGTCGTCATCTTCGTCATCCAGTGAAATGGTTTCGAATTGCATATCTGGACTGGCTCTCATTGTTTGCAGTACGCTTTTACGTCTATTGCGACTACGAGCCCTCGATGGGGAGTTTTGAGTAGATGTTGCAGGAAATGAGACAGTTCCATTCGTTGTGGCACCTTCTTCTATGTCAATGTTTGTTGGCTGTGGAATGGGAGAGTGGTTTTCAGGAACAACGTTATTAGAACTCACATCTTCTACCACTTCTTTAAGGAAGTTTCCTGGAGATGTTTCTTGTAAATTATCTGGTTGTCGTTCGTCTTGTAAAGGAGAATCATCGTCAGAGTCTAGTATTTCAATTACTCTGGACATTTTAAGTCTAATGATTGATTGCCTTTAATATATATACTGAACTATAATTCGAAAACAAATGCAACAACTTGACCACAGGAGTTATATATATAAAAATTCAAAGAAATACATTTCTAAATTATATGCCTTAAGACTTGTTTATTTAAAAACCAGCTGTTTCTTTCAGTAGAAAACACGAAACGAGTAAACTTGTTAACATGTTAACTGCATATACTTTTCTTCGAAAGGGCTTCTCAGACTATACTACATATAGTATGGAATTTGCATGTAGGATAGACATGTTGAATGTGTTATAACTAATACTGCGGTCCATACTACATGTAGCATAAAAATCAAAAGTTTTGATTTTTATTTTGAACGCACGTTCATCGAAATCGATGCATTTCTCATTCTGAAAAAATAGACGATGGGTGAATACCAAAAGAAACATAAAAAAACAGCAAAGCTGAGGCTGAGGAAGCCATAACCGCACTTGGTGTATCCGATTGCAGAAGGCGCGCGCAAGGCAGAGGCGCCTGTCGAGAGCTGATGAGGTCGGCCGAAACCCGGACACGTCAGATGGACATGTAGTTGGACAATATAACAGCACTTTTTTCGCTGGTCCCACACGATCGCACATGTCGGATGGATCATTATTTAATAGTTTTCAAAGAGTGAACATGGGATTCGCATTTTGTTCGTCGAAGTGTAAACTTGTGTATTTTATTATAATTTCAAGCACATTCCTTGAGTTGTTGTAAAAATTTGGTGAACGCTTCTGTTATAAATTGCAGAGCAAGAGCATAAACTTTTTTTTAAAGGAAAAAAAAAGAAAATTAATAGACACTTTCTGTGATGGAGCCTGAGGCTCATGGCTGTCTGCAGCAAAAAAAGCCGCCGGACAGGCCAAGCAATAGGGACTCCGCCAAAGTTTCATCTGCATCGGCTTCTGAGGCCGCGGCAGTTAAGATTCATGATGCTGAAAATAAAAATTCTTCAAATGCAGCGAATGCTAGGGCTCTTGCGCAGCAACAGAGCTATAATTCTGCCCAACAGCATTCGGCCGTCATAAAGCACGCACATTTTCCGGGCGCCATTTTAAACGAAACCGAAAAAATGAACTTGGTTGATTTACAACAAAAGCTATTGCAACAACAACAACAGCAGAACAACAAATTGCCTCTCCCAGCACCTTTTCTGCGGCAGAGCAGCTAGTTAGCCTACAAGATGAAGATTTTCATTAAGTTCATAATAAGCGGTTCAAACGTTCATGTGGAGGAGCAGCCAAAAGTTTTGTCTCAGCATCAAAAAGTAAGGTAGATTTAAATTCACTATCAAATACGAGTAATAGATTTGCTATTTTGGGGGACTTAAATGTTGAAAAATTAAATGTTAATTCCGCGTTGCCTGCAGCAGGCGCACAAAAAACTCCGTACAAGAAGTCAGGTAGCAGTGTGGTGGCGGGGCCCAGAAAGGATGTTTGCCCTCCTATTTTTCTTTATGACGTTAACGTCAAAAATCTAGTAGACCAGCTTGAGGCATTAGAGCCGAAAATCTCCTTTAGAATTAAAAACATAAATAAACATAAAAGTAAATTATTTTTGGACAATGCATCAGCGCATACCGAGATGATGGCGCTTCTTAAAGAAAATAAGGTAAACTCCTATTCTTTTACACCTAAAAACCAGAGACAGATTAGTCTAGTTCTACGGGGTCTATATTTCTTGACTGACTTAGCTGATATAAAAGCGGCACTAGATGTGTTGGCCCCTGACACTATTAGTCGAGTCTCTAAATTCTCCACCCCCTTTTCGTTAAGAAGCGCCTCTGACACGGGTCTTTTTTTGATAACTTTATTGGCAGGTAAGAGGCTTGGCGATATTTGCCATATAAGGTACGTTTTGAGCCAGGCCGTCACATGGGAATCTCCGAAAATGAAAAATAAGGACATTCAATGTAGACAGTGTCAACACTGGGGGCACATAGCAAGAAACTGCAACCGACAGTTCACTTGTGTTAACTGTGAACTTTCGCATGAGCACGGTGAATGTCCTCTTATCCTTGAGGAAAACTCAAAGCCCTTTTGCAATAATTGCAAACAAAGTGGGCATCCAGCGAATTGGAAGGGCTGTCCCGCTTTTCAAAAGTATTTACTTCAAAAAAAGAGACGCTTGAACGAAGCCTCGGAAAAAAAAATTATTGCAGCACGTAACGTAAATCATGCCATCTCGGATGTAGGAATTTTCTCTAGAAATAAAACCTTTGCTAGTCTTTTTACACAACCAACTGTAAAGTCTGGAGCTCTGGCCGCTCCAAGTCAACGCCCTGCACTAATAGATGAATTTCTTAATCTTGCAAAAATTTTTATGGTCCCAGAGCCAATGTCCCTAGAGCAGAAAGTTCAAAGATTTTTGACAACTTACAAAAACTTGCCCTTAGATCAAGCAAAATCAGAATTTTTGTGTCTGTTGTCTGAAGTGAATAAAACTTATGGGCCGTAAAGAATTAAGTTTCCTGTCATTTAATGTTAGATCGCTGGTTGAAGCCAGTAGGAAAATCGATTTACTGAGTATTCTACAAAAACATGATAGCGATATTGGTTTCATACAAGAATGTCCTTTACGTGGTCCCAATGTTTACTTAGGCGACTACGATTTTGTTTATGATAACTCCCCAATAGGAGTTGCTACGGTAATTAAAAAATGTTTTCTATACTCTCCAGTTAAAATCTACGGTGTTGCATTACCACATAATTTTATTAGTATCAAATTGATTTTCAACGGTATTATTAAAAACTTCCTATTTGGTGCAATTTATATACTTTGCAATTTTCCGCGTTCACAAATTTACGCGGGCCTTTGTAACATTCATCAAAAGTCCAAAAATTTTGAGGGTACAGTTCTAGGCGGTGATTTCAACGCAAGGAATCCTGCCTGGGGTGATAGTTCGGAGAATTGCAACGGAAAAGCTCTCCATAATTGGCTGCAAGATTTTTCTCTTGATTTCTTACGGATCTCGGACAGCAGACCTTCCTTTCCTTCAGGTCCTTCCTTTTTAGACCACTATGTAATTAGTGCCATGTTAATTAATAGATTCAATAAAAATTTCTCGGTTGTAAGTCTTTCAACTTTTTCGGACCATTTTCCGATTCACTTAAGAATTAATTTTTCAGATTTTGACTTTTTTATCAAAAGTCCGGGTTGTTTTACCTCTTACAAAAACACAAACTGGAACAATTTTAAACGCGAACTGGAAGCCACCTTGGCTGACAGTTTTCCCCCAACTAACAAGAATTTACTAAAGCAGGATATTGACTGTCACATCGATAATTTTAGTGCTATAATTGAAAGCGTTACTGCTTCACACTCGGAGAGAATTGAAGTCAAGCATAATAAACTGGTTGTGTCCGAAAACGTTCAAAGACTTTTTAGAATAAAGTATACTTGTCAAAAGGACTTGAAAAAGATTTTCCACAGACACTCGAATAGAACTAATGATGAATACAACATTTTATCAAAACAGATTCAACTTCTCAAGATTTTAATAAAAGAACAGGTCAAATTAGAGCAAGCCAACGAATTCAATAAGAGAATTGAAAAGATCAAACCAGGGCCCTCAGCGTTTAAGCAAATATTTAATATTGTTGGTAAGAATAAAAAAAAATCTTCCTTTTCGGAAATCTCGGTTAATGACACGGTTATTTATGATGAGGTAGAAAAGCTAGAAGCCTTTCGTCAACATTATGAACACATTTACGCCGAAAACGTTCCAGATAGGCCTGATGTACTAGAGTTAAAAAATTATGTGTCAAATAGGCTATCTGGGTTGCCTCCTCATATTTTTAATTTCTGCAATGGGTTTAATCTTTAAATAACGAGGATTCATTTCATTTTATTAATTCTGAGTCCTTTGATGTGATTATTAAAAAACTCAACAACAAAAAATCTTCCGGTTTTGATAAAATCTCGAATTTTATTATTAAAAAATTGCCTCCGCTGGCGCTTGATTATTTAACTGTCATATTTAATAACTGTCTGAACAATGGTTACTTTCCGGATACGTGGAAGGTCGCGAGTATTATTCCTATAAAAAAAAAGAAAGATTGCATTGACATTAATGAATTTAGACCTATTTCGTTGCTATCCAATTTAGGGAAAATCTTTGAACATGTTTTGAGATTAAAAATGGATCTTAATATAGGTGAGAACTATATATCACCTTTGCAGTTTGGGTTTAAAGAAAAGCACTCCACAGTACACGCACTTTTAAAATTTCACAACGACGTTTCGAGTAATTTACGTCAAAAAAATGCACGATTGCGGTCTCCCTAGATATAGAAAAAGCATTCGATAGAGCTTTTCACGTTGGTATCTTATTCAAACTGATTGAACTAGGTTTTGATCCATTTTTACTGAAATTATTCCACAGTTTTTTTTCAAATCGTAAATTTCATATTCATTTCGGTGTTGGCGAAATATACAGGGTTCGGTGTTGGCGCCTCTTCTCTTTAATATCTCCATCTATGATTTTCCCCATGAACGGTCTGGCTCAAAGGGTATCTTGTACACCGATGATTGCTTGGTGTATGCTCATCATGAGTCTCCTGTCTGCGCATTAAACATAGTCTCAGGGCACCTGCATGATATAAACAAGTTCTACAATTATTGGGGCTTTCGGATCAATGCCTCCAAGTCTGAAGCGATATGTATACGAAATGCGTCGGGTAAATGCGGCAGATCGGTTGTGCCGGAAAGCAAGAGACTGAAACTTTTCCTCAACGGTGCTGAAATTGTGTTCAAAAACGACATTAAATATCTGGGAGTCTTATTCAATAAATTGCTGAAATTCAATAAACATGCTAGGTTGAACCTAGGAAAAGCCCGCAAGATAGTAGGCATGTTTTCTAGACTTTTGAAGAACAAATACCTTTGTCAGAATTCTAAACTACTGATTTATAAAGTTTGCATCCGTTCAGTTTTGGTGTATGCTTTCCCGATTTGGTTTACGATGTCGCCCGTAGTCGCCAAAGATTTTGAGGTATTGGAGCGCAAGGTTTTGAGGCGATGCGTTGACAGGAACTTTGAATCCTTGGTTAAGCGTTACTCAAATAAGTTTATTTATACTAGAGCTATGGTGAATCCATCTTGTCGTTATGCCTTGAATCTACAAAAGAGTTTTGTTAATAGACTACCATTTCATAATAATGAGCTTGTAAGGGAAATTTTTGACTCTCAACAACATTCCAATTGGCCTGCCACTAACTTCCTGTCCCCTATTGGGATTTTAAGCGAGGAGATAGCATCCGATTTGGATTTTGACACACCTCTGATTCCTGACTTCTATATTAAATCTGTGCCTGGAACACACAGAGGGTAATTTATAAATTAATTGTTTTTTAATTTTCTGATTTATGTCTTATGCTAACATATTGTACCTTAACTTTACAAAACAGAATTTCTCAAGCATTCAGATAACATCATAAGGGTGTTTAATTTTTGTTAAGTTAGTTTTAAGAGTTGTGTTTAGGTTGTAAGTATATGTAAATATTTGTTGAAAGAGACAATTCGTCTCTAAGCGTTTTTTATATGCCGGGAGTAAGCATGTATTACTTAATGTAAAAATGAGACAGTTATATGTATCTACAATTTTTACTTGAAGCAGGTAGCTTTTTCTTATTATTTGTCTTTAGAACAACACAACTACAGTTTTAAGTTTTTCATGTACATTATTCCATAAGGAAAGAACGAAATGTAAACAAATCTAAAAACAAAAAAAAGACTCAATAAATTTACTTTACTTTACTTTACAAAGAGTGAACATCGAGGGAAGTAGATATTTTGTAGTGTAATAATGGCGAAAGCATTCATTGTAGCAATAAATTTTGTACTCTTTACTATTTTTTCTGAGTCTCCATGAATCTTCTTTATATTTCGGAAAAATCTTTTAAACTTTAACATTTCTTGTTATGCCAAAATCATGTTATGTAATTAATGAACAGACCCTAATAGAATGGAATAAATAATTTGCGACGGATTGTCTTTTTATGCAGACCTTGCACGGTCAATCATTTGTCATCAAAAATGTGATCGTGTGAATTGATATTGGGTAAATTGCATTAGCAAGTTGCATTAAAAAACGTCAAATTGAAAGGAAAAGAGTTTGGACGAAAGAGTAGCTATATCAAACGAAATTCTCTAAAGAGTTAAAAATGTCTGCACCAGACGATTATAAAAATTCAAAGAGAATGGATAATTGCACTTATCGGGAACAATATGATTTAATTTAACTCTTAATAACAAAAAAAAAAATACATTTATGCATGAAGACATAACTGCAGATCAACTATTGCTTACTGCTCTTCGATATCTGGTAACTAGAAATTCGAAGATTTTAAAATTCCAACCTATAACAAGCCTATAACTATAAGCAAAATTGTGATAGAAACCTATAAAGCCATTAAGTAGACATTTGACATTAATAAGAACGACGGACGGAAAAAAAAAAACGAAAGCTAGAAATAAAACTTAAAAATATATGTTAAGCTCATAAAAATACTTTCGTAATATTTTGCCATAGAATGAATAACACTTTACATTACTAGTTCTGTGTCACACCATCTTATTTTCTGGCCGGACTACAACAAACTCAAATCAGATTTTTAGTCAATACTGGTTTGATTAGCATAAGGGCCTACTAAAGATTTTCGGTTTACTTAATACGGCTTACTGTATACTAAGTATAATCTATAATCTACTGCTAAGTATATTAAGCTAATAAGCTGTAATATTAAGCTTTGAGTAACTTTAAGTTACGGAGTTGACAAGTTATAAAAAAAATCTACAATTTTCCTTTATCAGAACTTTGAACATGTTGTTCTCAAAACTGCATTTTTATAAATAGTGTGCATCATAACTCAAACAAATTTTAACCAATCAATTCGAAATTTTGCGCACATATACTTGGCAATATTGCAGCAAATATGCTAGAGCGTGATTTTGAAAACACAAAATTTTATTAAAGCAGTGTTTAGTTGTCTTTTCAAAAATTTACAGTTCTATTTCTTATTTAAATTTACGCCATTTATTGAAAAAAACATTTCTTCGAAAATCAGATTCTGGCATATTAGACATAAGAGAATGTGACATAAATATAAAAAAAAAATTGCGCTTTTTTCATATGAATAACGTCGACGCTAGGATGCACGCCAATTCTGAGATCTGTCTTTACACTCTACACTCCCTGTAGGAAAATCAACTAATTTAAAAGTAGTTGATAAAGTAGTTTTTTGTCAACCACAACTAGTTGAAATTCTGACTTTTTTCCATAGAACGAACTAACTTATTTTGTATGGTGATGTCCGCTAAATAAGTCAATTGACTGTCGTCTGCATATATTTTCAAGTACTTGTTAAATTAGTTACATTTAAATTATTTTTTTAATTGCTTTAAAATAACCAATTAAAAACTATTACTGATGGCCAAAAGTTAATAATATATGATGAAATAACATGGTTAAATATATATAAGCTTGTAATCAAATAGAAAGTTTCAATTAAAACATGCCAACATCAGAGTAGTTGCCGCATTAATATAATTCAAAGTAGTTTATCAATCACTGGATTTAAAGTTGTATTTCAATTACTTCATATATTGAAGTGGATGCCGCCTTAATATAATTCAAAGTAGTTCATATACTGGTTTATTTTAAACTAGTTTTTTAATCAGTTGTTTTTAAAAACAAGTTAGTTTGTTCCTATAGGGCTTTGACTAATATATGTATATATATATATATATATATGTATGTACATTTTTCAGTCATAAACATTTTTTTATATCTTTAAAACATACCTCAATTTACCCTCAAACTTTCAAACAAATCGCTTCAATAATTTTCTCTTGAGAAATGTTCATTTCATGTCATGTATTGCTTGCCCTAAAACATCTATTTCCACTATTCATTTCAACACTATTTTCTGACGCTATAAAACCGCTGGATATGGCGCTTTAGGAGCTTCTATAAAACTAATTGGATTTTATTTATATGATTTGGAAGGAGATTTTGATGATTTAAAAATGAAACGGAATGTTTGGTATAGAGTTAGTAATAAAACTAGCGATGGAAAAAATACAGTGTTTGAAGCCCAAGAACTGTGCAATAAAGAAATATTTACTAATATGTTTAATTTACCAATGCTTATCTAAGAAGCATGATGTTGCAAGATAGATTAAAAGGTCTCACAATGCTAAATCTGTACAGAGATATGTCGCCATTAGTGGATTTAATTTTAGAAAAACTCGCTAAAAGTAAGCGTACACTGAATTTGGATATATAGTTTTGGTTTATTTTGTTAATCTTAATCACAATAATCCTGTAATTAACGTTTTTTTTCTGTAAAAAGTAAACAATTGATCGCAATTTTTAAATTTTTTATTATTTTTTAATACAAATAACACACTTTTTATAAAAACTTATTTTATCTTTTTTTATTTTAAAAACTTATTAGTTATCATTAGCTGCATTCCTGTGGTCGTTGATCTAGAGCATGGCTCTATTTAATTCACAATGCAAAAACAAAAATGAAAACCAGCTCTTTTCCTGACTCTATTTCTGATCTTAAAATGCTTCCATGTTTAAAGCATTTTTGCAAAACGAACATAGTTGGCAAATCTGAAGTACTCTTCGACAAGTTTTCATCTTCGGCTGAGGTCAGACGATGATCAAAATAATACAAAAAATACGATGAGGTGAAAATAATACAAAAAAAAAGTTACAAAATTAATGAAAATCTGCATTATCTCTGGTCCGACTGTACAAATTTAAAATTTATTGGTGCAGATTGGAAGAACTTTTTTATTACTATTAATTCTGACCGTTTGTTATTTTTAACTACCGCACCAGTAAATATTTTTATGAAAAACTCGATTTTTAGAGCATAATTCAAACCATTCCGTGGCATACTGGTTGAGGTGCGTGGCTTGAATGCCATAGAACCCAGGTTCGAAGTCCACCTGACACACAAAGTTTTTTCAATTGAATTAATTTTTCTGTTCGGCCGTCATCTCTATGCAGACAATGGCAAACCTCAGAGAGTAAAAACTGGCATGAAAAGCTTCTTGAGAACATAAGCCATTCGGAGTCGGCATAAAACTTGTAGATCCAGTTCTCGATGATTTGTGTTCAAACATTTCACAACACGCACGCATAAGAAGCTCGGTCAAATTCTTTTCAAGGGCTGAAATGGCCATTTCGTTTTTGTTTTTTTTTTTTTTATTTCAAACCAATCCAGTCCACGGATGGCTATCGCTATCGCTTGTCGAAATATTTGGGCAATCATCATAACATAAAGCATTATTTTGAGGAACCGACCCGAACACCTTTTTTTTAAGAGAACTAGTATACATACGAGTACATATGTGGTGACCCCACACAAATACAACACCTCAAATCCTCATACACCTTTATCTAAAAATACTTGTTCATTTATATTTAAATTCAATTATAATTATTTGTTTGTTCAAAAAAAATTTATTGTCAAAAGTTTTCAATTTAATTTTCAGTTGTAATAATTTGTTCAATAAAAAAGGTTGAAAAATATATGGGAATAAAAAAAACTAAAAAAAATATAATTTGTTGAGCACCAAAACTGGCGATCCTACCAGCGAACTCCAGCGGAACATCAAAGCCCACCACCAACGACAATAACCCAACCACGTGGCCAACAGCGACAATTGCAACAAACGGGCACAGCAACAAATTAACGACCCCTAAACGCAACCAGTTTCATCAGCAGTAATGCCGGGACCACAATGATCTTGCTATCACTCAGAGCGGTTCATCACCATCCAACACAAGTCATCAACAATTCAAAAGCCACCACAAGCTTTTCATCAGTCGGCGCCCCAACCACCAATACCAACAACAACGTTAACAGCAGCGAAAACAACACAACAGCAGTAGACACGGTCGCTGCCTAACCACAACGTTAACAACAACGACAACAACAGCAGCGACAACAACACATCAGCAGTAGACACGGTCGCTGCCTAACAACAACAACAACAACAGCAGCGACAACAACACATCAGCAGTAGACACGGTCGCTGCCTAACAACAACGACAACAACAGCAGCAACAACAACATATCAGCAGTAGACACTGTCGCTGCTTAACAACACCAATATTAGCAGCAGCGACAACAACAACAACAACAGTTGCGTTGCACAGCAAATACGCATATTTTAAAAAAAAAAAAAAAAAATGAACGTCGCAGTCAACGTCATTTTTTTTAAATTCAAAAAAAAAATGTTAAATTTTTATATTTACAAATTTTATTGTTCAATTTTTTTTTGTAAAACTTTATTGTTAGTTTTAAGTTTTCCTTTTCTTTTACATTTATAAAATTCTTTTTACAGGTTGCTTTATTATTTCTTAGCTTAACACGAGGCACACACTTAGTTTTTAGAGTTCATATAACAATTAAAACGTAAGAAGTTTATCGTTATATGGCTCAGGCACTCCACTACACTAGGGTTGATTAGGTACACAATTCTATTCTTTCCAATATGCAACGTACACCTCCGCGTATTTCTATCACTGGTGGTGGAGATGAATCCAACGAACCCATCACCAACTTGGATACTACGAATCCATTTAATGTTTCGCATGAAATTCATGCTACAGCTATTAAACTTCCTTCTTTTTGGACAAACTGTCCAGAAGCGTGGTTCGCACACGCAGAAGTTCAATTCCAAGCGAAAAATATATCAGTTGACAGAACTAAGTTCGAATACTTAGTTACTGCACTACCACAAGAGGTCATAGTAACGGTACTAGACTTCATTCAGCATCCTCCATCTGCAAATTTATACAATGGACTTAAATAAGTATTGATTGACAGACTTTCACTCAGTGAAAATAAGCGTTTAGACAAAATCCTTTCGGACTCTGAGATGGGTGACCAAAAGCCATCTCAGTTCTATCGTGCACTACTTCTTCTTGCCGGTTCCTCAGTTAGTAATGACCTAATTTATAAATTATGGTTACGAAAACTTCCCAAAAGTCTCAATATCGCTTTGACCGGTTCAGGTCACAAAGAGCTAGATGACTTACTTAAACTAGCTGATAACATTTGGGAAGTTATGGCTAATGGTGAAGTTTCAGCCATAAACAAAAATTCATCCCAAATGACGAAAGCTGATGATTTAACGACAATCGCTCGAAGTTTCTCAGAAACAACTAACAAAGTTCTTGAATGTTTTAATAAACTGCCACTTGAAGTTCAAGAACTCAGAACCGAACGTCACAATTCTTTACGATCAAACTCCAGAGACAACAGTTTCCGAGATTTTTCGAGACACCGGTCTCCCTCTCGAAATAAGTCACGTCAGAGACCAGCCAATTGGTTATGTAGATATCACTATAAATTTGGAAGGTCGGCCAGACGATGTGAACAACCATGTGCATTCAAACACAACGACTCACATAACACACAGAATTCGTCAAACTAAAAACCTCCATCATGACAACGGCAAATAAAGGAGGAACATCTACACGCCGTTTATTCATTTACGACAATGACAACCATTTAAACTTTTTAATCGACAGTGGTGCAGAAGTATCAGTTCTTCCTTCCTCCAAATTCAAAAATAACAAAAAGAATTCAGACTTAATTTTGACAGCAGCTAATGGTAGCACAATTTCGACCTATGGAAAAAAATTACTTAACGTAAACATCAAACTCAGACGAGAATTCCCTTTTATTTTTATTTTAGCAGACATAGCTAGACCCATTATTGGAGCAGATTTCCTAACGAAATACGGACTACTTATTGACATGAAACACAAAAAGTTAATTGATCCACTCACTAAATTATCTGTTAACGCTATTTCCGCATTTTCTGAAACTCCACTACCCAAATTATTTTCACTTGACAACAAATACACGCAACTTCTAAAACAATTTCCATCACTTCTCACCGAACCAGACTACACTATTCCCGTCAAACATAAAACTGAACATTACATCACCACCGAAGGACAACTTCCATTTTCAAGACCAAGACGCTTAGACTCACATAAATTAAAGATCGCAAAACAAGAATTTGATTTCCTTATCAAAACAGGAATCTGTAGACCATCTGACTCACATACTTCTTCTCCACTTCATCTTGTACCAAAAAGTGAACCAAATGATTGGAGACCTTGTGGCGATTACAGATTAATCAATGCTGTTACGATACCTGACCGGTACCCGTTACCACACATACACGATTTCTCGATTAATTTACACAACACAAATATCTATTCTAAACTTGACCTAGTAAAAGCATACCATCAGATACCGATGGCTCCTAGTGACATACACAAGACAGCAATCACAACACCTTTCGGGATGTTCGAGTTTCTACGAATGCCCTTCGGTTTACGAAACTCAGCACAAACATTCCAAAGATTCATTCATGAGGTATTACATGGACTTGATTTCCTTTTTGTATACTTAGATGACATACTGATCGCTAGTGAATCCGAAACACAACACATCGAACATTTGACACAAGTTTTTGAGAGACTTTCAAATTACGGTTTAAACGTTAAACCTAGTAAATGTATTTTCGGAGCGACAGACATAAATTTTCTAAGTTACAATATTTCCAGTCAAGGTATACGACCTACACAAGAACGCATTCACTGCATACAAAATTTTCCACAACCAGTTACGTTCAAACAGATGCAAAAATTTATTGGTATGACCAATTACTACCACAGATGCATTCCAAAACTCGCACACATGCTAAGTCTAATTTATGACATGGTCACCGTAGCATCCAAAACTAAACACAAACAGTTACACTGGACAGACACTTCACTACACGCTTTCACAGTAATCAAAGATAGTTTTGCAAAAGAAACACTACTTAATCATGTTAACAATAATGCAGATCTATCGATTGCTGTAGATGCATCAAACATAGCAGTTGGCGGTGTGTTACAACAACAGAATAATGATATACTGGAACCATTAGCATTCTTTTCAAAAAAACTTTCGCCAGCTCAAACCAAGTACAGCACATTCGATCGTGAATTACTAGCTATATATCTCACAGTTAAACATTTCAAACACTACCTTGAAGGGAATCACTTTACAATTTACACTGATCACAAGCCCCTTACATTTGCACTTCATTCAAAAACTGAAAGCAGCCCAAGACAGACCAGACATTTGGAATATATTTCACAATTTACAAATAACATCAGATACATTAAAGGAACAGATAACGTTGTAGCAGACGCACTGTCACGTGCAGACATTAACGCATTCACACCTACAGAAATTAACTTCAAAATTCTTCATCGGGAACAAAACACAGATTCAGAATTGCAGGATATCATAGACAAACACATGTACAGATTAGAACAGATTCACATACCTTTCCTAAACATTAAAATTTGGTGCGAACAAACAGATTCGGTTACACGACCATATATACCACAAACACTACGCAAACAAATTTTTGAACAACTACACAATATTTCACATCCAGGAACACGCGCATCACGACGACTTACGACGAAAGTACACAGACACACCAAAACCTCTCCACAAACAATTAAAATTCCCCATGGTCGTTTTGAACACGTTCACATTGACTTAGTAGGACCTCTACCGACATCACATGGATACAGATATTTACTAACTGCAATTGACCGAAACACACGCTGGCCTGAAGTGTATCCGTTGAAAGACACGAGCACTGAAACAATAGTTGACTTATTTCAGAGAGAGTTCATTTCACGTTTCGGGGGGTGATCGAGGAGCACAATTTACTTCATTGACATTCAGGAACTTTATCAAGACTCTCGGTTGTCAACATATTACCACTTCAGCTTATCATCCTCAAGTAAATGGAATGGTAGAGCGTTTCACCGTCAGCTTAAAGCTTCTCTTTTAGCTAGTAACAATCAGGTCAATTGGTATACTCAGTTACCACTAGTTCTTTTGGGTCTTAGATCTTCGGTCAAAGAAGATATGAAAGCATCACCAGCTGAGATGGTTTTTGGTCAGACCCTCAGATTTCCGAAACAGTTAGTTGCGCATGTTGATCAAACTATTAGTCCTTCTGATACACTTAACAAAATTAAACAAGTCATTTCTGACAAACAGTCGAACATAGTACATCACAATACAAAATTTCAAAATTTCATACCTAAATTACTAAAAACATGTAAATTCGATTTCGTCAGGAATGACACCATTCATAAAAAGCTTCTGGAACCATACGATGGTCCTTTTGAAGTGGTCAAAAAGACTCCCACGTATTTCAAAATTCGTAAACACAATTCAGTAATTACAGTAAACATTAATAGAGTAAAACCAGAATATTAGACACAGACAGTACACAATCACTTTCTTTACCAAAACCAAGTGCAAAAAAAGTACATTTTAATTTACTTAATAACACAGTCAAATTGTTTTCATGAGGGGGGAATAGTGTGGTAACCCCACACAAATACAACACCTCAAATCCTCATACACCTTTATCTAAAAATACTTGTTCATTTATATTTAAATTCAATTATAATTATTTGTTTGTTCAAAAAAAAATATTGTCAAAAGTTTTTCAATTTAATTTTCAGTTGTAAAAATTTGTTCAATAAAAAGGTTGAAAAATATATGGGAATAAAGAAACTAAAAAAAATATAATTTGTTAAGCACCAAACCTACATACCAAGTTTGACTATCGAAACGTTCACATCTCAGGAATTAAAATTATTTCTAACCGATAGCCCTGGCATCTAGTGCTTACTTAGTTTTAATTTTTAAATTGTAATTAACTATAGTACATTAATAAATAAGTAAATAAATAAATTAAATAAAAATATTTCTGAAGAGTGGGCACAGATATAGTGCTACCATGCACATGTTTTGCAAAGCTGTCGAGAGTAAGCGTATGAACTTAATTACCAAATTTTAGTATATAACGATGAGAATTGTCTGATTTATAGAAGTTCTATTAATTTGTAGGTAAAAAAAATCCAAGTGGTGGCCGCGGCGTAGTGGGTAGAGTGTGTGGCCCATACGCGAGAGAACCCTGGTTCGAATCCCACCTGACACGGAAAGTTTTTCAATTGAATTAATTTTTCTGTTTGGCCGTCACCTGTCTGCAGACAATGGCAAGCCTCAGAGAATAAAAACTGCCATGAAAAATTTCTCGAAAACATAAGCCGTTCGGAGTCGGCATAAAACATGTAGATCCAGGTATGGAATCGGCTAAAGTGATAATTTATATTTGACAATCCAAATCATCGCTTTTGCTCCATGTAAGATTATTATCACATCTTTCCTATTGGTTTTATGTGACAGTTATTTAGGTGTCGTTTTCAACAACGACAGTCAAAACAGCGACTGTCAACTATCACCTTAGCCGATTTCACCCCAGTTCTTGATCATTTGTGTTCAAACATTCCACAACACAATTGATCATAAGAAGCTCGGTCAAAGTGCTTTCAAGGGCTGAAATTGGCCATTTCGTTTTGTTTTTTTTTTTGTGGGGGGTACAAGTGGGCGTGGCAAATTTTATATATAAATATATTGACAGCCACTTAGAGCACCTGCATGTCAAATGCTACTATCAAAACGTGTACATCCAGGAATAAGCATGATTTCGAAAAAGTGGGCGTAGATGTGTTGCGACCACGCACATTTTTTAACAGTTGTGGACAGTGACCATATGAACTAAATTACCAAATCTTAGTCTTCTACGCCAAAAGCCGTCTGATATAAAGCATTTTTACTGATTTGTGGGCGGAAAAAGTGGGTGTGACAACGTTTGTATTTACATAGTGACTGCCGCTTGGACCCATAGCACCTGCATACCAAGATTCACTA
Source organism: Coremacera marginata (assembly GCA_914767935.1). Taxonomy (NCBI): domain Eukaryota; kingdom Metazoa; phylum Arthropoda; class Insecta; order Diptera; family Sciomyzidae; genus Coremacera; species Coremacera marginata. The sequence continues at coordinate 129,328,917 of OU612045.1, forward strand.
TCAAAACGCGTACAACTCAGGAATAAGCATGATTTCGATAAAGTGGGCGTAGATATAGTGCGGCCATGTCCATTTTTTTTACATTGGCCGATAGTAACCATACACGAACTAAATTACCAAATCTTAGTTTTCTACGGCAAAAGCTGTCTGATATAAAGCATTTTTACTGATTTGTGGGCGGTAAAAGGGGGCGTGACAACGTTTATATTTACATAGTGACTGACACTTGTATCCATTGTACCTGCATACGAAGATTCACTATCAAAACTTGAACATCCAGGAATTAAAACAATTGCTTAAAAGTGGGCGTAGATATAGTGTGACCACGCCCATTTTTGTACAGTCACCGGAAGTAACCATCTGAACAAAATTACCAAATTTTAGTTTTATATGATTGAAACCGTCTGATATATAGCATTTTTTTGGTTTGTGGGCGATAGAGCCAATTTGAGTTGTATGGGAAATACCACGCCCCCTTGTCCAACCAACACCAAACAGGAACACTTCCAGAATGTTGCTTCAGTATCCCTACAAATTTCATAAAGTTTGGTTGGGTGGTTTTGGAGTCTATACGTGATATACACACATATCCACATACCCACATACATACATTCATTTTTATATATATAGATAAAATTGCAGCAATAAAAATATGAATCTGTCAGCCAGAACAGCTAGTGATTTTTCTCCACACAAAAATTTTGACTCAGCTCCAAAATTTCGCGTGTAGAATAATATGCCCAAAAATTTTCGCTGCTATAGCATACTAAGCATTACTGCTTATTTTTTATTGTTGTATGTCAATTTTCCACGCCAATTAAATGTACAGGCATATAATTGCCAGCGAAATTTTGGCATTTTAACTCTCCACATATGTTTGTGACCTTGGCAGCACTGAACAAATTTTTTCCGTCAACAGCGTACTACCTAGCGAAAAAAATATTCCGCTGCCTGTACGCTGTCAAAAAACTCAATGTTATTTTTATGGAAATTTTGTTTTAATTTCTACAGCAAACTGAGCTATATATTTTGCAAATTAACGTGCCAAGAATAAGGGTTTCATACACAACTTCTTTTTTATTATGTTATAGTATAAAAATATTATTTTTTCTCAAAAAAGTACTTTTTACCTACTAAAAGTCAGCATATTCGTTATTTCGCCACCTAGAAACACTGTTCTGAACGATGAATGCTGTCATGGGCAGCGTTCAAAAATTAACAAATTTTGGTTGCCCTACAAAGTGTTCATCCGCTCTCGCTCTCACTGTTTTGCATTGAAAGCAACAACAAAACATTTCGAATGCCGTTCATATAATCATTGTCTGACCTCAGCCTAAAGGGCAAAACACATTGCAGGCATCGCGCATCAAGCATCGCCGCACATTAAAAGCATGCATCATGCCTGAAGCAACCGCGGTGAGAGTCATAACAGAAAATATATGTTTTCTGTCAAACATTTGAAAGCAAAAAAGTTTTGTGATTCAATATTTTGTGCTTCAAAATTAGAAATAAAATACTAAAAACTGGAATACTTTAAACAAGCTAGCTCATATTCGCGGACAGCAAACCAGAAACTTACCTGGATACTTGGTAGCTTCTGCAACTACAGCCCAAGCTTTTTCCCGCTGCAGTTTGTTTTCAAATCCCCAGTTATTTTTGTCGAATATGCATTGGAATTTATTTATCTCATTTATGAGCAGCTCTTCGAATTCCAACATATTTTAAATTTTAATTGAAATATTTTCTAAATAACGTTTTCACAATCAGCTGTTTTCTAGCTGTCAATGCCTCAAAGCTTGAAAAAAGGTGAAAAGTTGCCTACTTCAGGCATCAAGCATGCGATGCCTACATGCCTGAAAGTATAATGTGTGTTGCCCTGTAAGCATTCGTGTATTCAACTGAAATGTCAAAGCCTTGCGGCGATGCTTGATGCGCGATGCCTGCAATGTGTTTTGCCCTTAAGGCTTTCATTACTGTTTCTCCTCCCTTTTAATTTCGTACTATAAAAAAATGCCTCTTACTTGACCAGTTGTGCTTGGAAGGCATTAGTGAGCTCATGCATGATGTAATCAACAAGGTAGTAGTCATGGTGGAATAAATATAAAGTGTTCTCATCCGGAAAATCAGAAAAAAAGAGGCCACCTTATATTAACATTTTCATAGAATCATAAATCAAACCATGTATGAAACTGTCAAAATAAGGCTACATGTCAAAAAACATATTGACCAATTTCATGGGATAAGAACACCTTATAATAACCCCACTATGGTAGTAGTGACAGTTGGTTTCACAAAATGGCTATCATATGATGTCATTTGCCTGTATATTTTACATTTTATTATTTTTTTTAAATTTTTTTGTTCTCTACTTTTTTTTACCGTTTTTGGCAACCGATTATTGCCAAGTAAACTGTCACTGCCACCTTGTTAGTTGAACTATAAAATTTTATTCACATGCAAACGGCGACCATTGGTTGTCATTTGGTTGTATATTTAATTTTTTACTTAATTTTACTTTTTACTTATATACACTTTTTTTCATTTTCTACTTTACACCATTTTTGACATTTTATGATCACCAAAAGAACCTAACTGTTGCATCATGCAATTATATTCACACAATCGGCGATCATAGGTTGTTTATTTAACTTTTTACGTATTTTTACATTTTACTTATTTTCACTTTTTTTTCGTTTTCTACTTTTCACCATTTCTGACATTTTATGTTTACCAAAAGAACCGAACCGTAGCACGATTCAATTATATTCACACAATCGTCGACCATAGGATGTCATTTGCTTGTATATATTACTTTTTCTATTTTTTTACTTGTTTTTATTTTCGACATTGTACGTATTTTGACAATATATGAAAGATGTTAGCAAAGATACGAAATTAAATATACAAGCAAATGACAAGCTATGTTGAATATATCCAAGAACTCTTATTTTTATACAACTTTTCTTTTATTATGTTGTTGTATAAAAGAAATACTTTTTCTCAAAAAAGTACTTTTTACCTTCTAAAATTCAGCATATTCGTTATTTTGCCATATAGATACACTGTCCTGAACGATGATTGCTGTCATGTGCTGCGTTCAAAAATTAACTTATTTTGGTTGCTGTAGAATGTGTTCATCCGCTCTCGCTCTCACTGATTTTTGACAGTTTTGCATTGAAAGCAACAACAAAACATATCGAACGCCGTTCAAGCAATCATCGTGTGCTAAATATGAAATTCATATATCTAAAGGAGTAAACTCTAAAAATAAAAAGTAAAATATACAGGCAAAAGACAACCTATGATCGAGGTTTGTGTGATTATAGACTGCTGCCACTACCACCTTGTTAGTTGCATGGCAGAATTATAAGGTAGGGCCGACTCGGAGAGGAATGAAGTAGAAAGCAGAATAAAACGGGCTTGATGTCAAAATCAGCTGAACATCATGAGTTTTTTTATGTTCACGTTACGCAGTTGATTTCAGATTACATTTTTAAAGGTTTTTTTGCCAATGTAATACTTCTTTTATGTTTTTTTGTTGTTATTACAATGTTTTAATAATATTTTCAATCAAATTATCACAAATTTAACACACGCTGCCACACTGCTTGCAACTTGAAAACATAAAATATTTTGTTATCAACTATTCGTTGAGGCGTGAAACACTGAGCCAACCGGCCCTACCTTATAATTTTGCCATGGTTAGTTGCTTCATGCATAACAGGGGCCATTAATGTCGCCAGATAAGGTCAGATGTCGCCAATGGGTTATTGACGCATGGCTTACTAAGAGTCCCTGGTTTCGTTTTGCACGTTCGAAAATTCGAACTAAATTACATACATTTCAAAATATTTATGAATTTATTGCAGTTAAACACAAATATGAGATCCGCTAAGAAAAACCATGTTAAAGCGACAAAATACGTAAAAGAAAATAAGCCAGAAGAAAACATTTGCCAAGCACCTGAAAAAGAAGCTTTTTATGTTTGCAAGCAAAACTTGTTTAGAATCGGAACGAGAAGAGGAAGATCGAAATGGTTATCACAACACTCAGACTTTGATATGGAGTCTTCCATCAAGAAACCAAAGAACGAAAGCTCCGTTGCTGCACTTCACTGGAGTGAAGAATCATCACTTCCGCAACAATGTGTTTTTAAAGCAGAAAATGAGTCTACATTAAATATTCTCCGATTAGGGTGGAGCCCTCGTACCAAAGTGCCTGTAATATTTTATCCCTTAGATGATCTACCTAGAGTTGAACCGGAGGCTATTAAATGTTTTGCCGCTTGGAACCCATTCATCCCGATTCACAGAATTAATGGATATGTTAGTTCCGACCGAACTGTATTTTTTACTAAAAAAAATCTCAAGGGAAAAGAAACTAAGCCGAATATATCGGGAACGAAGAAATTTGAAAGCTGTCTGTTTCAAGGGAGCCCTAAAAATAGTTTTCATAAGTTAACTAACTTTGACTTTGCTGCCTCATCCCTGTTGCAGCCCATAGTTAGGCTTAAAAGAATTGATGTGAAGCCGATTACAAAATTCAACATTGGACTGGTATTTTTTCTAATTATGTTTATGTTCAAAAAGATAAAAATACATCTTAACTTCCTTTACGTACATCTCTTCGTATCTAATAAAAATAGGTTGGCGGGAGCACAAAGCCGTATGCAGGATCAAATTCAGCACAAATAAAGAAAGAAGTTGTTGATCGAAGCGCTATAGAAAATCACAACATGGACTGGCCCTTACGATCAAGCAGACAAAGTTCTTTTAATTTAATACAAAATAAAATATTGACTCGCAGAAGAAGAGAGCTTCAGCTTAAAAACCAAGGTAATGAGTTTTTTTGTTTTCAATTTATTTATTTAAAATTTATTTACCTACCGGGTTATTACCCTTACAGATTACATGTTTAACTTAGACTAAGTAAAAACTAAATCATTAATTAATCTATCCAATATATACATTTGAACTTATAACTATGGAATTTATAGATTCACAGGTGTGATAATTGTAGAATTTCTAAAAGTAGTTTCTTAAATAAATCTCGATTGGTACCAAAATCCAATTGGTTCGCTAACAAATTGCAATTTGAAAGGCACTTAGACATAGGTTCGTAATTGGTTCTATGGTATTTTGAATGAAACAGCTTTGAGTCCCTAAGTGTGCGAGGCGGAATATTAAAAGGAATAAGCAGCAGTAATTCAGGAGAGTCTATTTTGCCATCAATTATGTCTTTTATGAGGAGTATGTTAGCCTGAACTCTTCTGTTTGTTAGACTTTGAAATCTGAGCAACCGGCAGCGTACCCAATACGGCGGCATTTTTTCTCAATTATATGCCCTACGCAGAGCAAATCTTGTGAAACGTTTTGAACATTTTCGATTCGGTTCTTTGAAGATTCGTAGAAAGGGTTCCACACAATGTTTGCGCACTCCAGGATGTATCTTACTAAGCTAACGAAAACGGTTTTAGCTGTAAAAGGATTTTGACATTCTCTACAATTTCTTTTCAAAAAACCCAACTTGGAATTGGCTTTTGAGACAACGTAATCAATATGAGTATCAAATAGAAACTTGGCATCGAAGAAAACCCCAAGATCTTTGCACTGATCAACTCTTGAAAAACTGTTAAGATAGCTGTAAGCGTAGTCGTAATCCGTTGTGAGGTTCCTGCGAGAGAACGACAATACTTTATACTTTGGGAAGTTTAGAGCAAGCTGGTTCATGTTACACCATTGGAGAAGAGAGTCCTGTCCTCCTGAAAATTAACACAGTCATTAAAGCAGGTTGTTTTATGAAAGAGCTTTAGATCATCTGCATAAAGAAAGCTATTACAAAACTTAGTTTTTGCACTACATCATTGATGAAAAATATTAAAAGTATGGGACCTAAGTGACTCCCTTGCGGTACACCTGACTTAGCCGCTATTGGCTTGGAGATGTGGTCACCAATCTTAACAAACAGAACTCTATGTATAAGATACGATTCAATCCATTTTAAAAACTTAGAGTGAATTCCATATCTTTCCAGTTTTATTAGTAATATTTTGTGTACAAGGCTGTCGAATGCCTTTGAGAAGTCTGTGTACAACGTATCTACTTGAGGACCACTCTCGATTGCGTCTATGCAGAACTTACAAAAAATCGTTAGGTTTGTAGTAGTAGATCTACTAGCAAAGAATCCGTGCTGCTGAGTGGACATATGGTTTTTCATTTCCGCAAATAAAATTTTATTGACAATTTGGTCAAATACTTTGGGGACAATCGAAAGCTTTACAATAGGCCGGTAATTCTCAATCGATTGTTTTTGACCCGATTTGAATATTGGGGTAATATAGGCGGTTTTCTATTTCGGTAAGAATATGCGGTAAGAATATGAAAGTGATTTATTAAATAAAAGAGTCAATACAACGTGCAATGTTGAACAATTTTTCAGAAAAATCCCAGGGAGCAAATCAAAGCCAGCACCTTTGCTACAAACTTTCTTTCAGGTTTTTTAAGGTTTGAAAGATTTCGTCTTCCCGTATTTTGACCATGCCAATATTAAATAGTTAAGGTAAATTATTAAAGTTATCAATATCTAAGTTTAACAGGGTGATATTATATCCAAAGAAGTCTGCAAACATTTCGTTTATATCTTACGAGTTTTCAGAATGGACTTCTTTGAGTTTCATTGATTTAGGGAAGCCAGATGATTTCCTTTTTGAATTTAAAAACAGGCAGAAAGATTTAGGATTTGATTTTATATCATTTCCAACTGAAAACATATATTGCCTATACAAAAATATTGAGACAAATTCAAATTCGCGTATGCGCAAAACAAATAAAGCTTTGTCTACAGGCAGGTTGGTTCTTTTGAGCTTTAAATGAGACTTTTTTCGCAGGTTTTTGAGTTGGACCAATCTAAGATTGTACCAAGGGAGCTTGAATTTGGATTTACTGTTGGTAACCGGCAAATATAAATAAAGGATTTCATTAATAATCCTCTTGAACGAATCATACATGTCCAACATATCTCTTGAACCTAATACTAACCTCCAGTTCACCGAATCGAAAAAGTTTTAAGAGCAGTATAATTTGCTTTGTAAAAGTTATATGAAGAAATTGTATTTTCAATTGACTGAATTTCGGAGATATAAAAATAAAAATTTAAAGCGAGTGCTGAACGGAATCACTCGTAAGTGGCATTTCGCATTTATACAATTCATACTTGAAATCATTATTAATATTTATTATGTTATAATATAACATAATCAAATATCAAGAATTCTGTCTAAGTCGTTCTCTATATTGTTGATTTGAAAAAGGCTAAGAGATTGTAATGAGTCATCCAGGGTTGATTCAGTTAAACTCGTCACGTTAAAAGGCATTAAAATTTTGACAGAGGTAAGTTGTGAAAATTTCAGGAAAAAATATTGATATTTAAACGTGCGTCAAGCAACGTCTATATTGAAAATCTGATTTATATGGGAAAATAGTGCAGTTTTCTTAAAAAATCCCAATAACATTTTTATAAGCTCCATTTTTACGTACAAAAAACTGGTACGCACTTCGTTTTTGACTTAGTTTTTCTTTTAAATGAGTTATCAAACATGAAAATTGAAGTTAAAATAGCAGAGTTATGCTTTTTTCCTTTTAGAAAAATATCTCTTTTTTTTGTTGTATTAAAAAAATGCATAAATCCAAATTTTAAAAAATTTTGTGAAAAATTTTCTAAAACTATACTTTATATAAAAACAAAAAATGGTGCAATTACCTTCAATAATTTGGTCGTTACGAAATTTTTTGCTAAAATTATGCCTTTTTGAAAATTTCGAGCTTGAATATTTTTACGAAAAAAATTCCCAAAAACCCACAAATAGAAATTTTGAAAAAGTCAAACAAGAAATAAACTAAAAATAGTTTTGAGCTATTCTGAGAAAAAAATTTAAAAAACCAAAAATTGGATCAAAAAGTTATCTGTTGAAACTTGACTTTTTTTTTTCAAAAATCCTTAGTGCCCTTTTCTGGCATATCGAACACAGAAAAATATCAAAAAAAAAAAATCAAAAAACATAGATTTCTCTTCTGCAATGACTTAAATAATTCTTACAAATATATTTGATTTTCTTTCGGAAGGTTTTGGAATTTCAGGGTTGCCAAAATATATATAGACAAATTTTGTTGCCCTGGTTTAAGAGTAAAAAATTATAAAAACACCTCAAATATAAAAAATCCACTTTTTGAGCAACTTACAAATGCAATTAATGTTTTTTTTTTATTTTTGATATATTTTCAAATATGATATATTTTTACAGAATGCAAAGTGCCCTTCGTATAACTTCTCAATGATGTCAGAATAAAGGGTTAATCATAAAAGAGTTAAGACAAGACAACTCTTGTACCTTTTTCTAAGAAAAGGCATTTAAATCCAAAAAAGCCTACGCTAGAGGGTCAAATCATTGAATTTTCAAATGAGACCAAGTACTTAGGGGTGACTTTCGACAAGCATTTTCTATGGAACACTCACCTAAATTTAATAGTAGACAGGGCACCTCGTGCTCTTTATGCCTGTCATCGCCTGCATGGTAAAACCTGGGGCCTTAAACCAAAAATGATCTATTGGACGTTTACCACCATTGTAAGACCTATAGTCATGTATGCGGCATTAGCATGGTGGCCTAAGGTCCAACAACGTATAGCAGATAACATGCTCAGAAAGCTACAAAGGATAGCGTGCATTGGTATCATAGGGACAATGAAAACGTGCCCAACTGAAGCTCTCGGTGTAATAACTAGACTTCCTCCGTTAACGATTGTTATCGGAAAAGAGGCATGTCTTAGTGCACTAAGAATGGAGGGTATAGGTGATTTCAAGCTAGCCAAATGATGATACTTTAAAGCTTCAAAGATGACCCATTTCTAAAAATTCCCTATAAGATGCTGACAAAGCTAAACTTCTCAAAGCGCTATATGGTTGTTTTACCCAACAGGCAACTATGGGTAGATATGCTTCACAGCTGGTCCTGGCTCACAGTTATGGTTTACTGACGGGTCTAAATTAGAAAACGGTGAAAAGAGAGCTGGTGTATACGGTCCCAAATTCCAAAAAGCTCTTCCAATGGGCCATACTCTAACCAAATTCCAAGCGGAGATATACGCCATCGAAGTTTGTGTCTGGGAATGTCTCCGTAGGAAATCTATGGAGGCACATATTAACATATTCTCTGACAGTCAAGCGGCACTAAAGGCCATACAGTCTTATGAGCTCAAATCGAGACTAGTCTCTGAATGCGTCGAAACCCTAAATGCACTGGGACAAAACAACAAAGTAGAATTGTGGGTACCAGGGCATGAAGGGTTCGAAGGCAACGAAAGAGCTGACTGCCTTGCCAAATGAAAGGCATCTCGACCTCTTATCGGCCCTTAACCATTTTTTAGTGTAATGCACAAATTTATTTACTAATCTAAAAGTGCATTGAACTCAACTAGCGTTTTAATTATTTTGTTACACTCACGCACAATATATATATGCATGCAATATAAACTAAACAACAACACAAACTTGAACATGTTGACATGAACTTGTTTTTTATGCGCAAGAGCATTGAACTCAGTTGCATTGTTTCTTTTTGTCTCTCCCACGCACAAAGTATATGTTAAAGCAAAAAGGGGAAATTAAGTACATACATGCACTTTTTCTTGTCGCACATATTATATTCCCTGTAGAAAAATCAACTAATTTAAAAGTAGTTGAAAAAGTAGTTTTTTGTCAACCATAACTAGTTGAAATTCGGACTTTTTTCCATTGAACGAACTAACATATTTTGTATGGTGATGTCCGCTAAATAAGTCAATTGACTTTCGTCTGCATATATTTTCAAGTACTTGTTAAATGAGTTGTATTTAAACTATTTTTTTAATTACTTTAAAATAACCAATTGAAAAGTATTTATTTCACTTACTGAAGATGAATTTAAAAGCATAAAAATTTTAAATTTCTATACATCAAAGAGATCATTTATCCGACTGTTTTGAAAAATACATAAATACATAAATCATGAAGTGATGAGGTGTTTGCTGAATGGTTAACCAATGCATCAATTTCCGTACAGAGTCCAAATTGTGCAATGTTTGCTAAACACTACCAGTTTGTAATTTGAATATCTTAAATAATAAAGAATTTTTAATCGTTTCATAGGGTTTTGAGGCTTTTCACAGGCGTTTCACAGGGTTTTGATCAGTTTTAAAGTGTGTTTACCACGTCTGTCTTGCAGTTCAATGTCGTAAATAAAAAAATATGTCTTTTTGAAACAGAATGTTAGTGAAGCCTAAAGTTAATAATATTTGATGAAAAAACATGGTTAAATATATACTCGTATAAACGTGTAATCTAATAAAAATTTGCAAATAAAACATGTCAAAATCAGAGTAGTTGCCACCCTAATATAATTCAAAGTAGTTTATCAACCAAAAGTAGCTTATCAAGGTTTCAAAGTAGCTTATCAAGGTTTATGTTACGCATTACTGTTGATATGACTCACATATGTTATTATTTATATACTAGCTGAATACCCGGCTTAACTCGGGAGTTGATATAAATAATTTTCGATTTTATTCGTCGATTTGAAAAAACTTTTCACAAACTTTAGAAGGAATTTTGTGTGCATCTTTCAAACCGGTAACTTTGGCGAAATGAGCAATATGTAGCTTCAACATTTGAAAATTATGAGAAAAAGTTAGGGAAATCGTGATTTATGTGTGAAGGCCGCCGATCGCATGAAAAAATATATTTTCAAGTTTTATATTGTATTCGATAGATTCCACATTTTTGAAAAAAATCAGTGCAAAAACGAATTCTTGGCAATTCGCCAGGAAACTGGACAAAAATTAAATAAGCACTGAAAATAGAAATTGAAGTGTCAAAACAACGCCAACTTACGACGCAACTGACTTGTCTGAAGTGTTGCTGCGTACTCAAATACCATAGAATTAGGCATCAGCTGTCCTGATTTGCGAAAAATGAAAGTGGAATATAAATACACACAAAGAAGAAACGAAGATATTTATCACCCTTCGCGCTTTGCTACGCTTTACTGTATTAAGTAGTACAGCAGTACAGCGCTCTCTGGGGTTCAAGATATAGCAAAATACATAGCCCCAAAAGACTCACTGCACCCGAAAACCACTTATAAAAAGCATACTTATCGGGAGAGGTGTTTTGAGTTTTTTGCGGTATTTGTACAACAGCGGCCTCTGGTTTTCGAGATAGATTAAAAAACTAACGCCAAAGCCCTTTCCATACTCGATAATCAAATCCTATATATCCGATATACAAATTTTCATCTAAGTCGGATGAGCGGTTTTTGAGTGTTTCACGATTTCTTAAGTGATTTGTACTACAGCACCATCTGGATGATCAGATACCCACCGTATCCGAAAACTGCTATGTACAAATTTTCACGCAAATCGGATGTTCAGCAAGGAGTTTTTCCGAGATTTTGAAAACATTTTTACTGCAGTGCGTTCTGGTTTTCAATATAGAACAAAATAGATAAGTCATAAAAACTACTGTACCCGAAAACCAAATCTGAACTATCAAAGCAAATCTGAACTATCCAGGGATCCACTTAAGCACACACAAAAATTTTCATCAAAATCGGTGCATCCGTTTAGGAACAGTTTAATAACACACACACACGTACAAATTGTACAACAGCGCTCACTACTTTTCGAGACAGAGATAAAGAGATAACAAAACAGTTGCCGTACACGAAAATCCTTTAATAAAATTTTTCATCCAAATGGCTTTTTACTTTTTCACTATTTCTTAAGAGATTTGTACTACAGCGCCCTCTGGTGTTCTATATAGTACACAAAAGTAAGTCCAAAACAGTCACCATATTAGAAAACCCCTATAAACCAATTTTCATGAAATTCGGATAAACAGCTTAGAAGTTTTTTAAAATATTTGTACACAGCGCCCTCTGGTGTTCAAGATAGAACAGAGTAAATTAGTCATAAAATCTTACCATATCCGAAAACCTCTATTTACAAATTTTCATGCAAATCGGATGAACGGTTTCGGAGATAAACTATAAAAACAAAATGCCTTAAACACGATCGCAGCGCCACCTACCTGGTCCAATTCTGGATCTGAATCATCCAGGGATCCACTCAAACACCCACAAAAAATTTCATTAAAATCAGTGTAGCCGTTAAGGAGCAGTTTAATAACATACACACGTACAAATTGGACAACAGCGCCCTCTGGTTTCGAGAAAGAGCAAAAAAGATTCACCAGAACCCTTGCCGTTCTCGAAAATCGCTATTTACAAATTTTCATCCAAATCGGATGAGCAGCTTTGGAGTTTTACACGATTTCCTTATATTTGTACTAAAGCGCCCTCTGGTTTTCAAGATAGCACAAAAGAGATAAGTCCAAAACACTCTCCGTTTCAGAAAACCCCTATTTTTCAATTGCAATTCGGATGCACGGCTTAGGAGTTTTTCGAGGTTTTTCAAAATATTTGTACTACAGCACCCTCTGGTGTTCGAGAGAGAAAAGAGTAGATAAGTCAAAAAAAACTCAGCGTCCCCGAAAACCTCTACATATAAAAATTCATGTAAATCGGATGAACGGTTTTGGACTTTTTCGACTTTTTTAAAATATTTGTACTACAGCGCCCTCTGGTGTTCAAGATAGAACAGAGTTTATAAGTCATAAAAACTCACTACAGCGCCCTCTGGTGTTCAAGATAGAACAGAGTTTATAAGTCATAAAAACTCACCGTTTCGAAAACCTTTATATACCAACTTTCATGCAAATTGTATAAGCGACTAAGGAGTTTTTTGACTTTTTTAAAATATTTGTACTACAGCGCCCTCTGGTGTTCAAGATAGAACAGAGTAGATAAGTCATGAAAATTCACCGTATCCGAAAACCTCTATATAACAATTATCATGTAAATCGGATGCACGGCTTAGAAGTTTTGCGTAGTTATTTACAATATTTGTACTACAGCGCCCTCTGGTGTTCAATATGGAACAGAGCAGATAAGTCATAAAAACACACCGTATCCGAAAACCTTTACACATAAATTTTCATGCAAATCGGATGACCGGTTTCGGAGATAAGCTAAAAAAAAGAATGCCTGGAACCCGATCGCAGCGCCCCTACTGGGTCCAACCTTTTTACTGAATAAAAAGTAGCCTATGTTATGACCGGGGATATAAAGAACCTAGATGTCAAGTTTCATTTAAATCTATCCAGTGGTTTTCGCGTGATGCTTTAACAGACATACAGACAGACAGACAACAATTTTAAAAATGCGATTTTTGGACTCAGCGTCATTCAAAACGTCCAACGCAAAAAGAATTGCAAAAAATATTTCATGTACAGATTGTTTTTTTTTTACATTTTTATATATATATAGATATGAAATATATGAAATTCACACATGTTATTATTTATATTTAGTTTTAAATGTTAATATTTAAGTTATATGAAAATATTAATGTTATGTTTTAAGTCGTTTTAAAAAAATACCGCTGTTCGACTATAAAAGTCGGAACATTTTTGAAAATAAAATCAATCTAGTTCTGCTTCTAAACAGCATAACTTTTATTTAAAAATTCTAAGTGCTTCCAATCAGCACTAGTCAATTTTTTGAACCTGTGGCGTTTTTAAGCGCCGGTGAAAAATTAAGTAGGCAGAGCTACCAACAAATTTAACACGGTTTCAGTAGAGCGAAAGTGTACCGCGCACACGGTCCGAACCTTACAGTAGTGTTGCTAAAGGCTACTTTGCGGAAAAGGTTAGGATCTGGGAAGATAACAAATTTCGGTGTCACTGGAGCAATATTAATGGATAGAGGCAAGCTAAGAAATTTCTAACTCTCAGTAGAGCGAAATCGAAAGATTTAATCAAGCTAACCAAAGCAGACCTAAGAATTCTAACAAGCTTTTTTACAGGTCACTGCCTTTTTAGATACCATCTTAAAAAGATGGGACTATCAAATTTAGATGTATGCAGACTCTGTGAGGAGGAGGAGGAAACTCCAGAGCACATTCTATGTGAATGTCCGGCAATCTGCAGTTGAAGACTTTCTCACTTCGGAGGGGCAACAGTGCCTCCTTCAAAAATATGGGACACCAAGCCAGAAACAGTGCCGAAATTCATAAAAAGCCTAAATCTGGAAAGCTCAACTAAGGGCATGCACCCAAGGTTAGATCCTAAGTGTCGCGGTGCGCATGGGCCCACTTTAAACAACAACAACAAATGTGCTCAATTTCAAAACGCTTCAAAATCACAAATATTTGAAACACCTGCTTTTAATATTCGCCTTTAGTCGTAATTTTGGGATAATGTGTTGCCGTTATGGTCTGGATATTTTCTTCTATAATCTTGAACAACCTGTATAAATGTAAGGTGTTGCGAATTTATAAATAAGAAAGTAAATAATTGATTATATAAAACGGAATAAAAGCGTATGTCAAAACTGATAATTTAATGACTGAGAATTTTATAACTTAAACCTGGACAAACCAATTTTCCTAAAAATATTTTGGCAACTCTGGAATTCCAAAATTTTGCGAAATAAAATCAGATATATTTTTTAAGAATTATTGAAGTCATTTCAGAAAAGATATCTATGTTTTTTGAATTTTTTTGATTTTTTTCTGTACTCGATATACCAGAAAAGGGCCCTTTAAGGATTTTTGAAAAAAGTCAAGTTCCAACAATTATAACTTTTTGATGTGATTTTTGGTTTTTTCAATTTTTTGCTCAGAATAGCCCAAAACTATTTTGAGTTCATTTTTTGTTTTCTTTTTTCAAAATTTGCAGTTTTGGGTTTTTGAGAATTTTTTTCGTAAAAATATTCAAACTCAAAAATTACAAAAAGGCATACTTTTAAGCTGTTATGACACTGGCTTGTTTTAATATTATAAATATCTTAAAACTAACCGCGGATAAAAGGGAGAGGAATACTTCGCGAGAAAGAGAAATATACAGGGTGTCCCGCAATTGAGTGTAACTATTTACGGAGGTGAAAGGTTATGTCGAGCTGTGCAAAAAATCTTGTGAGAGGGGGAGGTCTATTTTCACGTTCTAAGGAGCTACAGATTTAATTAATAATTGACGACTTTGATTCACGTTACTGTTTCTAGCAGGAAAACTAACGTACGTAAAACTTATTTTATAGCTTATTGCAAAGGCAATAAAATCACCTTTCTAACGGTATATAAACAAACCATACCGACTTAACCTGTGACTTAAGCTGTGTTCGTGTGGAAATGAAATCAATCAGTTGGAACTACCAAATTTAAACTTTGAGTGCA
Organism: Coremacera marginata; assembly: GCA_914767935.1. NCBI lineage: Eukaryota > Metazoa > Arthropoda > Insecta > Diptera > Sciomyzidae > Coremacera > Coremacera marginata. Next base: position 129,344,240 of record OU612045.1, read on the forward strand.
AATTTGTCGGAATTTCGCGCATAAACTAAATTTTTTTCGTCATCAATTTTGTAATTTATTCAAATTTATTTTCCATAACACCAAAAACATAAACATGTCTCAAAAAAGAAATAATTAAAAAAATTTTACTTATTAGAAAACAATGAGAAATAATGACATTACAATTTGTTATGCATTAGATTACTTGCATAATTATTTTAGTACAGTCAACTTTTTTATTTTTTATGATATGTTAAGATATCATCTATGGACAATTCACAAAGTACAAAAATTTTTAAAGAGCCACAAAATTTTTTCTTGCCAACAATAAATAGTACTCGCATAAATAGGGTTTTTTGATAAAAAACCTAATCTATTTATTTATAAGAAAAATATCTATTTATTCATATACTAGCGGGATCCAGTTGTCCGATTCTATTCTAAGATATTTTTTTATTTGCAAAAGGGTGAAAGTGGTTAAAGGGGGCGTGGCAAATATTTTTTCCCATAAACTATCTCGTGCTCGAAAACATTTACTGCCAAAATTTCAGCGCAATCGGCCCAGAAGTTTTAGAGTCTTAATGATTTCGAAAAGGTGGGCGTAATTATAGTGCCAGCACGTCCGTTTTTGCACAACAAAATGATTTTTATTAATATAGATTATATATATAATATTTGGTAAAAGTTGCTTTACTTGCCGGGTTCCATTACTGCGTGGAAAATCTTTTATTATTGAAAATCAGAATGATTGCTTTCGTGACGAATAAGGATTGCCAACAAACAATAAAAAAATAATTTTTTTTTTTTTTATTATACGAGTATCTTATAAGTAATATTACAAAATGTTTAGTTTTCTTTTATCTTCTCTCAATCTAAATCTTATTCTTAATCTTTTTTCAAAATGGAACTGGGTTCGTGATTATTATGTTGTGCTCATTTGTTTAAGTTATGTTAATGGTATGCTTATTAGTAATAACTTATATATTTCTTATGATATCTGGCTTCAATTTTAACTGTGGTGGTACTAATGATAGATGTCTTGTTGAAATTTTGTGTAGAATACAATCTGATTTGAGAGTTGGTCATTTTAATGCAAGAAGTCTAAATTTCGCAAAATTAGACTATATGAGGTATGTCTTTGAAGATTCGTCGATTAATATCGTGTGCGTCTCGGAAACCTGGGTTTGTTGTGATGTAAGTGATGGTGCTTACAGCATGAAAAGTTTTACTCTCTTTAGAAATGATAGGCCCGAAAGAAAAGGCGGTGGGGTAGCAATATATTGCAGGAGTAACTTTAAAGCTAAGCCAATTAAAAAATCTATGTCCCCTAATGTTGAATATTTTAACATCTGAATATCTGACCACAGAATGAAAATCTTTGTTGCTTACGTATACAATCCAAGTAAATTCAATAGCTTAGATTAATTTTTTTGTGAAGTATCTAATTTGTCAATTGATTTTGACGTTTTTTTTATATGTGGTGATCTTAATGTAAATCTTTTATGCAACAACAATCACCAGTTCTTTGTGTGACAATGTAGCTTTCGTCGGTCTATCAATTGTTAACGATACCAGTCCCACTCGCTTTTCATCTAATAATAGTCGGAGTCTTCTTGATTACTTTATAGTGTCTGATTTTTGCAAAGTCCTATTGTTTGCCCAAATCTTTTACTTATCTGATCACGATCTCATTTTCTGTACGCTTGATATACATCTTTCTCGTTCTGCAACCCCTCAAATTTTTACCGTGACTTTAAAGGCATTGATCATCAAGCCTTTCTTCAAGATGTAGTTATTACTCCTTGGAATGATGTTTGGTTTGTCCTTACGTTGAAGATAAGTTGTCAACTTTCACAAACTACGTTAAAAAAACCTTTTAAACAGCCATGTCCCTTAAAAAACAGTAAACATAAAGAACTCATCGTGCCCCTGGCTTACTAGTCGCGTGCAGCAAGCCATAAAAAAGAGAAATAAACTTAGAAGTGTATGGAGAAATAGCCCCTCAAGTTAGAAATGGGAAAACTATAAACGTGACGGAAATGTCTCGACCATGTTAATAAGGTCTCCATCCATCTAAATAATCTAAATAATCCATCTAAAATTCTTTGGAGGCATCTGAAAACGTTCTGCCTTGGTGATACACCAATTTCTCAACACCGGTTGACCCTACGATTTGACGATAAATGAAGGTAAAACAAAACAAAAACGTAGACAGCATATATGCTGTCCAGCACCGGCAGCTATAACTTTGAAGTAGTCAAGGAGTTCGTATACCTTGGCACCGCCATTAATAACAACAACGAAGTCAGCCTGGAGATAAAGCGAAGAACAATAATTGCTAATAGGTGCTACTACGGGCTCAGTAAGCAACTAAGTTGAACAGTTAAACACTCTACAAGACGCTCGTTCTACCTGTGCTTCTTTATGGCACTGAGGCATGGGTAGTTTCGCAGACTGACGCAGCTGCTCTGGGGGTGTTCGAGAGAAAAGTTCTTTGCAAAATCTTTGGACCTGTTCGAGTCGGCGATGACTATCGCATCCGAATGAATCACGAGCTGTATGAGCTCTACGAAGACATTGACGTAGTTCGGCGATAACTGTGCAGCGACTACGCTGGCTGGGTCATGTCCATCGTATGGACGACGAAGCTCCAGCGAAAAAGGTGCTCGAGGCGAGGGTCGTTGGTCAACGACGACGAGGGGAGACCATACTTCCGATGGATGGACCAGGCCGAGGAAGCCCTAACTGCACTTGGTGTATCCGATTGGAGAAGGCGCGCGCAAAGCAGAGGCGCCTGGCGAGATAAGGTCGGCTGAAACCCGAACATGGGTTGTTATGGCCACCTAAGTAAGTAAGTAAGGTTGATCCTAATATTCTCAATGACTTCTTTCTCTCAAACGCTATTACCCCGGAAATAACTAATCCTGATTTCTCAAACCCTACTGAAAAAACCTTTAAATTTTCTATAGTCTCGGAGAATGATGTTGCTAAGTATGTTATAAAAGTCAAATCAAACGCTGTGGGTGAAGATAGAATTTATATTAAATTTATTAAAATGATTCTTGTTCATGTTATTAGTCCACTAATTCATATCATAAACCATGGCTTTACCATATCAACCTTACTGAATTCGTGGAAAATTGCTTTAGTTACGCCAGTTCCAAAAAATAGCATGCCTTGTAAATCAAAGGATTTTGGCCCATAAGTATTTTGTCGACTTTGTCTAAAGCTTGTGAAGCAATTATGGCTGACCAGATATCGGCATTCATTTGTTCTCGACCACTTGTGTTCAAACATTTCACAACACACACAACACAATTGATCATAAGAAGCTCGGTCAAAGTCCTTTCAAGAGCTAAAATGGCAATTTTTTTTTTTTTTTGATATCGGCATTTATCTTATCAACTAATCGTTTGTCTCCATTATAATCTGGCTTCCGTCCTAAGCACTGTTGCTCAACTGCTACGTTAAAAGTACTAGATGATATAAGATCTTCCTACGATGATGGGAAACTAACATTACTCTGTCTACTGGATTTCTCAAAAGCTTTTGACACAATAAATCGTAAACTTAGTAACTACTTAACAGGTAGCAGAGCTGTAAAAGAATGCAATCATTTGTGATTTAAAATCATTCAAATCCCCATCAATGATTTGAAAAAATGATTGCATTCATTTGGGACTTTAAAATTTCATCACAATCAATGATTTAAAAAACGAATGCAATCACTTTTTCAAATTTTTTCACAATCAGTGATTTGAAAAACGAATGCAATCATTTTTTCTAATTTTTTCACAATCAATGATTTGAAAAACGAATGCAATCATTTTTTCAAATCATTGATTGTGATTTGAAATTTCAAGTCCCAGTCAATGATTTGAAAAAATTAATGCTTTCATTTTGAGTACAAATCACATGATTTAAAATCACAAATGATTGCATTCTTTAACAGCTCTGACTGGTAGAATGCAAAGAGTAAAGGCTGAAAATTCTTACTCGTAGTATAAAAATAATGGAGTGTCCCAGGGATCGATTCTTGGACCTCTATTGTTTTATGTTTTTATAAATGATATTTTCCAATGTTGCAAGTACACATCAATGCATGCTTATGCTGATAATGTTCAACTCTATTTGTCAGGTAAAATGAACCTCAAGGAAGACTTAACCTCTAAATTAAATGAGGATTTGAGATCCATTAACCAATGGTCTCTTAGAAGCGGTTTGCGGCTGAATGCTTTAAAATCCTACGTGCTTCTCATATCAAAAGACATAATTTATTTTAATGATATTCCCGACTTAACGATAGGCGACAAGAATCTTCTCCTGGAAAACAGGGTAACTAGTCTAGGTTTTAATATTAACTGCTCCTTAACGTGTACTGACCACATAAACAATGTTGTCCGAAAAATATATTTTATCTTACGTAATCTAAGAGTGTCGGCTGAGTATACACCAATTGACACAAGACATAAACTCGTAATTCAACTAATCCTACCGGTGATCACGTACTCTGAACATGTCTACAGCAAGCTAGACTCGCACTCCCAGCTGAAATTGGAAATTGCTTTTAATCATGCTACTAGATATGTATATGGACTACGAAAATTTGGTCACTTAGCTTAGTATAGAAACGATTTTAACCTACAATGCAAAAGAAGAACCCATGTCCTCAGGAAGCTTGCCATATATTGGCTACGTACTCTTGGCTACACTTGTACATTAGCAACCGTTCGGTTATGGTCTCCAATCGATAATGTATGTTACTCTATATTCTCTATGTATTTGTTTATAATTTGTTATATTTAGGGAGGGGCAGAGGTCTATGTGGAAAGTTAACGTATTTGGGGAATATTCGGAAATGCTCATAAAAAAAGGTGACCTATGGAATTCTATTTTCTGAAATGTTTGGTTAAAATGTTGTTAACATCAACGCAATTTACACCAATCCACTGTGTGAGATTTGACTGAACTATTAGGACGTAATTCTAATTTTTTGTAAGATGATTCCTTTGTTCATTCTAAAACAAAGTTGTTCAATAGTTCGTGTGTATCTGAAATATCCTCCTTTGTGCAGGGTTTTCATAAAATTGGCTATACTGAATAATACAATCCTAAATATTTAATCATAATTTTTTTAAATTTTCAACCTCAAACACAAAATTGTTTTTGAAATTCATGAGGTATTGTAATTTTTTAGTACATTGTAGGATTTTTGAGAAATTAACGACTGTTTATATAATGCAAATATTTTAAAAGTTTAATAAAAAATTTAATAAAAAAATGTATTCTAAATGTAAATATATCTGAGATCTGCATGATTGGATTCATTTGCTGTTCAAGTTCCTTTAATTTTTTAGCTCCTTGCAAGTTAAGGCAGGTAATCCAATAAGTATATATTATACAGAGAAACCACTTCGCTCTTGAAAATTTATACAGCCAAAACTGGAAAGTACACGCTGAAAAATAATTGGCCTTCCCAAACATAATGTGCTGGAAGTATGATATGTTTCTTGGAAATAAATAATTATAATCGGTTCTACATATATTATGATTAATTAATGCTCTTCTCTTTATATATATATTTGCATCTTAACATTATTTAATTTTTTAAACATTATTTAATGTTTAACAATCAACTTGTTGTTTAGATTATATTATATTATTAATTATTATTATATTATTAATATATTGTTGATTATATATACAAATATATATATATATATTTGCATTTTAACATTATTTAATTGTCCTTGGTGACTCCTTAGCACTTGTTGTTTGGAACAATCAACTTGTTGCTTAGATTTAAAAACAATATGCTTTGTTTTAAAGAAAATGTGTTTTCATTTCAATATATTGTAATTATAAATGGACTTAGAACACTTTTAGTCTATTACTATTTACTTGCTTGGCAATATAATTTAATTAAGAATAGTAGCAGGCTTATTTTTCGACTTCACGAAAGCATTTGATCTTGTCGATTATGAGATATTCTTGCGGAAACTTGAGTTTTATGGGGTTCAAAGCACTAAATTGTTACTATTTAAGAGTAACTTTACAAACCGGAAACAGTTCGTCCAGATTAATGACTCGAGAAGCTACATGGGCTCTTAAGTTTGGTGTGCCACAGGGTAGTGGGCTTGGCGCTCTTTTGTTTTGAATTTATTTGAATGATTTGGGGAACTTGGGCTTGACCGGCCAGCTGTATATGTTTGCGGATGATATATGTATTTTTTACCCGTATAAGCATGAAATAGTATAAGGCTCAGATTGAGAGGGATGTTTCGCTTTTGTTTGAATTTGCCCGGATAAGACCAAAATGGTTTGATTTCGGCCGCATTCAGCTAACCTTTATCATGACTCTGGCGTTCTTATGGATGGAAAATTCATAGAGGAGACTCATTCAGTAAAATACTTGGGAGTTATTCCGCAGAGTAGCTTATCGTGGGACTTGCATATCGTTGAGTTGAAGAGGAAAATAGCTCCAGCTATAGGCATTCTATATAAACTGAAAGGGAAACTGAATGAGTGGGTTAAAAATGATATTTCAAGAGTTAATACAGTCGCATTTCAATTACATGGCCATTTCGTATGCTTATAAAAAAATAATAATTCATTAAAACCACTTCAAAGTCTTCAGAATAAGGCTTTGAAAACGGTGTACAATCAACTGATAACTTTTCCAACAAACTTATATACGAGTGTAGCTAAAAATATTTTACCAGTTTATGAAATCCATGAATACCAGGTGCTTTTATTTGTTTTTAAATGTGTTCACAATATCGGCCACCACACCATTTCTTTTGCTCTGAATCAATCAAGTTTCAACACGAGCAACCAATCTAATCTATGGGTCCCGAGAAAACCAAACAACGCGGAGTTAAATATAACGAGCTACCATCCCATCTTAAAGAAATAAATACAGTTTCAAGATTTAAATATTACTGCAAGGAATACTTATATAGTAAAATTGAAACTTTTATATTATAATATCGCTAAAAACAAACACAATCTTTTCTTAAATAATTATTTATGCTAATAGTAATTGTAATATTAATAGTACATATTTATTTTATAATAAATAAATTATATGAATTGCCACTTGCCTCTAAAATGCCTCTCAGGAGCTGAGGCCCAACTTAATGAAAGTAAATACATATGCAAAATAAATATATTATAAAAAAAAAACAAAATTAAATATTCTCGGACAATTGCTTACTAAATATATATTAATTGGAGAATACATAATTTGCTTGCAGTCAAACAATAATTTTCAAAACGTTTATTGAGAATAACATTATATATTTACCGATGATTACACTATATTTACTTGGAAACATATTTTAGCAAAAGACATGCAAAAAGTTTTTCACTGTGATTACAAAATGCTTGCTTCGAAATTATGGTTGCTATCAAGGAAACAAAATATGTTTAAAGAACAGTAAATACGTTTTTCTCGTATTTCATTATGTTTTCCAATATTACACACTAACTAGCACAAAGTTTTCAATATTATATCAAATGTTATTATATATTAAAATATATTGTATTTATATTATATTTAATTTAATAAATTCAAAACACTAATTTTTAATACACTTTTAACAAACACTTTTGGCTGTTCAAAACTTAAAAATATAAAAACGCTGCAATTTCTTCAACGACAGCTAAACTTGACAACAGTTAAAAGTTAATAAAGAAAGCGCATAAGGCAAGAAAGGTATTTCTATTTTTTGTCCAAGTGCAAAAAAAAACAGATATATGTGTATCGAGGTACAACACATAAAAGAAAGGAGTTCTTTTGAAGTCTTTTTTAAGTTCAGCTGTGTTAGAAAGAAGCAAACAATTGAAGGGTTTATTGCAGAAACATGATAAGCCACAAAATAAAAATGTTGAAAGAATCGCATTTGAATCTTTAAAAAAATATATAATGTATGCGTTCCATGTAATCGTACTTTTAATATTTGCAGTTATTGCTTATAGAAACCTTCTGTAACATGGCCAAAAATTAGCGAAGAAAGGATAGTGGCAACCAATCATTTTAAAAAATCCTGTGGCTTATTATGTTTTTGCATAAAATTTATGGCAGAGTTTGACGTAGACAGGAGCAAAAAGATGCCTAAGATAACGTGGATGATACTGATGTACTGTATGGACCCAGCATCGATGATGCCATGTACGTATTTTATAAGAAAATCTAGTTTTTATCAAGATATTTTAATTTTTTCAGTCTACAAAACTTTAAATCGATTTTCCCAAACAAGTAATTTTTAAAGTCGGTGACCAGCCTACAGAAAAAAACTACTGAACCGATCGTCTTGAAGTTTTGTACACATATTCTACATGTAAATAGCTCTCTAGTTACGTCGAGTTTTTCAAATTTTTTAATTACTAAAAATTTCACAATAACAAAAAGGTCGATTTTTTTGTCAAAAATCGTCATTTTGACTTGAAAATGGTGCCAAAAATTGAAAAATTTAAAAATGAAAAAAAAACTCGACGAGACTGGAGAGATAAAGTAAGAAGCAAAAGAAAGCATATTGATTTTTTGGTTTCAGAGGATCCAGTGATGCTGTAGGCTGGTCACCACACAAAAACTTTTTTTCGAGGCGCCTAAGGAGATCTACAATAAATTTGTTATTTCTCTCTATTTTTGAACAACATTTTTTTAAATATTTAAATATTCTTAATATTCATAATATTTGGAGAAATTCAGTTCTCCAAATCCGTTCTCTTAACTATTTCTCCTTATTATATTTTCTGCTAGTTTATCTTAAACGAACTTTCTGAATATTTGTAACCTTATAGTTATATAGTTATATTTATATTTATGTTAAGTCTTTACTAAAGGTCTTTACTAAAGGTATAGTGTAAGCTGTTTTTCTCTTTATTGGTTCCACTAAGCAAAGTAACTGTTTTAACTTTTTTTTAAATGCATATATCCATTCAAAATGGATATTCCAGATAGTTCTCTTTGTGTTTATCTCATACTTTTACTTTTTTTATGCTAATAAAAAAAAAATGTAATGGTGAAATGGATAGCTCTACAAAGGTACTTGTGACACATTTATTAATTTTTAATTAATTAATTTTTATTTTTGACAAAAATGCATTTGTAATGTCTATTTTTTTATGAAATAAATTTAAAACTTGAATGCATTGCACTTATATGAAGTGTTTCTTTTATTTTTTATTAAAATAATTCGCTCTTTATTCTCTATGATTTTGATGTCACATATCCAGATGTTCCAAGTAGAGATAACAATATTACCGATATATCTGTTTGTTGCGTACGTGCTCAAACTAGAATTCTTGATGCTTGATAATTTCACTCTCTTATACATGTTCTATCGTTATGTAAATGAGAAATATTCCATGCATACTCAATGCTTAGAGAGCGAAACCGATACACGTTGATATTAGAAAAAATAACAACACAACTAGTATGCTTGGATGGTTCTTTGCAGAGCTTTAGTCTGTACTGTACTTTTATTTTTGTTTTCTCGTTTTATATTGTTAAATATTAACTTTTTTTTATTTATAAGCAAACTCACTTGTGTTATGCTTTGTACTTTAAAAGTATTTGGTACTTATTGTAGTAATGAATACCAATAAATAAATAAATAATAATAAAAAAATATAAATAGTGAGCCACATCATCTTCATTAACAATCGTTTCGATTGACTTGTGCATCCACATCTGAATTTTTGGCTCTTAAGCTCTTTCACATAACCATGCGACAGATTTTTGACGCAAATTTTCGATATCTAGGTAAACATTGTCCAAATTGTCTGTAGTCGAAACGCATGTACCCGATGTATCTGAAACATGCAGCAATCCATTGTCAAGAGCAATTGTCCTTTTTCCTATTTTTAGTAAAATAGCTGTAAATAAAGCGGCATCGTTATCTTCTCTTAAATGGACACACATAGTTGTTGTCAATTGAGTTTCTTGACATATTGACACACATTTAATTTCTTCATGATAACTCTTACTGTATCAGCTCGAGTGACTTTAGGTACAACCGGTAGTGTTTGACGGAAATCGCCAGAGAATAAAAATTTTACACCACCCATCACACGACCTGATGACCTAACATCTTGCAATATGGTATTAACAGCATCGATATGAGCCTTGTGTCATGGTGCATTCATCTCAAACAACTAATGATGCTTCTTTGAGTACTTTTGAGCATGAATGTGTTGTTTTGCATGGTGAAACTGAAAGCCGCAACTTAAATGTTGACTGAGTAGTTCGACCGCCACTTAGAAGTGTTGCTGCGATTCCGGACGATGATACTGTAGTTATAACTTTTTGTACATGACGAACTTTAGCAAAATTAAAATTAGTTAGCATGTAAATCGTAGTCTCAATCGAAGCCAAGCCCTCGTTAAAAAAGTTATCATTGTGAGGTATTTTCTGATTATTTTGTTTTAAGCGATGTCTGTGCTAACTATCATCGCAAAATTGATTTTTCAAATCTTTCCATAACTGTAATGGGTTCAACGTTTGGCAAAAAATCAGCATTATTGCAAACTACTCTCTGAGTCAGAAAGCATTTTCAGAGATGGTGGCATCAGACAGTGCATTTCTTCAATGGTCGCCACTTTCAAGAAGACCTAAAGCTTCGTATGCCACGCGGTATGTGGGATGCACAACACCATCTACAGTTCTTAAATAAGTGAAACTTGTAGGACCCTTTATGTGTTGCAATAGAAGTCGAAGGTAAAAGCATTCAGAATAATTGCAATGAACCGTGTAAACTCTACCTAGAGCCAAATCTCGTTTAACTTACACCCATCCTTCAACATTTTGTGCTCGTTTCCGTATATATCATTTCTTTAGTGTTCATGTATAATATGAAGGAACATGGCTGTAGAGCGAGGTCTTCGCAAAATCATCACTGGAACATAGTTTAAAAAAGCAATCAATGTGGTTTCAGGTGTTTCTTGAATCACTCTGTATGTTTTCTGCAATAAAGTATACTCATTGTCCGTTTTCCAAATGCACTGCCAAGTGTATCAATACAGCATAGAGTACATAAATTGAAAACCCAAAAATTCTCCATACTGAACCCACCTCGTACTCAGAAACAATCTACTGCCCATTTTTAGTTCAGTTACCGATAGTAATTATTTAACCTAAATTACCAAATTTTAGTCTAATACAACCAAAACCGTCAGAAATATAGAATTTTTATTGATTTCTGGTCGGTAAAAGGGGATGTGGTAAAAATTATATAGCATATTTTTCAATCGGCTATCATAGCAGTTGATTAGCAAAAAAATGATTAAAATTTTCCTAAGCCGTTCTTGAGCTTTAACGTTACTAACATACATTTTTACTCTTATATATATAGAAAATAAGAGAAGATATAAGTAGTGTTTTTCACAACAAATAAGATAATATAAGGCATATATATGTGGTGACTCAATACCACCACAAAATAACACGATAAATTCACAAACTGTATCGTCTCAAATTTATACTCTAACGAATTCTACTTTGTTTATTCTTATTATTACGATTTTCTTTGAATTGAAAATTTTTATTAATCAAAAATTTTCAAATATTTTTAATGTTGTGAAAATTTATTAAACAAAATGTTGTATACTACAAAATAAAATAAAAAAAGAAACTCATATAAAATAAAAATAAAAAATTCCTCGCACCAAATATTGGCGATCCTACCATCGAACCCTACGAAACATCAATTACAGCCAAGAAGAACAAGGTCGTCTAGGACGCGAAATACATCATTTACAGTTAAGCCATCAGAAGCATGAAGCTGAAATACAAAAACTCGACATAACCATCAAGAGTTTGGAGAAACAACTGCCACGCATTTTTAAGCAGTTAAGAGCCCAAAAGCAACGTACGCTCAAAACCACACCGATGCCTAGAAAGCCAAAGCAAAACTGGAACCTAGAACAAGTTTTAAGCCTCTTCGATCTCCACATATGTATAAGCTTCACAGCTCGTGCAAATCGCAAGAAACTTACAGATGCCATTGCAAAAGTGCTATACAAAAGCAACAACACTAAAACAACAGCAACAATTACAGACGGTGGCAACAACAATCGCACCGCACACGTTATCATTAAAAACAGCAATAGCACAATAATAGCTGCCGACAGCACAATCTGAAAACCACAGCGACTGCAACAGGCAACTATTATGTATATCCAAACCACCGAACAAACACCAACACATAGGCTAATAAAGCAGCGACAACAACACATCAGCAGTAGACACGTTCGCTGCCTAACAACAACGACAAACACAGCAGCGACAGCAACACATCAGCAGTAGACACGGTCGCTGCTTAAAAACAACAATACTAGCAGCAGCGACAACAATGACAACAACAATTGCGTTGCACAGCAAATACGCATATAAAAAAACAACAACAACAGCAGCTTGTTACGCTACAGCGCATTCAGCAACACTGCCAACATCAACAGCGCAGTCAACGTCAACGTCAACAGCGCAGCCAACGTCAACAGCGCAGTCAACGTCAACAGCGCATCCAACGTCAACAGCGCAGCTAACGTCAACAGAGCAGTCAAAGTCAACAGATCAGTCAACGTCGACAGCGCAGTTAGCGACTCTGTCAGCGTCAACAGCGCAGCAAATGTCGATAGCGCAGCCAGCGACACAGCCAGCGTTGCAGTTAATATCAATAAAATTTTTTTTTATAAATTTAATTAAAATTTTAAAAAAATTGTAATATATGTAATAATTGTATATAATTGTATATAATAGCTGGTCGGAAGAAACCGATCGTTTTACTCCGTAGGCACTACACTACACCTAGGTACACAAAATTGTTTAGGTACATAAAATATCAGAATGAGTATGGTACACAGCCCCACCCAGCCCTCTCACTCCCCTACCCCCTTACACACTTCCAACCCACTTACACAACCCACTTACACAACCCACTCATTGCGGAGAAGGTGACCATCACCCGCCTCTAATTTATTTAAAATCAGAATTTGTCAACCCATTCGATGCACCAATGCATCACGAAATACTTGCGACAGCACTGAAATTACCTCAGTTTTGGACGTCATGTCCCGACGCATGGTTCGCCCATGCAGAGATACAATTTCAAGCGAAAGGAATTTCAGCTGACAAGACCAAGTACGAATATCTCGTAACCGCTCTTCCTCAAGACGTTATAATAACAGTGCTTGATTTTATTCAAAAACCTCCTTCGTCAAACTTGTACGATGGGTTAAAAAGAATATTGATTGACAGACACTCTTTAAGTGAGACCAAGAGGTTCGACAAAATTTTTTCTGGAACCGATATGGGTGACCAAAAACCCTCTCAATTCTTCAGGTAAACTATTGCTATTAGCCGGATCATCAGCCGATAACGACTTAATACATAAAATTTGTCTTCGGAAGCTACCCAAAAGTCTTAATATAGCTTTGACCAGCTCGAGTCACAGAGAACTAGACGAACAACTAAAACTCGCTGACAACCAATGGGAAGTCATTTCAGAATCCGAAGTCGCTTCAGTTCATCGCTCGACGAAATCATTCCAACAGTCAGAGTTAGCGATGATTACACAAGCTTTCACAGAGACAACTTCCAAAATTTTGGACAATTTCAATAAATTGGCAATTGAGGTCCAAGAGTTAAAGAACGAACGATTTCGTAACCGTTCAAACTCGAAGGAGACAAATTTCAGAGGTGTTTCAAGACGTAGATCCCCGTCAAGAAGTGTACCTCGACAACGTCCTGCCAACTGGGTATGTAGATACCATTTTAGATTTGATAGGGCAGCTAAACGATGTGAACAACCATGTTCATTCAATCAAAATGACACACAGCATAACACAACACCACACAATACGACAAACTAAGTGATTCCATCATTGTGACGGCTAATGATGGAAGTCAGATACCTTACACGCCGTCTATTTATTTACGACAATGACAGTCACATTAATTTTTTGATCGATAGTGGCGCAGAAGTTTCAGTACTTCCAATAAATAAATTCAAATCCAACAAGAAAAATTCAGACTTAATTCTAACAGCTGCGAACGGTAGCACCATTACAACTTACGGAAAGAAATTATTAAATATTAACTTAAAACTGAGACGCAATTTTCCTTTTATATTTATACTAGCAGACATTACACGACCTATCATAGGAGCGGATTTCCTCCCAAAATATGGTCTGTTGATAGATTTAAAACGTAAGAAACTAATCGATCCACTTACACAATTATCAGTTAACGCAATTACAGTATTCACAGACACAACATTACCCAAATTATTTACACTTAACAACAAATACATTTATTACAGAAGGACAGTTACTTTTTTCGAAACCAAGACGTTTAGACACAAACAAGTACAAAATTGCCAAGCAAGAAATCGACTTTCTAGTCAAAGCAGGCATCTGTCGTCCATCAGACTCCATGTCAGCTTCTCCTCTACATCTTGTACCTAAAAAAGATGCAAACGACTGGAGACCCTGTGGCGACTACAGAATACTTAACGCCGTTACAGTTCCAGACCGCTACCCTTTACCACACATACACGACTTAGCTATTAACTTACACGACAAGAACATTTTTTCTAAATTAGACTTAGTAAGAGCATACCATCAAATTCCTATGGCCACTACAGACATACACAAGACCGCAATCACAACACCATTCGGAATGTTTGAGTTTTTGAGAATGCCGTTTGGATTAAGAAACGCAGCTCAAACATTCCAACGTTTCATAAACGAAGTGTTGAAAGAACTCGAATTCGTTTTCATATACCTTGACGATATACTAGTAGCAAGCGAGACAGAAGAAGAACATCTCAGACATCTAAATTTAGTTTTTGAACGTTTAGACAAATATGGACTTAACATCAAACCTAACAAATGCATTTTCGGCGTAAACTCAATTAATTTTCTTAGTTACAATATTTCAAACAAAGGTATACAGCCATCTCCCGATAGAATTCAATGTATTGTTAACTACCCAAAACCATAAACAGTTACACAAATGCAGGAATTCATCGGGATGATAAATTACTATCACAGATGCATACCAAAATTAGCACACACACATTTACGACATGGTTACATCAGCATCTAAAACAAAGAACAAACATCTTACATGGACAGACAACACAATAGAAGCATTCGCAACAATAAAAGAAAGTTTTACTAAGGAAGTGCTACTTAATCATTTTAATAGCAAAGCAAAACTTTCTATTGCTGTGGATGCATCTAACACTGCTATCGGTGCAGTTTTGCAACAAGAACATGAACAACAAATATAACCACTAGCTTTCTTTTCTAAAAAATTATCACCATCCGAAACAAAATACAGTACATTTGATCGCGAACTTTTAGCAGGACGATCATTCACAATATATACAGAACACAAACCACTCATTTCAGCATTACACTCAAAGACAGAGAGAAGCCCAAGACAAACACGACACCTAGCATTTATTGCACAATTTTCCAATGACGTCAGACACATCAAAGGTACAGACAACGTCGTAACAGACGCACTTTCACGAGCTGAGATAGAGGCTTTTACAACCTCAGATATCAATCTCATAACTCCCACCGAGAACAGACAAAAGATTCAGAACTTCAGGAAATATTAAACAAAGATACTTACAATTTCAAGCAAATACACATTCCACTACTTAACATTAAAATTTGGTGCGAACAAACAAATACAGAAACACGTCCATACATACCACAAACATTACGAAAACAGGTTTTTGAACAATTACA
Organism: Coremacera marginata; assembly: GCA_914767935.1. Lineage (NCBI taxonomy): Eukaryota > Metazoa > Arthropoda > Insecta > Diptera > Sciomyzidae > Coremacera > Coremacera marginata. The sequence goes on from OU612045.1 coordinate 129,359,987, forward strand.
CAACATTGCACACCCAGGTACACGAGCTTCTCGACGACTTATTACTTATTACACAGAGATATATTTGGCCAAAAATGAACACACAAATTAACGAATGGTCACAGAAATGCTGACAGATGTCAAAAAGCAAAAATACATAGACACACAAAAACAGTTCCACAGAAGATAGACATTCCACACGGACGTTTCGAACATGTTCATGTCGATTTGGTAGGCCCCTTACCAATATCTAATGGTTACAGATATCTGCTCACCCTAGTTGATAGAAACACACGTTGGCACGAAGCGTATCCACTCAAAGATACCAACGCCAGTACTGTCGTTGACACACTTCATAGGGAATACATTTCACTTTTTGGAGTTCCTCTGGAAATTGTTTCTGATCGAGGTCCTCAATTCACGTCCGCAACATTTAAAAACTTTGTCGAAAAGCTAGGAAGCAAACACATTACCACCTCTGCTTATCATCCACAAGCTAACGGAATGGTAGAACGATTTCATAGACAGCTCAAGACTTCTTTAATAGCAAGCAAAAATCAAACAAATTGGTACACAGAGTTGCCACTAATTCTTCTGGGACTCAGGTCCACGGTCAAAGAAGATATTAAGGCTTCACCTGCTGAAATGGTATTTGGTCAAAATCTCAGGTTACCCCAACAAATAGTAATACACGACAGTAAAAATTTTATCTCGTCGGACACCTTGTTCAAGCTTAAAGAGGTCGTAGAAAATAAACAATCAAACATTGCACATCATAACTCTAACTTCCAATCATATATACCTCGAGCACTCAGTACTTTCAAATTTGTCTTCGTTCGCAATGACACAATTCGCAAAACTCTCCAAGAGCCGTACGATGATCCCTTCGAAGTTATTGAGAAAACACCAAAATTTTTCAGAATACGCACAAATAATACTAACATTACAGTCAACATAGACCGGATCAAACCCGCCTCATTAGACACTGAAACAGCACAAACACATACAACCAAAATTAAAAACACCAAAGTACACTTTAACCTTTTAGCCAACACGACAAAATTTTTTTAAAAAAGGGAGGGGGAATAATGTTGAGAAAACACCAAAATTTTTCAGAATACGCAAAAATAATACTAATATTACAGTCAACATAGACCGGATCAAACCCGCCTCATTAGACACTGAAACAGCACAAACACATACAACCAAAATTAAAAACACCAAAGTACACTTTAACCTTTTAGCCAACACGACAAAATTTTTTTAAAAAAGGGAGGGGGAATAATGTGGTGACTCAATACCACCACAAAATAACACGATAAATTCACAAACTGTATCGTCTCAAATTTATACTCTAACGAATTCTACTTTGTTTATTCTTATTATTACGATCAAGTTTTCTTTGAATTGAAAATTTTTATTAATCAAAAATTTTCAAATATTTTTAATGTTGTGAAAATTTATTAATCAAAATGTTGTATACTACAAAATAAAATAAAAAATATACTCATATAAAATAAAAATAAAAAATTCCTCGCACCAAATATATATGGCATTATTAGATAATTACTTATTATTTAAGTAAAAAGTTAAAACAATTAAGCATTTATTTACAACACTAACTTGTTTTCAATAACAGACAATTGAACAAATAAATTCAATGGAAGTAGAAAATATAAACTCTACTAAATAATGTAACTTGTACTTAAAATAAAAAAAGCAATAAAATACACTTAAGCAAACAAATTCAATGAAAGCGTGGCTTTGCATGGTTTTAGAAAGTTTGGATAAATTTGGCTCATAGCTTGTTGTTTTAAGTTTTAAACACGATTCTAAATTTTTATTTGTTATTTGGCTTCTTACTTTAATTTTAATTATATTCATGCAAGAGAACGCTTGCTCGCTCGAATATGCCGATCCGAAGATAGTCAGCACTGCAAATGCCAACTTCTTCACCTCACTGTAGCAATCTTGAAGACTATTCCATGCGTCGAATATAAGTGCCTCAACTTGCGGCATTTATTTTTCAACTTTTGTTGCGTTGCGTTCATACATTTCTGGACCTCCAACTCTTCCAACTTGCAAATTTTCCACTCCACAAAGTTTTACTTTTTAAATTGGTCAATTTAAATTTCTAGAGTTCCAGTATCAATTCCAAATTGCGCAATGTAGATTTCATTACTATTTGTGTTGAGAGGATTTACTATGGCTGTATTTATTCATTCCATACGTTCGGAATGACTTTTTTGTTTCTTTATTCATTCTTGATTATCCGGAACATTCCTTTTTGTGTTTCTTTATTCATACGGCATATTCCGAACGCGTTCTTTTTGTACCGTCAACTGAGGTAGAATAAAAAGAATATTCCTTTTGTTTGAGGTTATGTCCGATGTTGTTGTTTAATTAAAGGCAAAATGGCGTCCACTTATTGTAATTGTGTATGGCCAATAATTGTATAAAATTTTTTCAAATTTTTTTAGAAAAATGTCAAAAGTAATGCGTCCTTACATGAAGAAACGCTTAAATTCATAATAAATTAAATAAAGGAACACACTGCTCATTGAAGAAATGAGTAAGTTTAAAATGTTTTTTTTTTTTATTTTTTATTTTCTATTTTCTATTAATGCTATTTTTTGCAATGTTTGAAATATCTTTATAATTTTTAGCATATACAAATAATCATTTATGTGCCTATATGTGGTTGAAAAATATTATATCTTTTTTTATTTGATGCCAACAACTATATATTAAGACCATACCAATAACTGTACCATGCTGCCAATAATCGTAGTAACGAGATTGTCAAAAATTGTACCAAGTGGCCAATAATTGTACTCTTTTAACATGACATGAATTGTACTCACACTGCCAATATTTATCATATTGGATATATGTATTTTCAAAAATCATTAATTATCTATTATTTAACAAAATTTTATAACTTCATGCATATATCAGAATTAAAAAATTAATAATGATATAAATGAGAATTTGTTTTACTTCTCAAAATAATATATAAATGCAGTGGGTTCAAATCTACAAATTCCTTTTGGTTGTCAACAATTATACCGCGTACCCTAGTTGAGAATGATTTGCAATCCAGCATATGTTTTTTAAGTTTTTTATACTATAAACATTCTTGTATTAATATCTAAAAAAAAAAGTTGTGCGTTTTTTGAGCTGATAAGAAATAATTAAATGCTTTCATTTTACCAAGCAGTGCAAAAATTGCATCAGTTTTGAGAAAAATATTTGCGGTATTAATTATTGTTGTTATTTTTCTTTTTGTTTTGCTTTGTTTTGTTTTGTTATATTTGGTGATATCTACGTTATAAAATGTGGCATTGCCAACTGTAGGCAGGGGTTTGCGCATAGTTATTGCAATATGCAGTCAAAATACTGATCCAAAAAAACGAAAGTTGGTTGCTCGACCTATTTTAAAAAAGTTAATATTTTTATTAACTGTTGCTCAGTATATTTGAATCCAGAATTGCTTTTAAAAAAATTTTTTTGCTTCTTTGAAAATGGTGGCCATATTTCTTTGCTACCTCTAGCGATATAAGCATTTGTGTTAACTTATGTTTCTCAGCTCCTAGTATACGTAGAATGATAAATTAAGAAACAAAATATTAAGCACACATTGACCTTAAACATTTAAAATATGCATATGAAATAATTTCTGCATATTAAAAAAAATATACTTTGTGTATAAAACGTATATTAAAATTTTTTTAACATTCTGACTGACTTATCAAGTTTACAAATTTGATTTTTGATTTGAATTTTTAAAGCCTCTTAAAAATTTGGATTTTGTGAAATTTGCTAAATTTTGCTGACTTGAGGGTCAAATAACTTCTGTGGGCACGGCTTAAACATTTTTTAATTTATTGACAATAAAGTACATAATAGCAATATATTGCAGTTAAAATTTTAAGTTTGATATTGGCTTCGTTTGGAAGATACAGCCCTTCAAACTTCGTGAAATTCGCCTCATAGAATGTATATCAGGGTGGATGGTTATTGATTGGCTCCATCAAAAAACGACTCTTAATTTTTGAAGACTTTTAAATTGCCTTCACACAATATATGTCAATAAATATATAGAAATAATAGTCGCACATGAGTAAAATTTTGCATGCGAGTTGTAATTAAGAATACAAACACAGATCAAAAAAAGATTTCAAATCCGCTCACAACCACGCCTACCTCTTATACATGAAGAATATTTCAAACGCCATATTTGCCATCATATTGGACTGATTTCAAAATAACTCGGTACGGAAATATATATTTATGTGCAAAATTGAAAAAAAAACGCCCACATTCCACATAATTTTTTTTTTAATTTGTATGGAGGCGGACGAATGGGCAAATAGGGAGACTTATGTCGCAATTTAAAAATCTGAAAAAAATAGAGCAGTTTTATTGACATTTGGAGCCAATCAACAACCATCCATCATTGAAATTTGCAAACTGCCATATAACGACCACCCTAATTTACATACTGTGAGGCGAATTTTCACAAAGTTTTTAGAACTGTATCTACCAAACAAACAAAAACCCTTTCATTTCGGGCAAAAGAAAGTTGCCATTTCAAAAAATTAAAAAATTTCCCAAAGATTCACTCGAGTAAATAATACGACCAGTAGTTGATAAAGATAATTATGATGAAGATGCGGATGATGAGGATGATGAGTATGATGAGTATGATGATGATGATAATGATGATGACGCTGAAGATATCAATGAAGATAATGATGAGCTACTAGATGATGAAGATTCCGAATAATAATTTCTGAATATACTTAAAGATTCCAATAAACTATATACAGTACCGAAAAGCAAGTTTCGCTATATATGTAATAAAGATGAATGTTTATTGTTTGAATAAGATTTCTAGAAATCAAACTATTTTTATGAAAAAGCAAATTTTACAGTTTGAATATTTAAAAAGTATTTCAAAACTATAAAGATTAAAATATTAACAAGTAGAACAAGTGTTTATATACAAAACAAGTATCTACTCCACACGGCCTATCCTGACAGGTCATCGTCTCCTGACGATACAACCCACAACTTCATAAGATCTGCAGCAGTTGAAGTAAATCTTGGTCCTTCAGAAGATCCTAATTTTTCAACATCATATCGATCATTGAGTTTAACTTTCCTTACGATGTACGGCCCAAAGTACTTGCTCTTCAACTTGGCTCGAGTTGCAAACTGAGTACGCTTGATTGCAACAATATCACCAACTTTGTACTTTACAGCTTCTTTTCGATGTTTATCATAAGATGCTTTCTGTTGTGTTTGAGCTTCAAGTATCTTTTTCCTGACTTCTGCTCTTTGCTCTTCGCGATTGTCATAAAACGACTGAATCAGCTCCTCATGTAGAATTTTTAAAATGTTCGTATCTTCTGGTGTCCGCATTTTGACACCTGTCAAAACTTCGTGAGGTGTTAAGTCAATAACGCGATGATAAGTTGAGTTTATACACCTTTGAACGCTGTCAACGTTCTTGTACAACTTTTCTGGACAATTCATCGCCAACTTGCTCAATACGGATAGAATAACAGCATTGACCCGCTCAACTTGTCCGTTTCCACGAGGAACTCCTGTAGTTGTCTGAATATGTTGAATTTCGTTTTTGTTGCAGTAGTCTTTGAAATCTACAGAACCAAAAGCTGCTCCTTTATCCGTGATTAATCTTGCTGGATATCCGAATGTCTTTACAATGCTATCAAACCGATCCAACACCTCTTTTTACATTTGTAGTTTTTGTTGGGAAAATCCAGGTAAACTTCGAAAAGGAATCAACAACAACTAATAGATACTTGTAACCTTTTGTCGTATCTGTCAAAGGACCAACGTGATCCATATGCAGAGTTACCAATGGAACGTCATCTTTTTGGATTGGGCTTAGTTTGCCTTCTTGTTTACCACGCTTCCGGTTCATCAAAATGCACTGAATGCATGTTTGGATGCACTTGCAAACTTTCTCGTGCAGCTTCTCAATAAAATATTCTGTTTTTATTACCTTTTCTGTTTTCTCGCAAGCAAAATGTCCTTTCTCGTGAACTCTTCGTATGATCTCTCTCTCCATGCAGCCCGGAACCACCAGCAAATCGCGTCCTTCTTTATGTATCATCAAAACTCCATTCTTCATTAAGTAATCTCCAAATTGCTGTCCGTCCAGAATTTTCTTAATTGCTGCAATGCGTTCGTCTTCCTCTTGATTCTTCTTTATTAGTGTAGTCAATGAATTTTCAACAGCCATAGCAGGATATCTACTAAGAGCATCCACGTGCTTCATCTGGTCAGCAGAACGATGTACCATGATGTAGTCGTATTCTTCCAAATACAGCGTCCAACGTTTGACCCTTGGCGGAATGTCGACCTTGTTGACAGTTCTTTGGAAAGCTGCGCAATCCGTTACGATCTTAAATTTGATTCCAAGCAGATATGGCCTTAATTTCTTAACAACTTCGATAATGGCCAAAACCTCCAACTCGTATGAGTGATAATTTTTCTCGCTATCACTTGTGGCCTTGCTCCAGTACAATACAGGATGAAATTGAGACATCTCGTCGTGCTTCTGCAACAGAATTCCACCAAAACCCAACTTGCTGCCATCTGTGTGCAACTCTGTAATAGCTTCTGGATCGTATATTTGTAAAACAGGACCACTTGCGAGTTTCTTCTTTACTTCTTTAAAGGCATAGTGATGTTCGTCTTCAAATTTGATGTTCTTTTGGTTACCTCGCAAAAGTTTGTTGAGTGGAGCCACTAGACTTGCATATCCTTGTATGAACTTCCGAAAGTAGCCCGTCAATCCCAGAAAACTCTGCAAATCATTGTAAGTCTTAGGTTCTTGGAATTTTTCAACAGCCTTGTTCTTTTCCGGTGAGGTGAATATCTTGGAGTCAGAGATAACGTGACCCAAATATTCAACTTTTGCTTGAAGAAATTGACATTTTTTCCAGTTGACCTCTAATCCATTCTGTGCCGCTGTTTCCATCACCTCAAGAAGTCTTTTCAAGCCGTCTTCGTACGTTTTTGATAGAATGATGATATCGTCGACATACTGGATAACCATACCTTTGCGTATCAAGTCCTTGAATACGTGCGAAACAAATCGGTTAAAGCTTGACGGCGAGTTGCTTAATCCAAATGGAGTCTTTTTGAACATGAACTGGCCATCAAATGTAACAAATGCTGTATACTTCATGCTGTCTTCGTGCATCGGAACGTGGAAAAAACCATTCTTGAGGTCAATGTTGAAAATACTTTTGCGCCAACCAGCTTATACAGTTGCTCGTCGATTCTTTGCATTGGAAATCTATCTTTTTGGATGACTTTATTTAATTTACGATAGTCCACACATACCCTGTATCGTCCATCCTTCTTGCGAACTACCACCACTGGGCTTGAAAATTCTGAGTTGCTGGGTACAATAACTCCCTCTTGTAGCCACTCGTCGATCTGCTCACGAACTACCTTCGTTTCTAGTGGTGCCAGCCTTCGCGGTCGCTGGTATATTGGTGTCTCGTCGTTGAGAATAAGTTGTGTTGTGATTGGACAACTCTCGTTCTTTTTAGGCACATAATTTTCGATCATTTTCAAAATTTTATCTTCATAGTTTTTAGGAACATCTATCTCCAAATTCCCCAAGATCAGAGCATCAATTTCCATTTTGGCATATTCTGCGTTTACTTCGACAACTTTTTCTTCAAGTTTTCTATCTAAGATTTGCTCCTTAGCACCAGCATCCGTCTTGTCTTTCTTCTTTAGCGTAAGTTCTCCGGAAACCATAGCTAAATCACAGTATTTCAAAAACTCGCGCCCCAATATCATCTCGTAGCTCATTGACGACTTCTGCATGATGTAAAATTCACATTTATAGGTTTCGTTTTCAACCAAAATCTTTTCAATAGTAACGCCTTCTGGTACCGTTTCTTTTGCTCCAAGTCCTGTAAAGCTGAGTAGCGTCTGTCGAAGCATTGTGTTTCCAATCGCCTTGTGTACATCCTTTCGCATAAGATTCACTGCACTCCCGGTATATACTAGGGCGCTAAACGATTTGCCATTGATAGCAACTGTTACTACCGGTTCGGTAACACCATTGAAGTTAACAACCTTCCTTTTTTCCAGTACTGCCGCGGTACATTTGGTTGCAATATGGCCAAAAGCATTACAACGAAAACACTTTGGTCCTTTATTGGCAAAAGGGCAGTTCTTTGATGTGTGTCCATCTTCTCCGCACGCATAGCATTTAATCCTTCTTGATATCGCCTTCTCCAAATCTTTTGCATTGGCTTCTTGCATCGGCTTTCGTGACATTTTCCCTTTCTTTATCCTTTCGTACTCAGCAAATGCAAGCACCATGCAGCACCATGCAAGATAAACTTTTCTGCTGAGTCGTCTTTGACACCGTCGACTATATACTGTATTGTGGCAGCGTCTTCCAGCTTGATTGATGCAGCTATTTCGCGAACGTCATAAACATACGTCCTCCATGATTCGTTTGCACCCTTATGTCGTCTTCTTACTTCTCGTGAACTTCTTTGGAACTGACGGACATCTTGAACTCCCTTATAAGTGCGCTTTTGAATACACCCCAATTGTTGCTGCGCTGGACGGTGGACATGAAAGCTTTTGCCGCACCTTTCAATTGTTTTTTGCCGAAAATTGCTAGGTCGATTTCAGACCATCCAAAATCTTCTCTTACCTCTTCTAATCTTTGCAGCCACATCTCTACCAACGATTCGTCTTCGCCGTTGAAATACTCCACGACTCCCTCAGCATCACGGAACGACATCCGAACGACGTTGGTCAAAGTTGACCTCGATGTTTGACTTCTCGAAGCTACAGCTGCAGACGCCACTACATCTTGAACCACCCGTTCTTCAGCCTCCTCGAATTCTTCCTCATTTTCTGCATCTTCCTGGCCATCCACAGTATCATCGTTTACCATGTTCATCAGCCGCAGCTTCAAAACAGCCTTGCTGCCTGTGATAGGCGCATTTCTCCTTTCGAGCTCAGCTCGCAGTTGCCCAATGGTAAACTTATCGACGTGTGATAGTGAAGTCATAGTTTAGCTCTTTAAAATTCGTATTTTTGCACTCTTGCTAAACGTCTTTTAATCTTCAGCCTTCGTCTTAACAAATCTTGATAATCGTCTTTGAATAAGCAGTTTGCGTCTTCACTTCCTTATATATTTTTTTTTTTTTTTTTTTTTTGCTGAGCCCCCAAATTGTAATAAAGATGAATGTTTATTGTTTGAATAAAATTTCTAGAAATCAAACTATTTTTATGAAAAAGCAAATTTTACAGTTTGAATATTTAAAAAGTATTTCAAAACTATAAAGATTAAAATATTAACAAGTAGAACAAGTGTTTATATACAAAACAAGTATCTACTCCACACGGCCTATCCTGACAGGTCATCGTCTCCTGACGATACAACCCACAACTTCATAAGATCTGCAGCAGTTGAAGTAAATCTTGGTCCTTCAGAAGATCCTAATTTTTCAACATCATATCGATCATTGAGTTTAACTTTCCTTACGATGTACGGCCCAAAGTACTTGCTCTTCAACTTGGCTCGAGTTGCAAACTGAGTACGCTTGATTGCAACAATATCACCAACTTTGTACTTTACAGCTTCTTTTCGATGTTTATCATAAGATGCTTTCTGTTGTGTTTGAGCTTCAAGTATCTTTTTCCTGACTTCTGCTCTTTGCTCTTCGCGATTGTCATAAAACGACTGAATCAGCTCCTCATGTAGAATTTTTAAAATGTTCGTATCTTCTGGTGTCCGCATTTTGACACCTGTCAAAACTTCGTGAGGTGTTAAGTCAATAACGCGATGATAAGTTGAGTTTATACACCTTTGAACGCTGTCAACGTTCTTGTACAACTTTTCTGGACAATTCATCGCCAACTTGCTCAATACGGATAGAATAACAGCATTGACCCGCTCAACTTGTCCGTTTCCACGAGGAACTCCTGTAGTTGTCTGAATATGTTGAATTTCGTTTTTGTTGCAGTAGTCTTTGAAATCTACAGAACCAAAAGCTGCTCCTTTATCCGTGATTAATCTTGCTGGATATCCGAATGTCTTTACAATGCTATCAAACCGATCCAACACCTCTTTTTACATTTGTAGTTTTTGTTGGGAAAATCCAGGTAAACTTCGAAAAGGAATCAACAACAACTAATAGATACTTGTAACCTTTTGTCGTATCTGTCAAAGGACCAACGTGATCCATATGCAGAGTTACCAATGGAACGTCATCTTTTTGGATTGGGCTTAGTTTGCCTTCTTGTTTACCACGCTTCCGGTTCATCAAAATGCACTGAATGCATGTTTGGATGCACTTGCAAACTTTCTCGTGCAGCTTCTCAATAAAATATTCTGTTTTTATTACCTTTTCTGTTTTCTCGCAAGCAAAATGTCCTTTCTCGTGAACTCTTCGTATGATCTCTCTCTCCATGCAGCCCGGAACCACCAGCAAATCGCGTCCTTCTTTATGTATCATCAAAACTCCAGTCTTCATTAAGTAATCTCCAAATTGCTGTCCGTCCAGAATTTTCTTAATTGCTGCAATGCGTTCGTCTTCCTCTTGATTCTTCTTTATTAGTGTAGTCAATGAATTTTCAACAGCCATAGCAGGATATCTACTAAGAGCATCCACGTGCTTCATCTGGTCAGCAGAACGATGTACCATGATGTAGTCGTATTCTTCCAAATACAGCGTCCAATGTTTGACCCTTGGCGGAATGTCGACCTTGTTGACAGTTCTTTGGAAAGCTGCGCAATCCGTTACGATCTTAAATTTGATTCCAAGCAGATATGGCCTTAATTTCTTAACAGCTTCGATAATGGCCAAAACCTCCAACTCGTATGAGTGATAATTTTTCTCGCTATCACTTGTGGCCTTGCTCCAGTACAATACAGGATGAAATTGAGACATCTCGTCGTGCTTCTGCAACAGAATTCCACCAAAACCCAACTTGCTGCCATCTGTGTGCAACTCTGTAATAGCTTCTGGATCGTATATTTGTAAAACAGGACCACTTGCGAGTTTCTTCTTTACTTCTTTAAAGGCATAGTGATGTTCGTCTTCAAATTTGATGTTCTTTTGGTTACCTCGCAAAAGTTTGTTGAGTGGAGCCACTAGACTTGCATATCCTTGTATGAACTTCCGAAAGTAGCCCGTCAATCCCAGAAAACTCTGCAAATCATTGTAAGTCTTAGGTTCTTGGAATTTTTCAACAGCCTTGTTCTTTTCCGGTGAGGTGATTATCTTGGAGTCAGAGATAACGTGACCCAAATATTCAACTTTTGCTTGAAGAAATTGACATTTTTTCCAGTTGACCTCTAATCCATTCTGTGCCGCTGTTTCCATCACCTCAAGAAGTCTTTTCAAGCCGTCTTCGTACGTTTTTGATAGAATGATGATATCGTCGACATACTGGATAACCATACCTTTGCGTATCAAGTCCTTGAATACGTGCGAAACAAATCGGTTAAAGCTTTACGGCGAGTTGCTTAATCCAAATGGAGTCTTTTTGAACATGAACTGGCCATCAAATGTAACAAATGCTGTATACTTCATGCTGTCTTCGTGCATCGGAACGTGGAAAAAACCATTCTTGAGGTCAATTGTTGAAAATACTTTTGCGCCAACCAGCTTATCCAGTTGCTCGTCGATTCTTTGCATTGGAAATCTATCTTTTTGGATGACTTTATTTAATTTACGATAGTCCACACATACCCTGTATCGTCCATCCTTCTTGCGAACTACCACCACTGGGCTTGAAAATTCTGAGTTGCTGGGTACAATAACTCCCTCTTGTAGCCACTCGTCGATCTGCTCACGAACTACCTTCGTTTCTAGTGGTGCCAGCCTTCGCGGTCGCTGGTATATTGGTGTATCGTCGTTGAGAATAAGTTGTGTTGTGATTGGACAACTCTCGTTCTTTTTAGGCACATAATTTTCGATCATTTTCAAAATTTTATCTTCATAGTCTTTAGGAACATCTATCTCCAAATTCTCCAAGATCAGAGCGTCAATTTCCATTTTGGCATATTCTGCGTTTACTTCGACAACTTTTTCTTCAAGTTTTCTATCTAAGATTTGCTCCTTAGCACCTGCATCCGTCTTGTCTTTCTTCTTTAGCGTAAGTTCTCCGGAAACCATAGCTAAATCACAGTATTTCAAAAACTCGCGCCCCAATATCATCTCGTAGCTCATTGACGACTTCTGCATGATGTAAAATTCACATTTATAGGTTTCGTTTTCAACCAAAATCTTTTCAATAGTAACGCCTTCTGGTACCGTTTCTTTTGCTCCAAAGCATTGTGTCGAAGCATTGTGTTTCCAATCGCCTTGTGTACATCCTTTCGCATAAGATTCACTGCACTCCCGGTATATACTAGGGCGCTAAACGATTTGCCATTGATAGCAACTGTTACTACCGGTTCGGTAACACCATTGAAGTTAACAACCTTCCTTTTTTTCAGTACTGCCGCGGTACATTTGGTTGCAATATGGCCAAAAGCATTACAACGAAAACACTTTGGTCCTTTATTGGCAAAAGGGCAGTTCTTTGATGTGTGTCCATCTTCTCCGCACGCATAGCATTTAATCCTTCTTGATATCGCCTTCTCCAAATCTTTTGCATTGGCTTCTTGCATCATCAAACTCAGCAAACTTCACTTTGAGATCCTCAAAACTTGTAGCACCATGCAAGATAAACTTTTCTGCTGAGTCGTCTTTGACACCGTCGACTATATACTGTATTGTGGCAGCGTTTTCCAGCTTGATTGATGCAGCTATTTCGCGAACGTCATAAACATACGTCCTCCATGATTCGTTTGCACCCTTATGTCGTCTTCTTACTTCTCGTGAACTTCTTTGGAACTGACGGACATCTTGAACTCCCTTATAAGTGCGCTTTTGAATACACCCCAATTGTTGCTGCGCTGGACGGTGGACATGAAAGCTTTTGCCGCACCTTTCAATTGTTTTTTGCCGAAAATTGCTAGGTCGATTTCAGACCATCTAAAATCTTCTCTTACCTCTTCTAATCTTTGCAGCCACATCTCTACCAACGATTCGTCTTCGCCGTTGAAATACTCCACGACTCCCTCAGCATCACGGAACGACATCCGAACGACGTTGGTCAAAGTTGACCTCGATGTTTGACTTCTCGAAGCTACAGCTGCAGACGCCACTACATCTTGAACCACCCGTTCTTCAGCCTCCTCGAATTCTTCCTCATTTTCTGCATCTTCCTGGCCATCCACAGTATCATCGTTTACCATGTTCATCAGCCGCAGCTTCAAAACAGCCTTGCTGCCTGTGATAGGCGCATTTCTCCTTTCGAGCTCAGCTCGCAGTTGCCCAATGGTAAACTTATCGACGTGTGATAGTGAAGTCATAGTTTAGCTCTTTAAAATTCGTCTTTTTGCACTCTTGCTAAACGTCTTTTAATCTTCAGCCTTCGTCTTAACAAATCTTGATAATCGTCTTTGAATAAGCAGTTTGCGTCTTCACTTCCTTATATATTTTTTTTTTTTTTTTTTTTGCTGAGCCCCCAAATTGTAATAAAGATGAATGTTTATTGTTTGAATAAAATTTCTAGAAATCAAACTATTTTTATGAAAAAGCAAATTTTACAGTTTGAATATTTAAAAAGTATTTCAAAACTATAAAGATTAACATATTAACAAGTAGAACAAGTGTTTATATACAAAACAAGTATCTACTCCACATATATTTTATACCCTATCAGATTTCGATACCGACCAGTACTAAAATTATGTTTACTAATATGTTGCATCCCCGTTGTTCGCAATTTAAAGCTGTCAATAGTTTACTGTTACTCTGTAGAATAGCTTAAATTGAATTATCAGTTTTTCTAAGCGAGCAACAAAATAGTAGCGAACAAGAAAATTGCGTAAAGATTTTGTTTTAACGTCAAAATATTTATTTGTAATACACAAAAAGTAAGTTTTATTGTTTTTTCATATACATTAAGAAGTGAAAAATAAAAATACTTGAATCTGTTTCCTTAAGTAGGACGCGTAAAACATTGCAGTGCAGAATAGCGAGAGTTGATTCAAAGTCTAATAAAATGCGGTAAAACATATAAGGAAGTAGAAACACTAATCGGCTGCTCCTCTACAATGATCCGCAATGCAATATTGTTCAAAAATAAGAATGAAAAAAGGGGTGAAAAACGAATTCTATCGGAGGTTACGGTAAGGAAACTCGTTAGGTGGAGATCCGAGACGAGCTAAACTTGACCTGTAGTGTGTGTTCATGCGTTACGAAGAAGGCTACGGGAACATAATTTATTTGCCCGCAGTCCTCGTAAGGTTCCTCTTTTGAAGAAAAATCACATAGCACGACGTCTTCTTTTTGCTCAAGAGCATCTGACATGGCCTATAGAAAAGTGGAGGAACATACTCTGGACAGACGAATCTAAAATTGTGCTATATGGCGGCAAAGGGTCTCGTGAGTATGTAAGACGCCCACCTAATACAGAATACGACCCTCGGTTTACCACAAAAACCTTAAAGCATGATGGATCTAGTATAATGGTGTGGGGCTGTTTTTCCTACAGAGGTATTGGTCCGATTCACAAGATTGAAAGCATAATGGATCAGCACGCGTTAACATTTGCTGAAGAGGACATGCAGCTGAAATGGATATTCCAGCAGGATAATGACCCGAAACACACCAGTAGACTTGCTAGTCTGGCTAGCTCAGAGTCCTGACCTCAATCCCATTGAAAATCTTTCAGCTGACATTAAGAAAGCTGTATGGGATGCTGAGCCAAAAAACAACAATGAACTTTGGCAAGTGGTTCAGCGCGGATGGCAAGCTATACCCCTGAGAAGATGCGAGACACTTGTGGATTCCATGGGGAGGCTGTGCTCAGCCGCAATTAAAAATAAAAACAATGCTACTAAGTACTAATACTAAAATAAACTAAGCGTATAGAAAGAACTTCACGAAATTCATCATTGTTCTCTAAATATTATTTTTTTTTCATATACTACTACTTTACTGCTCCATGTAATTTCATGTAAAACCAATTTTTATATAAAAATCATCAAATGTGAATCAAAAATTGTTTAATATAAACATAGTAAGGATAGTAAGCTTTACTTTTTCAATGCATCCGTTGGCAAAATTATTTAAAAATTTTCATAGTCTGCAAAAGTATAAAATATTTGTTTGTCCCCACTTCTATTTCAATGCTCGCAGCTGTACATATGAACACATACTAAATAATCAAAATTATTAAAAAAAATTAAAAATTCCACTAAGGCATACTTAAATATAGTCGTTTTGACGTAGAATTACGTCATTCTCGGAGGTTAGTAGGGTGGTTGATTGCGATCAGTAATCGTTTTTATGTCACAATTTGAGCCTTTGGTGTACGTACTGATCGTAAAATGTTGACAAAAGCACATGTTGGTTTGGTTGATCCTCACTGGGAGAAAAATGCATGCTAGAACTCTCTAACTTATATAAATTTTACACAATTGCATGATATATAAAGCCAACATTTGATGTTTCTGTAATAGCATGGACAACAACCATAGCAATGTACAAGAAATATAGCACATTTTCTGTTTAATTTTTATTTTATTTATTGTGGCTGTGTTTACAAAGAACCCATCTCGAAAATTAACACAATCTATATAGAATTTTCTCAGCTTTTCAATAAAAATATTTGAAAAAAAAATTTTAAATGAGGGCAGGGCATAAAAATTAGATTTTATTTTTTATTAACCTTTCTTTAAAGGGTCTTCCTCAAAAATTTTTAATGAGGTATTATTTTTTTTCGAAAAGGTCATTTTATTTTATATAAAAAAAAATTACTATTGTTTTCCTATAGTCCAATTACAAATTATGAAAAATAAAAGAATTCATGACTGAAACATTTTCTAAAAGAAATGCCATGGCTGAAATAATAAAGGTAAAAAAAAAAATTTTTTTTTTTCTAATATTTTTCACCATTGTCCTCACTTTAGGAAAGATTGAATAACATTTCTTTTTAACCAACATAAAAATTAACAAGAACAACAAATTCAACACCAAATATATCAAACAAAAAATTCTACGTCCACACTTGCGATACTGTCGAAACTGTGTCTTTTACTCAGTTCTTAATATATATTTGTATTAAAAAAAAACACAACTGCATTCCTAGAATGCTTGTGTGAATTAATCCTCATTTTTGTCATCATTTACTCCATTGTGCGACTCTTCAATTGTAATGTATGCACTAAGTTCTAAAATAAAACATATAAAGTTCTAAAATACACAAAATTTTGTAAATAAAAAATTAATGATAATATACTGCTTTTTCTTTTAAGAATGGGGATCAAACGTAATTTTTAAGATATGTTTTGTTCAGCATTTTTGCTTGGAATTTAGCGTAGATTCCAAATATGCCATGCACTTCCTTCGAAAATTTTGCTCCGAACAAATTACTCCGCCGTAGCATACAATCTTTTCAGTAATATAAGTACGCTGACTATTTTTTTCAAAACAAAAAAAAGGACACAAAAGAACAACAATAAGATCATATTTTGAGATCACAAACTGAGATCATATTTTTCTTAGCAAACAAATAATGTCTTTTAAGAGTTTATCTAATAAAACACAACATAAATGACTACCCAATAAACATTGAGGCAAGGGGTGATTCGTTAACGAATCGCTTGTTAATCGTTTTTTTTTAAGTTTTCGAATAGTTTCATACCGACTTCATCAGAGGTTGGCTTGAAAAAAAAAAAAATTTTTTTCCGACTTTTCAATATACAAATTTTTTTTAAGAAAATTATTTTTTACTAACTTTCTATTGTTAATACGCCATTTAAGCGAATATTTGTTTTTTAAATTTTATTTTTTTTTTTTTAATTTTAAGTGAAAAAAATATATGAAACAAATTTTGTGAAATATTTTTTCTTCTGCTATGTTATTTCGTGCTTATTCTTTTTATAAATAATTTCCACTTATAATTTGTTCAAGATTTTCACATGAATAAGTTCTCGTTGACAAATTTGTTTTTGTTGTTTTGGCGACTTGTTAACGAATTGTTTTTTATAGTTTTGTGACTCGTTAATGAATTGCTTTTTCATAGTTTTGGCTAATTTTTAACTATTGGCTTTTTTCAGTTTTGACGAATGTATAACGAATCCGAAAAAAAGTTGGTCAAAAAATGATACAAAAAATTATTTCGAACTTTTAAAAAGACATATCTTTAAAAAAATACCTAAATAAAAAAAATATTTTTTTAGACCTAGTTGGGGTTCGAACTAAAGAGCTGCATGAATAAATTTGTTTTGCCTGTAGCAAAGTGTACACTTTCGTACTGTACCACATTTTATAGCATCTTTCAAACTTTTGTACAGTACTTTCAAATCAAACACAGGCTGAAGCGAGTACTGTACAACATTTGGTTGGATCTTAACAGAGTGTGTAACTGCAGCAGTTTCTCTTTGAAATACACCAAAAACATACGAGTATACAAATTAGACCAAGTAGGTGAATAACAATTTACTATACAAAATTTCGGTGCTCTCATTTTAAGCAATTCTCCCTTTAACTGCTTTATTCTCACAGGTGCAGATCTAATAAGTCAAACAGGGGAAATCACACAAAGTGTAAGCAGTTAAGTGAGCAGTTGATTTTTGTCAAGTATTTGATTTAAGAAAACTGTGTAGTTTGAAAGCATTTAATGTGTATAATGGATGTAACTGAAATAAAATAAATTTATAATAATTATAATTGGTATCAATGACATTATGACGCAAAAAAACACTTTTTGCAAAATAAAAGGATTCCACGGTAAGGGTTCGATACTATGATCAAAGGTGAGTAAAATATAAGTTGGGGGCCCGTTTTTTTTTTTTTTTTGTATGGCCCATTTAATATTGTGGGTCTTAGTGATTTGGACAAAAAATGGTACCATCAATTTTTGTTCAACAGTTCCGTCAAAAATAGACATATCGGTTTACTGTTTTTAGCACAACTATAGCTAACAATATAATTAACAAACACAGAAACAAAAAATACTCGTAATATAATGTTTGCAATATTTTTTTTAATTAAATGCCAAAAACATTTTAATGTTTTTTTTTTTGCTTTTTTGGGCATAACTTGCAGGGAATCGAAATTTTTCCTATACTATCTTCTACAAAATTGTAAAAAAGACTGTACAACTGTGTTTATACTTATGTGATCTGAACGTGTCTACATTACTGTTAATTTTTGTTTAAAATAATTTCTTATTTTCTTTATTATTTTTTAAATACAACTGAATGTTGATTAATTTTTAATTTTTTTATTTATTATATTTAATATAGTTCTTATAAAGTCATTGTATACGTTCACGTATTAATAAACACCAAAATGCTTTAAAAACTATCAAAACAGTATTGCCTTCGTTGCTCGAATAATCCGAATATATTTAGATATTTAAACTATATTTGAATTTTAATAATATTTAAATTTTTATTTTTAAAAATTTTCTTCTTCTGAGCTGGGAATCGAACACGCACCTCGACAGCTCATAGTCACGAAGGCACCACACAACTAAGCGCACTGAGCCACGGCCGCCACCTGAAGTAATGTATACGTTAAGGCACGTTAATGATTTCTTCACGTTTTTAAGAAATCCCTGCAAGGATCCCCTTATTTCAGCAAATCTACAAAAACACAACTTGATACATCATTATAAAGGTCATGCGGTGTAGCTCATGATTCAATCATTATAAGGTTATCCAGATATTTGACATACCCTTATTTTTTGTAAACAAAAATATTTTTACTCTCTTGTAAAAATGACAGCCAGGGTTGTGTGGTCGTCCCAAAAAAAAGTATGTTTCAGTGTTCTGCTGTTTTTTTTTAAAGTACTTTTTCATGTGCCTGTGGTTAAGTTAAAAAAAATCAAGTGTGCAATATTTTAGTAATTATTGGCATGAAAATAATTTGTGGAAATTTGTTTCAATTTTTATAGCGTCATTTATTTCTATTACTTTGTGTCTTAGTATGTGATATTTCAATTTCGAACTAGTGTTAAATAATTTAAAATAAAAAATGCCTTCAACATGTAGGATATTTAAGACGTCCTATGTGTTCGGCAGGGAGTAAGTGCGAAAGTACGCAGTGCCATTGGATTTTTGTTTTAAAAAATAAAACAACTTTATTCTAACAATGACCAATTTTAGAATAAAAAGGAAATTCATGATTAAATTAAAAATATCATTTCTGATTAAAAAATTTCAAACTAAACCCTACTTTTGTCACTGTAGAATTTTAATTTAACATTGTTATTTTTAAGTTAATTAATTTTGTATTGTTTTTTTCGGTGTTATTCTCTGCGTTGTGTGAACAAAAGTAGCTATCTCTTGTCAAAAGAGGAAAATAGTTTGTTTGATTTTCCCTAATATAAATTTAGAAAAAACTACCCAGCAAACCATAGTTGACACGTAGTTGACAGTTGACTCCGTTCGCATTTCAATATGCCGTACAAACAGTCGCATATCGAAATTCTATAGAAATTCGTATAAAAAGTGAAACTGTTCCGATATTTGCGTAACGAAATTGTAACGATTTCTTTAAAAAAGCTTGAAATAGTTAGGAATTAGTCGGAATTTCGACAACGTCGTCAACTATGGTTTTTTGGGTATTATCATCCTTTTGTTTAAACAAACGATTTCAAAACTCTGTATCACAGATTTAAAAACATATTTTCAATAAATTTTACCAATTAACTGACTATTGTTTATTACTTATTTTAGCTCAAAGCTCAAAAACATAACGAAAATTTTCGTACAAATTCTTTGCAAAATGTGTTTTGCATACACAAATCAAACTTTTTCAATATTGTTTTACATCAAAAATGTAACCATTACACTTTTAAAAGCTAATAATATAAGTTTTGTTCAAAACAAACAGGTAGTAGATAACGTAGTAGTCAAATGTATTTTGTACTACGAAAAAGTATGATATTCATGCAACTGCGCGATTTTTATGTCATTCAAAAATTGATCTTTTGCTCTCTTCTTCAAATAAGGGTATACATTCTTATTCTTGTGAGAAGACGTCAAATATCTGGATAACCTTATAATAATTGAATCATGGTGTAACTAAGCCGAAAATTATTAGATTTTAAAAAAGTAGTACCGTTTAGCAGATATGAGTATTTAAAGTTGAGAAAATGACAAAAAGACATAAGACACGAACTCGCTCTGATGTGAAGGAGAAAGTGTGATTCCAAAGCGAAGTACACCCAGTTTTTGGGGCGTTATCACTACTTTATTTTTATTTACATAGTAAAATATAATGAAATATACATAAATGTAGTGGATTTTACTCGGCGAAAGTTGGTAGCATTATATATACCTATGTAAGCTTAGATGAAAGTGTCTGTGAACTTGAAGAGTTGGTATTATTATGTATGTATGTATGTTTAGATGAAAGTGTCTGTGGAGTTTCCGTATTCAGAAAACCTGGTTTAATATTCTGGTCTATATGAACTGTAGCGGCAGTGCTTTTTTTTTGTCCAGCGAATTCGTAAAAATAAAAAAAGTTAAGTGGCAACTCGATGATAAAAAAAATTCTAACAACGGATGTGGTTTCAGCCACCCATTTTTACCTAGTGTTCGTCCCAGCACTGAATACAAAAGTAAAAAAATTTAGCTGGCTTCCTATGGTAAGGGAACTACATATTTTTAAATTCAAACAACTGCCACCACCGCCCAGCATCGAATTCGTAAAAATTTAAAAACTAAGATGGCAAGCCTATGGTAAAAAATTGACATAATTTTTGAAATTCTGACATCGAATTCCGAGTCAGTGACGCATTTTTACCTAGTGTTCGCCCACAGACTTAAAATAAAAAATTAAAAAAATAAAAAATTTGGGTGACAACATAATTTTTTAGGTTATAACCTTCGCATCACAATTATTAATTAACATTTCCAAAAAAAAAAACTCAACTCAATTGGTTGGAAATTACGGGCAGCAGAGGGAAACAAACGCTTTTCCCACTTTGTTTTATATGTATGCATTTTTCACATTGTTTTTTAATTTATATTATTTACATAATTAAATTATTTATTAGATAATGCATAAACGTTTTATTCAATATAGGCAACCATTTTTGACTTGTATTTTTTGATTCAACAACGCGTAACCTTCTGCTTATACATGATGTGTTTCTGTTCTATCCTGTGTACTTGGTATACAAGCACAAGTATTCGAGCGAATTTCATATTGAAAACACATTTGTTTTAAGTACAGTACTGGAATGTTTTGCTTTTGTGTTGTAGTGTATTCTATCGTAGTTGGTTGTTGACTATGATAGAAAGTAAGTACCCAGTGGGCAATTCAGTCAGGCCTCTTGAAAAAAATGGCATGCATTAACTCTTTTTTTTGGCGTCAACACACTTAACAACATCACTGCATCGGTGAGGGCTTCTATAAGGCCTGCCTGCTAAAAGGAAGGCAAGAAGTTTTCGTTATTTCTCTGTGATGTGACTGCTACCCAGGGCAGTACAACAATTATATTTTTCCTACAAAAACTGGTTCTGCTTATATTTCAGGGTTACTTTTTCGTTAAAAGTTAAAATATATGTTAGTTCAAATATACTCAATAATAATCAACGTCATGACTTAGAAATATTCTTATCTGGCAAAAATACGTAAAATAAAATAATATCACAAAATAAATAAATAGGTATACATAAACAGAAATAAAAAAAAAATATTTTTTTAATTGTTTTGGTTAACCTCTTCTTTAAGCCTTTCTAAAGGAGTGCTTATAGCAGGCCTCTTTAAAGCAGGGAGTGCGGAAGTACTGAAAAATTTTGCCATTCCATACAATCAATAAAAGGGTGTTTGCAAGGAATGTGGAAGGTCTAACAAATTTTAACGCAGGCACGATAAAAGGCCTTTGGACTCCTTCAATTGCCCACTGGGTATACGTGTTTCAAGCAAATGTTTTGTAGAGGCGTGCGGATGTGTTCGTGCAGACGTCTAGTTCGAACCCATGTCCGTGAATGCTGGCTTTTATTATCAAGCAAATTAAGCAAGATATATTCAGCATCTGATATAGGCGAGTGGGTAAGGTGCCGGACCAGCATTCAGATGACGTGGTTTCAAATCTTAACTTGGTAAGCTCGAAATTAGTTTTTAATTTATTTTTTATATGATCCGTTATCGAATTGCTTTTTTAGTTTTAGAAACTCGATAAAGAATTGCTTCTTATAGTTTTGGCGATTGGCTTTTTTCTTTTTCGATTTTGACGATTCGTTAACAAAGGAGGAATTGCTCCGCTCGCGATATTACAAATGTATCGCTATTAATAATTGCTAACGAATGAAATGTACGAGAATGCAATTCGTAAACGATAACATTAGTGAATCATTTTGTTTTTCGGGTAGTAGTAAAATTTTTTCATATGTTAATATGTACATGTTAATTTGTAAATAACACAGGGTTTTTTATGTCAATATATTTTAATTAATTTTTTTAGGGTTAAAAAAATGTGCGCCAACAGGAAGAGTATTTTCTTTAAATAATAATATTTGGATATCAGAGTAATTTTTTATTGATCTGCTAAGCATGCTCATTCTTTGCATGCTCATATTTTTTTAAAAATATCGTTTTAATTTTTTTCTAAAAATACTTTAAACTCTGTGCAGTTCATTTGGAAGTTACACTTAGTATTGGGGGTTGGAATTAATTTTAAAGGTTTTTTTTCGGTTTTTGAGCATTTATTTAGAAACAACGGTACAATGTATATTATTCAAAGTATTGTCCATCGTTAGCTACAACATTTTCCCATCTTTCTGGCAGGATATGGATTCCGCGCCGGAAGAACGACTCGTCTTTTGAGGCAATCCACGAATCGACCCATTTTTTGGTATCCTCGTAAGAAGGGAAGCGCTGCTCAGCCAAGCCATGCGTCATCGATCTGAATAGGTGGTAGTCGGAAGGGGCTATGTCTGGGCTATAAGGCGGGTGGGGTAGCACATCCCAATTCAGCGCCTCCAACGTTTCCTTGACGGTTCTTGCAACATGTGGCCGTGCGTTGTCATGTTGAAAAACCACTTTGTCGTGTCTTTTGCCATATTCCGGCCGTTTAACATTTAATGCTCGGCTCAATTGCATCAATTGTTGTTGGTAGCGTTCCCCAGTGATGGTTTCGTTAGGTTTTAGCAGCTCATAGTACACGACACCCATCTGATCCCACCAAATACACAGCATAAGCTTGGCGCCATGAATATTCGGCTTGGCCGTCGATGTTGATGCATGGCCGGGTGGTCCCCACGATTTTTTTCGCTTAGGATTATCGTAATGGATCCACTTTTCATCGCCAGTGACAATACGATGCAAAAAACTCTTCCTTTTATGCCGTTGAAGCAGTTGTTCGCACATGCAAAATCGCCGTTCAACGTCTCTCGGCTTCAACTCGTACGGCACCCAATTTCCTTGCTTTTGAATCATTCCCATGGCCTTCAGGCGTTTGCCGACCGTTGATAAGTCGACTCCCAATGATTCTGACAATTCTTGAAGGGTTTGACACGGGTCTTCATCGAGCAAAGCCTCCAATTCCTCATCTTCAAACTTTTTCGGCTGGCCCGGACGCTCTTTGTCTTCCGTATCAAAATCACCACTTTTAAACCGACGGAACCAGTACTCACAAGTAGAAATCGATGGAGCATAGTCCCCGTAAGCCTCAGTAAGCGTGCGTTGTGCTTCAACCGCTTTTTTCTTCAAATGGAAGCACAAAAGTAAACCTTCCCGCAAATTGCGTTTTGTTGGAACGAAAGTCGACATGTTCACAGAAAAAAAAATATATGTTATTTACACTTCAGTGGAATGACACATACTGAAAAATGAAGCTTAGACAATGTGCTTTGAAATGAATATAGTCACAGGTGTGCCCGATGCGATCTATTGATAGTTACGCCATCTCTTAGAAAACCTTTAAAACTAATTCCAACCCCCAATAATTAATATAGATTCCAAAGTAGTTACTTTTAACTGCGACTTCTCCGATGTCCAAATATTATTATTTAAAGAAAATACTCTTTCTTTTGGCGCATTACTAGCCGGTAGATACAAAGAAAAGTCGACAAGCTTAGGTTTATTTTCCGTAGAAGCTATCAATTTTTGAAAATTTTTTAATCAGTCGATCGATTTTTTTTTGTGTATGTGGCTTGCATCAATTTTACCATTTTATATTTTCTATAATTTTTAATAAATTTTTTTATTTTTAATACAGGAACAATACAAAACCAAAGCGCCAACAATCTGAATAAATTGTTCCCTAAACCATTGAAACGGGAACCAGTGGATTTTATTGCGAATCAAGAATTTAACAGCGAAGCGGTCCGTACATTGCCAAAACCTATTCGAGTTAAACATGAGATAAACACAAAAAAGAATCAACCAATTGTTAAACTACAACGACTCAAATTTATGCAAAAAGAAAATGGAATCAAAGAAAAATATGTTAAACAAAAGCCTTGCACTAAAACTCGTAAACCAATTGTTAAATTACAACGCCTCAACTTCGTGAAAGAATATATTATAGACAAAGGGGGCCTTCTTTGATGCACTTAAATTAAAAGACATGATTAAACCTAAACGAGTACAACAACTTGAAACAATTATTACAAAGAAGCATTCAATTGTAAAACTAAGACGTTTTAATCTTTTGCAAAAAAATAATAATAAATTTATGAGAGAATCTTTCTCCACCGTAGTTGAAAATATGCAACCCAAGGTAAAACTAAGACGCTTGAAATTTACGCATGAAAAAAGTGAAAATACACCTACTGCTGTTTATTTAAAAGCAAAAGTTGTTTTCTGCAATTTTGCGCGTTTTTTGCGTTTAAAGCAGTTACAACTCAAATATTTCCTGCAATTGACATCCGAACGCTTTCTGTTAACAGATACCTGCTTGCAAAAACAAACAAAAAAATCTTTAAAATTCAGGCCTATTCAAGTTAAATTAGAAGAATTTAGTAAATTTAACTGTTTAACTAACTTACAACATAGTCATAACTCTAGCATGATAGAAATAAAGCATGAAATATACTCAAGTGAAGAACGCTCAAGTGAAGAAGAATTAAAGAACATTTACAGATAAAATCTTTGTATGATCTTCCTTTCAGGCTTTATGAAGGCTCTAAGGAATAAGGCTTAAAAACAGAGAATCTTATAAGAATCATATCAAAAATTAAAAAATACCCCCAAAAATATAAAGGATTTTCTTGTGTTTTAAAATTTTGGGACCTTATTTCATAATGAAATAAAGGCCTACTTTTAAAAACAGAATTATGCTTCAATAAGCAAAATAACACTCCAATTATTGTATCAAATATTGTTTTCGTTTTATTTAAAAATAATTAGCTTTATTTCATAGAGCTACTATAAAGGCCAGACTATAATAACCACATGCTGGCAGACTGATCTGTCAATATAAAAGCGAGGCCATATAAATATATAAGCATACCCATAATTGGAATTGCCACAGTTTCGTTAAGTTTCGTTAACTTTCATTGGCTTTTTGTAAAGCGATTCAAATCGCTCACAGCATAGGCAAAAGTAAAAAATTTTTTATTCATATTATTCAAGCCAAACAGCAAATGCTGCGATTGTTTATTTTTTTTTATATTATTTTGTGTATACACAACTTGTATTGTGACACTTCTCAAAGTCAATGCATGGTAATTATGGGTATTTTTTATTCTGACAACAGCCGGCTGACTTTCCGTTTAGTTTTTGGCATAAGAGTATGCCAGCATGTGTCTATTATAGTTAGGCCTTAAAGGCTCACTTATTATTCTGTATTGAAGTTTTTCAACATTTTCAAAATAAAGTTTTTTATGACAGTTTTTATGACAGAAATTATTTTAAGAATCTTTGGGAATATTTGAGAGTAAAAATAATTGTGTTGTGGAGCTGTACTTGAAGCCATGATCCACCGCACTTCAGTCAGTACGCTATCCTTGTCAGAGTTACCGTTGGCCGACTAAAGTGACAAAAATTACCCTTTTTCGGATGCCCTGCCCCTAAGAGCCGACTTTTTTAAAATTGCGTTTATTTGCCACTTTTCGTAACAGACTGCGATTTTTTCCCCTTTCCCAAAAATACAACACAAAATTCAATATAGGAAATTCATAGATAGGAAACCATTAGAAGGATGGAATCCAAGTTCTATCCTATGACCAAATATCGAAACAATGCTTCAGAAAAATAAATTACTTGAAAAAAACAGGTTGTTCCAGACTTGTGTATAACTTGCTCGTATCGTGATGAGGTGGAGAACATTTGTTTGAAAGAAAAAAATCATTAGTTTAGACTTTAGGTTCGCATAACTTTTTCAGTTGTGATTTTATGGCAAAAAAATTTAACTGATTTCTGAAAATGCTATTAAATAATTGGTAATTAGAGTAAAATGAAATGACACCAACCCGTACAATTTTTTACTCGCCTCTTCATGGACAATCAGCACCCCGATGTAATGGCCCAATTCTGGTGCATCCTGTTTAACAGAAACGAGTTTTAAGTAAAATAGGTTATACATTTTTTTTATGAAATCGAGGTTACCATAAACTTTCCCAAATTTTTTTTTATTTTGTTTATATTCTTTATATATTTTTAATTTGAATTTATGTGAATCAATTTATGTGAATAAAATTTTTTTACATTTACTTATATGTTTGTTTCTTTTTTGTTTATTATTAACATTGTTAATTTCTTTTTTAACTTAATACACATTTAAGAAACATTTTGTTGTTTGATTCATATTGCCCCTTTTATTTTTGAAATCCCCTTTTTTTGCCAACTTTTAAAATATGTCAACGGTAACACTGATCCTTATGGTCAATATCTCTCCATAAAGAAGCATTGAAACAGAATCAATTGATGCTTATTTAATTGTATCAGAAATTGCTCATACAAGCGCTCTAAAAATATTTTGTGTTCGAATATTCGAAAATAATAGCTGCTGCAAGAAAAAAAATTACATAAATTGTTTTAGTAGTTTTTTTGGAGAAACCGATTTTGAGTCATTTTATACAATGAATATGGTATCATTATACAAAAATCGACTAATTTTTCTATATTTTTGAACAGTTGAATTCAGAAAATGTTAATTATATCGATCATCACTCCAATAATTACATTGCTTTAATAAAATCGGAACTATGCGCTCCTCGTGCTAAAAAATAATGAACTGAGAGCTTCTGAACTACTACATGCTTTAAAATTACGCACTCGTAATTTATAAGGTATTAGCGGAGCTGTAAAGGAATGCATTCAATTTGATTTTATTAACGAAAAGGTGAACCAGTGAATAACGACAGAGGAATCCATTCAATGAATGCAAAATTGATTCGCAAATAAAATTTTTATTTCACATTAATTTTAAAATATTGAATACTAATTCATTTTCGTTATTCAGAAAAATTAATCAATTTTTTTATTCATACGAATGCTATTCGTAAAGAATGCAAATCACAAAGAATTTGAGAATTTTCAATTATTCTTTTTTTATTCATTATTTATTTTTTATTCATTTGTTATTCATTATAAATTTTTTTTTATTTATTATTTTTTTATTCATTCATTTGTTATTCATTATTACTTTTTTATTAAATTTTTTCATTTATTCATTTTTTACGCATGGCTTCGATTTGAATGAAAAAAATATGAATAATGAAGAACAAATAAATAATGCATAAAAAATTAATAATGCATAAAAATTGAATATGAATAACAAATGAATAATGAATAACAATTGAATAATGAAAATAAAAATAAAATGAAGTAAAAAATTGATTTATTATTCTGAATAACGAAAATAAATATTTGAAAGGAATAATTAATCAATTTTTTAAAATTGAATGTGAATTGCAAATTTTATTTATGAATCAATGGTGGATTCATTGAATGGATTTTTTCCGTCGTTATTCAGTTGTACTTAAAATTCTGAATACGAATGTTGATTTTACAGCTCTGGGTATTCGCTAGAATAACCATGACATCCTTAAACAAAGAAACGTTATAGAATATTAAAGATTTCTTAATAAATGTAGATTTTTCTATCTTCCAAGTTTCCAAAAATCAACATTCCAAAAAACCCAAAAAAAACTTAAATAATAAACTAATTTTTTTTTTGGTTCATTAAGGGCCTCCGAGAGTTTTTCGAAGAAAAGAAAACCTATTTAAAAATTTTTTTGAAGCTGTATTTTATTTTAGATCAACATTTTTTTTACATTATTAAAGTATACCTATTGAAGATTTATCCCTGAAATTTTAGTCCAATAATATTCGCCCATAAGGTAGAATAGAGCAATGCCCCGAAAAGCCTTAAAAATTTGCGGTGAGCAAGATATCTGCAGACTGGTTCATCTGAGAAAAAAAACAAAATTTTTTTTTGGGTTTAGTAAAGAGTTCTTGGGCGTTTACTTTACATACTTTTTGATTTATAACCTAAAAGAACTTCAATTTCGTGGACAAAAAATTAACATTTTCTTTTTAAGCCCGCCATTTTGTCAAAAATTAATATTTTCTAAGATCAACGATTAAACGCCCAAGAACTCTTTAATAAACTAAAAAAAAAATTTTTTTAGGTCAACCAGTCTCCAGATATCTTGCTCACCGCAAATTTAAGATCTTTCGCGGCATTGCACTTTTCTACCTTATCTACGAATACTTTTGGACCAAAATCTATGGGATAAATCTTCAATAGTCATACATAAATAATATAAAAAAAAAATGTTGGTCTAAAATAAAATAGAGGTTAAAAAAATCTTTTTAAAATGGTGTCTTTTTCTTCAAAAAACTCCCGAAAGCCCTTAAGCAAAGAGTATATATATTTAAGGAAGAGAATCTAATTCGCTCACTCAATTTTACTCGCTCAATTTTCGATATTCGAATTCTTCGAAAACTTCGATATTCGCTCAAAGCTCGATATTCGAAAACATTTCTGCCAGTATTTGTGCAGTCGCCGTTGTTGTTGTCAGATTCTATACACTGGCTGAAACTGGTTTGACTGGTTTTTATAATAAACTCTGCACAATGTTTACATTTTGCATTATTATATTCTATACTGGTTTGACTGGTTTTTGTGTTATTGAAATAAATTTTCACAATGTTTACATTTTTGGCTGGACGGGCTTGCATGGATTTATTTCAATAACACAATTTATATTTCAGATATTAGATACCTATTATTTTCAGGATATGTATGAAAATAAATGCTTTTTTTCCGAATTTCTTTGTTTTTAATTTTTTTTAGGTCAAATAGGAAATTTTTTATATAATTCAATTAATGAAATTTTCCGATAAATTTCATAATTGAATTTGTTCAGTACTTACTTACTTCATTTCATTTCATACTTATTTCAAGTTGAAGTATGAAAATACGAAATGTTATTTTTTCAAAGTTTTTAATTATCTCAACTTAATGGAATTTATTTTATTTCTTAAAAAAAATTGGAATAAATAAAATTTTTTTTACCACATATTTTGACTGCTTGCTGGTATATTGCAAGCATTTATTTCAATATGCCAATTAGATATTTGCAAGATTCAGGTATTTGCATGAAAATATGAAAGGAGTTTTATATATATTTTTTAATATTTGTAATTACCTACATAGCATTTTTTTTAGGTCAAAAAGAAAATCTTGCATTTAATAGCAGCAAATTTAAAAAAAAAAAAATAATAAATCAATGCGGCGCCGCCGCCACCTAGCCACGAACCCGGGCATTTTGCGTACAAGGAAAACTCGTAAGCAGTCGACCACAAATCAATTAAAAAAATACTCTCTTAAGGGGGTCCTCTGGTAATCCGAAAAATTTTCCGATTTTTTTTTTCATATTTCTATTGCTCAGATACTCAAAAACATTTTCCCAAAAGGATTTTTCAAAATTCGAAATAGTTTAGGAGATACAGGCATTTTTGTGTAGGTATGTTTTCGTCAAAATAACGCATCAGCAAAGTTGTTTATTTGCCTGCAGTCATTAGTCGAAAATTCTGTGGAATTCTTCCAAAATATGTAATGATATTACAAAATATACACACACAGTATGTATACATGCAGTATGTATACATGCATGTTTTGATTTAGGGGTTGAAATGATTTTGAGCCCAGGTGTTCACATGAAAGAAGCAAACGAACGAGATTCAGTTTATTTTCGAACGCTGAAAGCTACGCGTGCGCGATAACTGCTGTTGTAAAATAAAAGAAAAATCGTTTTGTGTTTTTTTTTTTGCTATGGATAAAAAAAGCCACCCAAACGCGCCGCGTAAGTACGCGTATCGAACAAAAAAGAGGCATTTCCGTGGAAACCAGCACTCCCAAGTAGAGGACACCGACTTTGCCAGCACATCGGCCAAAAAATTGAAGAAAACGCAAGACAATGAAGTCATCATCGAAAACAACCTCCAGTTCTGTTTCTTGGAATTTTTTTCATTTTTCCAAACGCTTGCTGCTCTGGTTATCTGCGCCCAATGTAAACAAAAAATTCGATTTGGAAAAACATGTATGCGTGGAGTCGGCTTCAAAGTGAGTCTGCAGTGCCAATGTAAAGCTACACAGTATATTAATTCTTCGCCGGTGGTCGGTAAATCTTTTGTTGTAAATCGCCGGTTGATATTTGCCATGAGATTGCTTGGAATAGGGAGAGAAGGTATTAATATGTTCTGCGGATTAATGGACATATGCCAAGGATTGTGCCTTGATGCGTACTATGGCACCTTGAAAAACATGCATGTGTCTGCTAAAGCAGTTTACAAGCAGTGCCTGTTGAATGCGGTTAAAGAAGAGCAGGAACAGCAGAAAGAAAAAAATCCTGACTGTGACTCCTCATTGCTGACCGTTTCAGGGGATGGCACCTGGAAAAAACGGGGATTCTCGTCTCTTTTTGGTGTCACTACGCTCGTCGGTAAACATACCAAAAAAGTGGTTGAGTGGAATAATGTCAACAATGGGTATTGTCATCGGCCCACAAGCCGAGATGTATGCTGAATCTCGCGACGGAAAACGACTTCAACGCTCAGAGCTAAAAACGTACGCATCATCGAAAGAGGGTCGCACAGCCCGCAGAGCCCAAAAAGCCATGGAAAACTCGTTTTATGAGATGGAGGAAGGCACACTTTATGGGGCTGGAATTGCCGATTAATATTCGTAAGTATTGTATTAAAAAAATATGTGTTAATGTCATTTGTGTGCCTCAAAATTGAAGTCAAAACTTTAAACGCGTTTTTCTCGAAACCATGTTTTTCAAAACTTTGCGCACGATAACTCAAACAGTTTTTGACCGATTTTGATATATGAGGCATGAAACGACGCAGAATTTACGCCGCTATAGCCCCTACCTCAAACTTGCCGAAAAAATAATGTTTACTATTTTTTTTCTACACTAGACTACAAAAAAAAGGTCGAAATTCGATTTTTCATTTTCAAAGTGGCGGCTCCCCCCCTAAAAAAATTTCGATTTTTGTTTCCGAGGTAGGGGCTATAGGGACATTCATTCTAAGTAACTGAATATTTTTTTTTTTTTTCAGACGATGTTTACACTTGGAATCGTGCGCAATTTGGACCCACCTTTTTTCCGGAGAACCTCGTTACCAGGCCGAGAACTTTCTGAACGGTCCATAAATTCACTTTTTCAAAATTTTGTATTTTTTTCAATAAATTAAGCTACCCAAATCAAAAACGGAACTAAAATATCTTTACTCGTTCTCTTTCCACAATATTTTGAAAAAAGGCTAAAATTTGGCATAGATTACCAGAGGACCTCCTTAACAACAAATAACAGCAAAATCCATGTGTGTGGGTAGCTGAAATGGAAAAAAGAAATTTGCATGCATCGTTTGCAGGAATTCTAATCAGTCGACTGGTTTGACTGATTTTTTTTTTTTTGCTGTCTGCTTGGATTTTTTTGCTGCTTCTCAGCTGCTTTTTTTTTATTTTTTCGGTGGATTTCGTCGATAGCCAGAAATGATATTTTTATGATTTTGTCTATTTTGAAGTATGAAGGTATAGAAAAATCGCTATAACTTCTTCATTTCTGATTAGATTGAAATGCACCCAAGGACAAAATGCTGGCAATTTTTACAATCTTTAAAATGAATAAATTTACTCGTTGGGCTGGCTGGCTTGTTTATATTTTTTTTGGCTGGTTTTTGTTTTTGCTTTCTGCTTGGATTTTTTTGCTGCTTCTCAGCTGTTTTTTGTTTGCTATATTTGGAGTGCATTTCGTCGATAGTCAGAAATGATATTTTTACGATTTTGTCTATTTTCAAGTATGAAGGTATAGAAAAATCGCTATAACTTCTTCATTTCTAATTAGATTGAAATGCACCCAAGGACAATATGCTAGCAAATTTTATTATCTTTAAAATGAATTTTTTTAATTTTTCACTAAATTTATTCATTTCTTTTATGTGTATATATTTATATGTACTAGTTTCTATGTTTAAACTATGCTAACTAAACTAACTAATATCTAATAAATAAAATTTTATTATGCTAGCTAAACTAATGCATATATATGCCAGAAAAGGGCACTTTAAGGATTTTTAAAAAAAAATTTAACTTGCTGTTATTTGTTGTTAAGAAAGTATTTTTTTAATTGATTTGTGGTCGACTGCTTACGCGTTTTCCTTGTACGCAAAATGCGCGGGTTCGTGGCTAGGTGGCGGCGCCGCATTGATTTATTACTTTTTTTTTTTTTAAATTTGCTGCTATTAAATGCAAGATTTTCTTTTTGACCTAAAAAAAATGCTATGTAGGTAATTACAAATATTAAAAAATATATATAAAACTCCTTTCATATTTTCATGCAAATACCTGAATCTTGCAAATATCTAATTGGCATATTGAAATAAATGCTTGCAATATACCAGCAAGCAGGCAAAATATGTGGTAAAAAAAATTTTATTTATTCCAATTTTTTTTAAGAAATAAAATAAATTCCATTAAGTTGAGATAATTAAAAACTTTGAAAAAATAACATTTCGTATTTTCATACTTCAACTTGAAATAAGTATGAAATGAAATGAAATAAATCTATGCAAGCAAAAGCAGCAAAAAAATGTAACATTGTACATACTGAACAAATTCAATTATGAAATTTATTGGAAAATTTCATAAATTGAATTATATAAAAAAATTTCCTATTTGACCTAAAAAAAATTAAAAACAAAGAAATTCGGAAAAAAGCATTTATTTTCATACATATCCTGAAAATAATATCTAATATCTGAAATATAAATTGTGTTATTGAAATAAATCCATGCAAGCCCGTCCAGCCAAAAATGTAAACATTGTGAAAATTTATTTCAATAACACAAAAACCAGTCAAACCAGTATAGAATATAATAATGCAAAATGTAAACATTGTGCAGAATTTATTATAAAAACCAGTCAAACCAGTTTCAGCCAGTGTATAGAATCTGACAACAACAACGGCGACTGCACAACAACAATAACGGCAGAAATGTTTTCGAATATCACATTTCGAAAACACTTCCCCAAGAGCATGATACAATGATAAGGTAGGCCCATGATCAGCATTGCCATATGTTTTTTTGAAAATCCTGTAATTTTCAAAGAAAAATCCTGTATTTTTAGAGAAAATACTGCTCTTATAAAAGGACTAAAAACAAATATTTTAAAATTTTTTTATTATAACATTTTTAATATATTATTTAAAGTAAGTTATAATTTAACCAAAATATCACTTTCTTATTAGGTATGTAATAAAATTAACAGAAACAGATTAAATAATAAGTTTTTAAAGCAATTCATTCGCAATGTTGAGATCATTGAACATATCGCACACTAAATACAAAATAGTCACAACTCAAAATTTACAAAATTGTAACTTTGTAATTTTAAACTATTTGTAGTGATCATATACATTAAATGTAGCACATCAAATAAATTTTTTACTAGAGTCTAATAATTTAAAAATTAAGTTTAAACATTAAATAAACGACAATTTCCTTATCTTACCAGGTTTTGTTAAGTATTTGTCCATTTGTAATTTGCAAAAGACTAGCGAAAAGAAATTAACAAAAACGATGACAGCAACAATGACAGGAAAAGCGCTGCCACATGATCAAATTTTTGAAAGGATGTAAAAAGTAGTAGCACCTTTATTTGCTACTTTTTTGTAATTACTTACATATAATATATAAACATAAAATTTTTATTTTTTTTATTCAACGAAATTTAAAAAACTGGATTAAAAAAAAACCTGCCCAAATCCTGGGAGAAATATGATCCTGTCTACCTGTTCAAAATACTGCCCAAAACAGGATTAACTGCCCATATGGTACTGCTGCCCATGATACTAAGTGCTCTCACGCGTCAACGAAGAGTGGATAATGAGAAGCAACATTAATGTCAAAACGACGAATTTCGTAGAAATTACAAATGAAGAAAATATTTTATGTTTCCAAGTTGCAAACAGTGCGGTCGCGGGTATTAAATTTGTGCTAATTTGAGTGAAAATATTATATAAAAAGTGTAATAAAAACTATAAAATGTGAAAGAAGTCTTAAAATTGCAAAAAAAACCTGTAACAGTTTTAACCTAAAAACAACTGCGAAACGTGAGCATAAAGAAATTCGCGATGGACAGCTGATTTTGACATCAATGTAGCTTTATTCTGCTTTCTACTCCATTCCTTTCCGTGATGACCTTACCTTATAATTCTGCCATGCCCAAGAGTCTTATTTGTATGCTGGATTTTGAGCGAGTAAAATTGAGTGAGCGAATTGGATTCTCTTGCTTTAATATATATACTCTTTGGTTTCGGACTATGCTACGTGTAGGATGGACAATGTAGGACGGCAGAATAACGTGAAAGTCTGTTCGAGCTTTCGAACTATCCTACATGTCGGACGGACTTCATTATTTTTCAGCGTTCAGGAAGATAGTATCGTGCAATGGCAAAACAATTTCTTGCTGCTCTAACAATTGATTATGTTTTGGAAGAAGAGGAAATACAATAAAACAAAAAAAAAAAGTATGTGAAACAGCTATGAAAAATAAGGTGGTGGTGAGTTTTTGACACCAAGAATTTCTTTCATTTTTTAAAAAATTGTGAGCGAAAGAGCGGAATTATTGATAGTTGCCAAATTGTATTATTTGCTTGAGTTGCTAGTTTTTTGATGTGTTATAGTTTTTTATAGTTTATTGCGCGAATTAAGTGTTAATAAATATTTAATGAAATTAATTGTGCCGTGTTATGTTGGGAAAAAGTTATTGCAGTTGTCTCCGCCCATTTGACAAGTTCGCCATTGCATGTTTTTGCCATTTTATCAAAAACGTGCGATGGAAGGTGCCACCGACATGAAGCTTTGACCAGCATGCAAATTCTTTTGCATTCACATCGTCCATTTCAAGAACATATCGAATGCCATGAAAGAATGTTCAATGCCTAAACTGATAATAGATTAATAAACTGAAAATCTTGTTTATTTGCACAAAAAACTCGAACTGAACAAAATTTATTTTAATTGAAATTCACCATCAGCTGTTTTTGACAAGAGCGGGGAAACATAAATTTATCATTTTGAGAGAGAAATCCCAAACTCACTAACACCTTATGTTTGTTTGTGCTTTGTTTACCTTTTTCTTCATATGTTCACTCCACGACGTCATTTTTAGAAAATATATGAAGTCGAATGAAGGTGCTTTCGCACTCACTACATGAAGGACGGACCCAAGGTTCATTAATATATGTTAAGTCACTTGAGAGAAGCTCGGTCGAACTGTCAGAATGGATAAAAGAAAATCAAGAAAAAAAAAACCTCAATCTGTACAATTTTTAGCTAACAGCTACTTTGACAGTTCGAGCAAAGGCGGAAAAAGAGTGCTTTTCTCTCAAGTGACTTAACCTATATTAATGAACCTTGGACGGACCAACAGAAAAATTCAAAACTTTTTGATTTTCATCCTACATGTCGGACGGACCGCAATGTTTGCTTTCACACTTCCTACATGTCCATCCGACCTGTCAAGTTGATCCTACATGTAGCATAGTCCAAAAGCCCCTTATGTCTTTGACTACAGTCAGAAAGCAAGTAAGAAAAACAGAACATTAAAATACAGTTGGGCTATTACAGTTTAAACGTAAATTAAGAAAGCGTATTTATAGCATTTGTTATTTTTCCAACTGTGAGCACCTCAGTATGTGTTTGCCGTATCCAATGGTTTTGCAACCCTGTTATATATGCTATAGAT
This sequence comes from Coremacera marginata, assembly GCA_914767935.1. Lineage (NCBI taxonomy): Eukaryota > Metazoa > Arthropoda > Insecta > Diptera > Sciomyzidae > Coremacera > Coremacera marginata. The sequence continues at coordinate 129,396,284 of OU612045.1, forward strand.
AGGGCATAAAAATACGAGACACAGAAAACACATCCAAGGGCTACTTTTATTTAAAACAACAACAAAGAAAAATACGCTTACGTAAGTTGGCGTAAAAATAAATAATAGTAAATTAAACAGACCTGCGTATTAAACTGTGAATAGCCCAAGTGTTGCTGTATCATTGACAAGAAACGTGATCAGTTGTACTACTTGCATCTAGCATGAATGCATATGGTGCACATTTGACAACTCATGCGCTTAAACTAAATGTTACTTATGGCAAAATAAAAAACGTAGTTTGTAAAATATGACATAAGTGTTTGAATAAATGTTTTATTTAAAAAAAAAATATTAAAATTCCGCAAAAATCGTAAATACTAAACCTCTGCACGGGTAGTCTTAAAACGACTTTTAACATATTCGTTTGGAAACGGAACGACTCAAACATAACATAGCCGGTAGCATTCGTCAGGCAAACGAATCTAAACCAAGCATAACAGAATGAAGGAAATGAACGGTTTGTAAAAAATGAATGCAGCAAAAAAATATGAGTCGATTGTTATGTGCACAACAACATAACATTCGGTGCATAAATTGAATTTAAAATTTTAAAAATTGGAAATTGGAATTGTACATGCGATGGCAGAATTAGATGGTCGCAATTTAGACCGTCGGAATTTTAAAATTCAGGATGGTTAATGGTGTTGCCACCTAACATTTTTTTATTTTCAAGGATTCGGTGCTGGAGCATACACTAGGTAAAAATGGGTCGCTGAATCCGAATTCATTGCCAGATTTCCAAAATTGTATCATTTTTTATAACAGTGTTGCCATCTACTAAAATGTATTTTGAAGAGTTTTTAACATGGTTTAACAGTGTTAAGTGGTTGCTGACTTCGAATCTGATGTCACAATACGTTTAATACTTATGTTTAATACGTTTTGTACATGGCAGTGTTAGAGAGTCGCTGATTTCGAACTTTATGCTAAAATGTAAAAATTTTTATGTGATACTAGGGTGGACCTCAAAAATGTTTTCTGTTTTACAGGTTTTGTTTATGCTTTATAGTACTTTTCTTTAATTTTTTGCCTCAAATAATTATTTTTGATACATAAGAATAAAATATTTGATATATAAGATAGAAGACAAATAAAAAGAATGGATTATTATTAATTAAATATAAATGGAGGTACTTAAAAAAAAAACAAAATGAATATCTCGTACATTTATGGCCTTCCTCTCGGAAAAATGTCAAAAAACGGAATTTTTGTACCACCTAGCGGTACGATTTCTTACAAACTTAGTTCCCTTACTGTAGTCAATATATGTCTCGAATATTTGTCCAATCGGACCATAAATACGATTTTTAATAATAATTCGACTCTGGCGTCACCTAGCGGAACAATTTTTTGTAGACGTAATTTCCTTACCCTTTTCGATATATATTTTTAATATAAGCCAAATCGGACAACAAATACGGGTTTTAGTAATAACTTGACTCCAGCTCCATCTAGCGGGAATGAATGTAACTATCTGTAGCATCTAGTGAGTGAATGTAACTATAACAGCTAGTCAGATCGTATCCGATACATTTGACGAAAACAAATGATCACTGCCGAGTAGTCGTCAGCAGCGACCATCTAATTCTGCACAGCGCATGTACAAAATGTGTTAAGCAAAAAACGCATTATTACCTAGTGTTTGCTCCAGCCCCAAATGCGTGAAAATAAAAAAAATTTTAGCTGGCAATACCATTAACTTTCTTGAATTTTAAGATTGTGACATCAGATTCGAAGTCAGCGACCTCTAAACACTGTTAAACCATGTTAAAAACTCTTGAAAATACATTTTAGTAGATGGCAACACTGTTATAAAAAAACTACACAGTTTTGGAAATCTTGCAATGATTCAGCAACCCATTTTTACCTAGTGTTTGCTCCAGTAACGAATTCATGAAAATAAAAAATTTTTAGGTGGCAACACCATTAACCATCTTGGATTTTAAGATTGTGACATCAGATTCGGAGTCACCGACCCCTAAACACTGTTAAACCATGTTACAAACTCTTAAAAATACATTTTAGTAGATGGGAACACTATTATAAAAAAATTACACAATTTTGGAAATTTGAAAACGAATTCGGATTCAGCGACCCATTTTTACCTAGTGTTTGCTCCAGTAACGAATTCATGAAAATAAAAAAATTTTAGGTGGCAACACCATTAACCAACTTGAATTTTAAGAATGTGACATCAAATTCGACGTCAGCGACCTATAAACACTGTTAAACCATGTTAAAAACTCTTAAAAATACATTTTAGTAGATGGGAACACTATTATAAAAAAAATGACACAATTTTGGAAATCTGAACGAATTCGGATTCAGCGACCCATTTTTACCTAGTGTTTGCTCCAGTAACGAATTCATGAAAATAAAAAATTTTTAGGTGGCAATACCATTAACCATCTTGGATTTTAAGATTGTGACATCAGATTCGGAGTCACCGACCCCTAAACACTGTTAAACCATGTTACAAACTCTTAAAAATACATTTTAGTAGATGGCAATACTGTTATAAAAAATTTACACAATTTTGGAAATCTGACAACGAATTCGGATTCAGCGACCCATTTTTACCTAGTGTTTGCTCCAGCAACGAATTCATGAAAATAAAAAAATTTTAGGTGGCAATACCATTAACCATCTTAAATTTTAAATTGCTGACAGTCTTAATTGCGACCGTCTAATTCTGCCATCGCATCTACAATTCCAATTCCCAATTTTTAAAATCTTAAAATCAATTTATGCACCGAATGTTATGTTGTTGTCAGCATTAATCGTTTGCAAATCCTTCATTCTGTTATGTTTGATTTAGATTCGTTTGTCCGACGAATGCTACCGGCTATGCTAACAATCAATCGTTTCCAAACGAATGTGTTGAAAGTCGGTTTAAGACTCTATGGCTGTCGTTTACCTAGTCGATGAAGAGTTTGGAATTAACTCCACAAATGTCATTAATTAAAACACGAATGATTGTGTATGACAAATTAAAGTGAAATAGTTGTTTTATTCTGTAAAATATTATAAAAGATTACAAGTTAATTTCAATGTTAAAATTCTTACCGCAGTTGCGCACTCTCCTATGACTTTCGGCAAACAGATCAAATAGAGATTCGAACAATTAAGAACAATGATGATACAAAAGAGCGGCAATTTAATGATTTTGAGCGCGACAAATGACAATAAAACATAATAGCCGATAAGTGTGAAGAGAAACGTCAAACTGCAAACAATTGTAGGGCACGTTCACCACAATGGCTATGGTGTTAATTTCACTCGCTGTTATAGTTATGTAAACTACTGAACTCGGCACCTAATGCACTATTGTTGTAGTAGAAACGAGTTAATCCGTGCAGAGGTTTAGTAAATACCGTAATTTTTTTTTAATTAAAAATTTCGAAGAAATACGGATAAATCCGTATGTCTGGCACACTGGGCGTAACGTTACAAAAAACATAAGTAGTTTTCGACATGGATTTAAAAATTTGCAAAACTCTGCGAATTGGGCAAGACTTTTTGTATAGAACCTTTTTAAGAAGGTTTTAAAATAAAATATGTTTATTTTCCAAGTAATAAAATTTAATAATCTTTTCCTGTTTTTTTGTTATTAGGCTTAGTCATCTGTCGTGACGTTACTGGCGTTACGTTACTTAAATTTACATTGTAATTCAATTCGGCAATGAAATAATTAGGTAATACGTTATTAAAAATATATTTAATATATTCTGCCTCTGATTGCATGATCAATTTTTCATCATTTTTAGCTAATGCTTTCCATTTTAAGTTAAAACAAAAACGTTTACAAAACATTTACTAAACGCGTACTAAAAGGACGATTTGGTCATCATGGTAAATGAGTTTATGTTGAAATTGCTTAAATCAATAAAATTTAAATTTGTCTCTAAAATAATATAGTTAAATAATAAATTTTAAATAACTTTCAATTTTTGGGTCAGTTGGTGAACTTTTTTCTTGAAATGCCCATACATAAATATTTAACTAAATTCTAGAGATCAAGCTTAACAATGTATATGAATGTAATGTGTTTCTAAGGAACTCATATCCTACAAATATAAAGCGTCCTTGCAGCTTTGGAACACTATAGCGGGCAAACCAATTGACTAATTCCAGGATCAAAACAGCGGGACACCGCTTAACAAGTAACTCTTCGCATTCATATCTGCAAAAATAATAGATTAAAGAATAGAAACATACATCAAATACCACAACCTCTTATATAATGGTGCAGACAATGCCACGCCCATAAGATATCCAAAATCACGTGCCAAAGAAAATATTGGACTTGCCTCATGACGCAGATAACTTGGATCAGAGCACCATTTGAAGGCCATGCGTACAGACCAGTGTGGATCCAAATCTAGCTGTTGCATGGTAAAATAAACGCTAACTGGTATTAGAGCTGCACTCAATACCAGCGAAATAGAGGCTCGTAGACTCAGCGTGTAAAAATATGTGGAGTACCGATCGAAAGAATGCAATAAGAAAATTGACGCCATTGAGCTCAGGACGCACTGATGTAAAAATTGACAGCCTAAATATATGCGGCTTAGCCACATGCAAATTGAAGAAACCGAAACAACAGCTAAGCAGAGTGGTTCCAAATGTTTCATATTAATATTGAAACTACGGAAGAGAGATGAAAACGTAAAAACTGCCACAAGATGAACGAAGGCTGTAAAAGCCATGGTATGGCTGGACGGAAATCCAGCGGTAGTCTCACAGGTCAGATAGTTTTGTCGTAGTGAAGTAAAGTTGTTTGCTGCGGGAAATTCACGCACCCACCAATAAGGTCGATATTCTGGATATGTCCTTGGAATAAATGAACAGTTATATGTAGACGTACACTAACCTTACTTTGCTCACCATTTTATTACCGAGTTAAGTGCATTTATGAATCCTAAGGAGCAAACCAGGCGCACCAGCAGTTGATGGTGGAAAGCTCCTACGAGCGGCACAAAGATGTCCATCAGCTGTGCTACAGAGAAGTAAGCGCTAACTTCCACCCAAAAGAACTCTAAGGATTGAAAGCTGTTGCAATGCAAGAATAAAAGTTAATTGGAGATAATGATTGTTCAATGAAAACTTACGACTGCTGAACCATGTAGTTAACTGGAATTTCCATAACATGCGCTGTCATCAGAACATTTGTAATCATGTTTATGACTAAAAAGTTGATCAACAAAAACACTCCAATTAAAATTTTGTTATTGACTTTATTTGATTGGCAGCAGTTTTAATCTAATGTTCTTACAGCTGTCTTTTTTTTGGAACATGCGCATTTATGGAAGACTACAGTGAAACAAGGATTTCGTTCGCATATTGTATACACATTTTTATTGAAGGGCTTATTGCAAAAACATGATAAGCCAAATGATTTTAACCTACAATGCAAAAGAAGAACCCATGTCCTCAAGAAGCTTGCCATATATTGGCTACGCACTCTTGGCTACACTTGTACATTGGCAACCGTTCGGTTATGGTCGCCAATCGATAATGTATGTTACTCTATATTCTCTATGTATTTGTTTATAATTTGTTATATTTAGGGAGGGGCAGAGGTCTATGTGGAAAGTTAACGTATTTGGGAATTATTCGGAAATGCTCATAAAAAAAGGTGACCTATGGAATTCTATTTTCTGAAATGTTTGGTTAAAATGTTGTTAACATCATCGCAATTTACACCAATCCACTGTGTGAGATTTGACTGAACTATTAGGACGTAATTCTAATTTTTTGTAAGGTGATTCCTTCGTTCAATTTAAAACAAAGTTGTTTAATAGTTCGTGTGTATCTGAAATATCCTCCTTTGTGCAGGGTTTTCATAAAATTGGCTATACTGAATAATACAATCCTAAATATTTAATCATAATTTTTTTAAATTTTCAACCTCAAACACAAAATTGTTTTTGAAATTCATGAGGTATTGTAATTTTTTAGTACATTGTAGAATTTTTGAGAAATTAACGACTGTTTATATAATGCAAATATTTTAAAAGTTTAATATAAAATTTAATAAAAAAATGTATTCTAAATGTAAATATATCTGAGATCTGCATGATTGGATTCATTTGCTGTTCAAGTTCCTTTAATTTTTTAGCTCCTTGCAAGTTAAGGCAGGTAATCCAATAAGTATATATTATACAGAGAAACCACTTCGCTCTTGAAAATTTATACAGCCAAAACTGGAAAGTACACGCTGAAAAATAATTGGCCTTCCCAAACATTATGTGCTGGAAGTATGATATGTTTCTTGGAAATAAATAATTATAATCGGTTCTACATATATTATGATTAATTAATGCTCTTCTCTTTATATATATATTGGCATCTTAACATTATTTAATTTTTTAAACATTATTTTTTTTAAAACATTATTTAATGTTTAACAATCAACTTATTGCTTAGATTATATTATATTATTAATTATTATTATATTATTAATATATTGTTGATTATATATACAAATATATATATATATATTTGCATTTTAACATTATTTAATTGTCCTTGGTGACTCCTTAGCACTTGTTGTTTGGAACAATCAACTTGTTGCTTAGATTTAAAAACAATATGCTTTGTTTTAAAGAAAATGTGTTTTCATTTCAATATATTGTAATTATAAATGGACTTAGAACACTTTTAGTCTATTACTATTTACTTGCTTGGCAATATAATTTAATTAAGAATAGTAGCAGGCTTATTTTTCGACTTCACGAAAGCATTTGATCTTGTCGATTATGAGATATTCTTGCGGAAACTTGAGTTTTATGGGGTTCAAAGCACTAAATTGTTACTATTTAAGAGTAACTTTACAAACCGGAAACAGTTCGTCCAGATTAATGACTCGAGAAGCTACATGGGCTCTTAAGTTTGGTGTGCCACAGGGTAGTGGGCTTGGCGCTCTTTTGTTTTGAATTTATTTGAATGATTTGGGGAACTTGGGCTTGACCGGCCAGCTGTATATGTTTGCGGATGATATATGTATTTTTTACCCGTATAAGCATGAAATAGTATAAGGCTCAGATTGAGAGGGATGTTTCGCTTTTGTTTGAATTTGCCCGGATAAGACCAAAATGGTTTGATTTCGGCCGCATTCAGCTAACCTTTATCATGACTCTGGCGTTCTTATGGATGGAAAATTCATAGAGGAGACTCATTCAGTAAAATACTTGGGAGTTATTCCGCAGAGTAGCTTATCGTGGGACTTGCATATCGTTGAGTTGAAGAGGAAAATAGCTCCAGCTATAGGCATTCTATATAAACTGAAAGGGAAACTGAATGAGTGGGTTAAAAATGATATTTCAAGAGTTAATACAGTCGCATTTCAATTACATGGCCATTTCGTATGCTTATAAAAAAATAATAATTCATTAAAACCACTTCAAAGTCTTCAGAATAAGGCTTTGAAAACGGTGTACAATCAACTGATAACTTTTCCAACAAACTTATATACGAGTGTAGCTAAAAATATTTTACCAGTTTATGAAATCCATGAATACCAGGTGCTTTTATTTGTTTTTAAATGTGTTCACAATATCGGCCACCACACAATTTCTTTTGCTCTGAATCAATCAAGTTTCAACACGAGCAACCAATCTAATCTATGGGTCCCGAGAAAACCAAACAACGCGGAGTTAAATATAACGAGCTACCATCCCATCTTAAAGAAATAAATACAGTTTCAAGATATAAATATTACTGCAAGGAATACTTATATAGTAAAATTGAAACTTTTATATTATAATATCGCTAAAAACAAACACAATCTTTTCTTAAATAATTATTTATGCTAATAGTAATTGTAATATTAATAGTACATATTTATTTTATAATAAATAAATTATATGAATTGCCACTTGCCTCTAAAATGCCTCTCAGGAGCTGAGGCCCAACTTAATGAAAGTAAATACATATGCAAAATAAATATATTATAAAAAAAAAACAACATTAAATATTCTCGGACAATTGCTTACTAAATATATATTAATTGGAGAATACATAATTTGCTTGCAGTCAAACAATAATTTTCAAAACGTTTATTGAGAATAACATTATATATTTACCGATGATTACACTATATTTACTTGGAAACATATTTTAGCAAAAGACATGCAAAAAGTTTTTCACTGTGATTACAAAATGCTTGCTTCGAAATTATTGTTGCTATCAAGGAAACAAAATATGTTTAAAGAACAGTAAATACGTTTTTCTCGTATTTCATTATGTTTTCCAATATTACACACTAACTAGCACAAAGTTTTCAATATTATATCAAATGTTATTATATATTAAAATATATTGTATTTATATTATATTTAATTTAATAAATTCAAAACACTAATTTTTAATACACTTTTAACAAACACTTTTGGCTGTTCAAAACTTAAAAATATAAAAACGCTGCAATTTCTTCAACGACAGCTAAACTTGACAACAGTTATACAACAGTTAGTTAATAAAGAAAGCGCATAAGGCAAGAAAGGTATTTCTATTTTTTGTCCAAGTGCAAAAAAAAACAGATATATGTGTATCGAGGTACAACACATAAAAGAAAGGAGTTCTTTTGAAGTCTTTTTTAAGTTCAGCTGTGTTAGAAAGAAGCAAACAATTGAAGGGCTTATTGCAGAAACATGATAAGCCACAAAATAAAAATGTTGAAAGAATCGCATTTGAATCTTTAAAAAAATAAATAATATATACGTTCCATGTACTCGTACTTTTAATATTTGCAGTTATTGCTTATAGAAACCTTCTGTAACATGGCCAAAAATTAGCGAAGAAAGGATAGTGGCAACCAATAATTTGAAAAAAGCATGTGGCTTATTATGTTTTTGCATAAAATTTATTTTCAAAACTTTTTGTAAACAAAAACGGAACAATATATACTCATTTTTTTAACTCATTCAACAATTTCTGTAGTTTCCTTCTCGATTTCTTTGTTTGTTGATTTTACATGTTAAGGCCTGTTTCTTTTTAAATAAGATAAACAATCAAAAAATACCTGACTGGTTCCTGGCAGCACTTCAGAATGTTCGTTATGCAATTCATTCTTGCATTCTCCTAAACCATTTTCCTATAATTCAAATTCATAAAGCGAAGAAATTTGAATTTGACTACCTTTTTGTTTTTGCAATAATTGTAATGATTTCCTTAATATACGTACTTCCTCCTTTGATGGCTATTTCCGCGACTGTTATGTTATTACATTACATAGAAGTTTGGTCTTGAAGGAAAATGTCACCTTAAAAATAACCTTAAGGATTTTTTTTCTGACTCAAAGTAAGTAAAGCGGGTGCGCGTACTGGCAATAGGCTAGAACACGTCGGCTTTGGGGGTAGGGGCTTGCTTTCTTACTACGAGAATCCTTGTACAAAAAAAAGTGGAAGAGACAAAAAAAAAAATAATAAAGTGGACCCGAAAACGAGAAATGAAAAGGACATACGTTTGTTTACAAAAAATCAAGTGAAACTTCCTAATAACCAGCTGATCTAGGACCTGATGTTCTGATCCTCTTTTTCTTTACTCGCCCAACCATGGTTTCCAACACAAATGTTCTTTGAAAACCCCATTAATTTTTGGACGCTCGGAGTTTGGTCCTTTTTCCTCAAATTAAACAATCATAACATTTATTTTTCTATTCGATTATGTATATTTATTAAAGTTAAAACTCATTGTAATTAGCTTATCGTATTACAATAGCAAAAATTAAATCCTCATTCGCAATAAAAAAAAAAAAAAACAACAAAAGAGTACGAAAGAAAGTTTTATTTTATTTCCATTCTGTTCCTTTAGTAATTAATCAAACGATCTTGAATAGATACAATGATAAGGTAGGGCCGTTTCGCTGAGTGCTCTCACGCGTCAACGAAGAGTGGATAATGAGAAGCAACATATATGTCAAAACGACGAATTTCGTAGAAATTGCAAATGAAGAAAATATTTTATGTTTCCAATTTGCAAACAGTGCGGTCGCTGTTGTTAAATTTGTGCTAATTTGAGTGAAAATATTATAAAAAAAGTGTAATAAAAACTATAAAATGTGAAAGAAGTCTTAAAATTGCAAAAAAAACCTGTAGCAGTTTTAACCTAAAAACAAGTGGGAACGTGAGTATAAAGAAATTCGCGATGAACAGCTGATTTTGACATCAATGTAGCTTTATTCTGCTTTCTACTCCATTCCTCTCCGAGTCAACCCTACCTTATAATTCTGCCATGGAAAAGAAGATCATTTTAGTTTGTACCATGATACAATAATTTACAAGGTAGCCTTGACAACTACCTTTTTTCTCACGAGCGGCGATCGGGAGATGTCAAATCAATACAAAGTTTAACTTTTCATCTGTTTTGCTGTTTCTTCGATTTCTCTTTTCAATGTGTTTTTGACAACTAGACCCCTTTCACATTGGTCAAGAATTGAATTCAATTTTCAGAGTTTGTAGCCAATTCGCCGCAGATCGGAAGCGACGAAGGGGAGAAAAAGTTGACGGTCTCGATGTCTCTGTACCGTCAGTTTTTTCGTGTTCCCTTTTGTTCTTTTCGCATTTTTCTCAGATTACTTCATTTTATTTTTTGTATATCGTCGTGCATCTCTCTCTCTCTTATTAATTTGTTGGCTTCAGTCGCTTACGTTTGCTTGCTTTAAATTTTAAGAAAACAAGCAAAAAAGATATGAAATTGAATTCAATTCTTGACCAATGTAGAAGCTTTCGTCAAGTCCAAAAGAGAACGTCAAAAAAAAATTGCTTTCAATTCTTGACCAATGTGAAAGGGGACCTACAAATCGCCAACAGAACTGTCACTCCTACCTTGTAAATAATTATACCATGGTTTGTACAATTATTCTGTCTCGTTTTCTTTTGTTCCATCGATTCTCATATGTAAAATCAGAGAGTATGACCTCTTTCACATTGGTCAAGAATTGAATTCAATTTTCAGAGTTTGTAGGCAATTCGCCGCAAGTCGGAAGCGACGAAGGGGAGAAAAAGTTGACGGTCTCGATGTCTCTGTACCGTCAATTTTTTTCGTGTTCCCTTTTGTTTTTTTCGCATTTTTCTCAGATTACTTCATTTTATTTTTGGTATATCGCTGTGCATCTCTCTCTCTCTTATTAATTTGTTGGCTTCAGTCGCTTACGTTTGCTTGCCTTAAATTTTAAGAAAACAAGCAAAAAAGATATGAAATTAGATCAGCGAAGGGCACAATTTAAATTATCAAACACGCGTGTTTGGAAACAAAATGCTGCTTGCGCGGCGTCGACACAAGTACTCTATAAGCTCCTTCGTGTGGCTTTCGATCGTGTGCGTTCGGCTGTTGCTTTGTTTTCATTTTCGCTTAGCAAATCAATTCAGTTGATATTCAGCACTTGCCAAGGTAAGACCGCGCTGCGCAATTCAGTTGATATTCAGCACTTGCCAAGGTAAGACCGCGCTGCGCAATTTTTAAAAATACAGAGAGAAAAATGTCCCCTGAAGAGTGGGAAAATGATTTCTTTTTTATAGAAAACGATGATGGTGATTTGCAATGCATGATTTGTAATCGCATTATGAGTCGCAATAATATGTTTTGTTTAAGAAGACATTTTTTCTCTAGCCATGAAAATTTTACTTTGTTAACGGGGGGTGAACGAACAACAAAAATTTTAGAGTTAAAAGCAAAATTTTTTTTAATATATATGGTTGATAAAGGTGGGCTATCCGCCAACTCTATGGTAGATGAGGCTCATAGTGATCATCAGGAAGAGCATCCATTGAATGAAAATAACAATTTGTCTCTAAAAAAAGCATCATATACCGTAGCCTTGGCTTTGGCAAAGCATTACCGCCCATTTGATGATGGCATTTTTTTTTCAAAATTTAACATCAGACGTTTTAAAATGTTTTGGTAAAAAATGCTTTGAAACTTTGAGACTTTGCGAAAATATTCCCTTATCCCGACGTACAGTCACACGGAGAACAGAAGAGATAAGTAAATTCATCCATTCTGAAGCTAAAAACAGACTGCAAAATTGCAAATACTTTTCAATTTCGTTGGACGAGAGTACAGATATTAATAATATTTGCCAAGTTATCATTTGCACGAAAAAAGTGGATGCAAATTTAACTTGTTTTGAAGAAATTTTGGATGTAGTTTCTCTTCATGGTCATGTGACGGGTGAAGTTTTGTATGACGCAATAAAATCGAATGTTTTTTCATTTGTAGACAAATGTAAGCTAAGTTCAATATGTACGGATGGAGCAAAAGTGATGAGAGGAAAAAACAAGGGTCTTTTGGGGTTTTTTAATAGAAACGGAATTAATTGTCCAGCATTTCACTGTGTAATACATCAGCAAGCTCTTTTCTCAAAAGAATTAAGTATGACTAGCGTAATGAACATAGCTGTAAAAATAATAAATAAAATAAGAGGAGGACACAATTCACTGACTCACAGAAGTTTAAGAATTTTTTAGATAACTTTAATGCAGAGTATGGTGATCTTTTGCTGTACACAGAAGTTCGATGGCTTAGTCGAGGTAGAAGTTTAGAACGACTTTTTAATTTAAGGAAGGAAATTGTAATTTTTTTAAAAACAGCACCAAAACTGGACACCGAAGAGCTTATTTTTTCACTGGAGGACCACAATTTTTTATTAGACTTAGCATTTTTATGCGATGTCACCGAAATATTAAATGAACTCAACCTAACTCTTCAAGGTAAGAATATGAGCATTTTTAAATTAGCAACAACAATACGCCATTTTGACAGAAAAATGAATTTATTAATCCAGCAACTCCAAAACAATACCTTAGTCAGCCTAAAGAAAACTTCGACCATCTTTTTTGAATTCAATATCAATAGCTTTGTTAAAATTCAAAAGTATGCTGAAATCGTTCAAAATTTAAAAAAAAATTATGAAAGTCGGTTTCAAGATTTGAAATCTACTGAAAAGTTGATTGAATTGCACGACTGTCCACTTTTTTGTGAAATAAAAGAGCAGGATATCGTACTGCACGAAGATCTCAAACAATTACGGGATGATCTTGACTGTCCTCTGGAAACTGGAGTAAACTTTTGGACGCAAATTAATGACAGTAAGTATCCAAACCTTAAAAATGTAATTTATAAGTTGTACTCAATGTTTGGTACCACATACAACTGCGAGGTAGCATTTTCCCAACTAAAAATTATTTTGAACAAGCTACGCAATAGGATGTCCGACCAACACACAGCCGATTTATTGCGAATTAAGGAGTACAGAGGAGACATCGATTTGGACAAGTTAGCTGAACAATAATTTTCTTCTTAAAGTGGTATGTAATATGTTAATATGAATTTTTAATTTTCTATAAATTTTGTTAGTTTATTTTGTTTATACATATGTATATTTTTTATTTTCTATATATTTTTTGTATTATTTGTATAAGTGAATATGTTTATAAAAAAGTTTAAATAAAATTATATACTAAAGAAGCAACCAAAATCTTTTCTTTTCGACAGTTGAATAGTTTTTTCAGTGTAAAACTGGCGACCGTCAAGTTGATCTTCGTTTTTCTCTGCTTCACACACAAGCAAAGTATGTGATAGTATGTGTGTGCCCATCACTGAATTAGATTCAATTCTTGACCAATGTAGAAGCTTTCGTCAAGTCCAAAAGAGAACGTCAAAAAAAAAATTGCTTTCAATTCTTGACCAATGTGAGAGGGGACTATATACAGAGAGTATATATATAACAGAAAATTTATTTCGCTCTGAAGCTTAATTCGCTGTGAAATGTAGCAAGCAAATGAAGACTTTGCAGTTTTGTTTTCGAAATTAAATGTGCGCAGAAGCAACCTGCGCAAAACAATGTGCTCA